>CM017562.1:37906226-38591226 GCA_007844125.1 Sinonovacula constricta
AGGTGCGTTTATCGAATGTTTGGACAAGGCAAATTCTTTACAAAACCCTCCATTTTGTGCTTTCAGTTGGCATTCATCGCGCAATAATTGCTTTTTTCAGTCCTTTTCAATTGGACGTGTATTTGAAATATAACGCGACATTGATTGTGTTGATTGTATAGAGACAGTTCTAATATTTATGGGACCAGAAGCTAGGGGAATATACACCTCTAGTGAGATTCACAAGGAGCTGTTAGATTGTATGCTTTTGTGCGCGCTTGAAATGCTGTTTATACAATTTTACATCATTTTTGAAGCCGCCTTCTTGAATCACATCTTGTTGAATATGCCCCCCCCCCCCCCCCCAACCCCCCCCCCCCCCCCCCCCCCTCGCTATGCAGTGTTTCCCTTATTTTGCTGACAAAAGATAAATTCCATTATTCCATTTTAAAATGGTCGATTATTCGGAAAAAAAATCATAAAGAAATAAACCACATATCACATTTTTTTAGGTGTGTAAAGTGGTGTGAGGCGCGTTCGTGTGTCTTTTCCTTTTTGATAAGTGGAATTGAGTAAGTGTGTATGTATGTGTGTGCAAGCGTGCGTCTATGTGTTTGTGTCCTTGTTTGTATGTGATTTTGAGAATACTTGATGATCAGTGAAGTGACATTGCCTGTAATTATCTTGCAACTATGTACTATGTACACGTTGAGACAAATAAAAGACTATTCTGTTCTTTATATTTATTTGAAATTTGACTGCTTATCGTCCACACGAGTCTGCAAAATATGAAACATGAAACAATAATATGATAGGTAAATGAGCTTGCTGAACAAACTGATATGAGCGAGTATTGCGGGTATATAGGGCGTGAAAGTGGGCACCGTATTTTGGTTTATCATAATGGGGGGTGATGTATAAACTTTAGTTTTAGCAAATGATGATAAGGGACACAGACAACCTATCACTAGAGGATGTGTCACGACCCCCGCACTGGGAGATTCGGGGTGGTTCAAAACATGCGCTAAGTCTGTATAATGGATTACCGACATGAATGTAGTGTTTGTTCTGGTAAAATTTGAGAGTCGGTCAATATTTGAAATGGTTCATCGTCGACTAATTGGCTGGGGAGTACAAACCTTGATTTGTGTTCAGACCCAAGCCCAAGGCCGACCCATCTTTAACGGTCAGTTTCGACGATGAATTCTCGTGAGTGCAGTTTATTTTAGGTCTGAGCTTTCATACCAGATGTTCCAATTGAACGTGACGTCATGGCTTCATAACATCAAAGGCGGCGTTTTTGCCACGACAGGTAAATACATTACATACATATTTTATTTCTGGCTAATTTTACACTGTTAATTGCCATCGGATGTTCTGTATTTTTTAAATCGACAAATGGTAAACAGTTCACTATTATTTGATGGAAATACCTCTACATGTTTTGCTGTTGAATATTCCCGAGTATAGTCAATATTGAATTTAAGCATTTCGATATCCCTTGAAATTGTCAAGGTCGCCCAGGATCGAGGGTTACAGTCGAGAAAAACTCATCTAACTCTTAGGGTTCGAGTCCCGGTCGGAGCGTAGGACTTAGTGTGAAATGGTCTTTCAGCTGACTTTCGATTTGTTTTACAAAAACGTTCGTCTCGGATCTTGCTCCACTAAAATACCTAGACGTCGCTGAAATGACCATGTCCATACTTTGTGTACCTCTAAAAACGAATCATTACACGCCTTTGTGAAATACTGGTTTGTATTACATGCATTCAAAATTCGTCTCATCACTTGGACTCTTGCTAGGTCTATTAAACTGATGTCCCGATTTATCCGGATGACTCAACAACAGAGCCGTCATCTATAATGTGTTTTGTCGTTTGTTGTATTGTTTGTCCTACCCATCATCGCTATGAACATGGGTTTATTAACACTTATCCTGCTCAGCATGAATTTATCACGCTAGGCAAATAGTATAGATCTAGATCAGCCAGCGTCCGCGCAGTGTGCTTTCTGGACAGGAACTGCACCATTTGCTTCTGATTCTCTCGAAATAGAGTTTTATTCCATGCGGATGTAGCTAGAAAAAAAAAACTATTAATGAGAATGATTTATTATTAAATGTAGCTCGATAAGGGTGAATGTCCCGACGCAGGCCGAGGTACATCGCGGACTTAGTTACATACATGCACAACTGAAGATTCCTGGTCGGCCAATCGATTATAGAGGCAGACCGAACAGATGCGATTGGAGAGCACATTAACTCCCAGATAAGATAATGTCGCCTCCGTATCGTGCTGGTGTTCGCAAGAATTATACATGTGATGAAAGTAATTTTAGGAATCTGGTAAATAAAAAATCAAATTTATCCTTCTTGCTAGTGCAAAGCCGGGTTTAGATACATAAAGCATATGAAAAACGGAAGCTTTGAACCAGCTGTTGATGAAAATATTATCTTGTTACTGACATATATTAAAATATACATATTGCCTGCAAATTTACTCTGAACGCGTTTTGTTAAGGGAAGAAAGTTGTCATGACAACAGTTATTTTATTTTTGTTTACAAATTACGTTATTTTATCATATCAATTTGTAAAATAACGTTTGTAAAACAGTTTAAGTGCTAAATTAGAGACCAACCAGAAAAACAAAGATGTACACTGAAGATTTCCTTTCATATTAACTCTTAACCTTCTGTTGAGGAATTGATCAGGCTTGGGCAAAACGTGTGTATTCTGTCAATCCAGCTTCTAATGGGAGCTGTCTGACCAAGATCTGTACTGTTTGCTTTTTATTCTCTAGTAAAACACATTATTTTCCTGCCATGCTGTTTTTATTAAAAATGGAATAATTAGTTTGTAATATTATTAAATGTAGTAAGATAGGGGTTAAAAAATAACAGTTTCTCTCACTTCTCTGGCCCGATGAAACGTGAAGTGAGATGATAATCATTTAACATTCCTGTGTAGTTCTCGTGCCGTCCACTGTTAGTAACACCGGCGACCTGAACGGACGGATAAAGTCCGCCAGTTTATTAGCAACGATAATATGTCGGCAACGTTTGAACATCGATTACTCTTTGCACAAACACAGCTTACGGTTCACTTTGTCAAGAGAGTCGGAAGAAGACAAGCAAAATGTAATATGCATTGGAACGACAAACATTTAGACATGCATGTATATATAACAGTAAAACTTTGCCTAGGCCTATTTGTCTTTCTGGGTTCGACGTGACTACTGATTTTCGTCTACTTAAAAATACACTGCTAATTTCACGGTGACACCATGATTCGGACCCATGACAAAACAAAACCCAGTTGCACAATTCTAAAACTATGAAATCAAATTCAAAGCTTTAATATCCTAAAGTAATCAATGGAAGACGTACATGCAGCTGTGTTAATGAGCATATTGTACAACCACATAAATCACATTAAATTTAGCTTGGTATTATTCCTAATTGTGGATGTTACGCTACAGTCGTAATGACAAATGTTACGCTTTTGACATATTGATATCATCTACAGCTCCACTACACTTGTAAATATTATTTAGACCTGCTTTCTAATTATTTTTAAAATATTTTTGGCCCAGATTCACAACCTTTAACCATTTGTTTAGTATTCATTGTATAGACTATGCGATGCGTTGATTTATATTGTTGTTCTCATAAATTATAAAAGTGCTTTCTATTTATTTTTCGCTCCTTGTTCGGACTTCGAAAACCAGCCGCCATTATGGATTAATAAATGTTTAACAAACGTACACAAGTGTAGCCACCCTGTACAAAGAACACAGTTTGCGACTCTGACGGCTTAACAACGAAATTATATGATCTTGTTGTAGTTACCTGCCAGATCGTGTTTGATTTGTTGAAAATATGAATAGTCAAATGAGCCAGCTAAGTTGTCAATAAAATAAAACCCAATATTGCAAGCGAAACGAATGATCAATTTTAAACGCAGCGACCCGGTAACTTCGCCATATTTAATAATCATTGTTAAACAAACTTTTGATGGTCCTTCCTTTATTATATCCTATCGACCAGTAAATGTTCGATTCATTCTTGTTGTCCCATCCCCATTGTATGGCCATTGATCGCAGCAGAAGCCGAGGTCACGTGAAATTTGAAACTCCACCTTTTCCGAGAGAATATTTGTTCTATTATCGATGAATAAATTGATTAGCCCCGTGAAAACGGCGACCGCAGAACAGAGCGGAACTTTGTTTTAACATTTACTGAAACGGTACTTAACATAACGCGTGGCTACTGGGTATGTCCTAAGTTTACTTTAACAACTGAAATTACGGCAATTTTGGGTGCTAAACATTGTGGATCGATAGTTTACCGCTTTGAAAACTTCGTCCAATTGCAAACATAATCTTTAAATCGGGCCGTGCGGTACCAATGTATATTATGGGATTATGAGATACCTGGTATATGGTCTTATGCAGACCTTTAGCCAGCATGCCTTATAAAGTCATTAAGAACACGTCTATGCTGTTTCGGATGTGTTCAGAGAACCTATACCAGCCGTTTATTAGGCCAATTTACATGCTGTAACTAACAAAAAAGTATAAAAGGTAATTTATCTAGTTAATTACAGTAAAATGGAACTCACTAGCGTTGATCGACTAAAGACTCCAATTTCAACAGCTGTTGACAAACATAACACACGGTGGACGCTTATGGTATATCGACTTCATGTTCGTTTGCACAAGGCTGCACCGTGACTCAGAACTGACAGTTGTCTATTCTTGGGAAATATATTATATCACTGTGCCGATTCGGTAAGTACTATTATTGTTCATTTTTTTAAAACCGAACAAGAGTTGTTACTTTCGTGATCCTGATAGACTAACGCTCAAATGACGTTTTGGCACTGTTCTTAAGTGCTTGAAATGCTAAAGCTGTCATAACTTTGAGAACAAGCCATACATGTAGATGTCAAGAATTTCCCCGACATATTTAGCAACATAAAACGAATAGAAGCCGGTAAAGATCCCAGATTGTTACTTTTGGACAAAGTTATATGAGGGATTGTGACATGAAGCCTACCTAAGGAGTATGCCGCTTGGTTAGCAAACCGCGCACCAGTGTCAGCAGTGATCGTGAACGCTTCCTCGTGGTTCTCGGTTCGCGCCTGATGTGGGATACAGCACAGATTGCAATTCTATTCTTGAACAATGTGGGCGCCCATAAAAGTTCAATGAAGAAGTTGGAATGGTAGATTATAATAGTTGGCTACTATGGGGTTCAGCCGAACCGCTTCATAACCTCTCTTGCATAATTAATTATTAAAATGGAATGTTTTATTTGGGTATCTTCGCATTAAATGGAATTTATATAGGAGCATTTACATGTGGATATGGAATCATGGACATCGGCTGTCAAATTATTGAATTTGAAAACCAGGAACGAATACGCATTTTGTGGAGCAATCGGATTTGACATCATTGAGATTGAGAATGTCATTCGATTTGTGGACATCGGGACCTGGAAATTTAAACTGGATATGGACAATGAAAACACGGAGAGGAGCTGGAGCTAGAGATCTTGTGTACCTTGATTAGGCAAGATGTTGGCATAGCTGATGCTAGCAGTATGTCAGCTTTGTCACATGGTGCCATGTTTGGGTACACGCTTCGTCAGTCGCGGGACATCGATACTGCCATGGATGGTTCACATACAAAATATCGGCAGCGTACACTGGCGGAACGTATGTCATTCTGTAATGACAGCTTAAGGTGTGTAAACTTGCTTATTGTGCTAAATTATATTACTAATTCATGCATTTTCTTAGTTATCTTCCTACATTTTACACTCAAAGGAGCCAAGACATTTTGCAGGGGACTTTACAGGAATAAATGCAAATAACCTCTCGTAGCTGTCTGATCTGGATCTGCACTGCCTGCTTAGCCTGATCACTTCAAGATTAACAGGCTATGAGTTATTTATTTACAAAAATCTTGTTAACATTTTACTTATACATATCTGAAGTATTAATTATTTATGGGTGATATAATTAAATGACATGTTAATATACAATCCGTGGTCGCAGTACTTCTTCGTATACTCATATATGTCTCATCACATTTTCATAGTATATTCAGCTGGAAGAGTCTTAGAAACAAACATATAAAACGCTTTTTTCACAGAAGTTTGTAAATTGAGTGAAAAATACATTAGTTATTATTGTTAATGTTTCAAATAAATACATTTATAACGCCAACATATTGATGGTGGTATCACAGTTTGCCTATATCTAAAACATGTAACAACATATTACACCTATTCTATGGATTTTTTTTGCATAACTGTTCTGTTCTGTTCATAATTGCTGCATAAACTTATACTTTAGTTTAAGGTTCTGGACCTGTAATGGTGACTTTCCACAATCCTTATAATGATACTGTTTCTTGAATCTGTACTATAAAACACATCGTACGGTGAATTTTTAAGGAAGTTTACCGTTTGTAACTCAAGTTATGTACATTTTTATAAAGTGACCCTTGATTTTCAAAAACACCGTAAATTGTGCTGGAACAAAAAATGAAAAAGTACAATTTTTTCAAATTCTACTGTTCTATATTCAAATTTTTACCAATTTTCCTGTTACACAATCATGTCATGATAAATCAGAACAATAAGATTACACTTTGGACAAATACTTATAAAAATACAGAACTTTGCATACATGTACCCCCGAGCAAAAATCCGAGTTTTTTGGGTGTGTTTAAAAATTTACTCTATCTATAAAAGCAAATATCTCAAGTTTGAAGCTAGTTAGACACATACAACTAGTTTTAAAATTTTCTGCAATATGATCTTCCCATGATATGAGTTTTTAAAGGCATTTTACCGTTCCTAATAAATTTTACAGAACTTTGCATACATGTACCCTCGAGCAAAAATCCGAGTTTTTTGGGTGTGTTTAAAAATTAACTCTATCTATAAAAGCAAATATCCCAAGTTTTAAGCTAGTTAGACACATACAACTAGTTTTAAAATTGTCTGCAATATGAACTGCCCATAATATGAGATTTTAAAGGCATTTTACCGTTCCTAATAAAATTTACAGAACTTTGCATACATGTACCTCCGAGCAGAAATCCGAGTTTTTTGGGTGTGTTTAAAAATTTACTCTATCTATAAAAGCAAATATCTCAAGTTTAAAGCTAGTTAGACACATACAACTTGTTTTTAAATTTTCTGCAATATGAACTGCCCATAATATGAGATTTTAAAGGCATTTTACCGTTCCTAATAAAATTTACAGAACTTTGCATTCATGTACGCCCGAGCAAAAATCTGAGGTTTTGGGGTGTGTTTAAAAATTTACTCTATCTATAAAAGCAAATATCTCAAGTTTGAAGCTAGTTAGACACATACAACTAGTTTTAAAATTGTCTGCAATATGAACTGCCCATAATATGAGATTTTAAAGGCATTTTACAGTTCCTAATAAAATTTATAAGAATATGTAAAGGTTACTATAATGAAACTGCAAGAGAATTTATAGCGAAAAATAACGTCAAATGGTCAATTACAGATTATACTCCTTTATACAAAATATCACCTACAGTTGGTATAAGAAATGGAAATATGTATGTAAAACTCTGCATTATTACATGAAAACCTTCTCTTTACTGATTTTGGCTGGCTTGAGGGAAATATTTGAAATTAACCACTTTACAAGTTTTTCGTAAAAAAATCCGACAGTTTATGAATAATTGAGTCAAGCACTCTTTTGGTATTAGTGACACTTGGTTGTCCCTCACAATTTTGACACCTGAACACATTTAAAAGTCCATCTTGGCCATCCGGAGAGAATATCAGACGAAGGTGAGCGAGCGTCAAACCATGTCGCTAACTCTCGCGGTTATCATGCGAAGGCAAATTTAAATCGCAAACACAAGATGAAACAGTCCATTTTTCACCTGTACACAGGAAACCAACACAATAGTTATAATCCACTTCAACTTTACATGACTTTGTTGTCGGTAAACCACTATTTTTACAATATCGCCCTCGACGATCACGCTGTCGAGCTGCCGGTTCCCTCATTTTTGAGAAATGGGTAACCCAATGACGTCATGGAAAATCCATATCACGTGGTGAAAAACTACTAAAAATAGCAAATACGACACTTTACGACGAATGCTATTCAAATAAAACCGGATCATACCGAGTGCCGATGTTTACCGAAGTTAGTTACAGGTCCAGAACCTTAAGTAAAGACTATTATTACAATGCCCCAATTGTTAGACAGTGCAAATCGTGAAATATATCGAATCGTGAAATATATCGTGCTTAAAGTCCAATATTTCCAAGTCTATAAATAAGCATGATGGAGATTTTAGCTAAAAATAGCTGCTTACCAGGATGTCATTTGATTTCAAAAGTAAGTGATCACGTGTTTTTCTCAGTTATTTAAATAGCTAACTGTCCAGCGTAGCTCGGACAGGATGTATTTACCTATTTCTGTTTCACTGTCCACGCAGGTTTAGTGCACCAATGAACAGCATTTTAAATGACCTTTCAAGTAGCAATGACATGTTCCGTTATTTGAGAAGAAAAAAAATTGGTCCGATCATTCGGATACCACCTTTGAGAGCAATTGCTTAAAATAAACAATGTTGTTTCTATATATTCACTGTACATTAATTGATACGTCATTACTCCTCTGATAAATCCGTGTCGACTGTGCTAAATACACGCAATATGTACGTGCTTATGTCATATGTAATACAAATATTGAACTTGATATAATTTGGGATCCCCGTCTTAGATTTAAAAAAAACAGTCTACACAAGTTGACTGCTTTGGTATAACTAACATTTGCGCTTATTTTTCAGCCTTCTGTTACGTGTGAAGATTACGACCAGCGCCCTCCCACAAGAGCTGAATTTGTGCAATTACTCTCCATTGATATACTATGCAACTTTGAGAGAGTGCTGCCGGCTTTGGGGTAGCAGAGTCTTTTTTTTGAGGGGTCACTTAATAAAAATATGCCAGTCTTTAATATAAAAATATAATACAGACACAAAACCACACTCTTTAAAAGTTCTTTTTAACATCTGGTTTTAGCAACTTGGTGACAAAAGGTCACATTTGTTTGTGCTTTTCCTTTTCCTTAAAAAAAACATTTTTACCATAATTGCGACCTAGTTTAACTCATCTTAAGCCATGAATATACAATTACGTCAGTCATTAACACTTCACTGATTGGCTCAATAGTGTCGTCATAATTTAAATCGTAATAATTTAAATGCCCGTGAAGTGCGTGTCGTGCGGTTCAATCTGTCGTGTAACTAGTTTAAATGCCCGTGAAGTGCGTGTCGTGCGGTCCAATCTGTCATGAAACTAGTTTAAATGCCCGTGAAGTGCTGGTCGTGCGGTCCAATCTGTCATGTAACTAGTTTAAATGCCCGTGAAGTGCTGGTCGTGCGGTCCAATCTGTCGTGTAACTAGTTTAAATGCCCGTGAAGTGCGTGTCGTGCGGTCCAATCTGTCGTGTAACTAGTTTAAATGCCCGTGAAGTGCTGGTCGTGCGGTCCAATCTGTCATGTAACTAGTTTAAATGCCCGTGAAGTGCTGGTCGTGCGGTCCAATCTGTCGTGTAACTAGTTTAAATGCCCGTGAAGTGCTGGTCGTGCGGTCCAATCTGTCATGTAACTAGTTTAAATGCCCGTGAAGTGCTGGTCGTGCGGTCCAATCTGTCGTGTAACTAGTTTAAATGCCCGTGAAGTGCGTGTCGTGCGGTCCAATCTGTCATGTAACTAGTTTAAATGCCCGTGAAGTGCTGGTCGTGCGGTCCAATCTGTCGTGTAACTAGTTTAAATGCCCGTGAAGTGCGTGTCGTGCGGTCCAATCTGTCGTGTAACTAGTTTAAATGCCCGTGAAGTGCTGGTCGTGCGGTCCAATCTGTCGTGTAACTAGTTTAAATGCCCGTGAAGTGCTGGTCGTGCGGTCCAATCTGTCGTGTTACTAGTTTAAATGCCCGTGAAGTGCTGGTCGTGCGGTCCAATCTGTCGTGTAACTAGTTTAAATGCCCGTGAAGTGCTGGTCGTGCGGTCCAATCTGTCTTGTAACTAGTTTAAATGCCCGTGAAGTGCGTGTCGTGCGGTCCAATCTGTCATGTAACTAAGCAAAAACTGTGGCTTAGAATTATTTTATTGAAACACGTTGAAAAGAAGTCTCGGACCACAATTGTTGATGCATTAAGTTCAATTAATATTAAAGAATGATGTACACTTAAACTTCCCAAACACCGGTCATCGCGTATTCTAATGGTTCTTTTACCTTATTTTCCTAAATTAAAATAAACTCGGTAAGGAATTGAGTGAAGAACAACGTAGCTTCTTTTACAATTTTGTCATCAGAAAAGGCCGAGGCAAGCAGATTGTTTAAAATTTAAATTTGAAGGCTGTTGTACTTTTTTGCCTTCTTATATTTGTTTTGTATTCCATTTGGTACAAGCAAAAAGGTCTTGCGATATTGAGAACAGAAAAAAATGAAATCATTTTTTCAGACAGGACCTATAACAGGTACACTAAATGAGGCATCGTCATGTATTTTCAAATGCGCAGATGTTCGAGGTGTTCAAATATATTTAGGAAGGTTTCTTTTTCTGCCACGTTTGAAGAGTTCACAATATTAAACATTTACTATTTTTTCTGTCGTTTTATTGTATCTACTGTAAGCCATTTACACCGTTACATATATATTCATGTTATGGGGGATTAGATAGATATGAACAATCATAATGACTGTCGAAAACTGCATGTTCTGATTAGTTGAAGGAATACAAATGAACATAATAGTTTTCTATTCAAACTCTAAAAGACGGTTGTATTTTTGTCTGATAATGAATATCTTGTCATCATTTTTATACAGATAGCCAGGGAAGCCTCTTCACAAAAAAGAAGTGATAAATGTTCTTAAGTGTAGAAATATGATAGTACGACAGAATCGTGTGGGTGTCTCCACTTTCATGGTTAATTGGGATCGTGGATGTACCCACGTGTTTTATCATGAGTGCGGTCAAAAAGTGTTTCGTCGTTTAAGAGGATGTCGAAGTTTTAATGTTTTATTGAATTGTATGATCGTTGTCTTGGGCAAACATGATAAGACAAGTCTGACTGAGATCATTTATCTACAAGCCATTAAATAAACGGAGTGTGTATGTTGTTTCTGTGTTTTCTGTGACATAAAGAGTTCTATTAATAAGAACAATCCATATACTGTAAAAAAATGAATGAATTATTATTCAATACACAATGTTAATCAGTACGACTTTATATTAATGAAAATGTTAAATTTTCCTCTTTCATACTAATGATGATGATGATGATGATGATGATGATGATGGTGATGGTGATGATGATGATGATAATGATAATGATAATGATAATAATAATAATGATGATAATAATAATAATAATAATAATAATAATAATAATAATAATAATGTGTAATAATTTAATCTTTTGGAACTGTACATTCAGACTTAATACTTTCTGTATCTTCAAATATTTAGCACGCATGACTACACACTGTTAGATCGCTTCATATCGTGCCTTAACTCACATCAGAGCTATGGCTGTTTAACTGTCCCTAAAGGTTCGGCATAATCACTTTTTAATTGCTCCTCACCAAATAAGGTACGATCTCTCCAAGGACACATTGCAATTAATAGGTTGAGCGGTATATGGTATCGTTCTATACCTCCTTACCAGGACTTGACATCGAATCATTGCCTATATTGACTTAATCTTTATTGACTCTAGCTATTATGTGTGTTTTATTCTGTTGCAGACAATAATTATAGCTAAAACGTGTTAATTCCTGCCTAGACAAAATATGTTGAAATGTTTGACTAACTTTTCAGAATTATTGGCAACATTCGTTCAATGCTGTGTTGAAAGAAACATTTTACTTTATCATTCTGTAATCATTCATTTTAAAGAGGCCACGAGGCATATCATTTACTCAGTTCTGTATTTCAGGTAGTTTAGCAATTACCCCGGTAAAGAACACACTGGATAATAACCCCAAACATTAAAACGGTTATAGAAACTAGGACAAACTTTTTTTCGAATTAATACTCCTTTTGTTAATAGCATAAATGTGAATAAACCTTTAAAAGAGAAATAATTATAGATTTCATGTTATTGTAAGGATTAAAATTCTATGCAAACATGTTTATACTAGCATTAAGGCATTTATTGTAATATATAATTATTAATTAACCACTTTATACAATACGGCATATACATGATTTTTATCGAATGATTGGCTATACTTAATTGCTAATAAAAATATCATAATGAAGCCATTTATCTAAATTCATGTTATAAATATTATTATATTACTTATATTTATGTATCTGAAGTCTTTATAGTTATTTACATAGGTTTGAAATCTAACTGAACAAAAATACAAAGCTTTAACGTGAAAGTCGTTCTTGTTAAAGGTGAGTTTGCTCACCCTCTTTATTGCTTTTTCTTCTCACTTCTGTTTGATACCATTGTACAATTTCAGTACAGTTCAGAAGAAGTAAAATTTTATACTTAACCAATATCATTGTGGCCAAATTAGATTGGTTGCATCCCATCAAAAACCGTACGGCGTGTCGATAAAACTGCGGTAACCTTAAAAAAGATGCCGAAAGGTTGACGAGAAGCTATCAATATAATGCTATTTCTTTTTCCCGAAATGGTACTCGGTATACAAACAGACTAAACTTCTTTTTGTAACATTTCATGTCGAACACAATAGATGTCTTTTTTTTTCTCTAAAATGTACTCTCTGACAGTTGCTTATATGCAATAATAGTAACTATTGCCAACCATTCTCTTAGCAGGATTTGCAATCACCGCAATACGGTCTTGCTTGTAGGCAAATCGCTTTTGTTGCTACTTACCCTTTGAAATTGTGTAAATGGTCATATTATTAATATTTTATATCATTTCAAATCATTAAGACGGAAAAGGAATTTCCGCTATGTTAAGTTCGAATCTGACGGAAACCTTTATTTCCATCGACATATTTTTAACTAGATTATTATTAGCCAATACGTTTATACTTCAATTATTACTAATCCATACATTTGTGGTCAAGCGACATTGCATGCAAACTGTATCTATATTTCAGAGATCAACAAAGCAGGGAAAAGTAGTCCAAAAATAAGGATCAAAAACATATTTTTGTATTGCGGTACCACTTTTTTTGTTTTATCTGCAGTGTAATTTTGGCATTTTTTCAACTGTCCCACGTGGATAACAAAAAAGCTTTTAAAACTCCTTTGTCTTATTGTTTCTCAGTATTTCCTTTGTTGTTTGCAATAAAAAAGGTTTTAACCAAATAAATAAAAATCATGTTATAGATATCAATGTACATGTTTTGTATTGTGATGAAATAAATCCTCACCGTACACTTAAAAGGTTAAAAATATCAAAGTAAGTTAGATTTTTCGAGGAAAAGCTGATTGTTAAATTTTACGTTCCATCTCATATTGAGTAAATTTGTTCTTGTTTGGCGAGATGACAATATGTGTCGAAACCAGTAAAAATGTCAATGTTGTCATTTTTCAAAATTACTTACAAACTTACAACATCTCATCTGTAGTCGAAAGCAGTTTAATATATACATTACACATAACTGTACAGATCTAAGGATCAAGAAAGTATTTTGTTTCAGTATGCCATTGATCTTTGTTGCTAACATCTGGTCTGTGACAAACCAATATGGACATAATAACAGAAGGAGCGGTTGACATGATGGACCTCAGAGTTCGGATCTTGGTTTTCTTACTTTATCATTGGCATTGCCGACATTCAACTCTTTTTGACAGCCTTGGTGCCTTTTTCTGGACGTTACTGAAGAGCCAATGTTCCATCAAATGTGGTGACTAAACAAGCTAACATTTCTCGTTTGACAAACCTCAATAATATCTTGAAATCGTTTTTAAATAAAATAAAATGACATTCATAAATTGACTACAGCTGCAAACAAAGTACAACAGAATCAGAATGAAAATGTACCAAAATGTACCAAAATTGGACAAAATATCTAAAAATGGACACAGTAAAGTAACACAGTGCTAGTGTTTTACTTTTTTATTTCTATGATAAATATAATGTTATATATCTTGTATTGATCACTTTCCAAAATAAATACACATCCTCAGCAGTTGGATGAACAAGAAGGTAATCAAAGTTAAAACCTTTCCAAAAAAGATAAAATATCAGTAAATAATGTTAATGCTGACAATTAATTGCAATAAAAAAATAAGAAAAAAATAGTAGAAAGTAATTTCGTATAATGCTAGTTTTTGATTTTTGGTTGTGGCCCAAACACCTTCCAGTACCAATGATAAAAAATCAAGTGTAAAATGCAACTTTTACAGAAAGAAATATGATAAAAAGTAAACATATTTAAAAAGTGTATTTAAAAATAGTACAAACAAACATCAAACACTATCAAATTGTAAGCAAAACTTAACAATACCACTAAAATGCATGCTAATTAAAAACAAAATACAATTTAAGTTTATACTACAGAGCTAACACACATATATTGCTTATTTATAGCCTTAGGGTGAAATATACAACACATTTGTTTTTTAATCAGATCATTTACAGAGGAAAATATTTTCTGCTAAAACTTTCGAACTCATGTTGAGCATACCAACAAAATGACCAACAAAGTTTTAATGGAGTAAAACCATGGAACGTTACTCTGACAGGGTGACATGCTTAAAATGTAAAATTGTTGTCTCCCCTTGTATATAGTAGAAAAAGTGCAATTTTATGGTAAGCAATGGAGACTCATACAATGATTTTGTGTAGCAAATATAAATTTATCCATAAAATTGTGCAATGAGACACATCTATTAAAAGTTACAATTATGATTTTTTCACACCATGTATAAATGAAATATTGATGTGATATAAAATTTATGGTATTTCAAATGCATGTATCTATCAAATATTGTTTCTTAGACAGGAAAAAAATAATGTTACAAAATAAAAATAATGTTTGAAACAGTCAGTAAATAATATTTGAAAAGATACAAAAATATGCTCACATATTGAAATACTGTTTATTTAATTACTGATTTGGCTAAAACATATGCTTGACATTTACTTGCTGGTGATCACATGTACCAGTAAAAACAGGAAATAATACGTATAACACAAAAAAGAAATAATGATAACATTTAAAAAAATTGTTATGAGGTACTTTTATGATAAGGTAAAATCAAATTATGATAAACTGAACTTAAGTCCAATGTACAAAGATGTAAACACACAAAATGATACAAATATTTTTGCTTAATAAAAAATAAAATAGATGTACCCTTTATCACCTATTTACTCTACTCTGGTTGCTATTAATGTCATGAAAAAAATATTTTTTCAATAAATATTTAATTTTTTAAAGGTAAATAATGATTAAGATTACCATAAACCTTTGAAATATCACAATATTTGAGAGTTAAAAATTAATTGAAAATAAATATATAAGACAGGTCTGTTAAGCACATACTATGCTACAAAGTGAGTTTCTCAACAAGATCTTTAACTTGTAATTTATGACAATCTTCTTATTTATACTATGACAGTTTTATAACAAACAAAAACTTACAACAAAAGTGCTAGTATAAAATATGGGTTTTGATTAACATGGTAAACAAATAACAATTTATATAAAACATTATAAGATAAAACATTTTAAGTTACTCTGACATATAGATACTATGAAAAGGTGACTTCACAGACATGCAGCGAAACAGACTGGCATGACAATAATAAATAATGTATGACATCAAACTGTTCCTATTTGAGTAAATTAACGTAATTAAGTTGTAATTTAAATAACATATCATGAAATGTTATGAAATGATTAGAGAATAATTCATACTAAATATACATTTAACCTAGTATTTATTTTGAAGCCACCTGGTAAATCTGTACAAATTATAAGGCAATGATGTGTGATCTATCATCTGAAGGAAAAAATTATCAAATTCTATTCAAAAGCCATTAAAATTGAGGACATTAATTTCTGGCGTTTAGTACTTCCCATACCTAAAATCCAGCATGTCTGATGGCCGATTGTATTTTGTAAAATTAACAATTTTCCATATTTATCAGGGTTATTAAAAAAAGAAATATGTTGACAGAAAGCTGCAGATGAGGATGTGAAGGAGTGGTGCAGAGGGGAAAAGCAGGTCAGCCATTGAGATTCTTGTGATGAGGTCTGTCCTGGGTGCCCACTCGTTTCTTGGCATTGGTATTGCTTGGATCCTGGGTGTTCAAGGCATGGAACCGCCATGCACCATTAAACAGGTCCACCTGAGAACACAAACACACGGAATAGGAGATATGTTTTTCATTAGTGTTATTGTATTTCTTTGTTTTTGCTTTGTAGGGGTGGGGGATGCCTATGCCAAACTTCTATCTGTCAGTTAAATTGTTTACTTAAAACAAAAATAGTGCTGCCTTGAGTGTTGTACCGATAGTCAGTTTTTGTATTGTACCATTGGAATAAAAGCTCATTCTACCAGCCTTAATAGTACACAAAAAAGCATGCTCAATCACTTTATCCTGGTCAATTTTTCTCTGAACTAAATGTACCCACTCCCTTGACATAAAAGCTTGCTCAGTCACTTTATCATGATCAACATCTCTCTGAACTAAATGTACCCACTCCCTTGACATAAAAGCTTGCTCAGTCACTTTATCATGGTCAACATTTCTCTGAACTAAATCTACCCACTCCCTTGACCTAAAAGCTTGCTCAGTTACTTTATCATGGTCAACATTTCTCTGAACTAAATGTACCCACTCTCTTGACCTAATAGCTTGCTCAGTCACTTTATCATGGTCAACATTTCTCTGAACTAAATGTACCCACTCCCTTGACCTAAAAGCTTGCTCAGTTACTTTATCATGGTCAACATTTCTCTGAACTAAATGTACCCACTCCCTTGACATAATAGCTTGCTCAGTTACTTTATCATGGTCAACATTTCTTTGAACTAAATGTACCCACTCCCTTGACATAATAGCTTGCTCAGTCACTTTATCATGGTCAACATTTCTCTAAACTAAATGTACCCACTCCCTTGACATAATAGCATGCCCAGCCACTTTATCTGGGTCAACCTTTCTCTGAACTAAATTTACCCACTCCCTTGACATAATATCATGCTCAGTCACATTTTACTTTGGGTCAACCTTTCTCTGAACTAAATTTACCCACTCCCTTGACATAATATCATGCTCAGTCACATTTTACTTTGGGTCAACCTTTCTCTGAACTAAATGTACCCACTCCCTTGACATAATAGCATGCCCAGTCACATTTTACTTTGGGTCAACCTTTCTCTGAACTAAATGTACCCACTCCCTTGACATAATATCATGCTCAGTCATTTTATCATGGTCAACCTTTCTCTGAACTAAATGTACCCACTCCCTTGACATAATATCATGCTCAGTCATTTTATCATGGTCAACCTTTCTCTGAACTAAATGTACCTACTCCCTTGACATAATATCATGCTCAGTCACATTTTACTTTGGGTCAACCTTTCTCTGAACTAAATGTACCAACTCCCTTGACATAATATCATGCTTAGTCATTTTATCATGGTCAACCTTTCTCTGAACTAAATGTACCCACTCCCTTGACATAATAGCTTGCTCAGTTACTTTATCATGGTCAACCTTTCTCTGAACTAAATGTACCCACTCCCTTGACCTAATAGCTTGCTCAGTCACTTTATCATGATCAACATTTCTCTAAACTAAATTTACCCACTCCCTTGACATAATAGCTTGCTCAGTTACTTTATCATGGTCAACATTTCTCTGAACTAAATGTACCCACTCCCTTGACATAATAGCTTGCTCAGTCACTTTATCATGGTCAACATTTCTCTAAACTAAATGTACCCACTACCTTGACATAATAGCTTGCTCAGTTACTTTATCATGGTCCACATTTCTCTAAACTTAATGTACCCACTCCCTTGACCTAAAAGCTTGCTCAGTCACTTTATCATGATCAACATTTCTCTAAACTAAATGTACCCACTCCCTTGACCTAAAAGCTTGCTCAGTCACTTTATCATGGTCAACATTTCTCTGAACTAAATGTACCCACTCCCTTGACCTAATAGCTTGCTCAGTCACTTTATCATGGTCAACATTTCTCTAAACTAAATGTACCCACTCCCTTGACATAATAGCTTGCTCAGTTTCTTTATCATGGTCCACATTTCTCTGAACTAAATGTACCCACTCACTTGACATAAAAGCTTGCTCAGTCACTTTATCATGATCAACATTTCTCCAAAGGAAATGTTCCCACTCCCTTGACATAATAGCTTGCTCAGTTACTTTATCATGGTCAACATTTCTCTGAACTAAATGTACCCACTCCCTTGACATAATAGCTTGCTTAGTTACTTTATCATGGTCAATATTTCTCTGAACGAAATGTACCCACTCCCTTGACATAATAGCTTGCTTAGTTACTTTATCATGGTCAACATTTCTCTGAACTAAATGTACCCACTCCCTTGACATAATAGCTTGCTCAGTTACTTTATCATGGTCAACATTTTACTGAAATTTCTGTACCCTCCCCTGGCATTAAACCATGATAAGTCACATCATCTTGGCTGACATATCTTTGAATCATATGTACCCTCATAGCTATATAATAGGACAATCACAGTTTTCATAATAATGACCATGGACCAACAGTGCTACCTCACAAACCTAGGTCAAATATTCTTTATTCACCTCCATGACTGATAGTATACAGGGCCATCTCTTGTCTTCTCCTTCCACTTAATTGTACTATTCATACAAAGCTCACTCTGGAGCATTGTCATACGTTGTGTAATAAGGACATTAAACAACTTCCAACAAGGACCAATGATTCCAAAACATGTTTTAATGTTCTGTTGACAAGAAATGTTATACTTACTGGAAATATGTTATCTTTCTTGTTTTCTGTTTCCAACTTCTTCAATTCTTCAGGTGTTAACAGAGGCAAGCGGATGTGCACTATTGGATTCCTAGCCACCTCAGAGGCAGATTTCCCCATCACAACCTGTAACGTCAGTTAAGTTCAATACTATGTGCACTGGCCAGTTTGTTTCTCTTCAAAACAGATAAAATTAACCCAACCAATTGCATTAAATCAGAAAACAGCAAAAGACAAGGACAGAGAAAAGTCTAGCATATGTCAGGACTGTAGTATATTCCATTGCTCAGACTATAACTAGCAAAGTAGGTATGTATGAGGGCTGGTCAAGAAATTTGTGTACAGTCCGGCTGCTTCAAATATAATATAGATAGTATAGATTATATAAGCAAAGTTAGTATAACAGAAAGAGTTGACTTTATAAACTTCAAAACAAACAAAATATTTAAATATTTTTTTATTCAAATGTTTTCCATCTAAATTACTGTAATAACCATTGAAATGCTATATCGACACATAATATACAACTGCATTTACACTCAGTTTAAATAATTAAAATTCTCGAAGCTAAACAGCATTCAAACTATAAGAAAATAATTTTTGTTTAAGTTTGATGTCATTTGACAATTTGGAACTTGGAACTCATTGAAATGTATGTATCCATAAGATTTTCATCTTGAAAATATAACAATAATGTGTATATGACTTAACAATTAGTACTAATTATAAATTAATTATTACTTCTAGTATCCGGTATCAAGTACATATGATTGTAAGTTACTGGTGTGGTAATGTGACAACTGAGAGATGCTGAAAGATGACCACTGTCCAGGAAAACAAATGTAATTGTGAAAAACAGATCAAGCTGAGATGATTCATAAACTGTTTGAAACTTTCCTCTGACAAAAAATAAACACTTTACCCATTTTCTTTCCGATATTAATTCTAACAACAAGAAAGGTGTTGAGTATAAATGTTGACATTTTTAAAAGTTTTAGTTTATGGAAACAAGTTATTACCTACAAGATTGAATACAACTTTATTGGCAACACAGTGTATATCATAGTGTTTTTGAAAATGTTGATGTTAGGTGAGTCAATGATACCATACAGTTCTTTTTGAATAGTCAATACTTGCATACTGGTATGTCATTTTTTCCTGTAAATGTATAATATTTGACATTCTGGTGGGTAAACTATTCTTTCACAAGGAATGTGTTTTATAAAAAATGTACAAACATGTTAATATTGTTAAAGCAGGAGACACATTTCTTGAACAACCCTCTTACATGGCCACTCAAATGCCTTTAATTTCAATAACTTGACAACACCATGGCCAACTAATGCAAAACAGACGTTATTATAGGAGCAAGTAAGTGATAAAGCATTCTTCCTTGGACATTTCATCTAGTATGGTTGCTTGAGAGAAGTATGTGTTTTATTGAAGGACTACCCATTATAGGGGAATCAACATGTTTTTATTGCTGATTTATTACTTCAATTGAATGTGGTAATCTACCAAGCATTTGCAAAATCTGCATGACAATGAAACAGGCAAAATGCCAAATGTAGTTGTAGGGAAAGTTCTTGTTTTAGGGAAACAAAAATAAAAAGGGAAGTAACTTGTGTTTCATTACATCATGTAAAATTTTAAATCATTTTAGAGTAAGTTTGATGTCTTAGCTAAGTCAAGCATAAACTGACAAGGCTTTGGCAAATAATGTAGAACCAGATCAGCTAGATGACAGTTGTAGCTGTCAAATTGGGATATATGCTACTTGCTCTGTTAGTCTCTAATATCATGCTTTTCACATCTAAGAATGAGGTCTTTAGCAAATAACTAAGAATTAGGTCTGTGCTTATTATACAATTTAATGCAGTTGTCTAAGGGTTTCAGAAAAGAATAAAATATAAGTATGACTATCAACTGAGATTTGTTAAATAACACTTGCTTACCGAATTGACAGCTGCCCATTCCTTGACATACTTGATGATTTCTGCCTCGTCCATATTGAGACCATCTATCTTAAGTACCTCCCCTAGAGCATCTTCAGACAGCTCCTGGAATGCCTTAGACTTGAACACACTCTGAAATAAACAGGTATACATACATTAGAACAGCCACAATTACTAATGGATTTTTTTTTTCTATATTTATCAGGAAGAATTATTTGTGATACTATTAAGACTGCTTTTATATACTGAAATGTATACAAATGTCACACACAGATATCACCTTCCTCAATTATCTAGTGATATATAAAAAAAACCCACATACCCTTATACATTATTTGCCATTTATTATTTTTTCAAATAAATATTAGCTAAGAAACTTTAATGTTGTAAGGGCCTTGACATTGCAGAGAATATTAAAATCAATCTGGTTCTACTTTGGTAAGAAGGGCAATGATACCTCTGTGTGTTGTTCAATGTAAAGCAGCACCTTCTCCTTGAGTTCTTCCTGGCTATAGGTGACAGCTGCCTGCATACAATCACAGGCATTCTGTACACTGAGGTTCTCCTCCAGGTATTCAACACATAACTGAAACAACACCAGGTGGTCAGATGCATAGATGTATACATACATTTTTCAATAATAGATCTCTTAAAACAATTCTTGTGGAGAAACATGAAAAATGTTTGTCTGTTTAGTGTGTTTATCATCCCAACAACAACATTTCAGTTATTTGGAGATGATGTCCACTTGAAGCAAATATAGTGCTGCCTTCACTGTTTATAGCATGCCAAGAACACCAGGCATGATACCACACCCAGTCCCATCATCTGGACACCAGGCCTACCCTTGGAACGACCCTTATATTTGCTTAAGCACTAGCAAGGAGGCTATACATGCACCACTACCATTTTAATGACTTTGGTATGTCATGGAGCCGGATCAAACCCAGGTCCTTGTGTACCTGATAAAAAAGGCATACTGAAAATTGAATGTGATATGTGATCTTAAAAATAAATTATGAAAAACATGTCTGTAGCTTTAGTTGGTTGTATCTTTAAAGATTTTTTTCTCTCACCAACAATGTTTTATTCACCAAAAGATAGTCTTCACTTGAAGCATAAATTGTTGATTGCACTGTTATAACCATATCCTGTCACATTTTCCTGATGCAGGACTGACCAGGTTAGAAATTACCGTTATAATTGCTTCAGCAACTATACCATTACCATGTTCAATGACTTTGGTATGTTGCAACCTGGGTTTGAACTGTGCCTTCCAAACCTGGAGTCATTAAAGCAACTTTTTTGCTACCAAGGTCAGTCCATTGCCAAAAAATTAATGACTAATATGGAAGATTCACATCATAAATGAACTTATAAATGCATAAAATTATAAAAATAATACATTCAAATTATAATAATAAATATACAAGCAAATAACATACCCTTCTCAGGTCATCTAAACCATATTCTAAAGCCGTTGCCAGCACTTCTATTGCCTAAAAAAAATAATTATTTAAATCTCATTTTTTGAAAAACACAAGTACAAAAAAGTATCCTGGTAATAGCAGGTCTTAGGCCTGCATTAAACTGCATTCGGCACCATATGACCTATCAGGTGTTGGTGTGAAGTAAAACCCCAAATAAAAAAACAAAACAAAAAAAACCTTAGGCCTAAAGTCTTTATGTAACTAAGTATAAAATACAATGTGTTGTGTCAATTGCAACTTCAAAAAATAAATCAAATTTTACAAGATATATATCAAAGTATGGGAGTACATGTGCAAAAGATATACTGAACGTAAGTGTTTTAGGAACTTTTAATTTGTGACATAACTTTTGATATATAAAATGTTTATATTCAATGTTTTTGTTAATTTTATTATATATATAAAACTAATCGAATATGTACCTTTATACCTGGTGAAGAGAAATTTGTTCCGTGGTACTTGAGCAGATAAAAATGCACAGTATATATATATATAAAACTTATTGAATATGTATCACCCTTATACCAGATGAAGAGAAATTTGTTCCCTGGTATTTGAGCAGATAAAAATGCACAGTATTCATCTTTAAATATTAAATTGTTTAAAGTTAATTTATAATTAAATGTAACATAAGATAATACATGGCAAATGAATTTTGTATTACACACTACAACTATGATCGTTATGCTGATGTCAATGTATGAATGGAGGACAAAGTTAGTATTTTATGGAAGAACACAAGGACTGTTGAAAGATCGCCCTATATAAAACTTTTTTGGAAACACAGTGTCTTAAAATTGCTTAATAAGTGGAGAGAGATACAAGTCTATAACTCTGACCATTTGGTTATGTGCATTGCACTTTACCCTAATTTTGTTAAATGAACTTGGTCACTGTTGGTCAAATTGAAATTGAAATAAAAGCATAATCTACTTGTGAAAGCAATCTTTTTAAAACAACAAGAAATTTTGTGATTTAGTAATTGCTTTGTATGCAAATAATACATTTGAAGTGTGCAAATAATACTTTTGAAGTAATCTAAAGCAATATTTAAACTTTGTGTGTTATTGTAAAAATGAATATGACTTGTTAGTAATAGAAAAGGCTTAAAAAAATGTACTTACTATTTTGGGAGTAAGTGTCACTGTGTTAGTATAAATGAACTCCATCATGGCAAGAAATATATCCGGAGACATGTCTGACAGGACAAAAGGTGTGTCTTTGTCTATATTGCCACTTTTCTGTGTCTGTTCTGCAAAAGTTGCCTTGAATACAGCACATCTTGAGGACAATATACACCTGTGAGCATAGACGGCTTTTCGACTTTGGCCTATCAAAAATTTAACATCACTGAAATAAAAAAAAATTCAATAAAGGCAAAGAATATCTATAAGAGATATACAACACTATTTGTTATTGAAAATTATGTAGTGCCAATGTGGTGGAGAGGCCCACAGGTGGCCAAGTTAGCTCAGTAGGTAGAATTCGGGCATGGTGATTCATAGGTTGCGGGTTCGATCTCCACATTGGGCGCACACTTTTCCCTTGATTTACTTAAATGGTGTCAGAAGTAAAAAAAAGCCTGGTGTGGTTGTCCTGAGTTGGGCTTGGGCCCAGAGATAAAAGGGGAGTAGTGTAGTTCTGGGATGGTGGAGATGTTCACAGGTGGCCCGGTTAGCTCAGTAGGGAGAGCTCATGCAAATATGCACTACAGTCTTTAAAGCAACGTCATGTCAAACCAAGACAAATATCTGGCTCAACAGGAAGACCTTTCCACATTTAAGTTGTATGCCCAAAACTAGACTTGAACCCAAGTGGTGAGAGGCTAAGCAGTCAGAGGAGTTACATGTCAAGTCTCAACCACTACACCATGGACACCCAGGGCTGGTGCATGGTGTATCTTGAGGAGGGAGCAAATTCAGTAGCAACCTTATGTCTGAATATGAAAGAAAGCTGACACGTGTGACTATCAAGAGTGACTGATTGGAAAGCCTTATCACTACATAACTGAAACTTTTACTTTCGCTTTAGCTCCGATCGAGGAGAGGGTCCTTAGTAGACAGAACTCACCTGTGATCCTTGCTGTTGACGAGCTTTTTCATGTTGGAAGCAAATTCCATCACATCTCCCTTCATCACCTTTTCGTTCGCCATCTTGAACGATTAAACCAAAGGCAAGAATGAATGGTTATTTGTTGTTATTGTCAAAGATCTAATTCTAATTAGACTGTTGTCAAGCACCTGTTAATAGTATTTCAACTTCCGGTTGTGGCCAACAACAGGGGAAGTAACTCCAATGTAAAGGTCAAGGTCGCGATTGTCAAAACATGGCTGCAAATATTAGTGATGAATTAAAAAACAACACCGCATTGGAAAAGGTGGTTAAAATGTCATATCGCATCAGTAAGACCCAGCGAATAATAATTTACATTCGTATTTTTCACATGTTTTCATTTTGTTCAATTATCCGATAAAAAGAAATATTTTCATAAAATAAATTTGATATGCGATTGCTCGTTTATACAACTTGTGCTGATCATCTGCCAAACCTTGGTATGCATACATATCTTTACAACTGCAAGAGGCAAGGGCATATTTAAGAGTAATCATATAGACTGACACATTAGCCCCACATGTTGGAGTAAACAAACAAATGACTTAAAGAATTATGTACTCTAACAAATTATCTTTAATGTTTATGCCACATTACAATGTCTGTTACTTATATTCAGAAACTATTTATGCATTACAGTTCTGAAATGGATATAGACGTGCTTGTTGACATGGATGATGAGGAGGAGGAGAGTGTCAACATGTCCGCTGAGCAGAACATTCAGATGCGGTTGTTGGAAGCTATACAGGCCCACTGTTGTGCCCAGGTGTATGAGATCATCCATGTGAAGGGACTGTCTCCCAACTACAGCATTAGTGGTTGCTCCCCTATTTGCAAGGCAGCCCACCTTGGCTTTGTGGACATCCTTGATATCTTAGTAGAGGGAGGGTGTGATCTGCAGATGGCGGAAGGTGAACATGACATCTGGCACCGCAGAGCACTACATATAGCAGCCTCCAAGGGGCACATTCACTTTGTAAAGAGGCTGTTGGAACATGGAGCTGATATTAACTGCCGAGACGATGACCAACGAACTCCACTGCATTGGGCAGCTACTTATGGTAATGCAGAGATGACAGCTTTCCTCATTGCCAATGGGGGTTGTGTGAATATAGCACAGTGTGATGGATTCACACCACTGCATGCTGCTACCTGCCTGGGTCACAATGAGACCTGTAAAGTGTTGCTAGAACATGGAGCAGAGATAAATCGCACAGACAGAGATGGTTGGTCAGCATTTCACACCTCAGTTTGTTATGGTCATATTGAAGTTGTTAAAACTTTATTAGCTGCTGGTGCTTCCTTAACAAAGGTCACAAATGATGAGGAAAATGTGATTCATATTGCAGCAAGCAGTGGAAAACTTGATATTGCAAAACTGCTTGTAGAGAAGGGTGCACCAATAGATGAGCTAAACTTGAATGGCAACACAGCTCTGTATCTTTCAGTGTATTATCGGGAGTATGAGATGGCAAAGTTTCTTATTCAGATAGGTGCAAACATGTATTTGCCACAAGCTCCAAGGAAAACTCCCTTCTACTTGGCTGCTGTCAGAGGATATAAGGAATATCTGATGCTGTTTATAGAGGCAGACTACAAACTGAGTTCTGAGGAGTGGCTGGTGCAGAAAGAGTTCCCATCTACTCTCCTGGAGTTCCCAGAATTCTGCAGTGCTCTCCATAGACTTGCAGTTAAACCTAACAGTTTGAAAGAGAAATGTAGAAGAGTTATAAGACTGACCCTTTATTATGATCGCAATTTTGAAAACAAAGTTAACCAGCTGGATATACCCAAGGTTCTTAAGAAATATGTGTCTTATGAAGATTTTTGACATCAGATCTATGGATAGAATCTGTAAGATTTTTTTATATAAATATTGATAATATGCACAGAAATCTGTAAAATGTATGCAGTTTACACATATTAAAAGTTATATGGATTACTTTTAATTTTGATTTTAAGTATTTAACATTTTAAAGATACTTTGATAATCGTCCTGTTAAAAAAAATTTGTTTTCTTTCTTTGAAAATTTTTAAGGTTTATATGTATATGACACCTGACTATCCACTAAATGTCAGTTTAAATAAAAAGTGCTAAATCAATGTTTTGTAGTGGGTTTTCAGTGTTTTATATATATTAATACTTAATACATCACGTCAAGAAAATTATCTGATTTATACTCTTTGATGATTTTTAAAGGAAGTTTTACAGGAACATAGAAAATCTTGTGTCACAAAATCAATAAAAAAGTTACTTGATACAGACTTTTTAAAGCAGTTGAAAGATTTGTCTGTGGATTTTGAAGTCCAGATTTATTAGTATTCCAAAGGTATTCTTGAACTTGCTGGTTCAGTATGTCCTTGCTGTTATTGTCTGAAAAGGTTCAGTCAACCCACTTTTTACAAAGATATTTTTAACAATGCTACAGGGTAACACTAGGAACATTTATACATAATAAGTTTTTAGTTGTTATATTTTCTTACACGAACATTTTCAAAGTTTTCCGATATAGCCATGTCGGTGAAAATTATAGGGTCAGTGTTATTGTTTCTAAAACAGATTGTTCATTTCGCCTTATAACTTCCTTTGGCTTGTGTATTTTTACCAGATTACTTCTATAAAGAGGCATATTGCCATACACTATATGGGAATAGAAAGGTTGGAGTTGACTGGTGGAATAGGGCAAGGTCTTCATAACTGTTTTGCTTTTCGTTTCCATCAAATAACTTATTTTGGATGAAAGAAAGGTATATTGATCAGATTTTGTTGGTTAATACCTTAAGAGAGGGGAAAGGTCATTAGTGTCTAGGTCACAGTCACCACAATATCTCCAAATGGGATGGCCAAATTTGACATACGGATACTTCATATGAAAATTTGAGATTGCTATTGAGGGCCCATGTAAGGGCCACTGCTAATAAAGTAAGTTTTTCTTTCCGTAATATAACTTTATTGTCAAGGAAACTAAATAATATACCACCTTATAAAATCATATGTCATCAAAGCATATTATGATGTCATCAAGCATATTTATGTCATCCCCTATACTGATGTCATCAAAACATATTTTGGTGTAGACCCCTGTGCTATGTCATCAAGCATCTTTATGATGCAATTTCCTGTGCTGATAGTCATCAAAGCATATGATGTAGATCCCTGTGTTGATGGCATCATCAAAACATATGGTATAGACCCCTGTGCTATGTCATCAAGCATATAATAATGTCATCACCTGTACTTCTGATGTCACCATGAAAATCGTTATGCCATCCTGAAGTGCCGACTCCTTTCAAATGAAAGAAACTAATGAGGTTATAAATTTATTCAGTTAATTAACTTTGTATTCAGTTAATTGACAAGCATTAACCATCCTCTAGCAGATATGTACAAACATGCAGTCTTAATGGACCTTCATAATACGATACCAATAATCAAGGAACCTAAGACCTGGTTTCATATTGTTTGAAGTACAGATATCCATTATTCTGTTAATGGTATTTATTAATTGGACACCAAAAGAAAAATACAAAACAATGAGCACAAATTCATCTCTGTTTAATATATCCATGCATACACTTGCACAAAAAAACTACATGTATATCAAAAGTAACACCATATACAATTAAGAATAATTGTAAAACAACAAAAATTACATGAAAAGAAATTGTGTAGAAGACATCCCCTATTCTTAGCACAGTTTGACTAGAACCATGTTATTTAGCATAAACAATTAAAGCTTAAGGATATGAGATGCAAATGAAAGAATAAGATAAATAAAATATACAATTTGCAGTTTTATTTGCTGTTTTATTTGTGGGGACAAAAGATGCAGCTCAGTTAGTACAGAAGGTCAAGAAAAGTGAAAATGAGAAGTATCACACTGCAAGATTTTACTGACTTGTACAAAAGGTTGTCTCCATTTGTTATTGGATTTCAAAATGAAAGAAATAAACTGAATTTTTTAGTCAAAAACATCATTTCAAATTTTAAGTTACAAAGATGCATACAAGTAATAATGATAGTGGTAGAAAAAAAAAAAAAACACCTTCATTTTGGTGATACAAAATGGTACAAAAGTAAACAGTACAGCAAAAATGTCAAGGTAAAAATTTGCTAAAATATTATAGTATCACACACAACATCCACATATTTACCTATAAAATAACATTACTTGGAACATATAACAAAATACTTGGTTGATATATGTTTTTCATTTCCTTACGCACTGTACGGATCTCCGCACAAGGTTCATTTGTTGTTGTTTTTTCCTCCAATAAAAACAACAACAATTAAGATACTGCATATACAGTAAGCAGCCAGTTAGAAATGTGGATGTAATAAGTATGTAAGTGACCATATGTCGGGGAAATGAAATAACTTCATAAAATACTTGTTTATTACAATGATTATGATTCTGACACAATTGTATAAATTGGCACACTATCTTGACAATATGTTTAACAAATAACTAATGGTAAAGATTTACCTTTAACATGTTGTTAGCATGGTCATGGTAAATTGTTTATCCCTGAGCAGAGAACATCTTCAACAAAATATGCACAGTTCTATCAAATTTTAACTCGCATAAATACCATTTATAACACAACAATAAACGATTACGATTCGAAAAAACACAACATTAAATTTAGTTAGATTTTAAAAAATCCATATTTGGAATGGTCTATTAAAGTGAGCAAGCCTGTTAAAAGTTTTGAAAAGCCATTTTTATAAATAAAATTGTAAGTAAAAGTTAAAAAATATTTGATTTTAATGACTGTGTAAGGCTGGTTGACCAATAAAAAGCACAAAGATAAGTAAAGGAGAAAATTAGAATAGAAAAATATCAATGCAAATAATCATTCATCTCTACTCAATGAACAGCTGATTTACTTAAATCACACAATCAAAGGTAACAATGTGAAGCACTGAAGATGAATTTTTTTAGTAATTTGAGGATTTTTAACTTGAATGAATAAAAGCAAAAATCAACCAAAAATCAAACACATTTTATTAGTAGCAAATAGACAGGATACATGGTGTAGCAATACGTTTGATTATAATTATGTGACTGTGACACAATTAAGATTATGAAACTGATCATCAGTTTTAATTGCTAGTGGAACATCCCCATGGTTGTGTTAAACCTTCAACTTATCAAATATCAGCTAAAACATCTACATGTGCTTGCTTGAAACCAAGAGGTGATGTTATACTTATAATGATGAAAATGTGTTGGATATATCATGACTGGTTTGGAAGCATAGTTTTCAGCAGATGTGGTTGTCTAACTATTATGAAGGGGTGTATGTTCAACAACAACAAAACAAAATAGTTATGTGAAAAGTTATGAGAAAAAATTTACATATTAAATGACAATCTTAGCAATTATTCCAATTTAACTATCATCTTTTTAAATAAAAATGGCTTCAAAATTTCTTTGATTGTCAATTTTAGTTTCATTGAAATGTTAATACAATCATATACACTCAAATGAAACAACTCAGTATATTTAAAGCCTATTTGTATTCTGTATACTGCAATGGTGTGATTTTTGTTGATAAGAATTTATGAACCAAGGGCCACAACTCATTAGAGTAAGAACCTGTAAACTCTTCCAGCAGGCCGTGAGATCTGGAAAAGACGAGAATAAATAATTACTGGGTGTTGAAACGTGTGTACAAGTCAAAGCTAAACCATCTGAGTGGCAATGGCTGATGTCTAGCTTTTTATTAATATCTTTACATCCAAGCTGGGTTGCTGTTTTTTGCCAAGAATATTTTTCTTACCTTTAAAAAAAATGTGCTAAAATCCTTAGGAGAGTACTTGAAAACTCAACAGGATCTGTCTCAAGTTTTCATGATCAGCTGTTTCATTAGGGCTTACAGAAACATTTTGATTAAAACAATAACAAGCGATTATACTGCAACATATATGCCATCTCACTGCCTGGTTATTAGACATTTAATATGATGTGATTAAACATTAAGGTGCACTGGTTACAGGGAAGATATTAGTTTTTCTTCCACAAAGTAAATGTTATAATACAATATATAAGCATCCAAAAATGAAACATACAGATATTTGTAAGGGATACATATCTATAAATCTTTATTTCCTCCAAAGTATGAAGAGTTGCATACAAACAGAACATAATATAGTGCAGTTATATATGTAACAAGTCAGAACTGAGGAACAAGCATGTATAAAAAAAATATCAATTTAATAATCTAGATTCAAATGTAGCCAAGCAAAAACTAGACATTAAGAAGACTGAGAAATACTTAGACTGAAGCAACACAGAGAGTGATAAAAAGAAACTGTGTTAAGTAGGAAAAGAGCTGATAACACTAGAAATTACATAAATAATATAATACTATTTTTTATGCTTCTTTTATAGAGAAAGTATAGATAGAAATGTAAGAGAAGCATTTCATTCAAAATGAAATACAGGAGGATTCAAATGAAGTTCATAAATACAATTAATTAAAGTTATAACATGACAAAGGCTATACTGAGAGAGAGTGGGAGCAGAGAGTGGGAGAGAGAAAGAGAGAGAGACAAGGGACATAGATAGGCATGATGTGATTGTATGCATGACTGCTGCGGGGGCCAAGGGTCATGCTCCACTGGAAAAAATTATGTTTCTAGATCGTATGTGGTGGTTTCTGAGGAGGTTTCAGTTTTAAGTTAAATGTTAAAGAATTTAATATCATCACAACATACTTCTTAATTTCATGACGAAAAGATAAGTGGTCAATGACAAACTAACAAGTTGCAATACTGTACATATTCCTCCAGCAGATAATTCTATGGTCTGATCTTTTTTGAGAACATGTACGGAAATAATTGACAAGTTCTAACTTGAAACATAAGCATACAAAATCTGTCCCTTAACAGGAGCTACAGAAAAGAATTTTACCAGGGCGCAAATAGGGGCAATAATTTATAAAAATATTCACCTTACCCCTATATGGGTAAATTTTTTTACAAAGTTTTGATCTGTTTATGTTTTCATTGTCTGGGAACAAGGTGTATGCAGCTGCTTTTTCTGCATACAGGCAGCTACTTGCCTGGAGACTTAATGAGATAAAAGAATTCGTAGATGGCAGAATATTTACCAACATGGCAAGCTAGTCATCAGACAAATCCCCTTGAAAAGGTTCATCAAGGGGATTTAAATGACATTAATAGATCAGGAAAACTTAGTTTAAAAGGACAAAGAGAAACATGTCAAAGCATTGGAGCTTCATAAAAGTTCATCATCATCACCTTCATCATCATTGTCATCATAATTACTATTAACATAAACATATTATTTTTAATCGTCATCATCTTTATAGCATTTCATAACAAACACAGTATAGTCAACCTTTAACAATCTGGACAAATTTTCATCCTAACATGTGTTTATGTTGTTTTTTATCATCACCATCCTTATGCATGTCATACACCAATTTACATACTTTTTTACACTATCATTTAAAACAAAATGTTTTTTATCATTATTTAACAATAACATCCTCATCATCATAACCAACATTGTCATTATCACCATCAGCATCATCACTATCATCATCACTGTGATAATTATTTTATAAATTATATTTACCACCACTTCAATATATGGTTAAAAAGATGGTGAAGATGTCTTGCTTTTTCATCATAACTGACTTTTGTTATTCAAATTACTTATTGAGACACAATAGGCCACTTGAGAGTGCATGAATGTGTTTTAGACATGTTCTAATGCCATTTACCCACTGTCTGTCCTAAAGATGAAATGACACAAATCCGGGTAACATTTCAATAATCTGCTATGTGTGGTGCATGCGAATAAAAATTTTAAACTTTGTGCCACCAAAAAGGATCCATCGGATTCGGTAATGGTGGTCACAGTTCAGAATAAGATGTGAAGCTATGCACTGAATTGTTTTGTAACAGCCTGTCAGAGGAAACATGGGGCCAACACAGTATGAAGACTATTAAAATAAGTAATAGATTATAAGAAATTGCGCTCGCAGTAAGGCTATTGAAGCACTCAGTCACTGATTTAACTGTCTTTTTCCATGTGTTGTACATTAGGAATGTAGCATTCTCAATATAGTCAGTAATGACATGTGATAATCTGTACTTGCCTAGAATATGGTAAATATCAGGCACTAGCATGATGCATCATAAAAGAACACAGCAGACATATTTTTTACTCTCTTGCTGCAGTGGACTCTACACAGCTGACCAAAGAAAATTAACTTCCTTTTGTCAATGTAAGTCTGTAAATTGATAAAACCTACGCAGTTATTGGCCATATTTGTGTTGCATGTGGCAGGGATTGCATGTGATTTATACATTGCCGGTGGGCAATAACAGCTGAGTCCCATCAAGCTTGTTCATTAACTCGAAGCCAAATAATACCTCAAAGGCTTTGACAGGACTCTATTGTTTCATATATATATATATATATATATATATATATATATATATATATATATATATATATATATATATATATATATATATATATATATATATATATATATATATATATATATATATATATATATATATATATAGTCCAACCTGTAATAAAAGACCACCACTGGGACAGGACTAAAGTAGTCTCTTAATGCAACACGGTTATTTCTCTGTGAGAACTGCAACTAAAATTGGCAAATTGTGTTTGTATAATTATTACATTTACTTAGACAATGATGATGATGATTTGGATAATGATGATGATGATGATAATGTTGATGATAAAAAAGAAGAAGAAGCAGAAGAAGATGATTATGAGATACAAAAACATTTTAACTGACATGCATTAAATGCAAACGAATGAAAACAAAAACTTATATTTCTAAAAATTAATTATGTTCACAGTCTACGTTTTTATTAATAAAGTCAATGTGATCTAGATTAAAAGAACAACATAAAAAAAAAAAATTCCTAGCAAAACAAATATTTAGTACGGGGAACATTGTCAGTCACTTATTTGTCATTTCAAGCCAAGTAATGCATGGTCGGTAGATACATTAACAACTGTAAGGCCTCACTAACAATCGTACCAAACATCATGTTACCATATTCACACAATCCCTTCTAAGAGACTCAGTTAGGTGTAACACTCAATTTGCAAACATTAATGTTGTTTCTGTAAGCATGAATCAAGTGCAATTGTGTTTATTTCAATGTCAATTACGAAAACACTTACACAAATATAGCCATGATTTTACTTTGCAATGAACTTCCAGTCTGCCATTTTTGGAGTCAATAACATAATTAAGCCATAATCTTAACCATTTTAGTGAAGGCATAGTTTATACATTGTGCTGAATATTTTGTGTTCTTGGTTGAATTTACATCATCAAACCTTTTTTTACATTGAGAAGTGTCCTAATTAAGTGCAAATCTGGTTTGGTAAAATGGCGTGATGAGAAAGTGACACTTTGTCCAAGCCAGTCAAACATGTGGAATACATGGTCAGATCTGATTGGTGACGCTCTTTGAGTGGTCCAAGTGAAATATGTTTGACATACTGTTATGTGGTCACTGGGTGCAGTCAACAGGTGGTCGTTTATAACATTTCAATTAAAGCCCAAATCTGAACTGGTGGCTTTGAAGTGGTCGAGGAGCAAGTGGTCGCCAGTTAGGGGCTGTTGCATGGTCAGGTTTGACTGTATTTTAGCTGGAATGGATGCATGTACTTTCTTCCTATCCCTCAGTCATTTAAGCTAAAGAATGTATGTCGTAATTTTAAACAGCACTCAAGTACGTTTGCGTCTAGTCTGATGTTCATAGAGGACACCTGAGGATGCTGAGATAAACACATGATTCTGCTTCACTAATAGTGTCAATGCCTAGGTACCAGTGCCGCCCATTTGGTTGCGCAGTCTTTTTTCATTTCATTATATACTAAGACTAACTTATTGGATCATACTGGTAATTGTCGCTAATTGAGTTTGTTTATGTTTATTGGGTTTATCGTATCACCAACAGTATTTCAGTTATCTGGAAATGGTGTCCACTTGAAGCAGATGTAGTGCTGCCTTCACTGTGAAAAGCATGATACCACGATCAGTCACATTATTCTGACACCAGTCCAACAAGTAGTGGAATTCCCCTTATATTTGCATGAGCATTAGCAAGGAAGCTATACCATTACCATTTTTATCGACTTTGGTATGTTGTGGCCCGGGATTGAACCCGGCGCCTCCCGAACCTGGAGCCGACACTCTATTGATTGCACTACCAGGTCTGGTTAGATTTTTATTGTATATGAAAGTCACCAACATGTCATCCATCCTTCGTTAATATCTTCAAGGGATTCATTAATTATTCCATCAAAACACATCTCTGGTAAATTATTTGATTGCCTTCTCTTATTTACCATTTTCCAGAATGTTGTATTGTCAACTTGAGATGTTTATTCAAATTCATTCAATATGTTGTTATTATAATGATAGGACACCTTTTAGTGCAGTCTCTGGAAAATGTTCTTCTTTTATACTTTATACACACAAAAAATCTTGTCATGTGATTGACCTTCATCGATCCAGTTTCTATGTGATCATCTCATGGCATAATGAGAAGTCAAACTTGCTGGGCCTGTAAGGTTTAATAGGTGAATTGGTTAATTGTTCCCATTTTCTATTATCGTCACTATCTCCTTGTACATATTGTCTATGTCAATATCGCTGATTATTTCCTTTGAGGATGAAGCCTTTAGCTCTGGACAATCATCAATAAATTGATAGTAACATGCTTTATCTGATATTAAAACATCCTTCCAGTTAAACCCTTTGGTCGGTGCAAGAGTAGAGGTTTTTCAATTACTGTCCATTGTTATTGAGCATGAAATGGGTTTGTGAGTGGATACTTTTACACATCTATCTTCATGCACTTTCATGTACTTTACACAGCATACACATGACTATTGCACAAATACATAGGTGTCCAGTGTCTCCTTGTGACTACTGCTGTATGGAACATTTGTGTAAGCAGGTCCTTTACTGAAAGGGAGACAATTTAAGGGCACATTGTTCAGTGTGGTTATGACTTTGCTAAGTAATCTCCCCCTACTATCTATCCAAAGGTGTACCATAAAACTTAAGCAGGCAGCTCCGGTTCTCTAGCAGATGAAAACAGTGTAGTAAGTATGTCCCTGCTAAAATAAATGTTTTTCTTAGCGAAGGAAGGTTAGTTTTGAAATATAGTGTGCTCCAGAGAACAATCCGCAGAGGATAATATTATTATTTTGAGTTATTTTATTTTCCTAATTTACACTAATTGAATGACAATACTGTGCAATGTTTGTTAAATCTTTGAAAGAAACTTTTATTATTACTCATGGCAAGCAAGTCTTCATAAAGTAAAATTCAGCAGCATAGATTTTATATGAGCCCTGCCTACATCTTCTTGATATTAAAAAAAAGTGCAGCAACTTTCTGTGAAAATATGCTTAAATATGAATGAAAGCAATTGCAACAATGCTTTATTCACTCAACAATGTGTTTTGTACCTGTAAAACTCTAGGACAGGCTGGGTCATCCTCTTGTATGTATCAAGTCTTCTTGTTACATTCTCCTCCTTGTCATCTTCCCTCTGTGTTAGTGGCTCCCCTGTTATACCATCCTTCTCCTGAATTATTAGGAAAGATGTTAAGTTCAATTTCTCACAATATTTACAACTTGCACATATTGTTTCATAAAACATAGTTACTATGAACTCCCAGGTTTTACTTTCATTTGCTCTCAAGTTTTCTAGTTCCTTCCATACTGGCTTACCAAAATTGTGTTCTACACGAAATACAGAAGATATCCTACCAGGTCATCAGAAAAAATATCACATATAAGGAATAAACAGTTGTATAAGTAAATACTAAATATGTTTAAGAAATTCAAATAAAAATAGGTATGAGTCAATTATTGATATTTTAGAATGGGTTGAATTTGGATTCAGAGGCTTCACTGCCGACATAGGTATTTTAGGAAGGGAAAGAAGGGATAGATTTTGAAAAAAAAGCTAAAAAAGCCCTGAGTTGTCTATGGTTCTAGCATACACAAGAAAGCTGAAAACATCCACAAAGTGCTGGATACATGATCCTAGGACAGCACTATGATGTCCTAAGAGTGTATTGAGCTTCATGGAAAAAGCCTCTAGAAGATGGTAGGAGTCCAGCTGATGACTTCATTGTCCTCATATGGTAAAGAGATTCAAAGTAAAAGAAAGTATAAAAGTAAATTACTGGTATTTTTGGAGGGTTGAATTCTGTGTGGTATATGCGTCCACTTGGCAAGTGGGTCCATCTGCCCTTGATTCTCTCTATAATAACATTGAATGGGACATTGAGGTTGATCACAACATCTACTGGTTCACGCTGATATAGGGCCTCAGCTTGGGGCAATGTTCGTGGAAATCCTGCAAAACAGTAACATCCTCAATAACCTGTGATGTGAAAAATTAAACCACCTTATATCTTCTTTTTTTAATCATAACCAAACAGTGTATGTCAAAACTTTTCTCTGACCATTTGATTTTAACACCATAAACGGATGCTTAAAATTGCGTCTTAAAAGGAGAGTATTGCAGTGTCACCTATAAAGTAAAAACATTAAAAGTCCACAAAACTTAATAAGATAAATGGGACAACCCTTTGTAATTTAATACCATCAAGAAGCCAGCTGCTCTTGTATGAGTGAAGTTCATTGGTGATCAGATCTACCATGAGGTCATCTGGTACCAGCGTTCCTACATCAATATATATCTTGGCCCGCATCCCGGCAGCTGAAATGGTAAATACAATTCTTTGTTGGTTGTGTTAATTGTCCCACCAACAGATATTATGTTAAATTCACAATGAATAGCATGAAACTATAGCAAATCTTATTATCCTGACACAGGCCAACCAATCATTGAACTACCCCTGTATATGCTTGACCATTAGCAAGTGTGTTATATCACTACTTTTTAATGACCTTAGTATGTTCTGCCCTGTATGAACCTGAGGCCTACTGTACATGGAGCCTACTCTCTACTGTATGCACGAAAAACGCATATTATCTAATTTACTTTGCTTTTTTTTTTAAACCAAATAGAACAAAAAAGTTAATGATGCTAAACACATGGAATGAATTGTTGAAAGAAAGATAAAAAGAGACAGAAAATATAAATTTCTAGTAGGACCAGCAGAACCATTTGACATGAAGGTAACAAATACAGTGGATGTTGGTTTTGTTCGGTAGGGTATTTAATGTATATTGCATCCCTGTATAGATATATAATATTCACTGTTGTATCCTCATGCCAAGCAATTTTTACAGGACCAGACGGTTCACAGGACATTATAGGGGATTACATCTAGAACCCCTTGCCAGTTCATTGTAGGTTTCAACAAGCCATAGCTGTGTGACATGTCATTTTCTGTTTTATCAGCAAGTTGGACACCAAGTATGAGCATATTTCCTTATTCAGAACAGTTAAAACAATTAATTTTCTTAGTAAGTGTTTTGTATTGCTGCATTTGTAATGAACATCACACCTGTTTTATGAATAATCTGGGACCTCAAAAGGTCTCCACTTGATAGGTGCTGCATTGCGAAATCTTTTATGATTCGATTGGATATCGTCCCTTTACCAGACCCTGGCGGGCCCATGATTATACCCCGAAGCAATCTTGCTACCATTGTTGATGTGACACCTAAAAATTGTGAACAAAAGGAGTGGAAATGGTTAATTAGAGTAACAGGTGCCCTTTTAGGTCGTGATCTAAACCGGAAGTGGATTTCAAACAATAACAAAAATGTCGTAAAACTGTTGGGCAGCCGCGTTGTCGCTTTTATTGCAATGTTACAGTAAATGTATCATATAGCAATTTCCTTACTTTTTCAGTAAAAATGAAAAGGATTGCATGATATTTTCATAACATGCAATGCTTTAAATTGAAAAAACAATAACACATACACAAACCAACGTCGTAAAATTATCAGAACAATTTACGGTGTTTTTAAAACGGCGAGGTTGCAGGTAAGCTCGAAATTTTACCATTTTCTGGACTTTCCTTTATTTTCAACATCTAGTCATTATGGATTTTATTAACTAACTGCACTGAAAATGGATTATTCAAGTTATAATACTCTTCAATGATTCATTAACAAATATACTAGTTTTCGTGGGTTACCACCATAGAAAACGTGTCTGATTCGGAAAAAGGTTGGTCTTTTATTTCTCTATCTTAGTGTAAGTCGACATTTTTAAGAATATTTGTCCTCAGTGTTTTTCAAAAGCTAAACTGGTAATATTAACTACTTCAGTTACATAGTCAATAATTGAACAATTATACAAAAATATCTTTAAACAAGTGAAACATAAAGTTACATTTTTGAAAGTACACTACCACCAATTAAGGAGAACAGTGAATTTTGTTAACATGATGATGTTTTTTTTTTCAGAAAAATTAAGCCATGTTACCTTTATTTTTTCAGGTGATAATTAAGCTGTAACCAGTGTTGCCAGTATGGAGGTATCTGCAAGGCACCGACGACGCTCTCATGGCAAACAGAAAAGTCTTCGCGAAAATCCAGAGGGAGACAGTATCATACACAGGTCTCACCAGAGAATGGCAGCACGAGGGGCTACTGATCCTGACACTTCATCTGATAGTGGTGTGTCTTCACTGAAGAGGAGAAAGCAACATGGGTATGTGTACATTTCTCAAAATCCTAACAGGGTTAAAATTAAAAATCACAGATTTTTTTTATCTTTTTATGTACTCAAATTACTCATTGGTTTGTTTTAATTTGCCATTTTATTTTTTTCTCAGTGGTGTTAACTTTCTTGATAAGCAACTTTCCCATTAGGACTAGTTGCTCAGAAATTTTACTTGTTTGATTGATTGGTTCTTATAATAGATTGTTGCTCTATTTTTTGTTTTGAACACAATTGCTCAACTTTATTATGTTCCTGAGTCTTTGTAGGTTTTTATATGAAACTTCTAAGATCCTTCTGTTTTTCATGGTGTGGGATAATGACGTCCTGTCCAGCAAAATTGGTTTTTACAACACTTATTCCTGCTGATTTCTGTAGAATTTCAAGCCACAATCTATAGAATTAACACCTGCCCGCTCATATAGCATAGCGTAAACCTCTGATGATTTAGACAATTTGATTTGGCACACAATTGAAACATCCTGAGTATTTTGATTCTACAAAACATTGTGTCAGGTTTCATACCATAAAACTTGCCCAATCAGGCAAGTGTTTGTCTACTTCTTGTGCAAGGGGATAGCAAACACACTGTGGGCCTTTACTCCCCTGAATTCATATACCAAAATGTGAAAGATCATTTCTTTTGGATCAATTTTGCTGTTGAAAACAAAATTGTTAATTCTTTAACTTTTATCTTATAGTTCTTTTTTTCTTCTTTATGTTAAATTGAATCTATTGTATTATCAAATGCTGATTCATGTTTACTGCGGTACATACAGGGTTCGACATTAAGGACCGACCGAACGACATTCACTAGTAGATCGGTGGTTCGGTCTAGCTAAGTCCTAGGCTAGCTGGACCGACTGGTCGTGTTTTAAGTCGGACAAACTTCGCCGAAAATCTACATATGAATGAATCAAGTCAAAAAATATTTTTAATGGTTAAACTCGGTCGCTATTGACTCTTGACGATACAGTTTTTTTGGAAACCCGTGTGCTATATTTAGGAGTATATAAACTGGTGTTTTCAGAACGAGGCTTTGTCCCCTACGTACTTGTCAAATATCCAATGTCGTAAAACTAATTGTTAGGCGGATATAAATGCTTATTTCTTCATCTATCTTCTTATTTTCTAATGTTTGTGGAACTGTCCTATTATTATTTATACTATTTAAATAAAAATGCGAGGGATACAAAAGCACGAATACTGTCTGATGTTGAGAGCTCAAGAATTACGACAACAGACTATAATACGGTTTGTTTATAATGCACTATGCGCAGATGACACATACGGTTTGTTTATAATGCACTATTGGCAGACGACACAAACATGTCGAGCAATGTACTTAAGTTTATTTTTTTGTCTGACCAAAAAAAAGAAAAAAAAAAAGAAAAAAAGACGGACGACAGTACGAAACGAAAGAGCAAGGATGCTTCAATGAAACTGTGTGACAAAACAAAGCGGATAAGATCGTTTTGTCCAAAATGAACAGAAGAGTTTAGATCTAGTTGGCTAAATTTTGAAGAAAAAGAACAATCTTATGTTTTGTAAGACATGCAGATTTGTTGTCGGTACGGACAATTTCAGAATCGATAATATAAAGGGGCATTCTGAATCTAAGTCCAATATATCTCACCAATGTAAATATGATCTTAAGTACAGCTCACCGCTCACTAATTTTGCATCCTATAATGGGGAAATAAAGCAGGTTGACAATCATGTGAGCCTAGCCTGTTCAGTTGTGTGAAAACGTCTAGTCATATAGGTATGGTCATCCTTAACTTTCTAGTCATATAATTACCAATGTATGATACCTATATTAGACTAGAAAAATAAGTATAATCAGACCTAAGTTTCATTAATAGAATGTTAAGTTTCATACTATTTTTTTTAGCCATAAATGTCGTATACTTAATTATATTGATATGTTATTGCAAGACAATACTTGAACTCATATAACAATTTGATTTAAGAATGTCCTGTATGTGTATTATGCATTTTACATTTTGGTCTAGTCCAGTTTAGGTAAGGTCTAGTAAGTTTTCTAAGTTACTGGACCACTGGTCCAGCTTTCAAACAAGTTAACGTCGAACCCTGACATAGTATGTGAACCAGGATTATGTGAACCAGTTTTTGAAACAATGTATACCAGTGAAATGATGTGAACCACCATGATGTTATTGTAGAAACTGTATTCAAATATTTTTTTTGGTTTTCACATGAAAATAATTTCCTTAAAAAAATTTAGTTTCTGGTCATCAAACCATGTTTAATGAAAAGATTGACATTTTGAAAGTAGGAAATATTCTTTGTTTGCTTGTGTAATGTGAAAACAATCTGCTTGAAGGAACCTATGTGATATCATTGGTAGTTCCATGACTGGTTGGCTCGGTGTCAGGATAATGTGACTGGGAGTGGTATCATGTCATGTTCATGGCATGCTATACACAGTGAAGGAGGCACTATATTTGCTTCAGGTGGACACTGTCTCCACATAACTGAAATACTGTTGGCGGGATGATAAACCCAATAAACAAACACGCAAGTTATTTAGTAATAAATAATGGATACTTCCTATAAAAACAACAAAAGTAGGCATGTTTTTTTACTTCATAAAGTAACCCAACTTATTATAAACTTCAGTGGTTCACATAGTGTATAAAAGGCTTCACATCAACCTATGAAGGTGCAAAGCATCCAGGGTACTTATAGGCTGTGGTTCACATAGTCCCTACTTTGTTTACTGTATTACAGCTACAATGATTACTATGATGGCCCTCCAAGACACAAGATGTACCGTCACTATGACGACACAGAGTCCTCTCTGGACATGACAGACACACCTGAGTCCCTGTCACAGATCAGTGCAATCGCTCCAGTGTCAGACATCTCTTTAGCCCAGACTACATTCTCAAGGATGGCCAGTAACAAGATGGAGCCAGATACCACCTGGGAAAATGCTGTGTCAAATGCCAGAGGTGAACCTGATGGGGCAGAGAAGTCCTTCAATAAGAAACGGAGCAAAGTGTCTCTGAAGGTAGAATTTCTGAATGTTTCTTATACAGGGATGTAATGAATAAACAGCACTTGTGAGGTGCTTTCTGTTATTTTTTACACTATAAGGTGGCTTTTCAGTAAAGAGTTAAGAAATGAGTGAACTGATTTTAAAAATGAAGACAATCTTTATTCATGATCAGAGATAGTCAACCTGGATCTTGGAATTCAATGGGCTTAGTCTAAGAAAAACATTGTTAAAAAAAATATTATATAATGTCTTTATATTGTGAACTTTTTAAACAAGTACTTCGAAACGAAATCTGTGTTTGTTCTTGGTAGAACAAGTCATCAGCAGTATGCACTTCTCTCTCACCAATGATTTGACAACCATGTCAGTTTTGGCAAGGTGTCAATGCAAATTAATTTTATGGAGGCCAACTAAGAATCGTTAAACAAAAAGTAGGAGTAAAGAACCATCTTGATTATTAAGTTGTTGGTGAAGTCAAAACAAAGCGTATTTTTTAGTTAATTAGTTAAATACCGTGCTTACTCACTTATAAGACTGTTCGCTTATAAGACAACCCCCCTACTTCACCTGTGAAATTGCCGGTTTCTGCTTCGACCCTCTTATAAGACGAGGCGAAAAAATGAAAAGGAGCGTCAACCAGTCATGCTGTCTCAACAAAAGGGTTAATTGGTAAACAGTGACTGTAATTTTCACACATTGCGGGATGTATCAAGTGTCATTTGCTCTGCTATCCTGTAGCTCGTGGCGGCATGACATTAATTTCTTTGATCTATGTCACCAAGTCTGGTATGACAGTACACGATATATCGGGGGACAGTGCACTCTCCTTGTGTACATGCCACTAATCAATAATTTCATGGAGAAATGTTATCGGCAGCTGCTTATAAAAACACATCGTTCACACCCTCACTGTCAAACTGCTCCGATCGATATCACCTTGACAACAGCTTATCTCAGAGTCAGTCACTTGACCTGTGTAATGAGGAAAGTTTACACAGAAACGCCAAGTAAATTACAGCTTGGTGTATTTAGCAGACTAAAGTTGAAAGTTTGTCTCAGTGTTTACTGATGGATAATAAGCTGTTTCATGCAGAACAAAGGGAAATGTATGTGAGACAGTTAATCGTTGACCGACAGAATTCAAAGTTCATTGAAGGTAAGTTATCGGCCGATAATGATGGCACGTCGGGTCATTGCATAACTGCTAACAAGTTTATGTGGTATGTTTTCACCCTAAAACAACGTGAAAACTTTTTGCCAGGTCGCTAGACCCCGCCTATAAGACGAGCCCCACACTTTGAACATAAAATTTAAAGGAAAAATCCCCGTCTTATAAGTGAGTAAGTACGGTAAGCATACCCTTCATGATGTACCCCCAGAAAAGAAGTGAGACAACACTGAGTATGTAAATAGTTGTCTGTTAAAAAAAAGGTGTTATGAATATAGGCAATGTTTTTGTAAATGTCTGCTATGGAAAGGATTGAAATGATTTATTTTTTTTGTAAAATTATTTATTAAATTGCAACAACAAACTTTTTTCCTTACACTTCAACTTTCTGGAAGGCTTGTATATACTTTGACACTATGTAAATCATTCCAGGGTAACTTACAAACAGTACCTGAAGATGAATCCATGCACAGTAAAAACAATAGCAAAGGCAGTCTCAAGGAACAGGAGAATATTCCCCAAGCAGCCAATCCTCCACAGACTGCTGTAGAGAGAAAGAAGTCCATTAAGGTACCTCACAATAATCTGTCAACTCTATTATTGATTATCATTAACTGATAAAAGTCTTCTGCTGCCTTTTTTTTATATTTTAAAATATAATTCAAATACATTTTGATGATTGTGTAACTATATAAGTTCTGTTTTTTTCTTCTTCTTTTTTTAAGTACTTTAAAGCAGACATTATTTTTACTGTCAATTTTAAACTTTTAATGTCAAAATATGCTTTTAAACTTAATCATACATGCAGGTTGTTATTGTTAGTCAAAATATGAGAAAAAATAATGTCTTTAAATTTCATTTTAATACCACTCATACAAGATGTGTTTCTTCTACCCATTTCTAGGGTCAGCTAAGAAAAGCAGCGTCTGTGCTGAAGAAGGCTAGGTCACGGACAAAACTACCAGAGTCCACAGTGGGGCCCCCAAAAAGAAAACTTGATGCAACACTGGCTGATGAAACAAGTGAGTCAATTATCTAAAACCCTTAATAAGTAATATCTGTATTGATGTGATTTGTTTGCTTTTTGGGGTGTTTTTTTGTTTGTTTGTTGTCACTTTGTGTCTGTGTGATGTAACAAAAGAAACAACAACAATGATTTATATCAATACAGATATTCATTATGAAGGGTCTTAGATAAGTTATTGTGGAGAGAGGGAGGTGGGTCTCAGGTTATCAGTGAATTTATGCTTTGGGGTTTGTCAAAACAGGTTAACCATGTTACATTAATTATCAAGGAGATCATTTTATTTTTATGATCATCGACTGACTGAAAGGTTTCGATACAGGAATAAGTTTACAGCTCAAATCTTTTTTTTTGTCATTGTCACATTTTGATGTATTTAATTTACTTTGATATCATTGTCATGCTTAATGTAATTTCTATGTCTGTGGCATAAATTGTTTTTGTCAATTTTGTTATAAAGTGACAAAGAAGCCTCCTATGAAAGAGCTGACAAAGAAGGAGAGGAAGCATGTGAGAAAGACGATGAAGTCCAACTTTGAACAGATTCAGAGGGCCAAGAAGATTTGGGAGGAACTCAGAAGGTAGTCTGACTGCTCTCGCATACATCTAGCCTGCTACCTTTGCTGTAACTATATTCTCCACTCACTGTTACCTGACAGAAGTTTCATTCATGGTGACAACTTCTATTGATACAAATTCACAAATAGTGTTGATTTTGATAAGAAAGCTTCCAAAAGTAGCTGACTGATCTAGATATGCAAGATTGTCCTAAGTCTGACCACTTTGTACTGCAGATGAAGAGTTATGAGTTCTACTTTAATTTCATTTGTACTGGCATTAATATATTATCTTCACCCTGTTTGAACACTTTTTTCTGCAGACAAAATGTGACAAAAGAAAGAAAAGAACATCTGTGCAATGAACTACATACAATGGTTAAGGGCAAAATGAAAGAGGTAAGTGTCTTAAGACAAGATCTTGTAATTTTGTAGCTAAGCTGGTTTTTGTGTTTGTTGTCTTCTCGTGGTACTTACAATAGACCTAGTTGGCAACCTTGTCTGTAATATATTTTTTGGAGACGACAATAATTTTTAATGATTGTGCTGACCTATGAATATGGGTGACCTCATAAAAGATTTCAAACAACCACGTCTGAGTCCATCTCTACCCTCACCGAGATAATGCAATAACAAACACTTCTAGTTTAATCATTACAATTTTTTATTTTGTTTTATTATTCAGTCAAACCCAGTCGCTAGAACACCAAATCAGTATAATAATGCGCTCTTTGTCCCATATAAATTACCACAAGATAGCTTGTATAACCTGTCGTTGCAACAGGCCTATAGCCTGGTCTTTGGTCTTTTACACCTTACATTCAAATGACAATCAATGTTTATCAGTCCCAGACTGATTGTCTTCAAACTACTGGTGATGGTGTTTTCCACATCTACATGATGAGCAACATGTATGTCAGTGTTAATGTCAATGGAAACTTTAATCCAAAGTCCAGTCTTAGACATTAGACCATGGACACCCACACACATAAACTATAAAGTCCTCTGAACAGGGATACATAGAAAGGTACGGAAACTGGAGAAATAACACATTAATTTATTATAAGAAAAACAGACAAACTGGCTTGAAAAAAAATCTTTATCATTTGAATTCCTAGCTCCATTTGATTGGAATGTCATCCTTGCTGTGTGTTTGAGAGATCCTTTAACAATTATATAAATGACAGGGATGCCCATGGCTGAGTGGGTCGTTAACTCCCTTGAATTGGCCCCTCGCTGTTGGAGTTTCCGCCATGCATCTGTGATCTTCACCAGTCATTTATTTTGAATCTTACCCCAACAGTAACAGCTAGACACAACTCTAATGACCATATTGTATCACTGTAATGGCTCAAATTAGATAGACAAAAATATGACCATATATTCCCTTTCTCATTATAAATCATCCATTTATAATCACTTAACAATTTCTTCTGAAATACTATTTTGCCATCCTTGAAGTCTTTTCTTTGCTAAGCTAATCAATCACTATAATCAGACTGTGCACTTATATTTTCATCTTTTTAAAATGTGGCACATCCGTCCGTACCTGATGACTTGCGAGGACAGCAAGCTTCTTTGTTGTTGTTTTTTTTTTCAGTAGAAATGTGGTGAATAGGGATTCAGTTAATCCAGAAAAAATCTGCATTTTAACACCATTTTACCAATTCTCAGTGTTTGATTTTGATAATGTAAGTTGTTTCTCCTCATGACATGCTAATGATCATAATTATTGATAATAATTATAAAGTATGTTGAATTGTATTCCCTCAGTTCTGCTACGCCCATGACACAGCCCGTGTTATACAGGCCTTGATACAGTTTGGCAGTCCAGAGCAGCGGGAACAAGTGTTTGATGAAGTCAAAGGTAAGTTATTCCAGTGAATCTTCAAGGCATTATATCAAACAAATTTTCCTTCCTTCTAAGGTTTTCCTGCATGCTTTGCCAATGTTAAGATACTTGCAATTGTTTATATTATTTGTTACCCGCATCCTACCCTACACACTAATTTCTGATTGAGCAATTTTTTGTAAATGATAATGTTTAAAGACTCTTTAAAATCAGGAAAGAAAAAAAAAACAGCTACAAAAGGTTCAACCTGTTGGTTTGAATGTATGCTATTATCATATACAGGTATCCATTTTCATAAAGTTATGATTGTGCATATTTAAGCACATTTTAAGCACATGTGTTATCAAATCTTGTACAGTAAAGTGCAATCAGGCTTTATAATAACATTTTATGTCCACAGTAGATAACTTTTTACATCAAATAAATGCTTCATATCTTTGTTTGCATGTTCTATACTATGTGTTCATTTTAAATATTTGCAGATGATATTCCTACAATGGCAAAGTCAAAATATGCAAAGTTTCTGGTGAAGAAAATGCTGATGTATGGGTAAGTTTTACAGTTCTTTCTTTCAGCAAACAATTTTCCACTGTCACTACTTGGTAACAAACATATCCTGGCTTCCACTTTTTATGTGCTTTTCATATATGCTACAGTAGGATTGATTGAAATGGCAGAGGTGTTATAATATGGAATTGATTTACAAACTTGATAATGTTGTTGCAATGTTATAAGATCTCATGATTTTCATGGTATTATAGAAACAAACATCATCGGGCCTGTATCTACAAGAGTTTCCATGGACATGTGCGGAAGCTGATCAGACATAGGGTATGTACATTTACTTGTATCCGCATTATCTGCTTTAATACTGGTCCATTGTCTATATTGTCTTGTGGCCTAGGACTGAATAAATGAATCTTATAATTTTTTAGCTTGATTATTGTATGAATATGGAGAGTTATTCCAGTCACCTGAATATCCAAATGGCCTTAGTGGTCAGGTTGAAGTTTAGCGTGCAGTTGCTGTCATGTTTATATTTCAGTATCCAGTACTAAGTTACATTGGAATAGAACTTCATATTTGTTTTCCAAGAGAACATACCTGTGGATACAATCTAATTGGATAGTTCTTAATTATTGTGCTGATACATAATTACGCATTAACTATCTATTCTTTTAACCATTGAAACTATGCCATGTTGCTAAAAATATAATTTAAGTTGTTGAGTTATAAAAAATATACAAAATTCAGCAAAATATCAAATTATTGCTGTTGAATATCTAAAATTATCAAAATATTGTATTTCAAAATCAGTTTTACAGATCATGTGGTAAAACAGAAATCTCTCATTCTGCTATGCACAAATTGATCAGGCTTATTTATTAGAAAAGCATAGATCCAGATCAACAGTTTAATCCTACAGTATCTTCACTATCTGCTCCTACATCAGTTGAAAAATGTGCTTTACCTTTGCATGTATGTGTTACCAAATAACTTAGTATTTTTCCTAAGGGCTTAATTGAAAAAATTCTAATTCATGAAGTTGCTAAAGGCATGGTATTGTTATCTTGGATGTTAGTACAAGATACATTCTTAATAATAAAAATTAAGCTGTAACTTGATCTGTAGGAGGCAGCCGAGGTTCTGGAGTATGCATACAATGAGTACGCCACTGCTGGTCAGAGACTGTCCCTTCTAGAGGATTTCTACGGACCAAGCTTCACTCTCTTCAAGGTAATGGAAAACCTAGAGAATCTTTATAACTTTATTTTGCATATTTGTTTTTTAAGTATATTAAAACTTTCTTTAAAAAATTTGACATACCATGTTGAAGCTTTAAAAAAAAAGAAGCAAGTTTGTCAAATGGCTGTGTAAAGTAAGGAGCTTAAACTCCTTTTACAGGTACTGTCTTTTGTGTAATGATGGCTATCACCCTAAGTGATAGAAAATTTTTGCTTATAGATTATAAATGAATTTGACACTTTATGTTAGGAAAAAGCCCTATTAAATCAGCATGACCAAGAAATATTAAGATGACTATTTGCATCTGTTTGTATGTGTTGTTTTAGACCCATGACATTAAGTGCCTGGGCCAGATCATGTTGAGTCAGCCAGACAAGAGGTTGATGATCCTCCGGAACATGAGGGAGGCCCTCCTACCTCTCATTGACAAGTTAGTTTATAATGACAATGTCTTTGATTGAAAATTATTATTTTACCTGTCTTCTGACATGTTACTTTCAATTTCTAAAGAAAGAAAGTGAAGCTATTGTTATGACCTTCTTGTTTGCATTTGCATTGGTTAATCTTTTTTTGTAAGAGTACCAACAAAGATTTTCACTTCAAATTTGGCATTACTGTGGAGTAGTGAAAGTGAAATCCATCTCAAAAAGAGAGGTAACCCTGAAATTAATTTTGGCAGAGATATAGCCATTTTTTGTCAGAATTTTCATTATACTAGTCACCATTATAAAAAGTGGAGTGGGCAGTCAAGATACATTTCCTGTTTATACGTAATGCTGTGGAAGCTTTAATCAGGGGTTTTCTTTCTTACTTTTATGTAACTTGTGGCTAAGTTTTCCATCATCTTTTCTTTTTTATCTATGTCATTTTTATTAACTTGTTTATTTAGTAAATATTTGAATATAAAAGCCATTGATTTTCTTCTTTATATTTGTAGATATCGGTGATGGTTTCAAATCTTTTATACAAAAGTTACTGATAATTTTTTTCCATTTAAATATAAAAATGCTACTGATGATAAGTTGACTATTCTATGTATTTTCAGGACCATCCTAGTCCACTCCATGGTGCACAAGGTGTTTGTAGAGTTCTTCACATATGCTGATGCAAAGATGAGAAGTGTATGTATCCTCTAGATCTGTCAATTCTCATGTCAGTAAATGAGTGTTGTTAAATATTTAGTACTTTAGTAACCTTAATTAGAATAAATTATAAATAAGTGTCAACAAAGGGTCATATTTCACTTTAGTCAGCTTTTAACCTGCTGATCATGAATTGATCAGGCTTTGATAAATAATGTAAAACCTTCCAGGTGGGAGCTGTCTGATCAAGATTTATTCTATTTGTCTCTGCCATGTAACTTGCATTTAGCTGTAAGGATAAAGATAAGATTTTGTGATTCAGGTTTAGAGTTATAACAGAAAGCCTTGCACCTAACCATTGTTGTTATCTTCCGACAGGAGATGATCGAAGCTCTGCGAGACTCACTGACCCACATGTTACATACCAGGGATGGAGCCCGTGTAGCCATGCACTGTATCTGGCATGGAACATCAAAGGTGAGGCCAGCATACAAAAGTCATCTGCTATTTGCTATCTGCTAACAACTATCCGTTTATTCAGTTTTCCAGGAAACAAATAAATGCTGTGAACTTAAGGTTTATACAACAGTGTACCTTCATCTCATATATAAATGTTTACTTTCGTTACGTAACATACTTAAACACAGAACATTTTTTCTTACTTAGTATATTTAAGATGTTTGACACAGTCTTCATCAGCTGATAAAGACTGAAACAGTCAAAATATACTAATAAGAAAATATTCTATGTTAAAGGATATTACATAACAAAAGTAAACATTTGTATATTAATGGGTTTCAAATTTTGGTAAAACAATGTTTACATGTTGTACAACACTAAGAAGACTTGACCCCAGTTTTGGAAGCTGGTGGGTTTGGTTGAAGCATACAAAGACATTAAAATTGACAGTAATATAGCTTATATGCTTACTGTAGATTACAAGGTTCTATAATAGTCTATAAGGGTAGCTTAGTGGCAGGATAATGGACTGGGTGTGGAAGCATTTAAGACCCAACGGTATGCTGCGATTATTATGACACAACTATGTGTATCTATTAATAAATCTGGTTAAACTCATTGAGGATATTTTCACATACTTTAAGCACAGAAAGTGCTTTACACAACCATGTTATTTTTAACACTGTATATGAAATGACAAGTTAGATTTATAATATCAAAATTAACACATTTCAAATGATTAAAATAAAATATAATTGTCCTCATCAAAAAAAAAAAATTGTTCATAATGTAAGTAACACTGCTTTATTTCAAAATTATATAATGAGCGTTAAAACAGTTGGCCGTCTTTGATTGAATGTTACGATTTACTGGTAGTTTGAGAAAATAAAGCTCTTAAACTTCATATTTGATTGAAAACTTAGCCCCCATATCTGCCGATACATATGCGTTTAAGTAGGAATCTTAAAGCTTTCAGTAAGGCGCATCACCGTTTTTCTTTGTCTTGACATAATTAATTCATTGTGTTGATATCCAGGTTACATGATACTCCAATACGTGATGTAACAACGTTTCTGATGGGTTGCAATTTGAAGTATTAATTAATCATTTTAAAACTGCTTATACAATCAAGAAATGTTTAAAATTAGATGTAAATAAGAAAAAATTTCGCCAATGTTTCTGTAGTCTCACTACAATATATGAATAACAAAAAATGATTTAAGCCGATAGATTTAGATAAAGATGACATTTGCATTTACGATACTGCGATGTACTTAATTGGCCGAGACTCGAAAGTGTTTAAAAACACGACTTTAAACCAGCATATATGATGCGCACATTAAAGCGTCTTTCGTCAGTAGCCGAGACATTTTCAGGGCCGCCTAATGCGGCACTCGGAACCAGACACAAGTTAAATGCGATGCGATAAGGTGTCTCCCAGCATAAAGGGGCTGTTTTTCATGTCGCTTCAACGGGTCATTCGGCCCAATGAGTTTAGTAAAGCATATCATCTTAGGATCTCTGGTTAACCTTTAAGACCAGTTATCTTTGTGTTTTTCTAGTGTGAATACTAATTTTGTAAAAAATTAAATTTTGAAAAAAATCTTGACAGAAATATGAATTCATGTATTTTGCACTTGTGTTTTTATTCACTGTAATAGCACTATCACACTTCTAGATGGTCTTCAAACTAAGTTTACTATTTTTAAGCATATTTAAAATGAATCATTTAATTTTCTTACTTAATTTTTGCTGTCTGTTGTATTTGCTAGGACCGTAAGAGCATCCTGAAAAGCTTCAAGGGCAATGTCGTCAAGATCTGTACAGAGGAGTATGGCCACATGGTGCTGTTGGCTGTGTTTGATTCAGTGGATGACACGAAGCTGGTCCGAGTCATAGTGTTGGATGTAAGATTTGTTCAATACTCCAATTAATTGGTCGTTTTTTCATTTGATACTTAATTAACCATATAACGGTGTGAAAAGGCACATCAAAACTGCTGTTCAGAATGCCTGTGTATCATATGTCTATTATGAATCTGCTTGACGGATACAATATATAATCTAGGCGCAGAAATACACTGTGTTCAATCATGGGCTGTTGACAGACAGAGTGATTAAAAATGATAGTTGTATAGCTCATATGATAAGGCTTGAGCAAATGTAAGGATAGTTTGTTTTGTTATGTTAGGTGTTCAAAGCATGCATAGGACTATGAAAGCAACACTTTATCTGCTTCAAGTGGACAAAATATCAAATGATTGATATACTGTTGGTAGGACGCTAATCCCAACATACAGTATAGAATACCAGTCAGCTTAACTCATAGGAAATTTTTTAAATAGCCATTATAATTTAAGCAAACAAAATGTATGTAATTTTATCAATTAACTATACATCAACATTTCAGTCATTGTGATTAAGCCTGCATGTTGTTGTTTTTATAATGGACATCAAAAGCTTATATATTTTTTCTGTTAATCCGTGTTTGTTTATTGTCAAAGCAGGAATAAATTCAGCTTATTGTAGTGTGTTAAACAATAAAGACTGCTCCAAGGACTGGATTGAAAGACAAAACAAAACATGTCTGTCCATCTGTTGTCCCAGTTAGTCCCAGTTTCTTCTGTTACAGTTTTAGGTTCATTTTGGAGAAACTTATTTTAATTTATTTTTGCTCCTGCTGTTTTGGTTACAGTCAGATTGCAGGAGTTATTTCTACATTTCAAAGATATTTTAGATGTTTATATTGGAGAGAAAATTATAAACGAGGAGCATGGGGTGGTAGGTATTCATCAGATTTCTGATCTAGTTTACATTAGATTATCTAGCTTTTTTCTTCAGTAAACAGTTTCAACATTTTACCTACACCAACATTTCAAATACAACATTCAAATGTTACCTTACCAGTACGACTTTTCTTTGGTTGCTAGGAGATGCTGAAGTCCCTAGATGCTGTTGCCAAAGACCAGTATGGAAGGAAGGTGTTGCTGTACTTGCTGAGTCCAAGGGACCCTCACCACTTCCACCCTGACATCGTCCGTGTGCTGCAAGATGGCGACCAGAGTCTCACCAGGTCAGTGGCACATCTGATGTTTGACAGTTCGCTGATTGAAATAAATTACAAATGTTAAAACTCATTGAACCCTACAGCCAATTTACCAATCATACCCTAGAGGCATTTCTCCAGTCATCCCCTACACCTGGTGGGGGTCTTATCTGCCCCTCATGCCTAGACACATCTGGTGTGGATTACCGGTCAGTGGAAGATATTGGAGATGGTTGTATACACAACACAATAAACATGCCATTTTGGCAATACTCTAAAAGGATATTTTCACATACTTATAGCACAGAAAGTGCTTTACACAACCATGTAATTTTTAACACGGTATGAGAAGAAATACTTCAGAAAAGAGTGAAAATGACTGAAATCTGAAGAACACGTAAGATTGATAATATCAAAATTAACACATTAAAAATTATAAAAATGAAATATTGACCTCATCAAGTTTTTTATGTTTATAACATGCTTTATATAATATTTTATATAATGAGTAACTTTAAAACAGTCAGCCATCTTTAATTTAAAGTTGCGATTTACCGGTAGTTTGAGAAAATAACGCTCTTACACTTTATATTTGATTGAAAACTTCGGCGATTTCCAAGAGTTAGATTTTGTCTTTTATCTATTGATATCTGCAATTATCATATAATTATTGGATCTGACGCAGGTAATTCCACATATCCTCCGATACATATGCGTATAAGTAGGAATCTTAAAGCTAACAGTAAGGCACGTCGCCGTTTTTCTTTATCTCGACATAATTTATTCATTGTGTTTACATCCGGGTTACATGAAATTCCAATATATGATGTAACAAGGTTTCTGATTGGCTGAGATCAAAGTATAAATTAATAATTTGAAAACTGCTTTTACGATCGTATTTCAGCCGAGAAATGTTTCAAACTAGATGTGATTCAGAGAAAATGTCGCCGATTTTTCTGTTGTCTCGCTACACTAAATGAAATAACAAAAAAGGATTTAAGCCGATAGATTTAGATTAAGATGACATTAGCATTTACGATACTGTGATGTACTTGATTGGCCGAGACTTGCAAGTGTTTGAAAACATGAGTTTTAACCAGCATATATGGTGCGCGCATTAACACGGCGTTCAGCAGTAGCCGAGACATTTTCAGGGCCGCCTTAATGCGGCGCTCGGCGCCAGACACAGGTAAAATGCAACGCGATAAGGCATCTCCTGGCATGAGGAGGCTGTTTTTCGTGCCGCTTTAATGCATCATTCGGGTACAATGAGTTAAAAGAAAGACCTATTGTAAAACATCTTAGAAATGTATCTTAATAGATTAGCACTGTCCTAAATGTAGATTGTCTATGTCCCATTGGTTTAAAAGAAACATAGTTTGAGGTTTACTTTCCTTGTATTCATATTTTGGAAAGGAAACTGTACTGACAAAGCAACATATTAGTTATAAATTTTGATATTCTTTTGGTACAGAATCCCTTGGGTACTATATATAAAAAGAACTTGTGATTGCTCTATTTTGCAAGAAAGAGGCTTATCATTCAAACAAACATAGAATTAATCATCTGGTTATTGCAAAATAGGTGGGCAAACGTTGTCATTCACTTATTTTCTTTCACATACTAAGAAGTTATTTTTGTGGTTATGATCCCTTATTAATAGCCCCATACTGCTCCATAAATAATGATTGTGCTTATTCAGATAATGTTTGATTTTGCACATTGTTGTAGATTCATCATTATAACAAGGTTGGTATGTATTTTACCCTTACAGTAAAAAGGACAAGGCTGTGCGTTACCGTGAGTTACTGGAGGTAGTATCGGGGCCTCTGCTGTCATACCTCGTGGACCATGTGGCAGAACTGGTTGTCAATAACAACATGTTGTTGCTGCTGCTAGCAATTCTCACACACGCTGTTGGTAGGTTCTAGCTTCTGTCGAAGTTATATCTATTTAATAAATACCTAGAACTATTTATGGATATGACCTGTTTATCTTAGCTTTGGGGAGCATCATTCCCAGGTGCTGCAGGTTGGGGTATTACCAAAGTTTCTATTTGGGGAGCATGAGTCCCTGAAGCTGGAAATTGGGGTGTTAATCTAAGTTTCTTAATGAAAGCATGAGTCCCTAGTGCTGGGGGTTGGGCAGTTTACCAGAGTTTCTATTTGGGGAGCATCAGTTTCTGGTGCTGCAGGTTGGGGATTGATCAACAAGAAATTACATATCTTTACATGCAGTTCTTTAGCAATGGTGTAATTCTGGATTCGTTGTGTATGTGAAAGGATATAGAAGAGCTCGAACTGTAAAGTGTTGTGGGGAAAATAACAACAGGTTGAGATGAGAAATAATATTCTGAATTTGTAAACTGTGAAATAGGTTTATATATGGTCTACCTTAGTTATGTAATAAAACTTCCAGCCTTATTTTTGAGAAAATAGGGTTTACATTTTGGACATAAAGTAAAAAATATTCAGCAAAATACATTTTTTTACAATAATTAGAAGAAATATTCATAACTACATTATTCAGAAGATATTAATTTGTAATTATCATTATGCAATATGATTATAATCAAATAATTCACTGACGTGCTTCAAAAAAAAAATGTATTTCTTTGCCAGGTGACCCTACCTCAGCCATGGAGGCTGTTGCCAAGAGAGCTGCAGAGCCCTTGGTTGCTGGTAATGATAACAACATGCACATCCTGGAGAACACTGCAGGACACCTGACTCTTAAACGACTCATCATGAATGACAAGGAACGCATAAAGAAAGGAGACATGGGTACGACATTATTACTAATTTCAATGTTTTCGTCTTTTTCTTTGGTAATTTCATTTTAATTTTCAACCTCAATACTAATAAATTTAGGGGTGTGATCCAACATGCATCATGCACAGCTTTCTTTCTTTTTGGGGGGCTTTGCTCCAGATCTCCTACAGGGGGCCTCCCTCTTGACCCCATGCCTAATGTGGCCCCCAAATCCCTCGCCAAAAATTTTCCTCCCTTTTCGAATCTGACCAATCACACCCCTGTAATAATGTGTATCCCTTTTAACAAATTAAAATAAATCAGCACTTTAGCCTCATCTTTTATTGAGTTAAACTGTTTATTTAATATTTTATTAAGTAAATAATCAATTTGTATACTTGTATAGTGATAATGTCTAGAGTCTGCTTATATTGCATTTTTCATGTAAATCCCACAAAATCTGCCTATCAGTTTAATGAATTTGCATCTGATGTTATAGTTTGTTGTTTTGTATTGACACAAGCTATCAATATGATGTTTCTTATTGACATTTCAATGATACTTTTTAATGTATGATCGTTTTTTTTTGTGTGCAATAGTTGTATAATGCCTGGATATGTGTATTCCAGTGCTGTTTTCTGATGTGTTGCTGGAGACAGTTCCTGAGGGCAGTCTAAAGTCCTGGGCCGCCACCAACAGAGGATGCTTCACAATTGTATTGTAAGTTTATGCATTGCCAGCAATTGGTAACATAGAGCTAATTTTTTTTCTAGTAGTGTGAGCCACCTCTTAAATGAAAGTGAATCTTTCAAGATTTATCTTTTTTTTCTTTATATGAGAAGTTGAGAAAGTGTCTAATGTGTACTGAGGTCATTTCATTAACTCATTGTACCCTATTGACACATTAAAGCGGCACGAAAAACAGCCTCCTCATGCCGGGAGACGACTTATCGCGTCACATTTTACCTGTGTCTGGCGCCGAGCGCCGCATTAAGGCGACCCTGAAAATGTCTCGGCTACTGCCGAACGCCACGTTAATGCGTCCATCATATTTGCTGGTTAAAACTCATGTTTTATATCACTTTCGAGTCTCTGCCAACCACAGTATCGTAAATGCTAATGTCATCTTAATCTAAATCTACCGGCTTAAATCCTTTTTTGTTATTTCATTTATTGTAGCGAGACAACAGAACAATCGGCGACATTTTTTCTGATTGAAGTGATTCACATCTAATTTGAAACATTTCTCGGCTGAAATACGATCGTAAAAGCAGTTTTCCAAATGATTAATTTATACTTCGATCTCAGCCAATCAGAAACTTTGTTATATAATATATTGGAATTTCATGTAACCCGGATGTAAACACAATGAATTAATTATGTCGAGATAAAGAAAAGCGGCGACGTGCCTTACTGTTAGCTTTAAGATTCCTACTTATACGAATATGTATCGGCGGGTATGTGGAATTACCTACGTCAGATCCAATAATTATATGATAATTGCAGATATCAATAGATAAAAGACACAATCTAACTCTTGGAAATCGCCAAAGTTTTCTATCAAATATGAAGTTTAAGAGCATTATTTTCTCAAACTACCGGTAAATCGCAACTTTAAATCAAAGATGGCCGACTGTTTTAAAGTTACTCATTATATAAAATATTATATAAAGCAGTGTTATTTACGTTATAAACATAAAAAACTTGATGGGGTCAATATTATTTCACTTTAATAATTTGAACTGTGTCATTTTTGATATTGTCAATCTTACGTGTTCTTCAGATTTCACTCTTTTCTGAAGTATTTCTTCTCATACCATGTTAAAAATTACATGGTTGTGTAAAAAACTCTCTGTGATTCAAGTATGTGAAAATATCTCTTTAGAGTACTTCCAAAATGACATGTTTATTGTGTTGTGTATACAGCCATCCCCGATATCTTCCACTGACCGGTAATCCACACCAGATGTGTCTCGGCATGAGGGGCAGTTAAGACCCCCACCAGGTGTAGGGTATAACTGGAGAAATGCCTCTAGGGTACGACTGGACAATTAGCTGTAGGGCACAATGAGTTAATAAAAATGTGTCTACACCTTACTTTTAGCTAGCTTACATGTTTGGTCTCTGCTAGAAAGATTTGGTGAAGGGTGGCCAGAATTACGATCAATGAAGGATATTTGTGAATGTTGTTTTTTAACTGTTCATATCACAGACACAGACGTTAGTTTTTATTCCAATTGTAATCATTAATAGCATTATTCTTTTCTTGTGTTATTATGATATAGACCTTTCTGAAAACATGATATATATGCTCCTACATTTTGCTTTTCAATTGAGATTTAACTTACGGAAAACGTGCACCTGTTACTTCAGGCTGGTAAACTCAGCCAAATCTGAATGCCCACATTACTCGGTACATTGAAGCTAAGTGTAAAAAGACTGACGTCATGAGCAATATATAGAAAAAGAGAGGTAATGGGCACTTGCGTTACTCTTGTGTTTGTGAAGGCAACTTCTGTGGTAAAATGATTAATGGGGTGACATTCTTTACATCGATTTCCTGTTTATGCCGTGGCAATCTGCAGCAAAAGCCATTTCTGTCTCTTTGAAAAGGCATACCCAGGTATCTTGATCTGGATTTTTCTCACATTTGCAGTGGGAATGGATGGCATCTTACATACACAAAGTTATCCTCAATGCTGGCGTGTTCTATGCTGTGGACATGTTGACTTACAGATATTTCTCTAACTCGTTGAACAGCGCGTGTGTATAGTCAACAGTCGACATTTTATGTGTCCATATATTCATGTTTATTTTACATAATGCATAAGATTCTCTAAAATTGCACTAGGAAAATTTCTTTCATTAACTGAAGTCACTGTGAAATTCTGAAAAAATCAAACATCTGTCATGTTAAATGGGCTTGAAGGGTTGACAAAAACATGCCGCATTTTCTTTGAACCTTCTGAAGTTTGCCGTCACCAAGAACAATGCCCAATTATTTCACTGTTTGATTTCACAAGAAACTTATCATCTTGTCTTGTACATGTTGTGTTTTTCTTAAATTGTTGTCTGATATTTATTAAGCTGAGAGGGTATGATTCAGGCAATCATTGAAAATTCCTATCTCTCACAAACTGAAAGGTCATGCATGGATTACATTAGAGACAAATAGGAGTTGTTTGGAGTCACAGTGTGGATTTTTTAATAGTGAATTACATAATGATATTTAAAGAGGTAAGATAAAAAATATTTCAAAGCTCCAAAATCATGGAGGATGAAACGAAAGGCAAAATTCTTTTCTCTCTGAAATGCTACTTACGTCGGCACACTTTCTTCACAACCTGTAATGTTCATACTTCTGACAAGACCAGTCAGCAATCGACAAACAACTTGCTAATCACACACACACCATGAGTCAACACCTTTAATTGTATTGTATGAGATTGGATTTGTTTTCTTTTGATGAACGTTTATCTACATTTAATAAGAAATTTAATTAACACGATTTTCCTTTTTTGCATAGATTTCTTTTAATCTCTACAATTTGTCATGTTTTCTTCACTACAAATAATATGAATTTTACCGAAATATTTTATATACACTCATTTTATGCTTTTTGACCTTGGTTAGTCAAATTATTTATGATAATATGTCTGCGGTTAATGTTAATAGTAGTTGCCTAGTTGGTAGGTATACATACGCTACCATAGTTACTAAAACTTGCGTAGTTATCAGTGAATTATGTGTTTGTTTTTGCTGAATAAAAATATATAAAATGGTTTTGAAATGAATCAAATTACCTTTAGAAATCATTGAAAACTTATGGTCAGAAAACAATCATCCTTTACATATTTAATTAATAAGTGACGTTAAAATCAATTAGCGAAACCATAAACGTGCCGGCAGATTAGCAATTGATTTCACACTTGTTTACTTGTTTAACATAAATGATCACCAATTAAAAAAACTTTAAAGGTGTACGTCAAATAACCACAGTCAGACTTAAGTTTTAGTGACATTTTTATTTTCATTTTTGTGTGTGTGTACACATGCACATAATCGCATGTAAAAAATAAAATTTTAACATGAAACTATATTTAAATGTTTCCCTTTTACGCGTTCACCATGTTTTTCTTTTAATAACTTTAAATATATAACATCTACATTCTGATCATTTAAATAACTTATATACTAAATATCAATAACTGTTCAAGAAGGGTGAACAATGACAACAAATATTTTTTTATATTTAATTGTTCAAAACGGCCATGGTTGTAAACTGACAAAGACAATTTTATTTAGTAACATCCTGGACCTAGGTGGCGAAATATCTGGGTAGCGAAACATCAGTCATGCGACATGTTTATCGTCATAACATGACTTTGCCCCTGCCTTATACACACAGTAATTAAACATGTCACCATCACTAACTGGAGTCAACAAAAACAAACTATCAGTTCAATCTGCGCCATTACTCCATTAACAATGCGCAGAATGGTCCGGTTTTGAAAGCTTTCCCACACCTTTAGCTCGCAGAACTAGTTCCGCCTTCTTCTCTGTCACGTGTTTGTTATGAAAATGCAAATAGTCTTTCAATTTGACTACCAAAGCTGATCTATCATTGAATCACTGAAAAACTTAGAATTTTTGTTTGATTCGTCAGCCACCTTGCCAAAAAATTTACTACCAAGAGCCGAAGCATTCCGAATGTTCGACAATTATTAAAGGGCATAACTCACTTTTCAGAAAGGTCTATCGTACCAGACATTGAGAGGTTAAGTGTTGAAACTGTTGTTTTTTTGTAAAATCATTTATATTTGTATTCAAGACTTTGTAATAGTTATTAACACATGTAGCAGCTTTGTAATAGTTATTAACACATGTAGCAGATTACTAGTTAAGCTATAATGTTCTTGTTCTTCCACAGCCTACTGGAGTTGGAACATCCCCAGATCACCCGCAATGTTGTAGGCCAGTTGTTGAAGCTGAAAAGTTCTCTTCGAAAAATGACCTTCAAGGGGGCACAGGTGCTTTACGAGAAACTTGACCTTGCCAAAGATGTCTGAGTATCACTGTCAAATAGCTATTACTCTGGAGACAATGTTGATGCATTTCTATGCAAATAGTCACTATGAACACGGTTTTATCACAAAGCATGAAGTATCTTACAGCCTGTATGACTTCTCTGGCGGATAACTGGTACCCGTTTTACTTTTATGGTTGTTCTTATAATTGTATGACCACCATATTTCAGTCTCTTGGCTGTTAGAAAGCTGTCTTGGTAGTAACATTAAAATGTACTTTTTCAGTATAAATGATCAGGAAGTCAGGCCTGTGCCAGTCCTTATTTTTTCATTTGTTGATGTTATAAATGTTCATCATTTGCATTTTAACTGGTAAACCAAATTACTCAAGTTGTCAAAGCTTTGAAGCTAAGTTACATTGTATGTATTTGCAAACTTTCCTTAAGTTTTTAAGTGTTTCGTTTTCATTACATGTATCCCTCTTTTTGACTGGATTAACATTTTGCATACTGCCAACTTGCTAGGATATTGATTTAGAGAAAAAGTGTGTAACATTTTCCATTCAATTGTGTTATATTGTAAAAACTACCCTCCTACATTTCAACACTTCAAATAACAGAATGTGTCAGTATAGGTTTGTTTCTTATTGGAGCAATCAGACTCTTTGTTTACATGTTGGTCTACTTAGGCATGGTGTAAATACATGTATATAAAGATTGTACATTATTGTATTTATGTTGTCCATTTTATTTTTTATGTGTGCATGTATTTTTTTATTTGTTTATAATGTTGTCTTATGTCACAGCGAATTATAATTTCATCATTGCATCAGAAAAAACTCTTCTCTACTAAATTTTCATTGGAAAGCATTTTTGAGGTATACTTCTAATAGTAAATTGTATCATTTTATTGAATAAATGTTGAAGAGTATGACTTCTTAGTTCTTTTGTTTCTTTAAAGGTGGCATTTGACAGTTTCAAATAGATGCAACATTATCTTGCCACTGTCTGGTGGAATTTTGGAATGATCTCTTCACAAACTTGCACTTTAGTGTAAGTTAACACAATTTTGAATACTATTTTACTTCACTTGTTAGACAATACAACTCATGAAATAAAAAATTCCTCTAAATGCTCTTTTTTTTCCAAATCTATAAATAAGCGCACTTGGGATTTCTGCTAAAAGTCAATGTTGAAGCCGATAACCCAGATAATGATACAAAAGTAAATGGTGGCATAGTTTTCTTAAAAGTAGCATGGAAGAAATCGTAAATATGTTTTTGTAATGACAAGTGGGCTTCACTGTTTACACAGATGTAAGGCCTCTTTCTCAGGATATTTGTCTAACTATAGTTTGCTAGGTTGTTTGAGGGAAAAAAAAATGGTTCAAACTGTAAGATACCACTGTTAATCCTAAAACATACTTAGCAAAGTTTCAATCTTCACCCCACTACCCCGTGCTGTTTGTTTAAAAACATACTTGGTGAAGTTATTCACCCCATGACCCCCTGCAGTTTGTTTTCCCCTAAATGACATTTGATAGTAGCTTGAAATACAAATTAACAGAGTGGCAGTTGACAAACTATATAGGTTATAAAAATTACAAAACATTTTTTCGATCTATTAAATCTTGCATTATGTGAACTGCACATTACATTTGTCAGTAACTGGTTGGTCAAGTTGAAAAAAAGCTTGTATCATTAAAGTTATTAATAGGTATGTTTGTGCAGAGTCAATATCTTTTGATAGCAAGTAAAAAAAGTAAGTAAGTAAAAATATTCATTTAATTTACAAAATCTTGTTGCACGGCCTAGTCAAAAGACTAAATGATTTAGACTGAATCGCAAAATGTTCTAATTTCAAATCGAGTAAATCAGCAGCCATGTTAATGCTTTATCATTGACCAAAGCTTTAAATTACACAAACTTTATATAAGACTAAGGGTGGTTCGAGATCCATATTGTCTAACTTAATGCTGCTTGGACAGTCATTCTAATTTTTCATGATTAAATGCTGTTATATAAATGAATTACCGGTATGTTAGTCATTCCTTAGCTTTTCAGAAGAAAAAAGGTTAGGAAAATAATATTAATGACTTAAATGATTTCATATGTCAGGGAGTGATGAAGGTTTTTTGACTTGCATCATTCGAGCGTCATGCTTCAGTTCTGTTTTTGGATAATTTTGTTATTGAAATTGGAATTTTAATAGATTTTAGAAAGCTATTTAAAATTATAATTTGAATTAAGGAATTGATTTTTTTATCAAAATATTCGAAGTTTGTTGCTTTTTTTGGCATTAAGTATATTGTGTTCTTATGCTGTTTTGTAGAAGCCACAGGTTTATTCCATTTAATAAAATACTTATAACTTACCTATTATACATAATCTTAAGAGTTTTTAAATTGTGTTATAAACAAGTATGTAACTGCAAGAAGTCTTGAGAAACAGAATGAGCAGCATCTATTAAAGATAATTTTAACTAAGTTAAGTGTTGGTTGTTTTTCACCCGTTTTAAAGGTATTGAAATGTTGCCTTCTCCATCTTTACGCTGCGATCACAGTAGCAGATTAATGGAAGCTAAGTGTGGGTGGTCAGATTTAGCCAGCTGGACACAGCCTCGGGCTGCAGTGGTATCAGGAAAGTGGTGGGGATTACAGTGTTACTGACCAATGGTAGTTTCGTAAGCCCAAGTGCAGTAAGTGTGACTAACAGTTTTATGTCCTCTTCTCCTATGACATCTCTGTATATAAATAGTCTTAAATTTGAATTAAAGTGTGACCTTGACTATTACCTGTTTTAGTTTTGACATTTTAATATAACTTTTATTTTTGGTTACAAGCAATATTATGAGACAAAATTTTATAGTATCATAGGAAATAATAAAGGCAAATGGTAGGAAATAACAACAAAGGCAGTGTTTACTTCAAAATGGTCTCGCCTGTATTTTCAATAATTTCTGCACATGTCTACATATTTGGTGATAACATTACATACAGACAAAAATACTTTAACTAAACCACAACTTTCTACATAAAATGGCAACGTGGCGGACTTGTTCAACAAAATATACATGGGAGGGAGGGGGGTATTTATAAATTCTGAAGGGCCAGATTCTAGATTTTATATAGGATTTTTTTTAATTTGATAAAAATTTACAACCATTTCTATACAAGAAAAGAAGCTGAACACGTCATTTGCGATATTAAAAATACTCCTTACCAAAATGAGTTTAAAGGTATGACTTTAGCACCATAATTTAAACTGTGCAGAGAGAATTTAGAAACAGAATAAAATAAGGACAAATACGTATTGGATTCAATGACACCTGAGTGTTTATGTGATCAAAATTTATTAAATGGGTTTTAATTTAACTAATACAAAAAGCTAACATAAATAAAGGAAAGAAAAAAATGCCATAAAAATGAATATGAATGAATCTGACCCTTTTAAAAGCTATGAAGACAATTAATGTTTTATGTTAACAGAAAATAAATACTAAACAATACGGACATATAACTTAAGTTTGTGTACTGCTATTAACTAGTGTCGGGTCAAAAGACTGACACTTGAGATTTATAAAACAAACACTGAACATTGTCCCCACTACACATATTGCCATCTGATGTTTGATTCAATGATGTAATTGGATTACCATGGAAACAATAGACTACTGACAAAGATATTGAGTTAATCTGTGCATGATACTATTTCAAAAAACATTTTGTGACTATAACAATCAAAATGATGAAAATTATGATGAATATGACAACTTCAATAAATGCGTAGATACAAAAAATGTAACACAAGTGAATATTTGCACTCATTTTGCTGCTCGGTAGTGTTGATGACAACAGCAACAACACTGATGATGATGAATGAGGTGATGATAAAGGCAGCAGATGGAAACAGACATGAGATCCGTATTGTGTGACGTGAGAAACAGCATGAACACATTGTTCCTGGTAGAAGTAAAATGAAAGTGAAATAACAACAAAACTGTTGTCATGATACATTTCCAGAAACAGAATATCTTTACTTACAATTTTATATTTACTTACAATACTAAAGTTAAACCCAACAATTTAAAAAAGGCCTTACAATTTGTAATGAAAATTCTGCAATTAAAACGAGTACTATTTGTAAAGCTTTGAACATAGTGGTAATATTTGATTGTACATATATTGTGAACCAGTGGTCTATTGTTTCCATGCTATCAGTACAGAAAAGTTAAATAAACATGTCATGTAAATACAAGTTTTGACACAGATTCAACAATTCCTGTTGCCATGACAACTCAACAAATATGGTACTAGAAATATACAAAACTACTTGACAGATTAATGGTAAAAATGTACATACATGAATAGAAACAAACCAGCCATAAACATATCAACTCATATATACCTCACAGTCCTTTGTTTTACATTGGCATGCCAAAATTTCAGAAGAAATTAAAATTACACAATGACTACATGGAAGTTGTGTTGTTTTCAATGAAAAAAAAAGATAGCAATATCTAGATAAAATATTAAATTTTATAATAAATATGGTAGACTTTTTCATGTGAAGAATGCTCACTGAAAAAAGTGTGGACAATTTATGTTTTCAAGGACACCATTATAAAACAAAGGAAGTTACCAATAACTGAAAGGTCTATGACCATATAAACTACCATAAGTACCTGCTCCCCCTGTAATTCAAAGTTAAACTGGTTGTGTATATATATCTAAATACATACAGTGCACAGTTGACTCTTCCTACATTAGGGGTGCCGGGAATGGGATTTATCCTTATACTGGAGAAGTTTTGTCTCGCAATTGCATGACTATGTACAGTTTCAAACAGATGCTTGTAAGAAAAAGGAGAAAAAATAAATAACTCAAAACACCCATGGCCCCAGAGTATGGGTATGTACAATCCAGGCTTTGTATCTCCATCCTGTAATAAGGCTGCTTATAACTTATTGAATATAAAGTCTTCAAGAATCTTTAGTGTTCTTAGTGTAAATATAATGATGAAGAAAAAGCCACGAAATTCCACAAACCTTTAACAATAATCTGCTTTGATTATGGAAGTATTAACAGACATATGAATTTAAAAAAGTCTGATAAAAAATGGTTTTAAATATTTTCTATTGGCAGGCAGACATGGTAAATTCTGAGACAGATTGTTTCAAACGAATAAATGGAGATTTTCTGGACATACCAACTCATACTTTGCAAGGCTCACAGAATGTTTTGAAAGGAACAAGTTCCCCAAGAATCATACTTAACAAATGCATTCACTCTGACAATTAAAATAAGTCTCTTATCAAAATACTTACACCTGACATTTATATACAATCACGGACATGTAATCATTCACTCATAGACATAAAGGGGACCAGTCACAACATTTTGATATTTTGCCAATTTCATAGCATCTGGCCATATCAGTTTTCACTTACAAAGTAATGTACAGGCTAAACCAACAATGTAAGTGTATAAAATCTTCTGAATGATAGATGAAAAACAACCATTTTCAATTAAGAAAAAATGTCTCCCATTGATAATTAAATTACAACAAAGAAGAATCTAGCAAGTAACTTTATGATCAGTTAAAACATTCTTCTAATTTGTTTTATTACAAATATTTCAAATGTTCAAACTAGAAGATTTGAGTGGAAAAACACCCCCCAAGCAAGCATCTAACCTTTAAACTATTCAGTTGGATTTTATGCCTTTGTAAAGGTTTTAAAATTTTAATTTGCATCACTTTATATATTTTGATTATTTGGGGACTGGTTTAGCCAAGGATCTCTAAGTATATGCTGAACGAACATGTATTCAAACAGTGCTTTAAAAAAAATCACCAAAATTATAAAAAAAATTGAAATCCTATACATACTATAAATAAAGGGGTTAAAGCATTATAATGTTCAGATCCATCATGAAAATTTAAGCATTCTCATACTTAGTATGATATGCCAATTCTTAAATGATTTTAAGAAGAAAAAGTAACTTTATGGTGAAATGCTTACCACTTGCAGATCTTATGAACAGACCGTTTAATTTGGAGTCATAAATGACATTATAATAATGTTACAAAATTATGGTTTAAAAAAAGGGGACATGCTGACTTGTAATGAATAAAACTTAAGCACAGACAATGTGTAACTTAAATTTCACAAAATACTTTATGTCTTACCCTCATATTTCCACAAAACATTGATATTTCAACACATTCACTTAGTGAGATTCAACCATGAAACATGACTTATTTTGATAAAACCTATAAGAAAGATTTTTAAATTAAAAGAATAAAGTTTTGACTGGTTCAACCATTTGAAGAGCAATATACTGGTTAAAAATTTGGGGACAAGTATACTCTGACTCTCCTGTACCTTTTGTATTCATTAAACAAAATGGCTTGGGCAAATAGTGTAGATCCACATCAGCCAGCTCCTGCCGAGAGATGTCTGATCAGGATCTGCACTGTTTGTTGTCAAGTGACTATCAATATGTCTAGTAACTTTTACTTGTAAGTATCCATGAAGAATTAAGGGATAAGGGCTACCATGGTGACCAAGTGTTATACCAACTGTTAAACAGGTTCAGACAATAAGTCTGAGGTTGAGCATGGTTTGTCTCTAACCACCCCTGGTTTGAAATGGAACATCCTGCAGGAGACAATTTACCTGGACCATGACACTTTACACACAGGTAAGTCAGGAAGTTCACACCTGCTAGTGGAGGTGGATCAAACCAACTTGTGGGGATTTCAGGGGGTATCAGGTTCTGGAACTGACTTTTAATGGGCTGTGCTTTCATTTAAGTCTCTACAGCTAGAACATTTCTGTCATATGCTGAAATAAATCAAACAAAATTGCTCCTATTATAGGTCGAGAACTAATAGGAAAATTCTGTTGCTTAAGGTAATTTATAAAATACTAGTACTGTACTTATGAATTGTAAAGCATACAGAGATAAATTATTTGCAATGTTTAATTGAAACTGGCATTATATCAACATCTTATATCTTAAATTGAAAAATATTACCAACACTCAAACAACATAAATATCCAAAAATATATAAATATATATGTATGTATATTTATATCTCAGTTCAATGATAATTCTCTCTTTACATGATTAACAAATTTTAATGAGACAATTATGACAATAAATGAAATGTTTTGTACAAATGATAGTAGTTGAGTCCTCTTATAAGAGGTCATAGAAGAAATACAGCCATGTGACATACCAGTGCTTTGTATGAGTCTGCACATCCAAACCATTTTTATTTTTTGTATTGCAACATCTTACATCTATGGCACTATACAAATCCCAAGTAGGGAGATATGTTAAAATTCTGACAGAACAGCTGTCTGAATTTTCACAAATTTTGAATGAAAATAAGTGAATTTTTAGAACTTCTCATTTATTTTTACTTTTCATCAGATCACTGTGGAGTGAGAGCATACTGAGGCTCAATTAAAACTGATCAAGGGCTACACTTTTACACTAAGCACTGATATGTCACAGACGGGTCTTCATACATAACCACTATGTGATATTAGTTGCAACGTCACACAAAGTCAGAGACAATTAACAAAGCTTGTTTTAGCTCTAGTAGAGGACACTTGACAGAAATGCTGTATAGATAAGAAGAAATATGTATCTAAAGGTGAGTGTTTTACTTAAAAATTGTAATAAGTTACTTCATCTCAGATATATTGACATTTCTGGCAATTTTTAATCATGTAAATACTAAATTCTTTTTAAAGCGAATATAATTATTTAAAGTTATAAATTTTTAATACCTATAATATAATGTTTTTTTGCATTTGTATAAAACACATCTCTGTCATGAATACTTATCAACTATGCTTTCTAGAGTTAGCATAAAGCAAGTTCTACCAGACAATGTGTAGTTAAAACAGTCAAAGAGAAGAATGGAAATATTCCACCAACTAAATGGTAGTGCGACAAGATTATCTGTCCTAAATCAGAGTAGTAGTAGGTATTGTACGTCAGGCTTTATACTGCATTGGAACTAGCTTCATACTACGCTGTAGTGTTGATGAGCAGTGACAACATGGGGGACTTCTTTAAGGACCTAGTTTTGTAACAAATATGAGAGGAAAGAAAATGTGACAACTGCCTAGCATTAGTAGAAGATACTGAAGGTAGTAAGCAATACGGGTCCTGCTGGTGTACTGAACATATATAGTAAATGCAAAGCTTGAGCAAAATTCAACCATGGTGTATGTTGCTTAGGGTGCTTGGGCCTGGCTGCCCGACCCTGTAAGACTCAAACTTGCACCATACTTGCTCCCTCAAAATCTCACAGTGCGTTTCTTGACTGGTAACACGGAAATCACTAGTGAACTGGTTGGTATAAAATGATTTTCATGGTATAATGGTCTTCATTGATCAACAAGGTTTTGTCCATTTACAACTTATGTAAGAGCTCTTCTTCAATTGTCTGGCTTCTCTCACGCATATCAGATATGCTGTGTGTGAAAGTGGCCAAATGTCTGTGTGCTGCCACAAGATCTCGCCCAGTCTTAAGTACCTATATGGTCCTGCAGGTGATCGGTCAATTGTGAAGCGATATCATATCATTGTAAGCATCAGCCTGTCATAAAAAAGAACTTTTGATAGTCACGCATCTCAAACAGTTTACCCATTACCTGCTAGATATGTTATGCACCATACTATTTATTAGTTTTAAGGCTTACAACTACATGCAAAGGTTATTAGTTTGACCAGAGACTTGGCAACTAATAGTGGCAATCTTGACGAGACAGCTCCTAGAGGGAGGTATCTGACCTGGATCCACAGTTTGCCTATGCCTGGTGAATACATACCTAGCAGGTCAAGGGTTACAACACCGCTACTTCATTTGTTGATCACATTTTAACTGAATACATTGTACCACAAAACATAATACAACATCCTCCTTATATTTAGAAATTTAGTTTGAATTTAATGATCTAATTCAAGGCCAACTGCTTTGACAATACAGTGACATATGAGAAATGTTGCAGTTTTTAAGAAATCCTTTCCTTTTTTGTGCATTTCTTTTTTCTGTTCAGAATGTCAGAGATTTGCTTTCTCAAATATCTACCCTATAGCATGGGGTTTACACTGAATGGCTTTCTCACTAGCAAAAGAACAATATGAACAGCATAACTGATAAAGATAGTAAATCACTACAAAATAACATGCAGGAAAGGGACCAAAAATAACACAAGATTAAAATCAGAAGCTATCATCCACCAGAATTTTGTCAACAAGCTACAGACAGTAATGTTACTAAGTGAAATGGATAACTACCATTAGAATAACAAATATGTTGAAAACTGCTAAGTTAAGAAAACAGCCTTACACCAGCCTTACATATGAATAAAATAAAGATTGAGACACAGACTTGAAAAATAAGCTCATTAACAATTTCAAGAAGATACTTTTAAGCCTGCTTAAATTTTTTTTTTAAATACATAACAGTGACCAATTATGATCATTTTAGTGATACCCAGCTAATTTGGTGGAGAAAGACCCCAAACAAATATCTGGATAGAACCACTGGCACACTGCAGGTGGGATGCTGGATGACCTTCCCCGATGGGACTTGAACTCACACGGTGAGATGCTAACTGCTTAAAAGGTAGGTAATTACAAACTAAGGTCAGAAAGCAGCAATTTTGACAATATTATCCTCACGACGCAAGACTAATAGTCCAGTTTTCACACTTCAAAGACTCAAGATTTTCAAGGACCTATATAAAAAAATCAATATAGATGTGTGGGCTGCACTTGAACAACTCAAATAAGATAGCAAGACAAGATGCGGACAAACCATAACCAGACTTATGACAAGATTTGACACAAAAATACACAAGCTGGGCAGAACAGTTGACTCGAAGAGAGAACACTAGTCATGAGGGGTCACCAGGGGGAAACATTTGTGGCCAAAAACAGACAGACATGTCACAACAAAAACATCTTCACTACCCAAATAAATACATCTTGTTACATAATATATTAAGATTTACCTTATCTATGTACATAGGTCTAACATAAGGTAATGCAAATTAATAGTTTAAATCAACAAAACAAAATTAAAAATCTAAAACTTTGATATATATTTATAAATGCCATCAATAACATAATGCTATAAAAACTGAGTCTTTACACAAAATATCAACAGTAACTACAAAATCTATAGGCCAATCCTTCTCATGGCTATGAGACTCGATAGGGGTCTAACTACAATAAATAAACAAGATAATACTTCTAGGTGACTGATAATAAAGCTGAACTATTTTGTTAGCTTTAACCAAAATTATATACCATCAACAATAATAATCACATTCATAAGAAGTCTCATCCTCCTTTAATTGTGGAATGGCTTAATACATCCTTTAACACTTATATTCTGAAATTATACCAATAATGCATAAATGGAAGTGTGCTACTATTACTTTCTAAACAACCACTAGTTAAAACGAGTCAAATTATATATGTAAACATAAACATAAAATAAAAAATCACAAATTAAGATTATTGCCCTGTGCTAACTGATGAAAGAAAGGTGCAACTTTTACAAGTCTGCACACTTTCTGGCAAGCATTTGCTTCAACCGAGGTAAAAAAAAGGCGGACAAGCAAAACGAGTGTCAACCTAGACCAGAGAGTGCAACCAGAATAATTGCTAATCACTTGTGTTTGTCAGTATGGAGCTTATTCAGTGATCATGGCAGAACCATTTGTATAAGTGCTGTTGTATGTGATGAATCTTACAAATCCAAAGTATAGCCAAAAGTAACAATTGACAAGGTGCAACAGTATCAAAGGCAAAACTCAAACAAGACTAAAGAAAGAGTCTAGAAGCCAAAGTTATTTGTAGGCTACATGTACTTTTTGAAATAAGGTGCATACAAATGTATAAGTTAACTAAAAGTGGTTAGATATAAAAATTAAATTATACAAATTTCCAATAAAGTATGTGTGGTCTTATAGAGTATATTTAAAACAAGAAACAAAACAAAAGGGCAGACCTGCATACAAAGAACACAACTTTATGGCACTCTTAAATACCACCTTATGACATTAAACTGTTATTAAATATTATAAATTAACTCTGAACACGCTACATGAGAAGAAAATTTAAAAAAACAAACAATAGAATTGTGCTGATTAAGAAAAAAAACTATAAAACAATCCTGATGATTGGACTCTGGCTTGTAGACAAGTCTTTGGGCTTATTGTATGAAAGCAAATACGAGTTAAAATAAAGGGTTCTCTAGATTTGTCCTACTCGAGTTACTTATTGCTATGTATCCATTTTAACATAAAAAGCATTTGGTATGAAGAATAGAAACTAAAGAACCCTTTACATTTGTTTAGATTTTATAACAAGAGAGCACTGTTGGCCCCAAACAATCTTGATGATACAATGCCACATCTGCAGTACATAACATGAAGGAATGAATGAGTAACCATGATTCGATGCGAAGGTCAAGAGTTAGGAAAGGTCAAGGTCAAAGTGCTATTATATGTAGGAAAGTTAGAACGATGGTGCTTCAACTGTGTCAACTATGTCGCTCGTGCTTTCAATTGATAAATATAGGCATAAATATACAACAGTATGTTTTAAATTACAGCACATTTCAACATTACTTGAAGTAGATTCTGTTATTTAGGGAAATCTCTGTAGGACAGGCTTCAGGAAGTTGGTCGGAGGACAACTGAAAAAGGAGGAGGCCTGACAGGGCCATCGTTGGTTGGTACAATATGAAGTTAATAAACAACATCAATGCACATGTGTTAATAACAATAACTATTAGCATATTAGTTGCTACCAATTATGTGGGTACAAAAGTTGGGGAAAGATAAACATCAACTCTTGGTATGGATTCTGGCATCCTAACCTATCATTTGAAATGTTAGTTCCAAAACATAAACTGCCAAAACAAATAGACATCCTGATCAGTGAGGCTTTAGTGAATGTACATCTTCAAAGAACTTAGTAGTCTGTATCTGAGCTATCCTTTTAATGCAGGAACATAAATTGTCATTTAATTTAAACTTTGTGTGTCTAATTATTATATAACAGACAATAGTTTACATTTAGCAGTTTCTGTTTCTAAATACTGAAATTTAGTTATGCAAACTAAAATAAAGTTGGTCATATATGCATTTTTTTTCCTGAAAGCAAAGCTTTGTTGCACCGCAGTATAAATGGAATAATACTAATTCGATCACTTGAGTCTATGTGAACATACTGCCATTCAGATGTATTTCATATATTGTGCCAATATCGAGCCAATCATTGTATTGTTTATAACTAACTACCACAGACACATCATGGTATGCACAGTTCTGAGATACTTTATGTTGAGTTTGTATCGGACTTTATCAATTAGTCACCACTTTTAATTCTCCAGACCTAAGGACAACACATTCTTTTAAAGGACTACATCATTGCAGTAACACAATTTTTGCTTTTAATGTTGTTGGTCATTTTAATTTTAGCCTGCTTAGTTTAGATTAATCAAGCTAGGCAAATAGTGGATATCAAGATTAGCCAGCTGCAGCTGGGATATATCTGTTCAAGATCTGCACCTTTTGCTTCAGACTTTAAGAATATGATCAATGGCTTTTACATGTTAGGAAATTACTGAAGATTTTGTGTTTGTTGTTTACAAATATATCATATATAGGCTAAAAGAAAAAAATCGTAACTTATGATAAACAAAAGGGCCATGATGGCCCTTAATCGCTCACCTGATGACACAGGCTTTTAGTAGGCTCAAATCTGACAACAAGTAATTAAAGAGTTATTTTTACTTTAGAAATCTTTGGTGAAGATTGGACCATTTGTGTTGCCACTGGGTTGATAACATTTTCTAGAATTTTACCAAGTAAGCTACTGAATCAACATTACTCACTTCAAAAACATATGCAAGATTTCATACTGGCAAACATGCTGGCCAAGTTTGGGGAAGATTGGGCCATCAATGTGGCCTCTTATGTGTTTTCATAAGATTTTTCTAAAATGTGACCTAGAGACCTACTTTTTAACCAGTGTCCCAATAATATACTCATCCAAGATGTGATGCAGACAAACAATCTAATCAATTTTGGTGAAGATTAGGCTATTAATGTGGCCTCTAGTGTGTTCACAAGCTTTTTCTAAGATTTGACATAGTGACCTACTTTTTTACCCCATGTGACCCATTTATGAACTCATCCAAGATTTCATGCAGGCAAACATTCTGATCAAGTTTGGTGAAGATTGAGCCATAAATGGGGCCTCTAGTGTGTTCACAAGCTTTTTCTAAGATTTGACCTAGTGACCTACTTTTTGACCACACTTCACCCAATAAGAACTCATCCAAGATTTTATGCGAACAAACATTCTGAGCAAGTTTGGTGAAGATTGGGCTATAAATGTGGTCTCTGGTGTGTTCCCATTCTTTTCCAAAAATTTGACCTAGTGACCTACTTTATGACCCCATGTGACCCAATAATAAACTCATTCAAGATTTCATGCAGACAAACATTCTGACCAAGTTTGATGAACATTGGATAAAAACTGTGGCCTCTAGTGTGTTCACAAGCTTAAATGTTGACGAGGGACGACAGACAAAGCGGTATCACAAAAGCTCCCCTTGAGCACATTGTGCTCAGGTGAGCTAAAAAGCTCAATGTGTACAGAAAAGACCCAGAGCAACACTGGAAGGATGAGAGGACTTGTTTGTGGCAGTTTATATTTTTGTGAGAGATCAAACCAACACGCATGTTGAGCAGTTGTGATGTATCCCTAAAGGAAAACTTTGGGCTACAGCCCACATGCTTTCAAACAAAATTGACATGACACTCAGCGGAAGCAGGACATATGTGTGTGCTTAATACACATAAATTAGGAGACAAAGAAGGCGAAATTTGCAGTTTGAACACTGACCTAACCTGACCTTTGACCAAACACATAAAAATGAACATTTAGAAGACAACTAAATGCAAAACATAAATCTGGCCAAAAATACTTTGCGACAATAAAACCATAAATAGAAACAAGTTTACACACACAAAAATATGTGTCACTTATTATTAAAAAACTAGACTCAATACAACAACAGTTTGTGTCTTTAAACTATTAAATATCATTGTGACATAAAGTATTCAGGATGTTCGCCGTCTTTTTCAAACCGCTTTGCCTCTTCCTGCATAGATTCTTTAATCTTTAAAATCGCAGCTGACTCTCCACCTTCCTGAAATCAACAGACAACAACGTTTAGACGACAGCTTACATCGCGAGAACAGCTTCACATGGTTCTTCACGAGAAGAAACAGCTGTTGCCATGACGTTACACATGCCATCAAAGGTCAAGGTCAGTTGTACTTATACTTGAGAGCATTATCAGATAGTGTCATGGTTGCTATGGTGACAGTCACAGCTACTCTTCAGGTGTAGTGTTAACAAAGCATTACTGAGGAGAGGTGAAGAAGAACATGCTTCAGAAGTATGTTACCCACAAATCTTGACTGCAAAGTGTTGACTTCTTTTAGTGTTTTTTCTTACATTCAAACATTCATGTAATTTTAATCTCAAATAAAATTGTGACTAAAATTAATTGCTTGCTGAAAATATATTTATTTTTTGGGCTTTGAAAACATATTTCTGTTTTCTGATTACTTCTGAAGTTAAGGTGTGAGGTGCAACAACAGAAAAAAGTTGGAGAAGTATAAAAAGACATTGACACAAACCATGTGTAATTAGGGCTTGATATGAACACCTGCTTTCATTAACAAAGACTTTCTACAAGTCCCATCAAGATTGTTTGAAAGAAAGCAGAAACAAACATTAAAATATAGAAAACTATTCTACAATTCGAAAAGAAATAAAAGGAAGATAGAAAAAATATAACTAAAAGGTCATTCAATTGAGAAGCCACAGCCATTCAGTACATGCAGAGCCCCATAACCAGACTATAAATAGAAGCTGGATGTCAAAGGTCAAGTGTTTTCATTGGTCCAGACTGAGAAGTCTTATCTGCTGTTCTAGACTGGTTTCCTGCTGCAGGTTAATGTAAGAACAGAGTGAACAGGAAACCAGTCTTCAGAAGACACCAAGAGTAGTAAATGAAGCAGAGAAGGCGACAGATAGTGTTACGTGTTACATGTATGTGTCACTTACATTGTCTGGATAACCTATGGGGTAACCGCCCATGTCAGGTCCCCCTCCCGTGGGCGGTAAATCGTCTCGCGGCGTGCCCGGCCCATTTGCCGGAGAATTTTTCATGCCATCCATGTCACCTACAGAAAGACATACATGCAGTGCTTCATGTTCTACAGTGTTTACGTTTGAGATTTTGCTATCATAATTACACAGTAGATAGCAGATAGATGTAACATGTGATAATGTTGAAAACTATAATAAAGTATAATAATGAAAAGACACTCAATTTGAAATGAAACCTTATCATATCTACACATTACTATGTTATTATAGCTGAAAAAAAGAGACAACAATTTTAATAGTGATGTAAAAAGAAAATTTCAATTGTTTCTGCATAACAATTACTTACCAGCTGCCATAAAGAATAATATAATTAAAAGGAAGTTTTGTCTCTACTTCATCTCACTGCTAACAAAGCCAAGTGATACACGGGTGTTTCTACACTTACCATTCATGACCGGTGGCATCCCATCTGGTCCCATACCCATCCCTCCGTCTGGGCCGCCCGACATACTCCCAAACTGTAAAAAAAAACATATATTGTCAGAAATTAATTTACCATAAAGTGTCTTTATCACAAACCTTGTAACAAATATTTATTTTTCTTAGTCATCTTCTTACCTCTACATACAAAAATTTCTAGACATATTGCTGAAAACTGGCATTATATATACCACCTACCTAAGCTAGTTATAATTGCCACATAGTACTCATACAAAATGAGTTTTTTTGTTTTTGTTATATCGCACCAAGACAATCCTGGTCACGTTGGCAAAGTCCAGCTAATTATTGATGAAGGAAGCCCCCAGACTTATGACTGTGTAGCACCATGTGTGCACCACAGGTTAGCTGGAAAACCTCCCCATATGAAAGTTCATGCCCTGATTGAGACTCGAACCCAAGCGGTGAAGGGCTGACGAGTTACAAGTTATGACTCTAACTGGTTGGCCACGGCTGCCCCCTATAAGAGTTGTAACAAACACAACATACATGGATAATGTGTTAATGTAGGAAAGCATTCAAGTACCTCATAGTAATACAACATTATTTTATAAATGAAATAATCTATTTTTTCTTCTTCATTTTTTACAATTTGTTATAATTTGTGTCACTTGTCAAAAAGTTAGTTGGGACATTACATTTAAGTCCATACCTGCTAAGCACCAGCTGATCAGTACTGCCACAGGTAAGTACAAAGTTACTGTTTGTTATAAAAATGTAGCATGATAAGGGTTAACCTGCATGCACATTTTGCCAAAACATGTTGTTGAAAATTATGTCCAAGGAAGCTATGACCAAAATAATGGCATGGTACTTACTGGAGGCATGCCGGGCATCGAGCCAGGTCCACCCTTCATCATGCCATACATGCCGTCACCTGAACTTGTGGAATCTGAAACACACATAAATAAAGGGCAAAGGTTAACACAGGTGATCTAACAGTTAACGGAACACAGGTAATAAAACCAGTTAACATATCTTATTAGCACTTGTGACAGTTGAATTACTACAACTCTTATAAAATGACATGAAACCATTGTTAGCACAGGTGATCAAACATGTTAACTGCACTTACCAGTGAGGTGACTAACCAATAACTGAAACACAGACCTCTTATTGTGACTGGCAAGCATCGCATAGATTTGAAAAAAAAAAATTGAAAAAAAAAAACTATCATAATAACAAATCCACAGACAAAAATTAATTCACCACGTTATTCCATTGAACTGCCATGGTGCTAAATATGGTGCAATAACACTTGAGAATAACTGAATAGTAATCAGTAAACATATCTGACTTTGGAGAGAAGTCTAAACTTTGATGTACATTTTAATGTGGTTATGCCTGTAAGGTTACTGTGTAATGGCTTAAGTCTGTTATTTAGCTTGGATTTGTTTGATTTTGAAATGCATTGCAACAAAGCGCTTTTTTTAAATTTTGAGTTTTATGGCACACCAACACTTGACAGATCACACTGTGCAGAATATGATAAGGTTTAATGTAATGTATTGTCATAACATATACATCCCAAAAGGTTGCGGAAGACACCATTCAAATGTTTAATTAGGACCAGCACTCCATAAATCAGATGGAAGTAATCAGAGGAGTAACAAGTCATTTAATCTATCACCCATCATGTTAGCTTTAAGCTTCACAACATCATTATGAAAAACTGTGAATATGTTGCTCCCTCCTTGCTTTTATCTTGAATTGGTTTTAAACATGTTCACAGTAAATAAAAAAAAAATACTCAAAATTTTCACAGAACAAGTATGCGAGCATGATTAATAGGAATGTGTCCTAACTGCAGCTTAGTTTTAGAAAGATACAACAAGAACTCCTTCTGAACTAAAAACAAAACAAAACTAAATTAAATAAAGAAAGACAATGTATAGAGAAAACCAAAGCAGTTACTAACTAAGTGTTATCCTCCACTATCCCATAACACAAGACAGGGAAACGAGTTCAGCATTCAGGGGTTTACAATATGTTTGACAAACAGTTATGTTCTAGCGACCAAAACAGGTCCACCTATCTCACATAATGTCATAATTGACATGTTTTAATATTGACTTGATGATAATAGCTTACAAAATTTGAACTATAAAACATTGTAGAAACGAAATTTACTGCAAATATAATGTAAAAAAAAATGATACAAAGATATTGTTAGACAGAATCTAATACACTGATCATTAAATTGAGGCAAATTCATTAAGAAGAATTGTTCAAAATTCAAGATCTACTGTAATTTTTAATGTATGTACTGAAAAGAAGTAACAAATGTTCAGTGCTTTTGTCTTCATAATTGTTATCCTAAGCTATATTAGATCTGCAGTTCTTGCATCCCATGCAACTATATTCCACTATATTTCAATTACCAGCCCACTTTTCTGTTTTAAATATGCTAGAATGTAATTTGATTGGCTGTAACAAATCTATAACAGAAGGCTGTATTGTCGCCATCAACACAGGGAATGTAGGTAGTCACCTGGTCTGGATAGTCGGGGATGACTGGCAGGGGAGTAGGGTCCTTGTGAGCCTATCAAAACAAAGGAGCAATGTTACCACAGATACAGGCAGTTTAACCACACCTCTTAGCAACCATCAGAGTGCCAAGAGATACAAATGTCTAGGTCACAGGGTCACGCTATAGTAACCATAGGGTTACAAAGCTGTAACAGTAACCATCATGAAATAGTAACCAAGTATTCATCAAGGTTTGGTTTCCTTTGTCACTCAGCAGACATTTCAGTATATGTACACTGGTTAACAATGTGACAAAACCACACCACCACTAGCATGCAGCTTCCAGTCAATCAATCAACCATACCACATTGTCAAGCTGACATGCACCGTTACACACTACAGATTCTGGCTATTAGCTTTAAAATGTAAAAATATAAAAAGTAATAAAATTCCACTCAAACGATGTCATACTTATACCATTTATACTCTCATTATTTATATAATGATGACCAAATTCCAATAATACGTAAAATTATAGAATATAAATATTAAAAATTACATGCAAAAGAGCTGTGCATTTGCACAAAAAAGTAATAAATAAACCCAAATCTTAAAATTCCAGCTTTAATCAAGGGTATACCCAATCAACAGGCCAAAAATCTGAGTAAGTTTTATGTTTATACATTTGAATCCTAATGCTAAAACTAACTGCATCATAAATGAACCATCATCTTAACTGGATGACAATCTCAACCCCTGAAGAAGTAACATATTTTTTAGGATGCATTTTTAGGAATATGGATGCAAGTCAGTATGTATTCACATCTCTGCCAGTGATAGCTGCTATCCTCTGCCCTCTTTCGCATGTTTCAATGTTAAGAAGTATAAGAAATACATAAATGGAGAGGATTGCCATTATATATTACAATTTGATGTTATTCATAAGGTGTTGTTTTACGTTTTATAACAGTCAAAGGGAATAATAACATAACATCTAGAAGAATTACAATGCTTGTCACGTTAGTTATGATATTTCTAATTCTGATTTTTGCTTTGGCCATTCCAGTTAATATTCATGGATAGTATTATGACTGTAATGTTTTGAGAAACATCCATCTGTTAAATTTTTTTCATATTCCCTGGACAATAATGGAATAAAAAACTTTGCATTACACCAATATTAAATGGTACATGCCACTTAATGTATCACCTTTTGCATCTGCAGCTGTTTATGTAACTAATTCTCCATTATTATTTTTAACTGAGCTTCCAGGTAGAAATGAGTCTTTGAACAACATTCTTGAGATTATATACGGTAAGGATCCAAATATTACCCAAAGCGTGTTACAATGGTTAATAACCTTTCTAAATTGTTTCTTACGTGCTTTCAACTCAAAGTAACTAGACAGAAAACTTAGAACAGATTCTTCAGAAAATACTGCAGATCCTGATCAGAAAGCTACCTAAGAGAGCTAGCTTATGTAAATCCATTTTTTTTCCTAAGCTTTATCAATTTGTGTTGGCACAAATGTCCCGATTGAAAATGTTATGCCATCAGGGCCTTTAATAGGTACAATACCATAGATGGTGTTGTCTTGAATTTCTACCAATTGAGAGGCACTTTGGTATTCTGTTAGGCTGACATAGTGTAAGCTTCAGTAAACAAATCAAAAGCAAGGTCCAATAGCTACTCCCAAAAATACCTTACAATTCAACATATGTTAATACTCCAACTTATGCAACAGATTCAGGGTAAAGATCCTGTGTTTAGACCCCAGACTGGTGAGTCCTACTAACATAACATGCTTCACACTATCAGGAAATTGTCACATTGTCATTCATGGGCCAGCAAGTCTCAACATATCATCTTATCTTATCCACAATCAAGGTTTAAAAGTTGCAACTTTTTTAATTTTTTACACACAAAATCTTTTCTCAGATTTATATAAATATGATGTAGGTGTCTTTTATAAAAAAAAACAACTTAAAAATAAATCAATTGTACACTCAGATTCATTGCATACTTAAGTAAATAAGATAATCATGTTTATGAAATCCAATGTGCATTTAAGCATAATTAAATGCAGAGCCAAATATTCATTTCAATGAATAGATTTTTTTAACATATTTCAAATTAAAACTTCAGTGATTATAGTAAACCATGTCTAACTTTTATGTGACAGATAAGATGCTGCTGCAGAATGACAAGTGAGGAGAAAGGGTTACATTGACTAGTACAAACTCACTACTGTACATTGTGGTTGTTTCTATAGTAACTGTTGCCAAGCAACTTACCTTGTGGGCTGGGCATGATAGGGGTACCAGGGGGACCTCCTCCTGTTGGGGGACCCTGAAGGCATATGCAATGGCTTTGAATCAATACACATATTTTGGTCAGAAAGAAAGTAAATAATTACAATCAAAGTAATATTTCAACATTGTTTTCTTGCTATATTCTTTTGTTTTTACAATAATTTTACTGGTGCAACAATATACATGTCTAATGCCTTTCTACATAGACAGTCAATCTGCAGGTCTATGGTGGTGGGTGTTTCCAGATAAACAGCCAGTCTGCAGGTCCATGGTGGTGGGTGTTTCTATATAACCAGCCAATCTGCAGGTCCATGGTGGTGGGTGTTTCTAGATAAACAGCCAATCTGCAGGTCCATGGTGGTGGGTGTTTCTAGATAAACAGCCAATCTGCAGGTCCATGGTGATGGGTGTTTTAGATAAACAGCCAATCTGCAGGTCCATAGTGGTGGGTGTTTCCAGATAAACACCCAATCTGCAGGTCCATGGTGATGGGTGTTTCTAGATAAACAGCCAATCTGCAGGTCCATAGTGGTGGGTGTTTTCAGATAAACAGCCAATCTGCAGGTCCATGGTGATGGGTGTTTTAGATAAACAGCCAATCTGCAGGTCCATAGTGGTGGGTGTTTCCAGATAAACAGCCAATCTGCAGGTCCATAGTGATGGGTGTTTCTAGATAACCAGTCAATCTGCAGGTCCATGGTGATGGGTGTTTCTATATAAACAGCCAATCTGCAGGTCCATAGTGGTGGGTGTTTCCAGATAAACAGCCAATCTGCAGGTCCATGGTGATGGGTGTTTCTAGATAAACAGCCAATCTGCAGGTCCATAGTGGTGGGTGTTAGTGGTGGGTGTTTCTAGATAACCAGTCAATCTGCAGGTCCATAGTGATTGGTGTTTCTAGATAAACAGCCAATCTGCAGGTCCATAGTGGTGGGTGTTTTCAGATAAACAGCCAATCTGCAGGTCCATGGTGATGGGTGTTTTAGATAAACAGCCAATGTGCAGGTCCATAGTGGTGGGTGTTTCCAGATAAACAGCCAATCTGCAGGTCCATGGTGATGGGTGTTTCTAGATAAACAGCCAATCTGCAGGTCCATGGTGGTGGGTGTTTCTAGATAACCAGCCAATCTGCAGGTCCATGGTGGTGGGTGATTCTAGATAAACAGCCAATCTGCAGGTCCATAGTGGTGGGTGTTTCTAGATAACCAGTCAATCTGCAGGTCCATAGTGATGGGTGTTTCTAGATAAACAGTCAATCTGCAGGTCCATGGTGGTGGATGTTTCTAGATAAACAGCCAATCTGCAGGTCTATGATGGTGGGTGTTTCTAGATAAACAGCCAATCTGCAGGTCCATGGTGGTGGGTGTTTCTAGATAAACAGCCAATCTGCAGGTCCATGGTGATGGGTGTTTCTAGATAACCAGCCAATCTGCAGGTCCATGGTGATGGGTGTTTCTAGATAAACAGTCAATCTGCAGGTCCATGATGGTGGGTGTTTCTAGATAAACAGCCAATCTGCAGGTCTATGGTGGTGGGTGTTTCTAGATAAACAGCCAATCTGCAGGTCCATGGTGATGGGTGTTTCTAGATAAACAGCCAATCTGCAGGTCCATGGTGATGGGTGTTTCTAGATAAACAGCCAATCTGCAGGTCCATGGTGATGGGTGTTTCTAGATAAACAGCCAATCTGCAGGTCCATGATGGTGGGTGTTTCTAGATAAACAGCCAATCTGCAGGTCTATGGTGGTGGGTGTTTCTAGATAAACAGCCAATCTGCAGGTCCATGGTGATGGGTGTTTCTAGATAAACAGCCAATCTGCAGGTCCATGGTGATGGGTGTTTCTAGATAAACAGCCAATCTGCAGGTCCATGGTGATTTGTGTTTCTAGATAACCAGCCAATCTGCAGGTCCATGGTGATGGGTGTTTCTAGATAAACAGCCAATCTGCAGGTCCATGATGGTGGGTGTTTCTAGATAAACAGCCAATCTGCAGGTCTATGGTGGTGGGTGTTTCTAGATAAACAGCCAATCTGCAGGTCCATGGTGGTGGGTGTTTCTAGATAAACAGCCAATCCGCAGGTCCATGGTGGTGGGTGTTTCTAGATAAACAGCCAATCTGCAGGTCCATGGTGGTGGGTGTTTCTATATAACCAGCCAATCTGCAGGTCCATGGTGGTGGGTGTTTCTAGATAAACAGCCAATCCGCAGGTCCATGGTGGTGGGTGTTTCCACATAAACAGCCAATCTGCAGGTCCATGGTGGTGGGTGTTTCTAGATAACTAGCCAATCTGCAGGTCTATGGTGGTGGGTGTTTCCACATAAACAGCCAATCTGCAGGTCCATGGTGGTGGGTGTTTCTAGATAAACAGCCAATCTGCAGGTCCATGGTGGTGGGTGTTTCTAGATAAACAGCCAATCTGCAGGTCCATGGTGATGGGTGTTTTTAGATAAACAGCCAATCTGCAGGTCCATAGTGGTGGGTGTTTCCAGATAAACACCCAATCTGCAGGTCCATGGTGATGGGTGTTTCTAGATAAACAGCCAATCTGCAGGTCCAGAGTGGTGGGTGTTTTCAGATAAACAGCCAATCTGCAGGTCCATGGTGATGGGTGTTTTAGATAAACAGCCAATCTGCAGGTCCATAGTGGTGGGTGTTTCCAGATAAACAGCCAATCTGCAGGTCCATAGTGATGGGTGTTTCTAGATAACCAGTCAATCTGCAGGTCCATGGTGATGGGTGTTTTTATATAAACAGCCAATCTGCAGGTCCATAGTGGTGGGTGTTTCCAGATAAACAGCCAATCTGCAGGTCCATGGTGATGGGTGTTTCTAGATAAACAGCCAATCTGCAGGTCCATAGTGGTGGGTGTTAGTGGTGGGTGTTTCTAGATAACCAGTCAATCTGCAGGTCCATAGTGATTGGTGTTTCTAGATAAACAGCCAATCTGCAGGTCCATAGTGGTGGGTGTTTTCAGATAAACAGCCAATCTGCAGGTCCATGGTGATGGGTGTTTTAGATAAACAGCCAATGTGCAGGTCCATAGTGGTGGGTGTTTCCAGATAAACAGCCAATCTGCAGGTCCATGGTGATGGGTGTTTCTAGATAAACAGCCAATCTGCAGGTCCATGGTGGTGGGTGTTTCTAGATAACCAGCCAATCTGCAGGTCCATGGTGGTGGGTGATTCTAGATAAACAGCCAATCTGCAGGTCCATAGTGGTGGGTGTTTCTAGATAACCAGTCAATCTGCAGGTCCATAGTGATGGGTGTTTCTAGATAAACAGTCAATCTGCAGGTCCATGGTGGTGGATGTTTCTAGATAAACAGCCAATCTGCAGGTCTATGATGGTGGGTGTTTCTAGATAAACAGCCAATCTGCAGGTCCATGGTGGTGGGTGTTTCTAGATAAACAGCCAATCTGCAGGTCCATGGTGATGGGTGTTTCTAGATAACCAGCCAATCTGCAGGTCCATGGTGATGGGTGTTTCTAGATAAACAGCCAATCTGCAGGTCCATGGTGATGGGTGTTTCTAGATAAACAGCCAATCTGCAGGTCCATGGTGATGGGTGTTTCTAGATAACCAGCCAATCTGCAGGTCCATGGTGATGGGTGTTTCTAGATAAACAGTCAATCTGCAGGTCCATGATGGTGGGTGTTTCTAGATAAACAGCCAATCTGCAGGTCTATGGTGGTGGGTGTTTCTAGATAAACAGCCAATCTGCAGGTCCATGGTGATGGGTGTTTCTAGATAAACAGCCAATCTGCAGGTCCATGGTGATGGGTGTTTCTAGATAAACAGCCAATCTGCAGGTCCATGGTGATGGGTGTTTCTAGATAAACAGCCAATCTGCAGGTCCATGATGGTGGGTGTTTCTAGATAAACAGCCAATCTGCAGGTCTATGGTGGTGGGTGTTTCTAGATAAACAGCCAATCTGCAGGTCCATGGTGATGGGTGTTTCTAGATAAACAGCCAATCTGCAGGTCCATGGTGATGGGTGTTTCTAGATAAACTGCCAATCTGCAGGTCCATGGTGATTTGTGTTTCTAGATAACCAGCCAATCTGCAGGTCCATGGTGATGGGTGTTTCTAGATAAACAGCCAATCTGCAGGTCCATGATGGTGGGTGTTTCTAGATAAACAGCCAATCTGCAGGTCTATGGTGGTGGGTGTTTCTAGATAAACAGCCAATCTGCAGGTCCATGGTGGTGGGTGTTTCTAGATAAACAGCCAATCCGCAGGTCCATGGTGGTGGGTGTTTCTAGATAAACAGCCAATCTGCAGGTCCATGGTGGTGGGTGTTTCTATATAACCAGCCAATCTGCAGGTCCATGGTGGTGGGTGTTTCTAGATAAACAGCCAATCCGCAGGTCCATGGTGGTGGGTGTTTCCACATAAACAGCCAATCTGCAGGTCCATGGTTGTGGGTGTTTCTAGATAACTAGCCAATCTGCAGGTCTATGGTGGTGGGTGTTTCCACATAAACAGCCAATCTGCAGGTCCATGGTGGTGGGTGTTTCTAGATAAACAGCCAATCTGCAGGTCCATGGTGGTGGGTGTTTCTATATAACCAGCCAATCTGCAGGTCCATGGTGGTGGGTGTTTCTAGATAAACAGCCAATCTGCAGGTCCATGGTGGTGGGTGTTTCTAGATAAACAGCCAATCTGCAGGTACATGGTGATGGGTGTTTCTAGATAAACAGCCAATCTGCAGGTACATGGTGGTGGGTGTTTCTAGATAAACAGCCAATCTGCAGGCCCATGGTGGTGGGTGTTTCTAGTTAAAGAGCCAATCTGCAGGTCCATGGTGGTGGGTGTTTCTAGATAACTAGCCAATCTGCAGGTCCATAGTGTGGGTGTTTCTAGAAAAACAGCTAATCTGCAGGTCTATGGTGGTGGGTGTTTCCAGATAAACAGCCAATCTGCAGGTCCATGGTGGTGGGTGTTTCTAGATAAATAGCCTATCTGCAGGCCCATGGCATTGGGTGTTTCCACATAAACAGCCAATCTGCAGGTCCATGGTGGTGGGTGTTTCTAGAAAAACAGCTTATCTGCAGGTCTATGGTGGTAGGTGTTTCCAGATAAACAGCCAATCTGCAGGTCCATGGTGGTGGGTGTTTCTAGATAAATAGCCTATCTGCAGGCCCATGGCATTGGGTGTTTCCACATAAACAGCCAATCTGCAGGTCCATGGTTGAGGATGCTTCTAGATAACAAGAGGGCCATGATGGCCCTTAATCGCTCACCTGATGACACAGGCTTTAAGGAGGCTCAAATGTAGCATCAAGTAATTAAGACTTTCTTTAGAAATTTTGGTGAAGATTGGACCATTGGTGTGGCCACTGGGCTGATAACATTTTCTAGAAAATTTTACCAAGTAACCTACTGAATCCACATGACCCACTTCAAAACATATGTAAGATTTCATACTGGTAAACATGCTGGCCAAGTTTGGTGAAGATTGGGCCATAAATGTGGCCTCTTAAGTGTTTTCACAAGGTTTTTCTAAAATGTGACCTACTTTTTGACCCCAATAACGAACTCATCCAAGATTTTATGTAGACAAACATTCTGATCAAATTTGGCAAAGATTGGTCTATAAATGTGGTCTCAAGTGTCTTCACAAGCTTTTTCTAAGATTTGACCTACTGACCTACTAATTGACGCCATGTGACCCAATTATGAACTCATCCGAGATTTCATGCAGGTGAACATTCTGATCAAGTTTGGTGAAGATTGGGCCATAAATGGGTCCTCTAGTGTGTTCACAAGCTTTTCATAAGATTTGACCTAGTGACCTACTTTTTGACCCCACTTGATCCAATAATGACCTCATCCAAGATTTCATGCAGACAAACATTCTGACCAAGTTTGATGAAGATCGGATAAATACTGTTGCCTCTAGTGTGTCCACAAGCTAAAATGTTGACGACAAACGAAGCAGTATCACAAAAGCTCCCCTTGAGCACGTTGTGCTAAAAAGCCAATCAGCAGGTCCATGGTGGAGAGTGTTACTTCTTAACTCTTTCCTGAAGCCTCAATTTCAATTTAAAACATAAACATCCATTTTTGTATGTTCCACAAAAAGGCACTTAACATCTGTTATGCTGCCTGACCAAATATGTGGTGTTTTTTTTATCAGAATAGTTGCATCAGCATGTAAACAAACATTAAAACACATGAGTCAGCAACTATTCATATTATTGTCCATTCATCAGATCTAAACATTTGTTTGTGTCATTTGGCAGACAAATTAAACGACTGAAAATGCTGGGTACCCATCTATATGCTGTGTTAGGTAATAATGAGCTTTTTACTCATCATTTATCAACACCAATTAATATGAAAGATCTTATTATGTCTCATCACAATTTGATGTGTATTAATTAAACATTTAATCTAGAAGATACAAACTGTCCACTTACATTATAACTTCCGGGTGATGCAGAGGAATAATTTAACTGAAATGAAAAGCCAAAAAAGTAATTAATTTTGTCCGTAGACATGGAAAGCATTTATATTAAGTAATTAAAAAGTTAATATTTGAAATTATACTTCAATTTAAGCATGTACTTAAAATGAAATGTTCATTATATTATGGAAATTTAAGTATAAAATGTTATCAAAAGTCTTCTACATATAACATTGTCTAAATTTGTTGACCATATTAATACCATACATGTTTCTGGTTAAGGGAGACCAACATACTATCAGACAACAATCCCAAAGAGCACACTGCAAATGATCGAAACAATGTTATCACAAAAGAAGAGTGTCCAACTTACAGATGATGATGATGTGGGTGGCCAAGGTCGACTTCCTCCCCCTGGCCTAAAAAAGCATAGAATAGAAAATCATGGCACAATCAGAAGAAAAGTTTTTTTTATATCACAGCACATTGGAAATTTATTATTCCTGAAGCAGACCTCACACCATGGTAGTTATTTACATCAATTTTGATCTGACTGTAGAGTGTGTTCCTGATGCCAATACTCACTTGTAGAGAATAACACATTTATCATCGGTTGCTTAGTATGTCACAATGAAAGTAAATTAATTTTAAAAATGCTAATACTGATTTTTTCCAGGTTATGATAATCCGCATTAGATTTTTTTTAACTGCATTCCTATTTAAAAGTTTCTTCAGTCAGAATAGAACTGCTTGGAACATGAATGATTATTTAATTCTTCAACCAAAATTATTATCAAAATTACACTTATTTCAACATTTGTCACTGAGCATATGTATATTTTATGAGGAAATTTAAGAAAATTATGAAAAGATTACACTATGAAAAGTAAAGGGGAGTGACATACATAGACATAGGGGGCATGCCCCCTGGACCAGGCCCACCAGGGCCCATACTGTTTGGAGGCGGCCCTCTCATCCCAGGGCCGTAGTTGGGTATTGACTCATACACCTGAAATATGGCAGCATCATCAGTGGTTTTATATGTTGTATTTACTGTGAGGTATGTTGTTATATGTTGTATTTACTGTGAGGTGTGTTGTTATATGTTGTATTTACTGTGAGGTGTGTTGTTATATGTTGTATTTACTGTGAGGTATGTTGTTATATGTTGTATTTACTGTGAGGTGTGTTGTTAAATGTTGTATTTACTGTGAGGTGTGTTGTTATATGTTGTATTTACTGTGAGGTGTGTTGTTAAATGTTGTATTTACTGTGAGGTGTGTTGTTAAATGTTGTATTTACTGTGAGGTGTGTTGTTATATGTTGTATTTACTGTGAGGTGTGTTGTTATATGTTGTATTTACTGTGAGGTGTGTTGTTATATGTTGTATTTACTGTGAGGTGTGTTGTTATATGTTGTATTTACTGTGAGGGGTGTTGTTAAATGTTGTAATTACTGTTAGGGGTGTTGAAATATATTGAATTTACTGTTGTTATATGTATCAACAGTGAGGGTGTTTGCAATATCACACAAGATTTCTTTACAAACAATACTTAATTTTTAGTTACTTGTCAATAATATTATGGTTGAATTATCGCTGAAAACAGGGAATAGTACTCATTATTATCATAAAACAGGAAAATCTTGTAAACAAAGAAACCTTTTCAACAAGTTATTGCTATAAAATGAACATTTTAAATCATTTGCAAGGTTGCTTCCCTTACATTTTACAGTTTATAGTACTCCAACATTCTTGTTATCTCCCTTAAAACAGGTATATATTGCTGCATTGCATTGTGTCCCTTGTTTAAAACAAGCTTTATTCAAATAACTTAGTGAAGTTTATTATCTACTAGAGATAAGTTTAACTGAAACATTGTATTATCTAATAATCTATACAATAATCTAACATTGTGTATCTGTTTTCCATCCAATGCTCAATAAAACCAGGTAGTTTGTTTTATCTTCAAACATTCATATTTCTCTTAGCGCATCATTGTAGATACATGTCAGGTGTGCCAACTTACCGGATTCATCGGTCCAGGCATTCGTGCCCCTGGATGGTTCATGCGCTGCATGGGCCCCATACCAGGATGACCTGAAACATACAACACACACTTTCACTGATAAACGTGATAGATGGATGTCTTCATAATAGCTAATTAATTTCTAAAAAGGTTCAATTGTGAAACATTCATAACGAACATATACATAAAATAAGAATCTATGTGAAAACAATTATTAGAAGCTGAACTTCATACTTTGATTGGCTGTTGGCATGTGGCATGTCGACAATTAAAAGAGAACCAAATCTTGTAATGAGATTTGCTTGAAACCCTTTTCATTCAAATTAATTATGTTTATTTAAGCAAAATAAAAAGAAGCAAGTTCAATGGAAGTGTATCATTTGTTTTCAAAAAAACATATCCCATACTATAATTGTTGTAGTTTTTTCTGTAACAAATGAATAATTTCATATACAATGATGTGAACTATTTCAAACATAATCTATGATTTTGTGCCATGTAATTCTGCCCTATCACATTTTCAATTATCATGACAAATACTATATTTAATTAAAATACACTTTCACACACATTAAAGTCTGTATATCTGAGGCTTCTTTCTTCATATTTCTTTCTCTGGTGTATGCTTGCACTAATTTAATAAGAAAAATATCTTCCTTTCATTGATGCCTCAGCTGTGTTAATTTCCTCCCTAACTATTCACTGAGGCAATTGCATGGCTATCATCCGTTGTATTAAAATGCCTAAGAGGCCATTAAGCAGTTCTGGCACATGAACAGTGTAATTGGAAAAAAGTCTCCAAAACAATTAGCACCTGAGGGAAGTAGGCTCTTACTTGATGTGAAGACAATCTTTCAGTGATATATTTACGATATAAAAAAAGGAAAACAAACGTTAAGGAAAACCAGCTCTTTTAATGGATGAACATTGTAGATAGGAATCTATAAAACAGGATAACTAATTTAATATTTCATGTCTATAAACAAAAATTTAGTCATATTTCGTGCCAAAATTGCTGTTAAAAAGTTATCTTCCTACTCCATTAACAATTCCCCAAGATTAAATTTCATCATTATAATGATACATATTCAATTACTAACTACTAAGGGTATAATACTGATACACTCTATGGCAATAAATGTTGTTGTTTTTTTGTTGATATTTTTTATTTAGTGTTTTTTTTATTTGAGTTATTAGGTGTTCTTAGATTAGATTAGACGATAATTTAATGCATCCACAACCAATAATGACTGACTTAACAGTGCAGTTGTTCTATATTTAGGCTTAATGTTGATACAGGGCCATGTCTGTCTCGCTTTCCAGGCATTCCATCCCTATCTTCCTGATATCATTTTAACTTATCTTCAATGTCATCATCAAATGCCAGCTGATATACCTTCTATATCTTGCTTTTATGATAAGAAGAAAGGCAAGGATGCCAAAAAGAACTTTATAGAAAATCAATTAAACAAAACCCACAATGAAGTTGAATTCAATTACTTCCATTTTGTTTTGCTTTTGAGTTGCATTACAGTGACACAATTTTGGTCAGTACAGCATCATTCAGACATATTAGTGGTGCAAGACCTCGAAAGTTTGGCTGGGACTTAAACCCACAGGTTCGAAGATGCCATACAATCTGTAGAGATACAAATCTGCAACTCTAGCACCCCTTCTCCCATTTTTCTACGATTTGTTTACTAAATCTATTAAAAGACTAGCTATTGCTAGACTAGCTATTATTTCTTAAAGAAGAAAACTGTCTATTATTTCATGCTGGCATCAAACAGTAAATACTTCGTTTTCCTCTTGCAAATGTTTTTCTTCAGAAAAAGAGCATTACAGCTTCTAACATGTACAGGCAATAGCATTAAAACCTAGTTGTGATTTCCCAAGACATATCCTTTTCACTGAAAATGGCCGTTATTCAAGTACTTTATCCATAATTTCTAAGGTATAGTACACCATTGGGTACTGGAAGACACTAGTTTAGTGGCTGATGGTAAGGATTGAGGATGCATGCATTATCGGACCAAAACAGTCAACCAATCTTGGGGAGCCAGTTGATCCATCTATCTGCATTGATGAGCACAACTCATCTTTTCCTGATAGCAATGTCTCATTGAACTCCAATACTTAAAAGAATCCTCAGCCATACATTATAGAGACTGAATGAAAACACAAACATGATTGGTGAATGTAAGGCAAGGTCTAAATCAGGACCAGACATGTATATATATATATATATATATATATATATATATATATATATATATATATATATATATATATATATATATATATATATATATATATATATATATATCATACAACCTACAGTTAAGAAAAAAAAATCAACTTCCCCACTTAGATCACTGGGAAACACTGTACAGAATTTCAAGAAAAAAAATCTTAGCAATTAGAAGATCTAGAAAAAAAAAACATACCACCTAAATAAGTTTTCTCAATGCTGATGGCAACAATACTATAAGCATAACAATTTAAGAAACCATTTCCATACATTTCATAATTAAAAACTTGTTACAAAAACCAGAATTACCTACAGCAAGTATCATTAACATTTCCACATACTGGTGACAACATAAACCTCAAAGGCATTTTTTAATTTCTGCCATCTTGTCTAGTAGATTTAAAAAAATAAAGATGTCATTATTTATGTGCTCCTGGCCAAAGTGGTCTGTTAATGAGATCAATACCAGTTGATGAAATGTCGTCACCTGGTGGGTATGATCACTTCAGGTGGAGGGAAGCAATTTCTCAACTTGGTAGGCTCATATTTTGAGAAACCTTGACCTGCTTCCGAGTTTTTCTTTAGAGAAAATATAATAATTGAATCGAGACATAAATTGACCCTTACTACGCTACATTTTGTTGTTACCCATACTGTTTCTTGGGTCATCTTTTAACAACTACATGCACAATCTCCTAGATGGGTCATCTTTTAACAACTACATGCACAATCTCCTAGATGGGTCATCTTTTAACAACTACAGGCACAATCTCCTAGACATACTGCTAGCAATTCAGCAGCAATTTATGCAGATCCTGATCAGCCTACACTGGGAACTGGCTGATCAAGATTTACATGTTTTGCCTAACTTAGATCAAATTGTGCTGAGTAAGTTAAGGCCAGCTAAAGGTACCTTTCCTTACAGTGCTCTTAATGCTTGTTTTTTTGTTTTAAGTAGTACTTCTTGTTGCCTGTGTTACTTGGCAAGTTTGATGTAAGTTCTTACATTCTGAAAGTTACATCTCTCCTTATAGCTGATAAAATGTTAATCAGCAAGAAAGATAGACAACTTTATGTTGAATTTTCAGCAAAGTCTATATTCAACATCATTTGTGCTACTGGATATAATGGAACCTGAAATGATTTGCAGGGAACATCTCCCTCTTTTCTTATCTTGACATTTTCAGTTCAGAACTATATCAAGTGTTGGATATAAAATAATATGTCAAACAAAATGCACTTGTTGTTTTGTGTAAAGTAGGCTAACCATCTACCAGTGCATCACACTTATCTTGATTAGATAAGTTGTTTTAATCAAACTGATCAACCATTTTTGAATCATCTACCATGCCCAAAACAATAAATTAAAAAAAAACAGAATATAATGCATAAACCTGAGACAAACCTGGATTTAGATGTTAGCATATACATTACAAGACCAGCATTCTTCCAAGCAATCTAACTAAAATGTAAATCAAATTATGCTTCAGACAGTTTTTAGCCAGGTCTAATACACAATCACTTTATTTATCTATTCTCTTTCCTTCAGTAAATAATGCTGGAAGCCTCCGGGAATTTTAAAACCAGATTAAAATTCCATCTTACAGAAATCTGACGAGAGAGAGACAAAAATAAATAAATAAATCACAGCATCTACCAGGATTGTAGTCAAATTGTTTTCAGAACTCTCCAAGTCTAAATGGGAATGTTCTGCAGGTTGAATTTCACTTACTTATAGCTTTCCAAAGAATGTTTCAACAAGATTTTTACATGAGGACAACATTTAAAACTTTTTCACAAGCGTATGTATAAAGATGTTGCCTTAAAAGCCTTAAAATTAGATGCAAAATCAGGGCATTTGAGGCGATACAAAGGACATTGATTAGAATGCTTTCGCTTTCAATGAACAGTAAACGTGTTTATTTTCTGCTGCAAAGTGTGATGTGCTTGCCTCTCTACATTTCAGCATACAACTTTATATCAAAGTGATTTATAGTGAAAACATAAATATAACTTCATTATAGTACGGTAAGTCTCGAAGACTTTAATGTTTACAAACTAGCCAGGTTGAGGGAAAGCATGCTAAAGTATTCAGAATAAAATAAATCATATTTGATTTAAATCTTAAGTTTTGAGTTCAGCTAATTATACCCAGAGGAAATCTTTACCAGGACATCACAGGGCTGCTAGAAGACATCATAATATGAAATTTCTGGCCCAGACAGGGATTCATACCCAAGAGTTTGGGGCTGAGAAGTCACTAGTCAGCAATTCTGGCTAATCAACCACAGGCGCCCCAATAAATGTGTTGTTGTTATTGCACATAGAATAAAACAATTGAAACAACCATTGAAACAACAAGTGAAACATCAGATTATTTATAGTCCCAGTGTTATTTAACAGAGGCAACAAGTCATGTTTTTTGCTTTAAATGAAAAACTGATTGTATGAAAATTTTGGAAGAAACAATTCACTGAGAGAATGACAATCTAAAATAATTTGTGTTTACTATTTAAAACAGCTCGTGTTTATAATCTAAGACAATTGATGTTTACAAAAAACAAACAAATGATGATTACAATCTGAAACCATTGTTGTTTCCAATCTAAAACAATTGATGTTTACAATCTAAGACAATGTTTACAATCTGAAGCCATTGTTTCTAATCTAAAACAATTGATGTTTACAGTCTAAGACAATGTTTACAATCTGAAGCCATTGTTTCCAATCTAAAACAATTGATGTTTACAATCTGAAACCATTGTTGTTTCCAATCTAAAACAATTGATGTTTACAATCTAAGACAATGTTTACAATCTGAAATCAGTAATGTTTGCAATCTAAGACAATTGATTTTGTCAATCTAAGAAAATGATGTTTACAATTTAAAACAATTGATGTTTACAATCAGAGATGATTGATTTTTACAATCTAAAACAATTGATGTTTACAATCAGAAATGATTGATTTTTACAATCTAAAACAATTGATGTTTACAATCAGAAATGATTGATGTTTACAACCTAAAACAATTGATGTTTACAATCGGACACAATGGATGTTTACAATATAAAACTATGGCTGTTTACAATCTGAAACTATTGATGCTCCAACTTGGAAAAACTAACAACCGAAAGATAACCTGAATATTTATAATCTGTGGCCATATTCCTAAAAAAAAAATAACTTAAGCCAAGAAATATCTTTACATTTTGAATTAATTCCACAACCATAAGAAATTAACTTAAGCTTCACTCATTAAAATCCTTTAAACCTAATAAATTTCTTATTATTTCTCAAAATATAATAAAACATCTTAATTTAAATAAGAAAAACAACTAAAATATTTTATGGAGAAGCTTTTATGTGTATGGAATGTTTGGGAAACACACTATGACTGGAATATTGTTAAATCTGGTATAGCTAACTGACTGATGATAATACCCACCATGGTAGGTGGATAGCTGGTGTGTTTGTGGTGGCAAGGTGTGCAGTTGATAGACATTGCAGATGGTAAGTGACAGCCCGGAGAAACTTGCCACCACATTAACATCACACATCCTGCCATAATTAACCAGCAGAATGCCTGGAATCTGTGCAAAGTGTGCAACACCTCAGCTGAGAAATCCTCATAATGCCAGTTTTGTATGTTTTGGATGTAATATTCACGTTTAATTGTATATTGTATGATTTAATTTCAACTGAACTTAAGTCCTTACATTTAGAATAAAAAACATCACTACATGTATACAGCTGAGCTATAAGAAATAAAATACCAAAAATGCCAAATATGACTTTAAAAGAAAAGAAAAATAAATTTTGACCTATACCTTTCATCTTTTGCTGAATTGTTTTGTGATTCTGATAAATAAAAAAGGTTTACTGTTAAAGCTTAACTGTACAATACATGTGAAACCAGCCTCTCCATTTTGCTACAAATGGTTTAAAAGTGTATTTTCTTTAACAACAAAAAATATCTATTCATAAAGCAAGAATCTCATTATTAAGCATAACAGTGCACAGTAAGCTGAAGACCAATCAGTAGCCTTAAAAATTGGTAATTTTACTGGTATTAACAAACTTGACACAAAATTAAAAATATATTAAGTGCAAAACTAATGTCAACTCTCCCCTCATCTCTTAATTTGCCCATTTATTAATTCATTTCTCACATGAATACATCTGTAGACAACTTGCAGTGTTTCATGCCATTTCTTGCTGCCTGACAACCAGTGATGTAGAAACCAATGTCTGATGACAAACCCTCTCTGGGCCAGGAAATCTTAACAATAATGGGACTTTGATTGGCCCAAATCAGCCAGCAATAAGGCTAGTGTTGGCTAACCTGTCTGGATGTTGTCATTAAGTTGACCTATTGTCTGATGCATTATCCTTAAAATCCAAGCAATCAGGTCTAGAATAAGGCAGCCATGACATAGAATCTTTGACTTGGTTTGCTTCCAAACATAATCATCAATACATCAAGGCATGCACCATTAATGTCAACTGAAGAAGAAAATACATTAACAAGAGAGTACAAACAACTTGTAAGAATTTAAGGTCACTTTGTGTTTTTACCAACATTTTTGTCTCTACCTTCCCCCATAAATTGATCAATAGTCAGTTTTGTATATGTATTTGTATTTATGGGAACATACTCTGCAATTCTGCTTTACATGATTCAATTTATGTATGAGGACATCCATATAAACCCTAAAGTTTGATTACCTTTTTAACAAATGAGTTTATCTCATTTATTTAATTACTTTTTTCCTTCCTTTAGAATACTCCAGATTAATGTATCGTGTGAATAAACCCAAATGACAACATCAACAAATTTAACATTGCACAAAGACTGGTGGCAAGTACCATGAATTAAAACCATTCACATGAAACCTAGAGCTTAATTGGTTTACAACATTTGATTGAAGATAAACTCACCAAGGCTGCTCATGCTGAGAAAAAGTAATTAAGTTCAATGAAATCATACCAGTTTTTTATGTTCTGCCAGGAGTGGGAAAATTGTGAGACTTTTTACTTGATTTTTAATTTAAGCCAAAGCTAGAAAGCTTAAAACTTGGTAAATGGTAAAAGCCATAGACCTTTTTTGAAACCGGATAAATCAGCATTGTGTATGTCTTTACTTAAAGTTTCTTCTTTACCATTTCACATTGATTTAAACTAAAAGTCTTCATTTACTTATAAATATTTTTTAACAAAGTCAGTCATTTAACAATGAAAGTATATTAATCCCTAATGATGAACTACTGACTATTCACTATGTGTAATTTTTAAAAAAGCAATACAAATGTAATTTTCTTTTACTTCTACTCTATCAACCCATTTGTCACATAAATAAACATAAATTCTTGCAAAGATTGACTTTCAACTCTTAGCCTGCTAAGTTGAATTGATCAGACTTAACTTAATAGTGAATATCGAAATCAACCAGCTCTGCTGGTAGCTGTCTGATCACAATCTGCACTATTTGCTGTCTCCAGCAGTACGTCTAAGCACCTATGGACACATAGATGTCATAAGATGATTAAGAATATGAATTGGTTATGAGCCCAATAAAGCAGACATAAGGGTCAATTTTATGATGTAATGCCTGGTTTGTGTTTGAATACAGCAGATGATATATTTGTGTGGTTCTACTGAGATGCTGAAGCCTGCAGCATCACCTTCAAATTTATCACTGAAAATTATTTAACCAATGTCAACTTTTTTATTTACTATCATCCACATGCAACGGTACCACAACATTGCTCGAGACACAGCAAAAATAGTGTAGATCCTGATCAGACAGTCACAGTGGGAGTGGGCTGACCTGGATCTACAGAGTTACCTACAACAATCTTTGCCTAGTTAGATACATGTTAGGCGCCATATAGTGAGAAAAGATGCTTCTTATTATAATTTATTTTCACATCATGGATAAGTATTGTATTGTGCTATAGAATCATTAGCAAATAGTGCAGATGTGGTCAGGGAGATCCCAATTGTTTGCATTATCTAGGCTTTGTTGTTTGATAGTTAAACACAGTTTGACTTGTTGTCAATTAGGCCAATTAGGGAACGGCTTTAAACCCTCTACTAGGGAAGAAATGATAAGCTAAATTTTGGTAGACAAATGTAATGTTCCAACACAGTAATCATGTAAAGTAACAATCAATAAAAATAAGTTGCATTTAAAGAATGCAGAGTACACCATAAGATGATCACCATTTTTGTACTGAAATGTGATAAATGTTATCTTTAAATGATTTCTACCAACAAAATATCCATCTGTTTAGAAAGGAAAGTTTTGAAGGGTTTACTCTTTTGTTTTTATACACCACAGTGCAATATCAGTGATGCTCTATATCATGATGTCCAGCTATGACTGGTCAGATACCATAACGTGGAAGGTGAGGGTAAACAAAACCAAATCAACTGGTGGAGGGCAACATAGACATGACAAAAAGGAACGACCTTAACACAACAGGTCAGCTGGAAGACCTTTGATATCACTTCTTCAACCAAACTTTGACTTAAACACATGTGTTGAGTTTACATTAAGAAGTCAATTGTGCTAACAGTAGGTTGGATAGAAAATACTACTGATACCTAGCACATACTAGTGCTGGTTCACAAATGACCCAATGGTTCTAACAGTGACCCAATGACATACCACTGCAAGGTTTGCATGTTATTTGCAGTACTTCCCTGTAACTTCCAAACAAGTGGAGAAAACTCATTTCCTGCTTTATCATCTTGGACAGCCATACAAATTACAAGAAGGCTCCATGGGCAAATCAAAGAATAATTGCCCTATTATATTCTATACTTTCAATATCCGATTTTCAGACTTGAAATGCACAGCATGACTGGAATAATAGCTTGGATTGGATCCTCCATTTATTGGGGGAACAAAATATGCCAATCATTCTCCAGCTGAAGCCTTGTTATGTTGATAGCGACAAGGGACTTGTCATCAATCTAGATGCAGTCATAGAGCATCACCATACATCACACTATACATCACACCATACACAAAAATTGTAAACAAACAGTTCAGATCCCACCACAAAACTCTCAGCAATGATCTGGTTGATCTGGATTGTATCTATTTCCATTTGTCTGATAAATTTTGTATTTAATATGCTAGGTCAACACAGAGTATACTAGTGTACATAAGGAATGTTTATCAAAGCTTTTTTTCGGATTTTTTAATTTTTTATTTTATTTTTATTTATACTTACTTACAGACTAACACAATGGTAGTCAACCTGGCTAGAGAACTAGAGAAAAAGTGAAGAGATGAAAATCTGGAAATCAAATGGCTTGGCTTGAGACTAATTTAAACCATGGATGTTTTTATAATAGAGAAAGAAGGATGTAAATCTATCTCACTAATATGACAGTGTTGGTCCAAAAACTGATTAAATCATCTGTTCTGGATCTTCACTTTTTGTCCACAACTGACCAATTTGTAGTTAGAGCTAACCCCAAAGAATAAATCTTGTCAGTTAAATGAAAGAATGAGCATGTTTTACACAGGCCGTTATTCAGGCCAGGCGAATCTATTGGCTTCATGGAAATGGGGAGATTGGTTATTAATTCCAAACTAAAAGCATCATAAACATCATTCTTTGAATAAAATAGACAACTATAAACTATTGTAGTTAATGGGCAAACAAATAAATGGTTATCACGGCTTGTATTTTAATGGGGTTCTACCCAAAGGCTCAGAAAATACAAGACTCATGTCTGATGGTAAATTGATCCTACCAGAGCATTTATGATTTCCTTTTGAATATAAACTCACCCAACACATGTTTTTATTATCTGAGATTACAATAACACAGTGTAGCTTGATGAATGTTTTTTTTTAACGTTTTATCCCAATACTAGACAACAGAATACCATATAGATCTATGAAATGTTTTTAAATATTTTATTCATAGACTAGACATTAAAATAACTTAAATCTCGAAACCAGTTTATATCCTATCATTAATGTCAAAGGAACGCAGGCACAAAGATTTATCCTAGCAAGCATAACTTGATCAGACTGGTAGAAAGTGTAGATCCAGATTAGCAAGCTCCACAACTTAAAGGTATCTAATCAGGATCTCCATCATTGGTTGCTTAGTTTCAAACAATCAAGAAACCTTTACAATTTAAGCAAGGATAAGTTTAATATGAAGCGACTAAACATGAACAACTAGGTTACAGATTAAATATGGAAAAATATTTTTACAAAATAACCAGTGATGATGGTACATATTCTGGTGTTTGTAACAGCTCATCACTATGTCATTAACAGGTTTTACATGTAAATGCTTGCTTGTTTTCAAACAATATATTCCCCAACGAAGAAGTACCTTGATTCCTGAACCATGGATGTTTTTTTTTTTGTTATGTATGAACCTGCAGACTATTAAAAGCCAATTATACTGGAATATAAGTGCCAAATGTGCATACCCATGTGTGCCAGATGCTCATCCAGGGATCAGATGATAGATCTGACATTACAATCTAGACAGAATTATGATTGCACCGACCCAAACACACACTTCTGGCAATCAATTGGTTATTAAAGTATGCCTTAATGCCACCATGCCTTCTGGCTGCCCCTGGTTCACTTATGCCAGTTAAATGTCATCCTTTAAAATGAAATTATTTAAAATAAATGTGTTAACATTAACTTCATATATGTTAACATGAGGTAGATAAGTTAACTAAATTAGCCTCACAGTGTATTAATAAAATTGTTCATGATTTGGAGAATTTATTTTGACACTTTAGCTTTGGGCAGTCAAATTGAACCTTAATTGATACTAGAGTGGTAATAAGGCATAAAAAAGCTTGACAAGATAGAAACAATGTTGTCTTCAAGTTTTTCATAAGGCTTAACATAAATCATATCTAGGATATGACAAGATCTGTGAAATGCAATGTCTCTTGCCAACAGTAGGAGCAAAAGAAATAACTCAAAAGGGATGTCATGTTCTGCTATTTTCTGATAGTTAGCCCTTGATTGTGAGTTTCAAGAACTGCTTTTTTGTTCCCCTTGAATCAGAAACTACTTTTTTTCCTATTTTCTTTTTTAGTTTGGTCTTTTTATTAACTATTAAATACCAGATCTGAAGTTAACACATTTATTCACTGTTAAAGCCATGACCATTTATTTAACTTTAAAGCTAAGACTTCATAAAGCCTGGCTGCTTGATGCTAGTCCATCCATCTACCTGCTGAGCCATCTGCCCACATGTTTTTTTCTAATCCAGAAGTGGATTTTGTTTTGTTATGAATCTTTAACAAAATAAATGCCATTTCTATATCATCTTATTTTTCCTATCTCAAGGGACAGAACTAAGTCCAGTCACTTACTAAACAGTGTAAACTTTCAAGCATTGAAATGAAATTAGCATTTCAATCTGACAAGAAACAGACTGATTCCATTAGAACGCACTGGCAACACCTGGAAACAGCAAATTAAATCTATTTATAATGGCAAATCTTGACAACCAGACCAATAATATGATACCAAGAGACATATTACAGAATACCCTGGTACTCTGTGGAAAGCATATAAAAGATGCAGGATAGAGCAATCAAATAACTACCATGAGATTCCAACATGGATCAGTACAGACATTCTTCAACATTCTGGATTTCCTATTAAAACATCTATCTTCAAACCTGTACCACTACTTACATTCCAGAACAGACTGGATATTGCTTCTTAGCTGCTTTGGTCACTCAACAATATTACTACATATAAGGCATATACAATAATGGTTTAAAACAACAACTGACCTGCTCTTTGTTCCATATTGTTGGGCATGGGCATCTGGCCAGCGGCACTACCTGGAGGACCCTGAAACATACGCACGTACATGAATTTCTAGTTTGGTCTGTCCACGTAGGCAATATAATATAAAACATGCAACAATAACAACCTAGGTAAAAAAAATCCTAGTTTATGCTAACAGCAACAAACAAGAACATGACAATTTGCATTGCTAGACTCAGTTGCTAACAGTGCAGATCCTTAACAGATAACTTGCAGTAGAACCTCATTGATCAAACTCTACACTATTTGCTAAGCCTGGTCAATAATTATGAGCAAACTATATGACATTTAATATAGTCAATGACTAACTGGCCTGTTTTCTTAATAATCAAGAGTGTTTTTAAATCAATAAATAAGAAATAGCACACATTCCCTTGTTTAGATTATTTTTTAATGTAGACCAGCATCCAGTTTTTTATTTGAGAAAAAAAATAATAAACCTTACTAAATTCCAGAGACTGTCAAAAATTATAAGAAATTACATATTGTCTCTACTATGTAAACTTGTAATGAATATCTGATTACAAAAAAAGGTAACTTTTCATCAAATTGACTACAATTGGCCAACAATGTTCCAGTAAATAAAGCCATAAATGTGACCTTTTTCTGTTATTTTTGTAGCATAATTGATTAAAGAAAATGTGTAGAAATATTACATGCTAAATTCATAACCATGAGTTGGTTTTATAAATATTTGGCTTGCACCTGGCTGACAGCATCCATTGTCATTTTTATGCATTGTTTCACATTTGTTAGTATTACATCTATAAACTACTGACCATTGTTAGTTATTTGATAACAAATATACGCAAATGTTACAGGACAAAATGCTAGAGATCCATCAGCAAAAAGTACAGATCCTGATCAGTCCGTCCTAATGGGTCCCGACTAATCTAGGTCAGAAGAAGGTAGGAAAATGTTACTGATATACAACTTACAAGAGCATCTGTCAACAGGGAATATTTTCAGGCTAAGACAATATGTTTTCTTCAGATGCTCACCAATTAGCCAAGCTCAGCTTCTGGAGGATGTATAGTGACATAAATACTGTTACAAAGAACATAGTTTATGACATCAGGCATGATGGCAAGATCAACAAACCGTAGTTCAGGATACTCAGTAATGTCTAAGTTCCTTACCTTACCTGCATGCTCTCTCCAAGCTTAGGGTCCTCTATATCTCAGGAGCTCATGCTATTAATGCATGGAAGTATAATGTACTTGTTTTTGTACAGATAATAGAAAAGGAAAACGCACTGCAGCAAATGAGTAGTAGTTCCCATTTTTTTAAATATCACCCAGCATTGGCTTTTAGATATATTTAATCTTTTGAATCACATCTTCATTTCTCTTACATAGGCTCAATTTAATAACCAATGGAAGTTGCTTTTTAAATAGTATCATCTTAACATTTCAGGAGATAGTATGTTTTATATAGGACTTGTTCATGTACTTATTCAATAATTCAGCAAAGGATGCCAGAAAATTAAATCTAATAATCTTAACAGTATGGAGTCCTGTGAGACCATTAAGTAGTATTACAAGTTAAACATCTATGTAGTTACCTATGACTATGTATGAAATAATCTGAATGGTGCATTTAATTAAGCACACTAAACACAATAAATGGAAGATTCAAAGATTTAATAAAAGCTAATATTCCAACCAATTATTTGATAGTAGAACAAAAGTGATACATGGTAATAATTATAAGAAATGTTGCTAATTAGTAGTGATTATACTGAGGCAATTTAAGACAATAGAATATAACCACCAAATTTTATAAAAAAAATATGGTTGTTTATTTTAGGCAGACAAGAAATTAGTGGGCTTTCAATAATACAACTTCCGAGAAAAAAAAACATAATGAACATATAAAATTCATGTATATGTTGGTTACTGTTACTGCCTGCTAATGCAAAGGTAAATAGTGTAGATCTAGATCAGCCAGCTCATGTAAGAAGCTGTCGGATCAGTTTTCCTTACCTTTGCATGTAACTGTTTCCAAAATTGTTAACAATTGTGTGATGCTTATATATTAGAGTATCTAATTGGTTAGCCTTTAGCCTGCTATGTACATATAAACAAGGCTTAATCAGCTGTGAGATCACAATCCACACTATTTGCTGCCGAGTATTTCGTAGTCTCGGTGCCTTTGCTTGTTGATGTACTAAGATGACTAAGAAAAGTACCCACAATATATAATTTATGGAAGAAATGAAGAATTTATCTAGAGAAATTGACCAATCAATCAGGAGCACTAGTTACATAGGGTGTGTACTTACATTGAACTGGTCTGGCATCCGAACCCCAGGCCCTCTCGGACCACCAGGATATCGTGGAGACATAAACTGAAATTAGACAGACAAACAAGTGGTTAGTTATCAATGATTTCATTAGCAGTATGATTTTAACTGCGGTTTCCAAAATACCTGTACTTCAACTAGAACTTAAACAATGGGGTTTGATTGTCACACAATTCTTCGATTCTGGTAAGCAAGTAAATGCACTGTAATAATAGTTCACCTGCAAACGGGACAACACAATATGCACAAATTAAAGAAACAAAAGACTGACAAAATCGATATTTTTGGAATATAATTTTTATATTATGATGTAGTGATATGTTACTAGGTATTTTGTGCACTGCTAAGAAAAAAAATATATCAATACATCTTGCAGGTCTCAGGGCAAAAAGGGACATATAGTTTGTCATGAAATGAGAATAAGCTACAATGTCTATTGTTGTGTTTTTTCTTTAATCCATTTACTTGACAAAATGAATACAGCTAGCCATGGAACAAGATAATGTTGGCCAAACATGATTGTGAATGCAGGGGAGTAGCTAGTTTCCAAAACATAATCAGAGCAAGTAAAATTAATGATCCCTTGGATTGAGATGGGAAGGAAATCCATTTCGTTTCTACAGTCTTGGAAAGATTATGGGAAAACCTATTCAAATAAGTCTCTGTCAAACAGCTGTCTTATCCAAACTTTTACAAGGCTTCAGAAGCTAGATATATGAGCAAAGTAATAGATCAACTGATACTTTCACAGGCTTAGTGTTCACAATTATACAACATAAATAGCCCACCTCTGAAATATGAACCCATAACATGCAACATTGATTCATACGCCAAACTAAATTTGTATTCTTTGCTTATATTTTCATGCAAAGGTAACAGAACATTTATTTCTTTAGGCGGCAAATATTGCAGATCAGACAGCTCCCAGTAATCTACACTATTTGCTTATCATTTTTTAATACATAATTAGCAGGCTAAGAAATATAAAGTCCCATGGAATATCAGCTTTAGATTAAAGTTCCATCATGTATCGCAGTGTTTTCTTTTTAAAAAGAAATATTCCCACAATACTGACAGAGGGATTAATTCAAATTTCTACAATTGTGTTTATTGGGGCAATGGTAATGTAAAATACATTTATAGAGTTTTGCACAAGTCTGGGAATAGATCCAGGTGAGTCAGATCCAGATCAGGTTGTGCACTATTTGCTACCAAATTACTTGCATTGAGTCTGGTTCTCATGAAATCATATTAACCAAACACTAAAATTCAAATGAGTTTTCAACACATGCTGCTTCAATTTAATTGGTGAAAAGTTTACTCTTAACAAGCTAAGCTCAAATTGATGAGGCTCAGGCACAGGTGCTGTCTCATCTGGATCAGCACTTTTTAGTGCAGAGCCTTTTGAACTATGTATAGTGTTTATGTAGTTGTTGGCCAATTACTTAGAATAAGGGCTACAAACTAAGGTTCTAAACCAGAGCTCAGTGTGAAACTTAGCATAACCCATTTACATGTCCAATGACCATGGATTACAGATAAGGATGTACCTGAAGACTCAACAAGTTCAAGTTGTTATCTTGAATCCATTTACTGGCAAGTTCTGCTGCAAATGAAGCGAACACCTGCTACAAGACAGCATGCATTGGAAACTAATCACAACCATCAACAAACATATCTTGTCAGAGATAAATATCTCACCCCTGGTACATGCAGTTGCAGCATAAACAGTGCATAAAGCAGCCATCCCCTTGGCTAATGTTTCACAAATACTGGACAGCTCTGTTCTATCTCCAAACGTGCTACACACACACGCACACACGCTAAAAAATATATACCCGATACCACACAAATCGTGAATTCAAACAGACAATTTCAATGAGCCCCCACAGAAATTGTTAAGTTAAGAATTATGTGATTCAACGCTATACCAAACTTGGTTTTATTCCGCTGTATACAGCAATGACCTATGAACCTACAGCTATGACAAAAGGCTGCAGGGAAAGAAAGCAACCACCGATTAACCATCTCTTCTTCTGCAACCTTCTCACAGGTTTCATCTGAAAGATCTGTTATCTGTAATTGCTTCACATCACCAGGTTCATCAAGGCTGCATTAATTTCACCATTAGATGGTGAGCAACATTTAGCATTTCTAGTCTGAATGAGACCTTAAGACATCAGTCCTCTGGTACCTTGTAAATACAGCCATTAGCCTGTGTAAACACACACTATTATATCTTATTAATGCCTCGATTAGACTATCCAATGTTTGTTTAAACCCAACCTGAACTTGGTTTGATGAGAGTTTCAGTTGAGCATGCCTGTTGATGACTTCCTTTTTATTGTCAATGAAAAATGCAAATAAAAAACAACACTGTCCACTTTATTATTCAATAAATTGGCTAACAAGATTATTCCCACCCAGGTAGTTAAATAAAACATTCCCTTCCATGGTATGACAACTGGCCAATATCTTCTCATTTTCAAATCTTAATATTTTAATTTTTAAATTGACCACCTGTTAGCTCAACACTATGACAATATATTGCAACTTTTTTTTTTGCTCATGAAGAATGAAATTGGTTTCCTCCTGACCTTCACTTTCTCAGTTCCATCCACACAAACAACATTACCAGCCCTATGTAGAACACCCCTTGTCGATCCAAGAATCTGTCCCAAGAAATTCCCTGTCTGTCACCCTGTCTGCTGTCTGATCCTTTAATTGCTCCTTAATTGATCCCATCCCTTGGGCAAGCCCTTGTTTCAAACAGGCAGACAAACAGTCAAAGATAATGACACCAGAACCTAACAACCATTTCCTTCAAATACCACAATAAGGCCGAATTTGCTAGGTATTTTACAAACCTTTATTTCTTACAGAGCCATTAGCCACAACACAATGCAAGACTTATAAACAATAGCTTATTTTGAGTATACATGAGTCTTACTCCTAAATGAGAGTGCATGTGACATGCAAGACAAGCTTTATCACTAAGTAATAATAGATAACAATTTAAAGTTAATCAAAGAGAAATGCCACTAAAGCAACCGAGACACAAATATGCATTTATTAGTAATGTACATAGATAAAGGAATATACAGGTCTCTGCAAATTGTCTTTATAAAAGCAACAAAGTCAGCATATTGAATTACATTTCATTCCAAGTTGTCATTGATTATCTTGTGACTTATGTGAGAAAGAAACACCTCCAATAGCTGACACATCTTATGCAGTTTAAAATTTATTTAAGAAGAATAGTTGGTAGACAGCACTACATTTCTTAGAGCCAGGCCTTTACAGTTACACAAACATTGTTGACAATCCAAAAACGTAAACTGGAGGTGTTTTTTCTAGATAAGAGTATTTTTAAGTAAAAACTTAAAACAAGTCACATTGAGGCTTTCTGAATACACATAACTGTCATACATCAATCTGTACTTGGAATAAAAAGTGATCAATTCATGAACACTCACTCATTATTCCAATCTTTACACAGATCACATCGTCTCCATTTATAATTTCATAACAATGTCATTAACAATGCAAATTATCATCTGAGATCGAGTGACTCATTATGCCACAGCCATAATATAAACCAACCACTTGAAGAGGCAATTTTTCATTCAACCGATAGCTCCATTACATTTTAATGCAAGGAAGATAATGTCTCCATGCATTCATTAAAATTTATAATTTTGATCTCAGTGCAATAAGTGTATGATCTGACTACATGTAAAGATTAATGACAGGTAACATGTGCAATTAATTGTCATGTCATGAGACATACTGTTGAGCATTTTCTTTTTCAACAAACCTCCCAGCCATTGCAGAGAGCAGGTAAGCTTATATGACCTCTGATCCCTTCCCTGGGAGCTATGTCTGTCTTGTCCTTGGTTATCTATTTACTAGATATAAAATATTAATATCCCATTTGTCATGATTATTGAACTTGACTAATACAAGCTCTATCAATGAAGCTATCTGCAAGAAAAGCCTTTTGAGATTAGTTTTTCAAAACTTCTTTATTGGTTATTGCTTCTTTTTTTGATGAATTGATTAATGCCTTCTGATGAACACAGAGTTATTAGCCTGTGAATGCAAATCAGTACGGAACATTGATGAAATGTCACTGGTAAAATGGTAATGCTTCCCTCCATCTTCAAAGTGGAGGTCAATAGGGAAACCTCCACTGTGAAGAGTCATTGAGGGCTGGTGCCTTACATCAGAGGACTGATACCTGCTCATGGTGGGGATAGGTGGCAGTAATAGCTACATGCCTCTGGTATGCACCACTAAAGTCATGTATGCACCACTAAGGTCATGCTTTTATCTGGATTCCACTCAGATAAGCATAAAACATTGGACCTAAGATATGAGAAACAAGTATCAAGACTTTCGGGACTAAACTTTGTAAGACCACTTTAGTCAAGATTCTAAACTCTAAACTAAGTAGTTGGTTAAAAAAACATAACTCGACTCTACATTCAAGAAATTTAAAGTGACAATTGTCTTGACACGTCAGTGATGACTCAGTTAGAGAAGATCAAATCGAGAACAATATTGTGATATGCAACATTTCGTTGTCATAGAGAGATAGCCATATGACGCTTCTTTTCTACTGATCAGATACAAGTAATGATATTTCACAGAACACTGCTGCACTTAAGACAAATTATTTGCATGTTTGGTTTGCATTTATGTGTCTAAAATAATGATTTTGAAACCCGAGATCCAGATTTGTGTGCAAATGGAAAAAAGAAACTAACAAGATCTTTTATGTGAAAATCAATGTACCTTGCCCCTCACAGCAACCTGGATATAAAAGTGCACTTAATTTGATCTATAATTGGATAGTTAATTGGTTCGTTGAGACACTCTTCAGTAACCATGGCTCAAACTGTGCTGTAAAACCTCCTTTTATCTGCAGTCCTTTCATTGAAACAAGTGCTTCAGTGTAATATATTAGTCCAAACCCCTGGTAATTTTATATCCTTCCAATCTTATATCATGTTGAACATGAAGACAAGGCTCTTATCAAAGTTAAAATTTATATGTGCTACTTATGCTGTCATTTATGACATTTTGAATTTAATGATATGCTAAATTAACATCTGATTGATGTGTAGTGTAATAATGTTTCACTAAAATGGATTGCATCTCTAGACAGAATGCAATTTCATTTATATTATTTCCACAAAAAGATCACAAACATGAAAGTAGGCATCATGTAAAACAACTACAATTCGCAACTGCTATCAATGTTGATTCATTAACTTCACTGATAGCTAATTCTGAAACAGATGTGGTAAAACCAATTTTCTTACAGCAATTACAAGCTATCACAGAATTCTAATTTCAGTACAGCTGAAGCAAATTCATTGTATGGCTGCTAGAAGAAGAGAATGTGACACTTCAAGGGAGACTAGATGGGTCATACAGTGGCATGCTGACAATTTATTAGGCTATGTTTACAAGCGGACTGTACTATCAATGCCACCAAAGGGGATTAGTTAAACCACATTACATAGGAGATAGTAGACAGTGGTGGCTGGGAGCTTGACAAGCGAGGAGCTATAACATATCTCTCAAGAGCTCTCACTGTGTCAGTCCTCGCTCAGCCTCTGTACAGCTTACAGCTGCAACAGCAAGGTGAAAGGATACAGCAGTTCTCTCCTCATAGTACAGTGGTAGGGAGGCTGACTGATGAGGACATTCTCCGAGGAGGTGCTGGTACTGTTGACATTGTACAGGGAATACTACTGAAGATTTTAATCATCAACATTGTGATAGGCAGTAGTGTACTCCTTCATGTTTAGTGTAAGGATACTGGAGGGACGACCAGGATCTTTCTTAAAAAGGTTGTCCTTATACTGTATAAGTGATACTACCAATATTTTGATCCTTGTTAAATTTGTGATGTACAGTTTGGTACACCTCAAGGTACTCAAGGGTAGGCAGACTGTTTGAGAAAGGATGTTATAGAAACAGGCTGGTGGTGATATCACTGGAAATTATAATAAAATTTCACTCTTGGAAATAGTGTAAGGATAATTACTGGATGGAGATATCTGAAATTTTCACAAATATCATATTGGTAGAAGTATATCAAGACCACCTGTGATGTAAAACACGGTTAATATATCTGATATGGGGGGGGGGGGAACAGATGGGAGATATATTGGAATGCTGTTACTTAATTTACACCATCTCAACTCCCAAGTTGTGTGCTGGAGTTATGACATAGTGTTTGAACAGTGTCAATGATCTGATTATGATGGCTTCCAACCTACTTGGATCTATGTTTAGACACCAGTTTTAATCTGAATACCATCACACCATGTGGGAGACCTCGGAGAATCATTGGTCGACCAATCAAGCGATCAGGTCAATGGCACGCACACCAATTCAAAACTACAGCTGAGTGTAGAAATAATTGAAATTACAGGAATAAGATGATAATCAGGTTCTGGATACTATGTAAATTGGCTGTTTAAAATGAACAGGATAAAAAATATTTTGTCAGGGTATTGCTGCATAACTGAGCTGTGAGTGGAAAATGTTTGCATTAGCTTGCAAACTTCAACACATCTCATATACACAACTGCAATGATTTGTACTGGTAAATGACTTTACCCATGATAATATGTGTGACAACATAAATATCTTAAGAATTGAAATGGTGTCATTAGTTCAACCTGGAAACTGCAGCAGACTGCAAGCTAGTAGCTCGAGTGTAAACAAACAGCAGAAACACTTGATCCCAATCTCAGCAGCTTTGATTGAATCACTGACTTGGTGGGAGTTGACTTTAATCCTAATACAAAAGGAGATTATGTTTGAAGTTACAGAAAAATGAATTGAAATTATTTCTTCACTGCCTTTTAGTAGACACGAATCAATAGTTTCTTCAAAGAAAATTATTGTAGTGGTTCAATTATCAGTTAGTGTCAACTTGTGTGTAATAAAGTGATAGTGTATTCAATTGTTTTGGAAATAACAATGGAGTTAATGATGAATGGCAAGTGTCTATACATGTATGCAGATGAAATACCTACTTCATTATGTGGTAAGTGTTGATGATTTAGATTTCTTCTTAATTAGTATTATTTTAATGCTTTGTTGAATGTACATTGCTTTTAATTAACTGTTACAAGAGCCTTCATTAAAAGTTTATTAAGTTTCATATACAGTAGCTATTTGTGACAAAACTTTTCTATTCACTGGCATATATTTGATGTTTTCACATTCCAGTCACAACTGTAAATAGAGGGTGGTTACAAAACCATATGCCTGTTTAAAAATCACTATAAATACAATATACTGTTGTTTACAAATAATGAACATTCTTAAATGGATATGGATAACAATCTGCATTCATTAAAATAATAGCATTCATCATTGCAAGAGCCACAAAAGGGACAAATTTTATTCAAGTTTTGTTGTATATCAATGTCATTTATTAACTCTTAGCCTGACGTATTTATGAGTATTAGGCAAATAGAGTAGATCTTGATCAGACAGCTCCCTGCTGCAAGATGTCTGATCAACATCTACATTATTTGCTGCTCAGTCCCTGTTTATAAATATATTAACCATGATATGTAACATTTATAATATTCAAGCAAAAACTCTGAGAATTTAGCATGGACTTTTAACAAAATGTAGCGGACTAAGGTTTCAACCTGATCCTACTTAATTCTTTCACAGTTATTTAACTGACTGATTTATCTACATGTTCAGTTTAACAGTCATATTGCTATAGAATCCACTATTGTAAATACTGCAGATCCTGATTATAAAGATACAGTTCCAAACCATGAGGTGACTGAACTGAAACTGCACTTTGGGGTTAAGCATGATTAATGTGTGCTTAGCAGGTTAGGAAATAATAAGATTGTTTTAACGACTTTTACAATAAAGGCTTACAGTTCAATTAAATATCTTGCTGTTTGACTTTCAGCTGAATTGTGCTACTTTATTTAATAACCAATACTATATTCTAATTATCTGCTCATAACTCATGTAAAGCTAACAACATGTACTGGTAGATACATAGCAAAAATAGCATGGATCCTGATCAGAGAGCTGCCTGATTTGGATCCAAATTATTTGTCTTAGCAATCATAACTGTAAGTTGCCATGTAACAAAACAGTTAAAAAATGTCCCCAGATACGTTCCTAACAATAAACAAACAAAATACATTATGTTACCATTTTACATCAAATTGGTATGATGTATAGCTTTATCTTTAAAGGTAAAAAATCTGATGCATTGCTCAATCTTACTGTATGTTCTAATTACTCGTTTTTATAAGAAATATAAGCAGCTGTCAACCATATTGGAACCCTACCTGGGGATATATTGGCAATAAAAGTATGTTAATTTACATCCTCTCGAACCATTATGACAACAATAACCAGTTAGAAGGTTCCCCTAATGGCCAATATCCATCAAATTACACTGCAATTTGGCTGCATCTAACAAAGTAGGTTTCTTCCATCCATTTTGTAAGCTTATCTTCTCGACATTATGTTCTCTCTAGTTTGACCCATACCTTGCTACAGTTATTTATTGCCCATACTTCTTTTATTTAAATGCAAACAAATATATGCATGTGTAACGTAGTGCACTGCTGGAACACTGCAGCAAATAGTAAACATTCTGATCAGACAGTGGGAGCTAGCTGATCTGGATCTACACTATCTGTCAAAATGAGAGCAATAGGTGCTTAGCTGGTTGATTCCCAGCAGGTTTTGACTACATGCGTTATGTATCCTCCAGCTTTTTGTACCAGCTACCTGAACAAGTTGATCAAATAAGACAGTAGTGGAGTATAAATGCACTACAGTAATGTGCAAATAATATCTATAATAGATGATAATGGCTACATTAGTACATTACAGCTCACTAAATATAATAATATTTCTGCTTGACTGTTAACTGTACAGTAATGATATCCAAGATAGAAAAAAGCTATTTCAATGTTTACACCTTTACTTATTATTCTTTGCAAGATTATGTTTTCAAATATGTTATCGCATTCATTTATAATTAAGTAACTGATAATGTTAATTTCAGAAAATTGCAAAAACTAGAAATACTTAAAACTACAATAATGAGCAAAGGAATAGAATCAAATACCAGGTACATTAATGAGGGACGGAAGAGTCACATACATTAATGAGGGATGGGATAGAATCAAATACATTAATGATGGAAGAATAATCAAATACATTAATGAGGGATGGGATAGAATCAAATGCATTAATGATGGAAGGAATAATCAAATATATTAATGAGGGATGGCATAGAATCAAATACATTAATGATGGAAGGAATAATCAAATATATTAATGAGGGATGAAATAGAATCAAATACATTAATGAGGGACGGAAAAGTCACATACATTAAAGAGGGATGGGATAGAATCAAATACATGTATGAGGGAAGGAAGAATCAAATACATTAATGAGGCATGGAATAGAATTAAATACATTAATGAGGGATAGGAAAGAATCAAATACATTATTAAGGGATGGGATATTATTCACTACATAAATGTGAGATGTGATGGAATCCAAACATTAATGAGCTATGGACTACAATACATTAATGAGGAACAGAGTAGAATCCAGTACATTATTCAGGGGTGTGCTAGAATCCAATACATAAATGAGAGATGGGGTTGAGTCCAATACATAAATGAGAGATGGGGTTCAGTCCAATACATTAATGAGAGATGGGGTTCAGTCCAATACATTAATGAGAGATGGGATAGAATCCAATACATTAATGAGAGATGGGGTAGAATCCAATACATTAATGAGAGATGGGGTTCAGTCCAATACATTAATGAGAGATGGGGTAGAATCCAATACATTAATGAGAGATGGGGTTCAGTCCAATACATTAATGAGAGATGGGGTAGAATCCAATACATTAATGAGTGATGGGATAGACTCCAATACATTAATGAGAGATGGGGTAGAATTCAATAAATTAATGAGAAATAGAGAAGAACCAAATACATAAATGAGAGAAGGGATAGAATCAAATATATTAATGAGGGATGACATAGAATCAAACTTAATTCATCTTAATAAACAACAACAATAAACAGTAACACAATGATATCTCTTTGCAACATTTTATGCAATGATTGACAGATAAGACGGTTGACAGTTGAATCTGAATATAATTACCAACTTTTACAAAGTGCAATATCATGTTTGTAATTTGTGTAAACATGAACATATTCAGATTGTTTCAAAATCCTGATATATCATCGTTATTAAACTTAGAGAGTAATCAGTAATATTATTTCCACAACAATGTTTTACACAAATACTTTTGGACTATTAAAAAAAGAAGCTTACTTTTGAATGTTAATTTATATCTTTGGATATTATAATGGTGTAATGGTGTATTGATTTCACGTGGTGTTCATATTGCTTAACTCTGAGCCTGCTAAGCACACACAGATATGTTTGTGTAAAAAGTAAAGAATAGTAAACATCCTGACCAGCCAGCTCCAACTGGAAGCTGTCATATACAGATGTTCACAAATAACTATTTTCTTGAACTTATTTTTTTATAGTCGATAGGGAAACAAGTTCTTTAAACTTCCTGTGTAGAACCAGTACTCAATAAATGTATACCTGCAACAATGTGCAGTAGTCTTGTTCAGGGACTAACATCACATGGTCAGTTTTGGGGTTTGAACCTGGAACCTTCCGATCCTGAGTCCAACATCTTTATCACTTAACCATGCACGCCCACAAATTGAGACTTGTCCAACGACTTTAACACTTAACCATGCACACCCACAAACTAAGGTATTGTTTATGAAATAACATTATAAGGGATTACTTCATTTTCCATGTAGCCAGTCAAAGGTTTGTGTTTTGCATGAAATGTGACAACAGGATGAATGAAGCCAACACGAATGATAAGGCTCATAAAGCACTTTTGTTCATGATAAATGATATTTATCAAGTATTTAATTTATCCTGAACAAAAAGTGCTTCATAAAATTATGACCATCATCCTAAATTATGAGATGGTACAAGTTTAGGTGCAGATGACAAGGGACGTCTGTGGCCAAAATGAAGTCACTGACTTGTAACTTTTCTACCTGCTCCATTCTCACCGAGTGGTTTGATATCTAATTGGGGTAAAGGACTCAAAGTGGGAAGGTCTTCCAGCAGAAGGTGAGCTGGTGGTTCTCTTAGACACTTGTCTTAAATATGCCTTCACCAAAATATCTGAATATGGAATAAAAACAATAACTGTTGCTGAAATATCTTGTTAAACACACAACAGATGACAGTGGTGTGTTTCTTTTGATAAAACCAGAAGCTCTTCTCCAAACCCGACACTACTTATTCTTATAAGAATAGTATAAATCTTAGCATTTAAAATGGTTCCAGCAGTTTCATGTCTTGGTAAAGTTATTGGGTATACAGCCTAACTATGTTGGGTTTTTCCTATTTCTAAAGCTTTGTTTGAAGATCTAGCCAACTTAAAAATGCAAGACAACCAGAACCAACCAATTTGTCATATACACTACGTAGCACAAAAACTGAACATTTCAGAAGTTCACTAACAAACAGCCCTGTCAGTTGTTTCAAGTCTATGCGACATTTAGAAGAACGATGGTGACAAGCAACTGTTCCTTGACAATAAATTGATGCCAGGTGTAAACACTGTCCCTTACTCACACCTTTCATCTCTCTCACAAAAACTAGTCTGGGAAAATTTTAACAAGAACAATACAGGAAAAGGCCCACAAAAATTTGCAAATTGTCATTTAGTGTGACAAAATATCCCTTCAAACAATGCACAAAGGTTCACATCATTCTTCTTTCTTATCTTGGCAAGCAGAGAATTTAATGTGAGAAAATAAATGTATTTTCAACTAGTTTTCTGTTAATGAAGTGCTGTTCTGAAAGGCTACATAGCAAAACAATGCAGATGGTTTAGTGTTTGTGTTCCTTAATTACGACATGTTAATGTAACAATTGTTTGTTTCACAGAGCTACTGTATCTGTAATAGCTAGGCATGTAAATATCTGAGTTGTGATATAACTGACAAACATATAATTGTTGTAGTTATCTTATTCTAATTGTGTTATCATGGCAATCTTAGGTTGTAGTAAGGCAAGCTGGTGCTTATAGATACATCCTATAGATAAACTGATAGGCTGTGCCTCATAGCCGGACTTTATTGATATTGTACAGAATGATTCATAACAAGTTGTTTTGTTCATATTCAGTTAAGAATGCATTCAGCAATTGTTTCCAATACTTTGTTACCAAAGAATCCATTTAATATATATGATTGATTCTTCTTTGTAATCTAATTATCATGTGACCTACAGGTCATGTGACATCTAATCATGAAACCTCATGAAACCAATTATGAAGTCAAATTGAAGGCCTGTTGATTACCAGTCTAATCAAGGGAAGTTTGGATACTGTCAAGTACTACAGCTAAGTTTAAGGTCCATTTAGATAAAGTCAGAAGATAATTTGAAGTGCTTTTATCTTAATCACTAAGCTGTAATGAAACTCTTAGGAGAGGTCCAGTACATAGCAGTAGAACTAGTTACAGATAGGCAAACACTCTTCTTGATAACAACAATAAGTATTAATATATTAAAGCTAAGAGTGATGAGAGAGTACATGTACTATCTATCATTCTATGGTAGACTTGTACAAATGTTTTAAGGGGATATAAAATTATACATATACCTTGCCATCAGGTTAGGTACCCTAACCTTTAACTTGTTATGTATGATGTAACAAGTTACTGTTCTAAATGTTTGGTTTTGGGATTACAACTAAATGCAAATAAAGCCAGACATACTGCCAAAGACTCAAATGGCCAATGGTGCCTACTTTTGCCTGAAAGATTTTCTTAATTTTATGGAATAAAGATATGAGAGAGATGCACAGTTAAGTAGAGACATGTCAGTAACCAAACAAGAAGTCACTGACATCAAACGTCTCTGCCCCTCACCACTCTTGTTTGCACCTCACCACTTGAATTTGAGTACCAGTTGAGGAAAAAACAACATTTCATGATGTCTTTTAGTGATGTGTGCTTCCCAGATATGTACATGTATTTGTCTAACGTTTTCTTTAGCACTACACATAGTAGACGTGACTGAAGGATGTTAACTACGAAGGTTTTCCTCCACCAATTACTGTGGACATTACAATAATGGCCACAATTATATTAATGCAATGTATATTATGTACCCAACAAAACAATAATATTGCCTAGGAACATTATGGTTAACCCTCTTTCATCATTCTTTACAGAGGGTCCCTGATTGTCTACAGTGACTGGAACATTAGACTGTTAGCCCTTATAATGCTGCATTTGTTGACAAACTATGTCAAGTTCTTAATTTTTACTATATGTTAAGTTTTAACTTTATGTTAGTTTTTAGGATATGTTAAAAAAAATCCTATGGCTAGACCTAGCAGTAAACAGTAAACTGTGCATAAACTGATCAGACAATTGCCAGTATGAGCAGACTGATTTAGATCTACACAATATGCCTAAGCCTGATCCATCCCTGCTTAGCAGGCCAAGAATTAGGAGGCCTTACAAAACCTACCAATCATCTCACACAAGAACATTCTCCTGCCAAATGGCTCCATTTGCCTTCAGGCCTATTTCTTTAACATCAAGGCACAACAAGAGAGCCATTAGTTAGGTTGATAGGCCTGCATTAGATCTACTTTTATCTAGCTCCAGTCTCAGTGTGCAAAGTCTCTAATGTACCATAAAAGAATAGCATTCATTTAAAATGTAGCACAACTTTAACAAGTTGGCCATTACAATGTTTACTTGATGCAGCTGGGTCCAAAAAATAGTCGGTACATCAAAGTCTTCAGGCTACAGGGTATATCGACTATCACCACATATAATACTAATTCCAACCTAACAAAATGTCAATGTAAATTTTACTCATACAATTTAGCTGTACTTTCACAAAATTATCTTCACATACAAACCACTTGAAATTCACAATGCAAACAACTTGAGGTTTCATTAAGACTTTTGTTTGGGTTACCCTGTTATTGGCAGAATCTAAATATTCAACCAAGCAAAGCACATAAAGAACCAGAAAATGCAGATTTTTCTTGCATAAATTTAATGTTCTAAATACAGCGACTTGTGCTTTTTTACTTTATTCTTTCATCCTGCATTATAATATGTGAGTAAAGTTTGACAATCAAGTGTATAAGATTAATAACTAGGTCTGCTCTATTGTCAGTATGAGACATTCACTCACTTTAATATATATCAACACTATTCACTAAGACCTAAGCAATGTTATCCTTTATTAAAACACACAATTTATCACATGCAAATTGTATTGGTATAACTTCCTACATTTCTTTAATTAAAACGCAAGAACATGGATCAAAATTTATTTGTGTCTTTGAGATTGTATCAGCACTTCAGTCAACACACTAGAACATTTTCAATTATAGCAATATTTCCTTGAGAATGACTCCAAATATTCATTATAGGAAGCAATTAAAAGATAATATTTCTAAAAGAAGAATTGATATTACTTCAATACCTGACAAAATTACTCAATTTAAAACCCACCTAGCCAAGCATATAATTAATCTGTTTTGAGAGCCCTGTGTATGGAGGTTTAATATATTTCAGAACTTGCCTATTAATTATGAATGAATTAATCTGGACTGGCTGACACCTTATACCAGCTCATCTTGGGTCAATACAACTTGATCTACCTATTCATAAGAATGAAATGATCCATTATTGTTGAATGGATGAACCTATTATCCAACCTGAGGTGGATATGGTGCTAGGTTCCAGACACAACAGCTGCCAGGTTTAATAAACTGATGTGCTTGATATTATATTAGAGCAATTATATCAATAATAACCCCTATCATGCTACTTTTGTTAATAAGCAATACTAAATTCTTAGTCATTTGCTATCATTTCCATGCAAAGACAACAAAATATATCTATAAAAACTAAGTATTAAATAGTAAAGATCCTGATCCGACAGCCCCCAGTGGAAGCTTGGTGATCTGAAACTAAACTTTTTGCTTTGTTGCCTAAGTCAGAACAAGTTGTGCATAGCAGAATAAGAGAAAACAAAAAACAGTAACACAGAACACAGACCTTCCACCCAGTGGGTGTACTGTTTATAAGCTTTTTGCTATTGTCTCCCACTGAGCCTGCTGAAAAAACACAGAATACTCAATATCAATTACAAAATCTCTAACCTCCAAAATATGATAAAACAAAATAAACATGTTCTTGGGTAATAACTTTTCCAAGAAGGTTATTCTTGAGCCCTGGGACACATCAGCATAATTTCATAAGACTTTGGCAAATAGTGTAGATCCGTATCAGAAAGCTGGCTTATTGGAGTATACTTTGGCAAATAGTGTAGATCCGTATTAGAAAGCTGGCTTATCGGAGTATACTTTGGCAAATAGTGTAGATCCGTATCAGAAAGCTGGCTTATCGGAGTATACCTTGGCAAATAGTGTAGATCCGTATCAGAAAGCTGGCTTATCGGAGTATACTTTGGCAAATAGTGTAGATCCGTATCAGAAAGCTGGCTTATCGGAGTATTCTCTATTTGCTGTCTAGCCTTTAGCAAGTTGTACGTTCAGTTACTTTTTTTTTATAAAGTTGTTAATATACTCCAAAGAAATGTGTATTGTTGTTGACAAATGTAGATGGCAGTTGTTTAAACTCAGCAGATAGATAGTGGTTGGTGCTTGAGCAAATGGTCTCATCTATCACTGGAATCATATAGCTATTATGTGAACTGTAGAAATACTGACTGATGCTCATTTAAGGGTTGTCTTTTTGCCCTTTTAATCAAAGCACTAAATGAACCTAAGGCTAGGCCTATACAGGTGGGTAGTGTAGTATTCCTCTGTCAGTCCATCATTTCCCAGGTACCCTATGGTACTGTCTACACCAAGGTCAGTCATGTATTTCTACAATGGTTCCAGGAGCCTACCACTTGTGTACCCAGACAATTACTGACAATTAGTAAAAGGACCTGAAAAACTCATTTTGTGAAAACTCTGGTTGACATTCATTTATTAAAAAAAGCTTTTAGTGGATTTACAGTCTGCCGGAGTTAACTGCCTGTAGTCTGGTATTATGTTCACTTGCTGTCAAATGCAATATAAACCCAAGTAGCCTTCATAGAATAGGATTCAAGTGACCATTATCATACTATCATATATCATCAGGCATGAAATACCATACACAGGTATGAAAATAAGCTTCCAAACTTGGTAATTTAAAAACATATATAATATAAAAAATGATAGATAAGGTGCTATGAATGTAAAAACATATATACACAATCCAGTTCTCCATCTGTAGCAAAAGTAACTAATTTATGCTATCATCAAAAAAAAAAAAAAAGCAAAAAAAAAAATACCAAAAGGCTTAAAACAAAATACATCATTGTTATTCTTCTGTTTCCATTATTGCTCATTCTTGTTTTTTCTTGGTAGCCAAATCCTGAGTTTAACAATCCACTGAATGACACAATTATAGAAATCGCTGCCTTTTTGACTCCCTCCTTCTATCAACTGAAGCATGCTATTGAGACTGACAGAACAAGACAAATGCATTTGAAGTCAAAACTATCATGAGCCATGTGTCAATATGTAAGGTTTGACTAAACTGACACAACAGGAACATCAGATGATTTCACCTTCATCTTAAAGCATGCATGAATTGACCTGGCTTAGTTATAAAGTGTAGAACCAGATCAGCCAGCCTGCCCTAGGGATTGTCTGTTCAGGATCTGCACTGTCTGCTGCAGAATCTCTTGCAATATACCTTGTACCATTCTAATAGAATTGTTAGCATGTAACTGAAATTCTGTTTTGCTTTTAAATAAATGAAGCATGATAAGGGTTTATACTTAGGCCTGGCTCCAGGGGATAGCCTGGGAATTGATTTTGCTTAAAATCCCATTTCCTGTGTGCTTGAATCAATTTAAAACACTGGCAATAGAATTGTTCTATTTCTTCTGTGACAATTGCAAAGTAAGAAGCCTTTCAGCTAGCCACTTTACAAGAATCGTCTATGTGAATCAATTAGAATAATACTGGGAACTGGAGGACCACTTCATAATAGATAGCTACAAACCAATTTACTAAACGTCTTTTTTGTTCGTCAGCACGGTCTACTAGAACATTGGAAGGCTAAGTTATGCCCTCTTGCAAGGGGAATGAAATTGAAAAATGTTTATCTCAATCCCTACCTACAGGCAACAGAGAGCCTGCATTTCCCTAGTGTTTTAGAGTATAAATGTCATTAATAATGGAATTTCAAACAAATATATTACAATATTAAGACAGGTAATGATCCCTGGTGTGTACAAAAAAGTTGCCATTGGACAATGGGATATTTTCAATATCTTGTAAGATCACAGGGTTGGTAAAAACAACTTTTTGTTTGAATTTAACCCACACACTTGTAAGCCATGGAAACAATAGATGCATTGATGGCTAACTTCCTTCTCCAAGGCTACAGGGTCATTTGTTTCTATTCAACATTTTGCCCTGTCATTAATGTGAAGCATGTCAGTCTTATGTTTGTTAACTTGGTTAAAGATGCATAAATGAAGTGCACCTACTGGGGACAAGAGTCAAGAACATTTACAACTCAAGTAGACAATTTATTGAGATGGTTTAACACAGTCCAACAATTCATATTGTCTTTTATAGTCCATTTTATTAAATTTAGTAGTTTGTACTTTTTCAGTTTCCTAAGAATTGACCAAACACACACAGAAAATAATTTTCCAGATTTGTTTATAATCATCAAGAGAACTATGTGCAATACAAATGTGCGCAGCAAGAAAGAGATGTACTGTATGAAAGACTTGTTTGAGGGCATTTAGATGTTCTTAACTCAATGTGAGCTGGCAAGCATTATCATGAGTTTTATGCTTTTATGAATGTTTCATTACTTAGATACCAATCTTGAGCAATCATGCCTAGAGCCAACAGCTCTTGCACATTGGAGGAAGATTGAGACAATGATTAATGCAGCCATTTTTTATTTATTCAAAACATCTTGTGTTGTCTTCAGCACTACTTAATTGCTTGCTCAAATATTTAACAGGCAATTACTCACACAGGAGACAAAGTTAAAAGCAGCACAAAGCAAGGTTTGGGTAAATACTGAGACAATGACAAATAGTTAGAAGGGGGAAAAAACTTTAAATAACTCATTTATAAAATTATCTTCAGGTTACTGTCAATTTAACCTGCAATTTATTTTTAAATCAATTACCGTAATGCAAACTAGGAAGTTTAATATCCATAGTTTAAGAAAAGGAAGGTTTTTGTATGGTTTGACATTGTCATGGTAATGACTTCCTTGCCAAATAAAGCATAACATTAGACAAACTCTAAATTAGAGGTTTTAAAGTAAGTGTTAAAAAATGAGTATACACAAGTAATGTTATTGCTTTCTTGTGTTTTTGCTTAGTCTTGCATATTTATAAGACCAGGTTTTAATATGTGTAAGCACATATTTCTTCTTTTAAAAATAGAAACAATGAGAACAAAGTTGATAAATAATGAGGAAACAGAAATACTGGCACACAATCATTATAACAATATACATACCATCTGCCTTAAATGAGTATGCCTTGGGGACCATTGTTTCTTTGTAGACATAAAGCAGTAATTAACAAGCCACCTCTGTTATCATTTCAATTCTAGATATCAGATATTTGTTAGTTAATTTTCCTTACATACAAGCTGACAGGAGTAGAAAGAGATGGTATAACAGCCTTTAGCTGTATAGTAATGATGTAGGAGATTTTGGAAAATTACATGTCAAAGAAGTTGGTAAATATAAGTGTTTGTAATGGCAGAAAGTTCATTAAAAATGTGCTATCACTGAGGCTTCTTGAAAATATGACATTTAGATACATGTATCTTTAGTTTCCTTTAGCTGATTAATAAATAAAACAGAGAGACCATGATTATCTTATATTTAAGGTTCAAACTGTCAACACTTACAGTACGATAAACTCACGTAATGGAAATTACAATATGAAACAAATCTAAGTAACTTAAAAAACCATCATATGCAAGTTTCAGTATTCTGTCCATATCAGCATTGTTCTTTGCCATTTCTGAGATTCCATTTAAAACTATTATCTCTTTAACCATTTCATTACTCTTTGTTAAGCCTTAGTTACATTATTAGAGCAATAAAAGACTTTTTATTTTGTGTTTTACGAATACCTGCCTACCTATTCCCAAATTAATCTTCTTCTGGAGAAGATGTTGGAATGAATCTGCCATTTACCAGCCATTAGCTCCTAGCCTGCTAGGCACACATTGGACAGGCATTAGTCAACAGTGTGGCTCCTGATCAGCCATATCCCTCAATCATCCATCTTATCTGGAGTCTTGTTGTTTGCTGCTATGACTTTATCATTTTATCTTGTTACCTTTGCATGAAGTTGTTAGCCAATAGCAAAGAAATTTAGCATCTTGTAGAAGCATGATAGGATAAAGCTGTGATTGGCACCACCAGGCTACGTTGTTATAGGCAACCTTTAAAAGGTACTAGTGAGAAGTACCTGTCTTATCCTATTTCCATGAAATGTGAGCACTCATAGCTATGTTCAATTAATATTGTTTAAAATTTATCTGATATCTCAGAGAAAATGACTGCAGTGATTTTGCATGTTTAGTTATTTTTTTGTAATTGGTTGAAAAGAGCTAACATGTTGTTCATTAGCAAGGAAGAGCACAGCATGGCTTTCAGAGATATTGCCTGCAGTGTGGCTGTATCAGTTAATGAAAGCACTGCAAGCACAATGGTATCCACAGCTTCAGTCACATTTTAAGATGATGAGAAAGGGTGTACATAACCTGCAGTGCATAAGTTTTGTATTGAAACTGCCTCTTCCTAAACTATAAAAGTCTACTTTCAATGTAGTGGACATAAGCAGAATGTTCAGGATTGAGAAAAGGATAACACACCTTAATTGCTGGAGAGTAGGTCACTATCTCCCTACGGTAGTTATTTCACATGTACAACCTTTCACATGATGTTGTATTTGTACACTCGAAGAGATTTTTTATATAATGCAGCACTAAATGAACTTTAAAAAAAAGAAAAAGATCCGCATCTTGTTTTAAGCAGACTGGAAATTATATTTGTAAACATTTTATGATTTTGACCGAATGGGATTTTTAACTGAGCGACGCCGCCTTTCATTTCATATCTGATCATTAAAATGAAAAGAACTAATTTTTGTTGCACTGTAGATGGGAATAGTCTTAAATTGTTTGGTTGGCAGCTTCTTGTGTGATGTAGTAATGTTGTATTCACTGCTTATGCAGTTAATAAAACAAGAGGGCCATGATGGCCCTTAATCGCTCACCTGATGACACAGGCTTTAAGTAGGCTCAAATCTGGCATTAAGTAATTAAGAGTTATTTACTTTAGAAATCTTTGGTGAAGATTGGACCATTAGTGTGGCCATTGGGTTGATAACATTTTCTAGAATTTTACTTTAAGTAACCTACTGAATCCACATGACTCACTTCAAAACATATGTAAGATTTCATACTGGCAAACATGATGGTCAAGTTTGGTGAAGACTGGGCCATCAATGTAGCCTTTTAAGTGTTTTCACAAGCTTTTTCTAAAATTTAACCTAGTGACCTACTTTATGACCCCATGAAACCCAATAATGAACTCATCCAAGATTTCATGTAGACAAACATTTTGACAAAGTTTGATGAAGATTGGCCTATAAATAGGGCATTTAGTGTGTTTACAAGCTTTTTCTAAGATTTGACCTTGTGACCTACTTTTTGACCCCCACGTGACCCAGTTACGAACTCTTCTGAGATTTCATGCAGACAAACATTCTGACCAAGTTTGGTGAAGATTTGGCCATAAATGTGGCCTCTAGTGAGTTCACAAGCTTTTTCTAAGATTTGACCTCGTGACCTACTTTTTGACCCCACGTGACCCAGTTACGAACTCATCCAAAATTTCATGCAGACAAACATTCTGACCAAGTTTGGTGAAGATTGGGCCATAAATGTGGCCTCTAGTGTGTTCACAAGCTTTTTCTAAGATTTGACCTCGTGACCTACTTTTTGACCCCACGTGACCCAGTTACGAACTCATCCAAAATTTCATGCAGACAAACATTCTGACCAAGTTTGGTGAAGATTGGGCCATAAATGTGGCCTCTAGTGTGTTCACAAGCTTTTTCTAAGATTTGACCTCGTGGCCTACTTTTTGACCCCACGTGACCCAGTTACGAACTCATCCAAGATTTCATGCAGACAAACATTCTGACCAAGATTGGTGAAGATGGGGCCATAAATGTGGCCTCTAGTGTGTTCACAAGCTTTTTCTAAGATTTGACCTAGTGACCTACTTTTTGACCCCACGTGACCCAGTTACGAACTCATCCAAGATTTCATGCAGACAAACATTCTGACCAGGTTTGGTGAAGATTGGGCCATAAATGTGGCCTCTAGTGTGTTCACAAGCTTTTTCTAAGATTTGACCTAGTGACCTACTTTTTGACCCCACGTGACCTAGTTACGAACTCATCCAAGATTTCATGCAGACAAACATTCTGACCAAGTTCGATGAAGATTGGATAAAAATTGTGGCCTCTAGTGTGTTCACAAGGTAAATGTTGACGACGGACGACGAACGACGGACGACGAACGACGGACGACGGACGAAGCGGTATCACAAAAGCTCCCCTTGAGCACGTTGTGCTCAGGTGAGATTTCATGCAGACAAACATTCTGACCAAGTTTGATGAAGATTGGATAAAAATTGTGGCCTCTAGTGTGTTCACAAGGTAAATGTTGACGCCGGACGACGAACAACGGACGCCGGACGACGCGGTATCACAAAAGCTCCCCTTGAGCACGTTGTGCTCAGGTGAGCTAAAAAAAGTAAATCAGATAAAAACAGACAAGAAACTTGATCATATATATATATATATATCATACCTACATCATCATAACATGTTAATCAGTTACATTTTTATGTTTGAATAAAGGTGTTTTATAACACTGAATCATTTAACAGGCTATTGTATGCATTAAGTAGCATTACCACAGCACCATGAAGTAAGAGACTACTGTATGCATTAACCCATTAGCTCATGCATATGCCGTTTAACGCCTTGGTAAAGCATTCACAATTATTCCTTTTATCTTTATCTGCATCAACATGAGTAAGATATAAAGTTGACTAGTTTAGTCTAGGTTATATAATTATATGCCAAAAATGCATGTGTTTAAAATTATGTAAAACTGTTACAATGAAAATCAGCAAAATCAGTGATATTTTTAAACCCTATACATTTACTATGAATGAAAGGGTTAAGTAAAATTACCACAGCACCAAGAAGTAGCAGGCCACTGTATGCATGAAGTAACACAACTACAGCACCAAGTAGTAGCAGGCCACTGTATGCATGAAGTAACACAACTACAGCACCAAGTAGTAGCAGGCCACTGTATGCATGAAGTAACACAACTACAGCACCAAGAAGTAGCAGGCCACTGAATGCATGAAGTAACACAACTACAGCACCAAGAAGTAACAGACAACAGTATGCATGAAGTAACACAACTACAGCACCAAGAAGTAACAAGCTACTGTATGCATGAAGTAGCATAACTACAGCACCAGGACGAGGCTGAGACACAAGAGATACAGTTCACCAGAGCTATCTGTCAACATATACCCTTGAGCCAAGACTGGTGTTCCCAGACAACTTCCATGGAATCACCAGACCCATGACTTACATGCCTTTTCACAGCTTACAGTCAGAACACTTGATTACAAGTCATTACTGATCACAATTATTTGATTGCATCTGAAGGTACCCAGGGCCTCCCTATGGCCCAGAATCCTTTACAGTGACATGCTGACATGAGGGCATGGTCTCAGTGCAACCCCTATCTTCCTACCAGAATTGATTACTCCACTTGAAATAACATAATCAGCTTGGGAAATGGTCCAATTTCACACAGTCCAATTGGAAATTGCCTTTCTCTTTCCCTGCAATATTTTTTTGCATTCCGCTTTTTTGCATTTTTGCTTAATTCTTCTTCATGCATTTGATGAGAATTTAAAATCTATTCTGAAGAGAGAAAGGGTTTTATTACCAGGGTATTAACTTCATTCAAAATATGCCATGTTTTCAATTTGATTTCCAACACTGATAATTACAAAGCAGCCATCAGAGAAGATTGAAATGAGGCGTGCTATTTGTGAATTCCAAATGTAATCTCCGCCTGAATACAAGTCTTGACAGCATCTATATCCTGTCTGCGACTGCTGCTGATAGGGTGCCCATGTACACTCTTCCTTCAACTCACTTCTTGTACTCATACCATGAAGCAGAAAAATGAACTAATAAATCAACTCACTTCTAAGGGTGTCAAAAAACGAGTTCTCCATACATAAGAATGTTTGAGATTTTTCAAGACGGATTAAGACAACAAATTAATATAAATCCCATTGAAAAACATTGTTTATTATCTACAACAACGGCAATTTCACTTCTGAAATAATAGTTCTGGACTAAGGCTTGAAAAACTGTTATAAATAACAATATGAGATGAAAGACAATGCAAGAGGTAGCTGAGCTCAGCTAGACTATAAAAACAAGGGCAAAATCAGTTTAACCACAAACTTCAGCTATAAAATTTATGGAAGCAAGTTCTTTGTTTGCAGAAAGAAGTGTTATATATTAATAACAGTTATGCCAATGTGAAGTAAGAGATAAGACAAGCCAAGTAGATGGGTAACAAACTCTTCTTGTGGCTGGTTTATTGTTGAAAATCCTTGTAAGTTACATTATCCAGGCCATATAGAGGCATTGTTAACTTGAAGCAGATTTTGTACTTGCAGTAGCATTTACCACCTTAAGGCACTATCAACTTGAAGCAGATTTTGTACTTGCAGTAGCATTTACCACCTTAAGGCACTATCAACTTGAAGCAGATTTTGTACTTGCATTAGCATTTACCACCTTGAGGCACTTTCAACTTGAAGCAGATTTTATACTTGCAGTAGCATTTACCACCTTGAAACATAGATGACACTTATGGTCACATTATTATGATTACGCCAACCTGTAAAATTAAGACTTCAGTCTGGAGATACACACCAACAGTGAGACTTGTCAGGGATAGAGAAGCAGCTGTTCCATGTACAAGTCAATTAAACCTAAGCCTGCTGCATTTGTCAATAATCCACAATTCATTCTAAGTTAATTGCTCACAACTAAATGCTGGGATAAGAGGATACAATGACAAGGATCAAGTAGCAAAAAGTGTACATTCTGATCACACTGGGAGCTGGCTGATATGTATCTGCACTATTGGACTAAGTCTGATTAATTTGAGCTTGACAGACTAAGAGTAAAGTTTAATCCTGTTCATCAGGCCTTATTTTCTATAGCTGTAGTGACACTAAGAGTAATATGACTTGGCTAGGCCAATTAGTGCGGCCATAGTGCCCCCAGCACCAATTAACTCTAGTGATCAGGTGCTAGACAGCTCAACAAGGGCAATGGGGACAAGGGGTTTAAGTATCGGTCACAGGAGTTAATCCAAAAACAGCTATCAGTTAAATAATCATTTTTCTTATGACAAAAACTCAATTCATTGCCATAAAAAGCTACGAAAGCTTCTCAACTGCCAAAATCCACCTAAACTATATGCAATGGGTGTTACTTTTGCTGCTTCCTTGTTACAGTGGATGTCCTCAGAGTCTACTTCAACTTTTGAGTGTCAAAGTATTTGAGTGTGCAGCCTTTGGATTGAAACAGCATGATACATTGTAGGACCTAGGGCAAATTTGTCAAGCCAGTCCTTCCCTTATTGCTGTTCTAGAAGGGCCAATCTATACATGCATGCAATAACCTATTCCAATATTGCACCCAATTATGAGCTGGAACAGTTTTTGAAGCCACCAGGAAATTGGCTGTCACTGCCATAATAAAGCCCCACTCAGGGTGATATTACAATATAAATATTCATACTAGAGGCATTCATCATGAAAAATTGAATTGTTTGAGCCAAAATGTACATTCTAACCTGGTAGGCGCTCACACTTCCTTGTCAAATGCATGCCATTTTGAGTCGTTCATTAATAATGCAAACAGAATGTTTTATGCCATCCATAAAAGCAATGACATGGGAAAAACATGTAGTACACATTATTTAAATAAATGGGAATGGTTAATGGTTAATATATTACTGAACATATTAATGGCTTTACCATGCAACTTTTAATTACTTTTGAAGATAAAGTAATGAGAACACATAGAGACACATGTTTTAACATAATTGTCAATAAATTTCAAATTCAATATTGTATTAATGCATAAAAAGCCAATTAAATTTTAAATGTCTGGAAGGGGAAATAACTAGCAGATGAAATTCAATATATGGAAATTTTTATCACAAATAAGAAAAACTTATGGCTTTGTTTCTTATATTGATTTTGGATCCCCAAATTATTAGATTTGAAATATTCAATGACAAATATTTAATGCATCTGACAATGTAACTGAGCTTTTGAACCAGGTTTGCTACGTATCATGTATTTCAACACAGTCATGTTAACACCAGAAAATTGTGGTATTCATTTCACTTTTGCACAATAATAACAGCGGCATTCAAAAGCTACCCGAATAGTCAATTTACAGCTCACATGAATTTTTTATGTTGTCTATAATATGACTTAGAAGCCATCAGATTCAAAAATGAAATAAACCCCCATTAACTGCTATTTTATGCTCACTATTGGGACTTTTTCATCTTGTTTGAAATTAACTTGAGCAAATATCAAACATTTACATAGGCGGATTTTCACTTTATACAGACTTTAATGGCCATCATTATCTCCCCAAATCTCAAATATCACAAACGTCAATTTATTCTCTGAATTTAATATCTTCCTTCAAGCTTAGCAATTTGAGTCCCTGATGTTGTGATAGGCACACAAGATAAAGGTTGACATTGGCAATACATTAAAGGGAAAACAGTCCATTTCTTTCTTGATAAGACATTGAGTTGAGGATCATTTTGGAGCATAGATAGGGTGGAGACTATAATATTCCCTGCTGGCCATCTGGCAGGCAAGCATGCCCTTGTTGCCATCATGTCTAGATAGCAGTGCAGCCAGAACAGAGTTTAAAAACAGTGAAACACACTGAAACAAGAAACAAACCAGTGAAACATGAAACAAACACGTTTTGTGCATATGTTATAAAGGATCAAAGGTGCATAGATACTTAAAAGCTGTGATATTACATACAAGGGTAGAAGGTTAGAAACCATGATACTACATACAAGGGTACAACGTTCTGATTCTTGTGATTCTTGCAGGAAATTGAGCCGTAGCAGAAAGTGCTTCCAGGCTGTTGGTTGTCAGTGTTGAAGTGAAATGTAATGAAAACCTACTAAGTGACTGATAAAACCAACTTTATGTTGTGATAAAAGCTGTCAAACTTTAAATGTAAGACACATGGCAATTGTTTTTAGTGTGATATAATTTAAAAACATAGTTGTTTTTCACAGGTGGGGTGATTCATGCTAAATTTCACTGATTTTGTGGTGCAGAACAAATTGTGTAAGACGATTTGGTACATGGGAAAACGAAAGAAATTGAAATTATCTTCACAGCAGCATGACTCTTAAAGTACATTAGTAAAGACAGTGTCAGCTGGTGAAAATGAAGGACGGTTATCCTGATGATCAGAAGATCTTGAAAACTTAGTGTAGTGCACCCTGGGCGTGTGAGAACTGTTTGTAAGGTGCACCCTGATGATTTGGGAGGTTGAAATGAGATGAGATGTGAAGTGTGAGATAGCTAAGATATGTCTGGCAGTCGAAATTGGCAGTCCGTCTAGTAACCATCAGGTGAGATCAGATTTATTTCAAATAACTCACAGGAGTCGTATACAAAAGAAAAATCTGGCTTCATTCAAATCTTTATCTTTAAATTGTGACACAAAAATTTTCCTCACAACTGATAAAAGTGCTGTATCTCTCAGACAGTGCCAAATTTGTTCTTTACAGTAGAAGCAAAAACATTTAAATGAGAACACAAACACAGAAAGATATGGTTTAACCACACTATTTCTTAAGCATGAATAAAAAAAATCATCTGTGACTGCTAGTTTCTGATGTAATTATATACATTAAAGACAGTTAAATATTTATTGATCTGCCAAATTTCATAAGCTTGTGAAGATAAAAAAATGCTGTTATTTTTAAATAACTTTATTCTTTTAAATGATGCTGTAAGCAAGTCACATTTTCCATGATTCAAGGCTTTGTATGTTGGGAGGATGTTACAATGTAAATTGATTACAATTGATCTCAGGTTGACTGCCTTCATGGAGGATGACTTTCCCATCCATCACATAACAATGGTTGTACTGATTGTTTCTGGTGTGCATTGTTGCCCCCAATACAATCATCTATATGATTGTTCACAATGGCTGACCATCACTCTATAGCAAATAAGGCCCATAGGTAATCACCATTCACAGACCACCATGGTCCCTCAGCCCTTTGATTAATGATGGTTACACTGGATCAAATCACTAATACATCCACTCCATCCTAGCAGGTTCTGGATACCATTTGGCCTTCTTAATGTCATCAGGGACAAGAAGAGCATGGGGTTGTCAGGACTCTGCTGAAACAGTTTTGTTGATCTTCACAGTCTGTGATATATGTACCTCTTTCATATTCCTCTTTTCCACGGCATGGTATGTTGTGGCTTTTTTTTTCCTTTGTCTTTTGTTTATATGGATTGTCTTTAATATTTGTAATCGGTTTATAATCACGAAAAATTGCAAAATGATATTTATGTGAGACAAGCACTTAGGCTCTACATCATACAGGCTTCTCCTTTTTCTGACAATAATGAAATAAGTTTTATAAAGATGGTAAATATTATTGCATCTTGTTCTGCAAATCTGCTTACCGTCCTTAGGATTGTGCAAACACATATTACAATAAATAACCTAATTCTCTTGCTTATATGGCAGTAACAAATGGAATTTCAAATCTATAAACAGCTGAATGAATATGGCTTTATTGGGTTTCAGCTGACTTTCTGTAAAAACATCAATTATCTGATACAACTTTTTTAATAAAACATCACATCAAACAAGCCCTAATCCAAACAATCCACAATTTGTAATCAATTGTTAACTCTTAGCCTGCCAGGCATGATTTGATCAGTCATAGGCAAACAGTGGCACGATCTGATCAGTCATAGGCAAACAGTTGCACGATCTGATCAGTCATAGACAAACAGTGGCACCATTTGATCAGTCATAGGCAAACAGTTGCACGATCTGATCAGTCATAGACAAACAGTGGCACCATTTGATCAGTCATAGACAAACAGTTGCACGATCTGATCAGTCATAGACAAACAGTTGCACGATCTGATCAGTCATAGACAAACAGTGGCACCATTTGATCAGTCATAGACAAACAGTTGCACGATCTGATCAGTCATAGGCAAACAGTGGCACCATTTGATCAGTCATAGACAAACAGTTGCATGATCTGATCAGTCATAGACAAACAGTGGCACCATTTGATCAGTCATAGACAAACAGTTGCACGATCTGATCAGTCATAGACAAACAGTGGCACCATTTGATCAGTCATAGACAAACAGTTGCACGATCTGATCAGTCATAGACAAATAATGGCATGATCTGATAAGTCAGAGGCAAATAGTGAAGTTCCAGATCAGCTCGGGCTAAAAGCTGTCTTATCAGAATTTGAACAATATTTTCTGCAGTTTCCAGTGAAACGTCTTGCTATCCTTGCAAGTTAGCAAATAATGACGATTTTATATTGCTTTTTAATAACTGTATCATAACAAGGAGACAAGTTAGTTATTGTTTACATAGCAAGGTCTCAATCTCTTTAAACCCTAGCTTCAGACATTAAGCAGAATTAAGGAGTAAGCCATCAATGGCAAATCCAGTGTTTTTAAACCACCAACATGTACAAATGTTTGTTTGTTTGTTTATTGGGTTAATCGTCCCACCAACAGTATTTCAGTTATCTGGAGATGGTGTCGAGTTGAAGCAGATATAGTGCTGCCTTCACTGTGTATAGCATGCTGTAAACACCTGGCATGATACCACACCCAGTCACATTATCCTGACACCGAGCCAACCAGTCGTGGAACTACCCTTACAATTGCTTGAGCGTTAGCAAGGGAGCTATACCACTACATGTACAAATGAAAGATATAACATTTTGATATGCCAATCATCTATAACAACCCTTTTGATGGCTTCACATTTGGAAACTGTTGATATCTATGGAAACCTGCATCATGGTTAAACAACAAAACTTGAAATAAGATACAAACTTGAAATTAAATATTACTGTTAAGGCTTAATTATCTAATTTAGAAAAACTGTAAACTTCAGGCCATTAATCTGGAACACAAGAGCAGCAATTAAGACGATAAAGTGCTCCAACTGACTTTGAGAGGACCATATTAGTCAGGTATAATTACCATGTCACAGGTCACAACCCACTGTAGCTAATTAATCTAGGAATCCATAGACCAGCAAGCTTTGATGTCTAATGAAGCTCTCTGTGAACTGAAAACTTCTCATAATTACAAGGACAATTCTGTTACATAGAGGTCCCAGTCTATGTTCGGCCTCAAGTGACCTTCCCTAGTTGTGTTCCTGCTAGAATGAAATTGTTAAAACCTTAACACAAGACTTAGGTTAAAAACAACAACAAAGATTTGTGTAGCAGGCCCAGTCACCTTCACCTTTTTTCTAGGTGCATAACATCGTTTATATCCACAAAATTCACTTAAAATAGAAATAAAAATACAAGTAATATTTAAAAATTGTGTTGCATATCCTTGTAAAGACATTATTTCAGCTTTACTGTTTATAATTATAATATAGATATATATATATATATATACCTATATATGTAGTTTGTACTTACACTAAAATCACATGCACCATATTAACAAACCTTGATATATTTTGTAAAAGTAAGAAAAAGATAATGTACAACCTCATTACCACATCTGACTTTAAGGAAAGGGCCTGCTTAACAAGACTTTGAAGCCTTACTGGTAATTCTAATTTTTCTTGGTTTCTTTATCAAAACAACATGTGCACGTAACCCAAGGCCTTCAGACTTTGCAGAAAATAGCAAAGATCCTAATCAGACAGCTTCATGCATGAACTGTGGCTGATATGGATCTACACCACTTGGCATTTGCCATTATTAATCAACTCATGCTTAACAGACACAGTTTAATTGGACACTGTGTTTTCACTTCTTTGCTATTAGCTTCTACTTTTGACCACTAGTTTTATATGTTTGAGAAAGTATACTTAACAGGGTATATTCAGTGGTGTAAAAGCCATGGTCATTACTCGACTGATGTTGTTCTGTCAGCCTATTCTTGGGATATAGGTGACCATGTCTCCAGACAACTTTGTGTCGAGTAACCAGAGTGTCAACATCTACCTTACTGTCTCCTGCAACTCATGTACTGATGACACTATGATGCATGTTGTTGCATGTTTTCATGATGTCCTAGATCTGCCCAGAAATGGTTTCTTGTACCGCCTCCCATCCAGGGAACCCATTAGACAGCATCAAGTAGAGGCCAACTGGAGATGTAAATGTGGTTTATCCATCATGCAAGCATCTGTTTACTTGACTACAGCACAAAGTGCCTTTGATGCCCATTAAAGAATGCTCAAATCTTTGAAAGTTGGAAAGCACTAAGAGCAGCACACATCTTTGACTAGGAAAGATCAGTTTAACAGATCAGTACTTATCTGTCTCAATACCCTTTGAGTTGGGTGGAAGCCATCAAGGCTGAAATCAGAATTATCTATAGCAGAAGTCTCTCAATGCCAAGATTTGCTTCAATGACCAGAAGAAATGGTAGTGCTCCTTGCTGCCTCATTTAAACCATGCTGATGAAAGCCTTTCTGATGCTAAGGATGTGAGCATGTTCTGGTCTTACTATAACATAAAACACAGACACATGACAACAATATTCTCACCATTTGTTGGTTGCTATGCTTGATTTAAAGTTTTGTACAATTTATATTAAATTTCATCAGGTGTGTACAGTACAGTGATCGTTCAGGGATTGTGTTTCAAAATTCGGTACAAAAAGTTATTTAATAGTTTGACAACTACCTAACATCTGTTTTTCAAGAAAGATGAGATCCAAAAACTGATTGGGAAGTGGCACATTTCCTTGCAGCTTCTGTCCTTATGTTCTGACAAAGAGACAATATATTCCATTTAACTCTATCCATATATAAACATGCTTTTTAGAAGGGGTACCGTATTTATCAGACATGAATGGTTGTGTGACAGACTTCTATCATCAGTTGCTGAATTCAGATGGATGGGAGTATCTATTTTACAGTATACAGTAGTGTGACATCGTTAGTGCCTGCAACATGGTCTGTAAAGGACACCTCACTGATGCCTGTGTTGGGTCATTAACAGGGTTTTGCCATTAGGTTGTGGCAACAAAATGTAACAAACATGTCAATATCAGGCAAGCTCTAGACATTACACTGTACAATTTACTGTTTGGGTGCAGCTCTTCTGGGGTGCCTTGTACTCCCAACGACATGATGGGTCTGTGGTATGTTTGGTAGCAGTATTGACCAGAATATTGAATCATTCTGTTTGATCCCTGATAAAGACACAGTCATGCTGTTTATTTAACTTCAATCCAATTTAAGGCATGTGTCAAAAAGTATAAAGTCAACATTACGCAAAGGAAGCTATTGAAATATAAACTGGTAAAATGGTAAGCCACATTCATGTTTAGAGGCAATTTTGGGTAGAAAGCCATCAATGTCACCAGGAAATAAAATAAGAAGTGACACAAGAATTAAAGAACAGAGGGTCTTAAGCAAAGAGACATTTTTTAAAGTTTCCTCAAAGAACCATGTTCAATTTAAAACTTACATCAAAGCTTGATGTTTGTTTATTCTTTTAAACCCTGTAATTTCACAACAGTAATCCAAACCACCAAACCCCAATTCCCCATGAAGGCATGTGTCTATATAGAAACTACATATCTACCCAGACTGGGACTATAAAATACATATGCTCAAGAAATCAAAAGAAAGCTGCAGTCATCAACTGACGTGAGAAAAACAATTATAGCCTCTTATTTCCTTTCTGTTCTCTTTTGATTTCATTGCTCAACACAGTGTTCTTTAGACTAGGCCTGGATCAATGGGCTTATTATGACCAATTATGTGAAGTATTCATTTAGATCAAGGCCCCAGTGCATTCTGCTTACAGCGCCTGGATATAAAACTATGACCCCCACCCTCCCTACCTTAGTCCTTAGACAGCATTATCATGTTACTCCACCCACGTTGAAAGGACTTGTTCAAAAACTATCCCTAATTAGAAGAGGACATTTTAATAACCTGGAGCATGCATTATTCAATGCTATTCTGCAGCTCTATCTGCTCTTAATAGAATCAGACTTAAACAGCTTTAAGCAATTCAGGTCTGTGTGAGAGAATCATAATTTAAAGTGCTAATGCATAATTTCATGTTTAATTCTTATCATGCAGCATTCTGTTAAAAAATCCATATTAATTTTAGTCATCTTTAGTCATTAACATGCAACAGTGCCTAAATATATTGCCAAAAGCTTAGCAGAAAATTGTACAGATTCTTCTTATACAGGTCCCAGGTGATCTGGATCTACATTCTTTGCATAAGCATCATCACTACCTGCAATGTGAGCTAAGAGTTGAAACTTTTAAACAGAGCTATTATGGTCCTTGGTAGTCCAGCTCCTTGGCCTCGCCACATGAAGACATGTCCTGGCACAAGAACCAATTATGAAAGTCTTCCAGCTGACCTACAGTGTGCCAGTGGGTCTACCCAGACATCTGTCTGAGGTCCTCCTCCATCAAAATAGCTGTACATTGACATAATGACCATATAATGACCATAACTGTATCGCTGCTAAGTATTTCTACAAACATAAAAGCAATATTCATTAAAGCCTTTGATACTAATATAAATTAGTTTGAATATGCAAAAATTAGATACTGTAACCTCTTGCTGTGCTTTATGACATAAATTTGAAATGATGCCTTTAATCAACTAAAGAATTGAAATAAATTTTAAACTCCTAAGAAAATACAGCAATTCATGGACACAAAGCACTTCCTGTTTTAAGTTAAGATTTAAATAAGCCCAGCCATGATCTGAGTAAAACTATCACATAATTGTGTCATGAAAGAAATATTATAAACAATTAGGTAAATTGCAAGATAACAAATCCTCTCAATCACCAGCTCCTGGGAGCCATCTAGTGACCAGATGTGCCCAGAATCCTGTAATTCAGATGGTCTTAAGTTTTATCAGCAAGATCATATAAATACATTGGCTTACCAAGGAAAGCTATGCAACCTGCTTAAGCGAAAAAAACAAGCTTCCGCTTAAAGTGTAGGTCCAGACCAGACTGCTCGTGATTGGAGCAATCTGATATTGTTACTGTTGCCTAAAGTTTGTAAAGAAAGATTTTTTATTGCTTAGTCATAAATACAGCAGAAAAGGTTTAAAACATCTGAAAAGGAAAGCAAGCAGGCAATAAGCAATAATGGTATGTAGTCCAATTACTATAGTTGTATCTGCTTCCCGACATAATTGTTCTGAGCAGGTGTCACCAACTTGTTTTCTCTCCCAACTCCTGCTTTCATACAATTTATGTTACTCATATTCAATTTTATGTCCTACTTTCATTTTCACATTTCATGTACTTTAATTGAATCTCCGATAAAATTAATCAGTGAAAAAATAATACGGGCAATGCAAATTTAATTATAAGCAGTAAAAATGCAATTTAGACAGATATCTCATATTATATCTTAAAATTATTATGCTTTTAGTGAAACTAGGAGAATACTTATTATATTAAATTTGTATTTGCAAAAAAAATATTTTTTTGAAAATGAATCTAAAGGAACGGCATCAAATGAAAAAGGGTTACAATATCATACCAAAATTCTACAACATTATAGTATTACAATTAAAATTACGCTTAGTCCCTACTTAGCAATGAAATATGTTCATTTGTTACACATTATGTTAAAAACAATCATACATTGTAATTTCTCGATACAAAAAAAAATAAATTAAAAGGTATTATAAAATGGATTATTGAGTGACAAAACTGCACATGCTAATGAACTTACAAATTATTCTAAGCGTTGCAGTTTTCAAACTAAAGCAAAGGTTTTATACATAATGCCAGCCTATTTTAGAAGTGAGATAAGGCTTCACAGCCTATGTCCTTAAAATGATAAGATTCAAGATGGCCTATCCTGCCAATTCCTAGCCAGCTAAGCACAAAATTGTTCATGATTAGTCAGAAAACGTAGATAAACATCTGACATGTGTGATATGTCTGATCAGGATCTATACTATCTGCTGGTGAACATCCAGAAATACAGCTTGTCACCTATACATGAAGCTATGAGCAAAACTTAAGCATGGTTTAACTATAGTTGCAGGAGGCCAATGGATAGTTTTAGGACAGGAGGAATTTTAAGCCATTAGATGACCAAAGATAGGGGTTACCTGCAAGGCACAAATGCATGGGGTGAGCAGACAAACAGAATGAGGAGGAAACAATTTAGTGGGCCGTATATCAAGCGGGGTACACAAACAGCTGCCGGTGTTTGTTGACAGTTAGGGAGATACCATGGTATCTAGCAGGTATTGGAATGTACTTGTTTTGTTTTTTTCAAGTCACATGAGAAACCCAGTGCAGCCTTTGCTGTGCCTCAAGTTCTTTCCCTGGCATTAGGATGGTAGATAAATGAACCAACAGATGTTATTTGATTATCTGGAACTGAAACAAATCTTAAGATAAGTGCAAAAAAAAGAAAGTTTTTCAAACTGCATGGAAGCAGTGATGTTGGTGCATAAATGATGTAGGAAAGCTAGTTATTAAAATCAATCAGGAATGAGACAGTACAAAGATGGGTAAACAAGCTCTAATGAAACTTCAACAGTATGTTCTTCCTGATAAGTGCACCTACAGTCCATTAACCTTTACTGTTTTTCACTTAGTTTAGTGTATAGCTAAACATGTCAGAGCATGAAGAAAGTTTCTTTGGAACTTTGCAGTATATAAAAAAGGTTAGAAAATGTGTAAAGTTGAGTATTGTTATCTTAAGGTACAATTTATATCTGAAGACCAAATGGAATCTTTTTGAAAATAGCAATAATAATCTAAGAACTTTATTCAAGCAAGACAATGAACGTCTGACAGAACTTTGCAATACTTTCATCAAATGCGTATTAAAATGAATGAAAAGAGATGACTCTTTGAAATGACATCTTCACACAGCATGAAAAAACTTCCAATATATGACCAATTAAAGTGCTTATTATTATTTTGTATATTGCCATGTCATGTCACATCTCAATGAACAGCCTTAAGTTATTATCATTTTTACTCTAACCAATAGTTGTATAACACCTACACCTTTAATGACTGTGTTACAAGAAAAATCATAAATTATTCTCCATTTGATCAATCTTATAAATAGCCTACAAACTAAACCTACATTAAACCCATAATAAACTTACACAATGTACCCTATTTGATGTGTCATACTAAATTAATTACACTGTATGTATACATCAACATAGAGTGCAACACACATACTTAAATTTAGGTGTGATGAATAGCAGGATGTGAAGATACACAAATGATTAAAGAACACTAAATTAAGTTCAAATCTAAAAGTTCAACAGGCGCCTGACATTTTGCTCTTTTTAAAAAATGTTTCCGGGCTGTTTTTAAAACCCGATTTAGTCTTATAGGTTACATTTGCTTAATACACATACTAAAATCTTCATTTAACAAGGAGAAACTAAAGCCATTCAACACCAGATAAGATAAATCCTCATCAGTCAGCTCCCAGGCTGACCCGAATCTAATCTATTTGCCACAGCATGATCACTTTGTGCTTGAAAAAACAACTACTGAAAATGTCTTAAATCTTTAAGTGTTCCAAGGTGCATGTTTTTTTACTCTTATTAACAATTTTAGGTGGACCTTGACCCTGAGACATGGTGCACCAAAAGAACCAAGATGTTGCCATGGTGTTCAACTTATACACAGGTGCTTGGATTACTGCACCATCTGGGGAAGATAAAAGCCAGTATTAACATATACAAACATCTGATAATTCCACACAAAAAGATGAACGAGGTAAACATGTGGACAAGAGAAATTAGTAAGTTTGATTTCTTGTTTTGTAAGCTTAGCTATGCTAAGTAAGTTTGATTTCTTGTTTTGTAAGCTTAGCTATGCTATTTGTGAAATTGTTATTTTCATCAAAATTGTTGTACTATTAGAATTTTTACTTAAAACTGCTAATAATTCATGTAGGTCATTTTTGTCGTTGTTCAAATGTTTTTTAGATTACCATCTTTGTTGTTTAACATTGTCATAGATGTTCTATCTAAATTGGTAAAAAAATATTTGAACAGTATTATTATACTGGTATGAAGTATGGGCAGAAAATGAATAAATTAAAAGTACTGATTAATCATCCAAACTGCTTTATATACATCTCGTATTAAGCAATAAAACAAATACTTGAAAATCACATTGCTTTTCTACAGGGCAATATGAACACATATCTCGATTTGTTCATCTATTGTCTGTTGATAAAATCTCTGGAAATACATGGCCAAGATGTTTATACATTGGTTGGTCTGTAGGCATCAGCACATAAAATCTCTCTAAAGATAGCAAGGAACAAGTTCAATCTTTATGGAGATAGACTTTATGTTGTCATTAGTGTAAAAGTAACGAAGTAGAGCTAGAAAACATCTGCTACCAGTGTTATACAACAGCAGGTAATGATGATGGCAGACATGCCTTGTAAGAGAACATTACAACCCACCAGTCAATCTTGGAATTGGCACTTGGACTTTGCAGCAGTTACTAGCAGAATAATCTAGTTTTTGTTTGTGTTTTGATATAAACATTGCAGACAAACATAGGAACGTTCCACTATCATTATGATTACATTCAGCTATTATCGATGCAAAAGCTCTGTTAAAAGCTTTCTGTTTAAGATCTTCTCAATTTGCTACCAAGACTCTGGGAGGGTTCTGATCAGGATATACCCTATTTGTTCCAAAGTCTCAGGATATACCCTATTTGTTACCAAGTCTCTGGGAGGGGTCTGATCAGGATATACCCTATTTTGTTTCCAAGTCTCTGGGAGGGGTCTGATCAGGATATGCCGTATTTGTTACCAAGTCTCTGGGAGGTGTATGACCAGGCTATCCCCTATTTTGTTTGCAAGTCTCTGGAAGGAGTCTGTTCAGAATATACCGTATTTTGTTACCAAGTCTCTGGGAGAGTATGATCAGGATATACCGTATTTGTTACCAGGTCTCTGGGAGGTGTCTGATCAGGAAATACCCCATTTGTTAACAAGTCTCTGGGAGGTATGTACCTTATATGTTAGTAAGTCTTATCAGTCAATCTTGCTACATACCCCTGATGTTTTGAGCATTTAACTAATTATTTTGTTTTGGTATATTTTTTTCTTATTATATTATATATATATTTACAAATGTAGCATGTTATGTTAGAAAAACACTGACTTGTGCTTTAAATGGCAGTTTTATTGATTGCCATGTATATGTAGACCAATCAGATGCCCAGGATTTGAGTACAAGAACCATTGCTACTATTTAACATTTTGACACATTATTATACTTCCTTTAATGTAACTACAGGTGGTTATCATGGAAGCAAACTAAACTATCACAAGTTTAACAGCATTGAATAGTTTCATTAACCTTGCTGTAATGTTATAACATGATAACTGATATGGGCATTGGTGAATTTAATTGCAGGTTTATACCCAGACTTAATGATACATGAGAATGAAAAATAATTTTGATGCATAATAATGAAATGCGTGATTACAAAAGCAGATTTGAGTTTCAACAATTGCTGTTGATTGGGCCTATGTGCAACAGATGGGCTTTTCAATAGGGGATTATACAAGGACACAATAACACATGCACCAGAAACATCCCACTCTAGAGTCTAATTAAAAAGCCATTATTGTGTTTCTGAAAGTTATTTTTCAAGGACAACCTTGGCTGAACAGTTAAGAATAGCCTACCAAGTATAAAATTTAAGACATTGGCAAAGTCTGATCAGGATCTACATTATCTGAAGCTGAATCTCTAGTATTATGTCAACAAGTCTGGGCACCTGTACAAATGTATACAAGAAGACAGCTCAGACATGTTAATTGTGCAGACTTTTTATTTGTTGGTTCCTCATTACTGTAAGCTTGAAACCCATAAGTGTCATAAATTTGTCAAATAGGGAACGTCTAAATCCAACTTGCAGTGAGTTTTTCCCATCAAATGAGCAGATGATGTAACTTGAAAGCCATTTGAAATGAGATTAAAAACTTATACAAAAAGAAATTACATCTTAATGCTGTGTTTGTCACTTTAAATGTGCTCTACAAGCTATTTTATATTTTAACCCGAACTTCAAATCAGTAACTATGAAAAGCAGAGTTAAAAATCTGGCCCTTGGGCCAGTTCCAACCATGAGAAAACATGCAGTTCAGACACTTTATGAATTCAGGTTGGTTAATGATGTATGAAATATCATAAAATGGCATAAAACAGCAATCATTAGTGCAAAAATAAGCCATTAAGCTACTCATGTCCAGGTGTCAAATACATTCAAATGTTTAACTGTCTAGCCATGTCTGCATATCTTTGTGGCGGGAATCTGAAACAGGTTTAAATTTATCTCAGATGATATTATTGGAAGTGATTACAGAAGCAATCTAAATCTAGCAGGTGCAAGTGACTGTCTGACTTGTCAATAAGTAGGGTTGTCCAGTACCAAGGTCTGAGCCCAGCATGCTGTACCTTGCTTCTTGAGTGCCCAAGGGCCAAATGAACTGTCTCACAACACAAACATTGGTAACAGTTGTAACCACCGATATAAAACTGTCGAAACTATTCTTATTTTACACAAGTGTCTAAAATTATAATTATTTAAATTCAACTTGATATTTTTCTTTCTCAACAAACTTGTACTTAATTCAGCACCAATTGCAACTTTTGAAAACTATTCTCTAAAATTACATGTTCTTGAATAATTGTTAATACTTGAATTAAACTTGTAATTGTGTAAATGATGTGTCTATTTAAGTACTTTACAATGGGGAATACTTAACATGCATCTCCATTTATTGCAGCAATAAGCATTTACTTTAATGGAAAGCACTATCAAGCATAATAAATGCAAAGCTTTTTTTATTGATTATTTTAATAGGTGTTTACTTGATTTATATCTAAAATGTGTTTTCGACTAAATATAATAAATTCACTACATTCATTTTGTGAACTAAACTCATAACAAACAAGTTTCTACAGTTACATTGCTTAAATAAACAAAGTGAACATTATCTACAATTAACATATTTTATTGGATATGCTTATAAAGTTGCTGAAAAACAACACAACCATAAAATATTTACATATTACCAAAAAAGATCTTAAATGGTTTCCTAATACATTTACAGCATAATGCTTCACTTTATAAAATGATCACACCAGTTTACGCAAAATTGCTTCAAATAATAATGTTCAAATATTTTAACACTGTTTCTTCACAAAGCTTTTTCTTTTACTGAGAGGGGTACATATACGAATCTCTCCTCTCATGTTTTATCATCAGTATCATTTTGATCCATGTACTGACTGGAAATAGCTTCGATACAAGACATTTAGCAAATACCATTAGATCTAAGCCTGCTATGCCCAAATTGTTCAGGCTTAGGCAAATCTTGTAGATCCAGACCAGCCTGCTCCTGCTGACTGCTATCTGATGAAGATCTGCCCTATCTGCTGCTAAGTTTCAAATATTATAACTTACCAAATTTGCATATAGCTGTAATCCAAACAGAAAGAATAAAGTATGGGTTATTAATAATGTAGCATGCTAGGGGTTTGTTAGAAGTTGATTTTTTCCAGGAAAGGAGTTGGGGGCTCCGAGAAGTGAATTAGATATTTACATCTCTGCTACCTTGTCAGACAAACTAACCGACTTCCATACAATCCAATACCATCAGTAAATGGTGAACCTTCTCGTAGTCTCTGATGAATATATATTTTTTTTATTTTGGGAGAAGGAAATACAAGCAGCCATGTTTATTGTTACAGTATTTCCCTTTAAAGTTCTTGACTCAAAAACAGATATTATCTCTTATCATGCTGAGTTGTTACTTACTTAAAAATTAATCTTAAATTATTTGACTCTTTACTTATTTGACAACAACTTCCTGCAAACTGGCCAAATTGTATGAGACTCAGTAGCTAATAGTGCAGATCCTCAACAGTCAGCTCTCAATGGTAGTTTATCTGGATCTTCAGTTTTGCTAAGCATGTAGAATTCCTGTTGAGCAAACTAAGGGTTAGGTATAAAAGGTCCTGTTTATGCAGAAATATCTTGCTTTTATGTCATAATTGAATGTTGAGAGATAATATTGAAGTAATACTCTGGCAAGAAGATTGAAGGCATCCAACTGTGCACATTTTGTCTGACTCTTTTAACTCAGAAACCAGTCCCCCTCTAAGGGGACTGGATAACAGCGAGGAATCATTATTGCAGCATCCAGATGGAGGGCTATTCTAAAATCAAGCCTAAATTGATATAGAAGAAGTCATTTGTGTTTGTTGTTAATACAGTGCAGATGAAACAAGAAAGATTCAAATTAAGATAATTAAAATCAATGTCAATAAAATTTGCTTTTATTTTAAACAGTGTATGAGGTCTTAAATTTTTAAAGGCATGAAGGTGCCGCACTGTCTAACACTGTTTAGGAGGACATCTTTCAGTAAAACTTTAACATACTCAAAAGCAATTTACAAGTCAGACCCTGCATGATGGTGATCTATTTTTTTTCTCTTCACAATTTTACATGTATTCAAGTACACAATGAGGTGACAGAATTTTACATCAGTGTCACAGAAAAAATAAAGCAAGTGTTATCTGATTTCAACTAATCTGACATTTTCTTGGCCTAACAATCAGTATATTGTAAATAATTCATATTACAGCCGACAATTCAGTTTAAGTTGCCCAGTTCTAGTTAAATTACACCTTTTTGATTAAGTGTATGTGTCATTGAAATTCATACACCTGCTTACAGTAGAAACTAATTTGAATGTTTTCACCATCCCAGTTATTTATGAACATATTATGTTCATAGGGAGAAGATTAATAGGTGTGAAAATAACTATTTATTACATTGTAATCTATGAAAGCATCAAATTGAGATGGGATTAAATTTCTTTCCACAGGCTTTCGACTCAACCTGGCAATAAATTCAAGAGGTGTCTGAGGTAGTGGAGATATGGTCAACACCACAGAAGACCAGACTAGATGCACATTCTGCAACCTTATGACTTGTTTATGCCCAATAAACGAGATTTGATTCAACAGTGTTTAACAAATTTTTAATTATTTTTGTGATGACAAGTCATAATGACTCTTGTTCAATGGATGCTAAGGAAGTGCTTAGGATTGAAATAAAAGAAGAAAACAAAAAATGATTTGAGTAAGAACTTGGCCATAAGGCATATTGAACACCAGCTTTGAGAGTAATTGCACAGACAACACAAAAGACTTAGTAATATGTTCATGTTGCTTTAAAATTCAGAGAGAAGAAAAATGAAACTGCCAAACAAATCAGACAATAGTAGGAGAAGGGTCTAGACAAGGTATGAAATTAAATCCCATGACAGAAAGGGATTTAACTGGGGGAGAAAAAACACACACATCCTAACAAAACCTGATATTGGATGCCCTGTAATAAAACTGGCATTAAAGCCTGTGTGTAAGATACAACAAGCAATCAGTGGAATTGGATTTTGTAGGCCTCCCTTGGCCCTCTCTGGTAACCCCAGCATGACAGGGCTGTGTTGTCTCAGTTGTCACTCTTAGACTCTCCACTGGTCTCAACAGCATGCACCAGGCTCTACACACACTGAGTACAGCAAACTTGAGCAACATTTAACTGATTAAAACCTGGACCAAGTTAGTGGACAGCACTCACTCACAGGCTCACTAGTGGCTAGCTTGATGTGTTGTTATCATAATGGATCTAGTCACCATCTTTCCATCTACTTCACAGTTTCCTGATTGAGTTGCAGCAGGATGTATGTGTTAGTGGTAGCATGAATACTTATTTCAAAACATGAAATGGTTTCTGTTGGGGGGGAAAAATAAGATGGAAAACAACAACAAATAAAATAAATTGAACAAAATAAAACTTTGTGCTGTGAAAATATGAGAAAAAGTGTGCAAGATATAAATGTAAAGAGTTTAGAGGTTACAAGATAAGAAAGAAAGATTCATACTGGAAATAAACAATAGTCCCCTGTATAGGAATATTCTTGGTATGTGCCTAATGGAGACGTGCACCAATACAGAGATGGAATTTCATCTATAGACAGATTCACTGGTAGACAAACCTGGATCCTAACATGAACTGGACATATCAACACTCAAGGTGAGTGGTCACTCTATTTCTTTTCTTTTTCTTGATCACTATTGTTGAAATGTGCATTTTTACATTTAAGACCCATTAGCTTATATCAAAGTTACTCAATTTTACATTTTTAACAATTTTTACATTTCATAGCTAATTACAGAGCGAACACCAATTTATTTTATTTTAAAAGTAACCAATGTACGTGGCTATTTTGTATTTGTTTTTTTCCTAACTTTACTGATCTAGCATGTGGTATATTAACTTTCACATTGTTGCAATAGTCTGCTCTTTCTCGTCTCTGTTATCTATTGTTTATTTAAAAAACAAATTGATTAAAATCAAAGATATTTATATAATTTACAACTCTGCTTATACAATGAATTTACAACTCTGATTATAAAATGTTTGGATTATTTCCCTTTTTTTAATGGAGGACTGAATGAGTTGTCTCTCTTGCTAGCAAATCCACCTATCACTAAAAAAACCATGCAGACTGTATATGTACTACCAGTATTTGTCAAAATGAGAGCTTTAAAAATCTATGTTATTTTGCTATAAGATATATGTATGTTTTGTTAGTTCACACAAAAATAGATATAGTTGATACATATGTCAAGATAATGGATTTTACATGGTTTAATTATTGTTTTTGCAGTTAATATGGCTAAGGTCAACATTTATTCCTGTTACACTGTTTCAATAACTGTTAACACTTTTACCCTCGTTGTACCATAAAACATTTGTTCATGACAACTTGGTTTCCACTTATAATTACAGCGATTGTTTTCTAACGTTTTTTTGAAATGTTCTTTTTACGACTATCTGCCATGTTGAAAGATTTTCAAGATAAATAATTTGTCACTGTTTTAAGCATTATTTGCCAAGTCTTATTAACAACTCTTGCAAAATTTTGTTGCTATGACAGATGTATATACACAACAACAGATTGACAATGATCAACTACATGTCTACGGTCATAGAACTGCAGGCTTGTCTAGGTTCCTCTTGGTTAACATATACGGCTAGCAGACTTGGAATAAGATTTTAATGATTAGACAAGACATGAAGATAATCTTCCTTCAAATTGTCTGCCATGATTACAAGGATGTCTTGTATATTCTTATCAAAACAATATAGCCAGAGCAATAATAAAAACTAATTTACAGGAAATACAGTAACATTTGAAGCAACACATGATAACGCCCATAATGCTACAAGAACTATAGATAGGGTCCATATATTGTCATGTTTACTTTTAACCTTAGTTATTGTCATACCAACCATGGTTTAAACATGCATTTCAAGTTCAGTTAATATTTTCCCAATGATAATTCATCTACAAATTGACCAGGTCACATGTTACCTAAACAAGCCTCTAGAATGAGAGAGTGCTGGAAGAGACACACAGACAGACAGACGTTGACAACAGCTCGGGTACTCACTTGGTTCTGGCCCATCATAGGGGGCCCAGAGTGGGGAGATGGTTGAGAGCCGGGAGGCTAATTAAGGGAATCACACGGATAATTAGTAACAAGCTCAAACACTTAACTGATTAATAAGTGGATATTTAATACAATTGTTGTACACTACCAGTAGGAGTACAAATGGAAAAAAAAAGTTAATACTTGCTTCCTACATTTCAAACACTGGCAAATGTACACTATTTATAAATTGCGTAAAATGGTTAACAAACTGCATTGGTAGTATGCAGATATTTTTTCCCCTTTGAATTTAGCAGTATTGGTAACATTTGTATAAGTAACCTAATAATTTTGCCACTTAATGAATATAAGATTAGTCTAAATAAAGCTAAAATGCCATTATGAAATTTGTTATTTAGTAAAAGACAATTTCAGCATTATTATATATTTTTTTCTACCAGAATACGCTTATTTTTAAAGAAAATAATCTAAAATGTGTTTGCAGAATCACCATTGAAGTGTAAACATGTATCAAGACACCAAGAATTATAAACCATGTTTATTCTGTGATACAATTGTACTCATCACCAATAGTCACTAACTGTCAAGACTATCTAGCACACATAGGTCAGACTTAGGTAAATAGTGCAGATCCAGATAAACAAGCTTTCTGATTAGGATCTACACTATATCATGTAGAATGATTGTTTTGTTACATTTGCATGTAGTTTCTTAGTCAGTTCTGCAATTCTGGCTATATTTACCATTAGAATGTAGCATGACTGCTATAAAAAAAAAAAATGCCCGATATACTGTCTTCCTATCACATTTATATACACAGCTAAAAACAGGGAATATAGACAATAATGTTCAAATAACTAACTCTAAAAATACATGTCTTTTAAACTGTGTACATTATCTACAGACTAATAACAATATTTGTTATGTTCAACAAACAAAAAGTACACTAAATCCTGTTTCAACATGAATTACAGGAATTTATCACGTTGTTTGATTCTAATGTAGGAAGGGAGACTACTCTTAAACATTGTGAACACATGCCTAACAGAGTTACGCTTTTATTGTGTTTATTCTTGCAAAATAATTAATAAAAACACAATATATTATAAGAACTTAAAGAAAATGAAGAAATGTTCATTTTATTTTTATTTTAAGGTTTAAGAAAATACATAATAATTTTATTCTTTAAAGGATGTAAAGTTTGAGGTAGCTGCTTTGATATAAGGGAAACAATCCAAAAAAATTAAAACAGTATACTTGAGAGATTAGTGTCCCCTAAATCCTAAGCACATTTACTCTTGTCACTAAATTGTAGCAACCAGGGTTAAGCAAGATGTTAAATTTAAATGTACATTTTGTACATAATGAAAGCACATAAAAGTAGATAAGCAAAATGCAGTTATATATATTTAGCAGAAACATTTTACAGAAAAAAAATATAACAATAAGCAAAGTATAATCTATCAGGAAAACAAGATTATAAGTCTTGAGGTCTGTGACTTTCAAAAATTAAAAAAAAATATATAATGTTCGATATTTTGCAGCAGACTCTTAAATAACTGATTTTCTTTTCATCATTTTTTGTTCACAAAACCACTCACCAAGTGTGAAACTATGCAGCTTCCACCAACATAAACAAAGCAAGAAGTTGCACATTAAAGCTCATTATTCCAAGACTCTGGTACTTTGAAACTATACTGATCCTTGTCTGCATTTTGTGAACACTGAAAACATTTACATGTGCAGAAAAACTGTAGATCCAGATCAGAGTCAGCTGGTGGCTGACTGATCAGGTTCTACATAGCTTTAAATCTATCATTTTACTTTTACAAGAAATCTTTAGCAAATTTCTAAGAACAGGGCATGACTTTTTAAACCATTTAGAATCATAAGGAAATAATGTGAAAGATTTACTCTATATAAACAGTTAGAAGTATTACAACAGCTTTCTGATCTGTAACTGTTGCTGAAATGGTTCCCAGGTGTTGATGTGCTGACCAACCACTTGTCAGTGATTACATACCTCATGTTGTCATGGTTAACTCTGGTTTCTTCCTTTAACAACACAGCTCCATTATTAGGACAACACAGTCAAAGTATCAAATCTCTCTATATCCATAAAATCATAATATGTGTACCTTCTTATCTAAATATAATAAGTTAAATGTTGAAAAATTCTATTTTGATTATGAAGGCAATCAGAAGGCATTTATTGTCATCAATTAATGAATGTTTATCAATTAGCCATTAAAGAATTTAATATAGAAATATACAAAAGCTTCCAAAAATATATACCATGTTTTATTGTTTGCCTAAATTTATGTTACCTTTTTTCCATACAAATCTTTAGTGGGCTTTGTCAGGGTGTTTTTGCTATGGTAATATATAACATACGTTTGCTATGGTAATATATTGTCTATGTCATTTTTATTACAATATACATGTACCTTTTTCTATGCTATTAGCCTTCAATTCTATTAATATACCTTTAATTGTATGATCTTTTCTAAAATTATTTCTATGAACATATATATTAGTTTATTTAAACAAATGAAATAAAAAGATTTCATTTTATTAATTTTATTTTATTCTTGATCTCTTGTTATAATAACTTATTTTACTTTAGTTCAAATTACAGCAAAATGGTTGATATAATGCCAATTTTTACTCTTCATTTTTTCTTTCACAAACAAATTAACATTCAATAAATTGTTTTTTGTTGTTGTTGTTTTTTGTTTTTTTTCAATTCTTTTAAATTTAAAGTCTACTAACTCTATGAGACCAATCATTATACTGTTCACAGCTACACTTCAGTAACAACTGACACATATCATGCTTGCAAAGTTGATGATGTACAAGTTAGATGGAATTAAGTTTTAAGTGAGAGGTTACATGTATCATTGTATAAGTGTTCTTTAATAGCTGATATGCAGAATGAAACATTGTTCAATTACGGTTATTATAGTGATGCCTATTTATTATTGGAGAACAACAGCAGTCTGAATAGAACTACCAGCCCACTGCAGTGAAGCTGGAAGACCTTCCCACAGGGAAGCTCTCACCCTTGGACTTAAACCCACTCCCACGAAGGCTGAGGACCTGGGCTACTACAAGACTGCATCCTTGGTCTTAAATCCACTCCATGTGGACTGAGGACTTGGGAGTCCTACAAGTCAGCAAACTTGGACTCAAATCCACTCCATGGTGGATGAAGACTTAGGTGCTTAAGGAGCTGGAGTACAACAAGTCTGCATTCATAAACTTAAACCCACTCCATGAGGGCAGATGAGTTGAGAGTACCCATAGTTACACCCGACTCCATGAAGGCTGTGGTGACGGAGTTGTTAAAAGTTTGCACTTTAAGATTAAAACCCACTCCATGAGGGCTGATGAGTTGGAATACTACAAGTCTTCATCCTTGGACTCGCACCCACTCCATGACGGATTAGGAAATGGAGTAGTTACATGTCAGTACTCTTGGACTCAAACCGATCACACGAGCGCTGAGGAGTAACAGTAGTTACAAGTTTGTATCTCTGGACTCACACCCACTCCATGCTGGCTGAGGAGATGGAGTGGTTACAAGTTTGCACCCTTACACACAAACCCACTCCATGAGGGCTGATGAGTTGGAGTAGTAACAAGTCTGCTCCCTTAGACTCACATCCACTCCACAAGGGCTGATACGTTGGAGTAGTTACAAGTCTGTACCCTTAGACTCACATCCACTCCACAAGGGTTGATGAGTTGGAGTAGTTACAAGTCTGTACCCTTAGACTCACATCCACTACACGAGGGCTGATACGTTGGAGTAGTTACAAGTCTGTACCCTTAGACTCACATCCACTCCACGAGGGCTGATACGTTGGAGAAGTTACAAATCTGTACCCTTAGACTCACATCCACTCCACGAGGGCTGATACGTTGGAGTAGTTACAAGTCTGTACCCTTAGACTCACATCCACTACATGAGTCTAGTTATGAGTCTGCACAAGTAGGCTCAACCCACTCCATGAGGGCTGAGAAGTCAGAGTAGTCTGTGACTTCAGTTATTGAGTCACAAGCACCCTGATAAAAGTTATGTTGCCTGGTCTTGCAAGATTAAATTATTATCAACTAAATACCACCCCAATACACATGCAATTTGGAATTACTCCTAACACACTTGAAATAGGGAGCACTTATGCTAGTACACTCACAATTAGAAGCAATAACTAATACACTTGCAACTGGAGCAATCACTCCAATACACTTGCAATGGGGAGCAATCACTCTAATACACTGGCAATGGGGAGCAATCACTCTAATACACTTGCAACAGAGAGCAATGACTCCAATACACTTGCAACAGAGAGCAATGACTCCAATACACTTGCAACAGAGAGCAATGACTCCAATACACTTGCAATTGAGAGCAATAACTCCAATACACTTGCAATAGAAAGCAATGACTCCAGTACACTTGCAATTGAGAGCAATGACTGCAATACACTGTCTTGCAATTAAGAGCAATGACTCCAATACACTTGCAATTGAGAGCAATGACTCCAATACACTTGCAATTGAGAGTAATGACTCCAATACACTTGCAATTGAGAGCAATGACTCCAATACACTTGCAATTGAGAGCAATGACTCCAATACACTTGCAATTGAGAGTAATGACTCCAATACACTTGCAATTGGTAGCTTTGACTAATACACTTGCAAATGTGAGTAATCACTCTAATACACTTGCAATTTGGGGCAATTACTCCAATATTTCTCCAACACAGTTGCACTTGGGAGATGCCACTCCAACCTAATTGCAATCGGAGGATATTTATCCCACGCAATTGCAATAGGGAGTAATCACTCCAATACTACATCAAATGGAAGCAATTTCTCTGTATTTGGGAAAATCAGTCAATAATATTGCACAATCAGATATCCCAGAAACAGATTTGTACACATGTAAATACATTGTACACTCGACATTGGGCCATAACTTAAATCTTAAATTATCCTCCGGCAGCATTTACTGGAATGAAGCATTAACAGTGCTGCCCCACAACTGACATGATACTACACAGTCATGTTATCCTTACACCTGACTGTCCAGTCATGAAATGCTTTTACCAGCTCAGTTAATAAACAGCAAACATCAGATCTATTACTACTCATTTCTTAAATGCTTTTCCTAGGACCAACCTTAGAACTGACAAAACTACTGCATGCATAATTAATTGCAGAACAGTATATTTTTAAATGCCCTAATACAAGTCTAGTGATGGGTGTGTTCCATTGTGTAACATATGAGTTTAATAACCTACAATACTATTTAAGGAAAACCTATTATATTAAGAATGTGCTCTGGCAGAAAAATCTTCTCCTTTTGATGCTACAATTACATGTTATGCTATATTTAGTATTTTTACCTTTATAGGCTAATTATTTTGTTAATAACCAATTGTCTGTCTTTTACCTACCCTGGCTGTTTTTATTATTGTTTAATGTTTCAGTTTCTTTTAGTTCTTTGATATTTTATATTAATTTATAATTCTGGAACTGGTGTTTCATTTACAAGTTGTCTTGCAGCTAGAGCATCCTTAATGATGCCTTGTTGAATATACCTTATATAGTATATGCTGAGACATGGCATATTGTTTTGTTCCAGTGGGATTCAACAACAATCTATATAACGTGCATGAAAAATATAATACTGAATTCTCACAGCGTCTAGATAAATGTAACAAGGATCCATTTTGATGATGACCATTTAATATTCTTTTTGTGTTTATTTTTAGAAGGTAATGAGCATCAGATACTCACTAGACTAGTACATGGATATTGTAGTATCGGCAATAATAAGTTGAGTCAATGGTGCAATTTGTTTTGACTAAGAATGCAGCTGTTTTTACCTCGGTCAGTTTTATCGGGGCTTCTTTTTTGTTATTTTTTTTTGCCTATATCAACTGAAATTATTCAGTCAACTGCCTCATTAAGCACTTACTTGTATCTTTTTATTTCTTTTTCAATTGAAGTGAGTCATATTTTCCTAGTACAAAATGCCATGTCAAGTGCATATGTGCAATAATACTGATAATGTTAAGCAACAAACAAGATAAATATCTGAGGGTCAAACTTATCAAATTAATATAAGGGTCTGATCGGTAGTTTTTATACTGAAGTAAGAAAAAATTGGAAAACAAAACACTACACCAAATTACATCTAACCTGCTAAACAAAATAATGCTTTAACACACAGATCACAAGACAGGGTCTGGTGTTTCAGAGCTTGCTGTAATTGCCTATCTGTACACATTCACTTGTCCAATGTGTAAAGGTATAATAATAATTAAAAAAATAACAGAATACATAAATAGGGGAGGAGATTAAAATAACACAAGAGTATCTGAGATAAATACCTGAGCACTTCTGTATGTTAACTTTCAGAAACATCTTTTTTAATAAAAATATGCCTTTCAATTGTAAAAAATCAGATCCATTTACATTATACAAGGGACTTGCTATCTTCTTGTTTATACAGGAGTGAGAGGGAGACTGATTTTTTTTGCGGTTTGTTTGATTATCTGTTTCTCTGGGTTTTTTTAAGGTTTTTGTATTGTATACTTACAGGAAAGAAGCCTGGAGGCATTCCAGGACCGCCTGGCATACCATCTTGTGGGGGCATCTGACCCAGGGGGCTTGGCGCAGATGGATTCTGAAACGAGAAGTGCGAGTCTTATAAAGTCAACAACCAGACAGACTTCTGGAAACGTGTAAACATAACTATGAATTTTTCTGTAAGCCAATTAGTATTCTATTGGTAGTTTTGAGAACAAAGATCTATGCCTAAAGCAGGAAATGTGTTTATAGCTAAATAATCTGTATGAGGCATTATATGTGTGGTTATATGAACTCATTTAAATCTCTGTTGAACAGACTTCAGAAAATGAGTTCAGGATGTGAACATAGCCTGGTTTGGAGATGTACATACTATGTACCATTACAAGAACACAACTAAATCTCTTATTCAAGAAAAAGATATACAACTATGTCTTATGTTGTGTTAGACAATAAGCATGGTATTTGGGATTAGCTCTTGGCCCGCTAAAAACAACGTGAGGCTTGTCCAGGGATTGTTTTCTGAAAAAGGGGATGGGGCCTAGGGCATTTAAGAAGGGAAAATTTCACAGCGTTTTATTAAAGAAGGGGCATAAATGTGCAGTTTAACTTTTTAATTTGCTCTCATTCATCTTGTATATTTATTACAAGGCCATCTCTCTATTTTTCTTGATCTTGAATTCCTCCAATAGATTATCATAGTACAATTCACTCAATTTTTAAATTCATGGAAGGGGAATTTTCTGTTTTAGGGGAAAAACTAGGCTTATTTTCCATGGGGAAGGGGCCTTTAAACGGTCCCTTTTATATAAGGTTACAATAAAACTTGTCTGATCATATTCTACACTACTCATTGCCTAGTCTCTACATGGACCAATATGTCTTATTATTATTACATGACGCTGTCAGCAAACACTGAACATTATAATGGATCATACACAACAGCAGCAAGCCAAGAGTCACCAAAGAAGGGACATAAATATTTTATTATCTGTTGTTGGTATACTAGACACATTCTTTGTGATATAAACATGAAAGTTAAATATAAAATCAAGGCTATAAAAAACATCATTTTGTGTTTAAATGCCATGCTTGTTGGATTACTGATAAGAAACAGCAAATACTAAGAATTAAACCAATAAATGAGAAATAAAGCCCCAATGTGAAATTCAGTAGGACCAGCATCTATCATGGATTCTGAAGCATTCTAGAAGCACTACTGAACAACAGATTAACAAAGCCAAAAAGCATCAATAACTATTAAATATGAATAATTACTTTAACACCATCTTGCATAAAACAGCTACCTTTCTTCATTTTATACATCCCAGCTAAAGATAACAATGCAACAATCACAAGAAATTGAAGTGGTGCTAACATTAAATATTAGTGTAACTTTAATCAAGAGTTCACAAACTTGCCACTGTCTTTCAATATATACATGAACTGTGATAAAAAACTTTATTGCCATGTTTCTTCTTATATTATGCTCATTTATTTATATATTTTGTATATTTCTGTTAAATAAAGATGTGTAAGACAAATGCTTTTTTTCTTTGAACCTCATTATTTTGTATGAATGCCAGAGGCATCAATGTTAAATTAAGCAAAGGGAGATAAGCACGAAAGTACTTAATTCTAAAAGTGACAAAGTTGTCTTTCTTGGAAAATATTGGTACTTCTCATGTACAAGGAAGAATAGGTAAAATTTTAAATTAATTTTTGAAACACATTCAAATACAAATAATTATCTTAAAAAAACAGAACACTTTTATCATACACTTACATACATACTATTTACATACTATTAAAAACAATCACAGAGATACATGTAGTCTGAAATTTTAACAATCCAATGGTTGCTTCCTTTTTGTTTATCAAGAATAGTGCTTTCATAGAAAGATTCACTTAGTTCAGAGCTAAAATTTATAAAGAGGAGGACAACACTATGAACTCCAGTATAAATAAATACATATAGAAGGTATGTTTTGTGTAAAATGTAGACAAGTTATATTTCAACTTCCCGTCATGCATTACTAGCTAACCACTCTGAACCTGCTCATCACGTATTGTGTAAACTGTCACTGTAGATTCAGATTAGCCAACTCCCAACTTGGAGCTGTCTGATCAGGATCTTAAGTTTTTGCTGCTAAGTGTGTCTACCAACATGGATTTTCTACATGTGACTGTAAGCCAAAAACTACAATTCTTTACTGGCAAAACACAAATGTAGCAGGTTATGAGATGACACACTGTTAGTTGAGTATCTGTCTACATACACTATTACTGCACTAGACAATAACTCTTTTAAGAATGTTACAAATAAAAAGAGGGTAGATAAGCTGATGTTTTGGTGACTTCAATCACGTCTTCCACAAAAATTTCATGTCTGAACACCTTGTTTACGCATTTGTACGAAGAACTTAATACATGTTGTTGACATAATTCACAATTTCTAACCAGATAACTTTGCAACATCCCACGCAAATGACATGATAGGGGTTGCTGCACAGAACCAAAAAAAAGTAAACACAACAAAAGATCATCCACTGATCAACAGTGGGTTAAAATAAAAAGTGTCTTATTATTGATTTTCTGGGGCACAAACTTATGGGGGGAAGGATGATGGAATTTCCCTTTATGAACCTTGATTATTGATTGTGGAGCAGGGACTCTATTCATGGTATAGCCTACTTCTGAACTCCAGCTTGTAGACTAGCTATAGGCAAGCCCACACTCTACACAGCTCTCTGTACACACACACACTATAGTCCAGGTAACTAACTCTTAACCTGCTGTATTTATCTATAAACCATACTAAATTCTTATTCATTTACATGATCATACTTTGGCAACAGTTTATAAAAACCGTGCAGCAAATAGTACAGAATCTGGTTAGAAACTCCCAACTCGAGATGGCTGATCTGGATCTCTCCTATTTGCATGGCTTAGCAGGTTAGGTGGTATGAAAGTCACTGGAGGTGTATGACCCCTCCTCATCTACCTGGGGCTTGTACAGGTAAGACAAAGGAACAACACATGGAGGGGGGCAAGGATGTACCTCAATGTGACATTATCAGCTGATAGATGTGAAGAAAGTCCAGACTTATTTGTAGTAAACATTACTGTCAGCTTCAGAAAACAAAATTATCATATATTCCAATGTAAGAACAGACAGATATATTGAGGCCAGGTCTCAAAGCAGAAATTTATCACAATTTTATTTTAAAATCTTTAATCAACTAAACAACCAAATCATTTTTGTTAGAAACCTATAGAAAAGTAATGATAGATGAAAAAAAGTCAGTTTCTCTCATCTTTCCACAGAGATAAATTAAACCTAATAAGCACAAATCTACCTTTATATAAGTCTTGATCAGTACAGTTAAATATCTAGCTGCATGAAGTTGTGAGCAAAAGGCTCAGCATTCAGAATTGGTTATTCAAAATGAAGCATGTTAAGAAGTAACTTGCATATCAATATTTAAAACAAATACAGCTAGTCTCTGTCAGCTAGTCTATCTATAGGCTATAGCCCTGGGGTTGGGGGGAGCTGCAAAATGGGAAGGGATCTTCCAAACTAGTGATCTAAACCTCAACCCTCCTTTCTTTACATACCCACAACATTACACACTTAGTAACTGCATTTTTTAAAAATACAGCCTCCCACCAAAACATAACTTTGTCACCTGTATAACAAAATATTAAATGTTAGTCTGCTACTGCCAATTTTTGATTCCATGAGACAGACATAATATCTATCGGTCCAGCAGTAACAATTACACAAATCTGCTGTACAACGATATTGTTTATACACAATCCCATAACATGCCGGAATTCTTCATAGCCCATTTTAATTTGTTTCTTTAGCCTGCATCTTTATGTAATGTAAAAGCAAATGTAACCCCATCACATTTAAGAGACTGGACAGCAAATAGATCAGATTTCTGATCTACACTGTTTATAATAAATATGATTAAACTATTACAATGAAAACTTAAAATAATGTTAACATCTCTCTTCATCTTTTAAATATTGTCAAATGTCCTTATTTATCCCCTTATCCCCTATTTTGATAAATGTTGGTTTAGAAGTGTGTGTTTAATATTTCTCTATACAAGTAATGCATAAGTTTATCTGTATTTAATTACCAAAATGTAATCAGATAAACTTATCATATTACAACAAAAGCTGAACATTTTGTTGGTGACCTAATACACACATAAAAAAACACAATCTCAATATTTCTATGAGAGAATAAATAAACAAATATTGTAAGTCGGCACAAAGAATATCCAAGGGAAACAACCTTGCAAAACCAATTGATAATATCTCTATTACCTCCCTTCTATTGGAAGAGCCCCTAGGACCTGACAATGCCCATACTTCTTAACATAGTTTGGTCAAGCAAAGGCAAATGGTATAGATTGGGATCTACCTTACTTGCTACCATGTCTCAAAAAGTATGTCCATAGACAGTGGAGGACAAAATCCCTTCTGGTCATTGTCGCACAGATGGACAGAAGCCTTCCCCTGAATGTTCAAAGATGAACAGAATCCCTCCAGTGACTTTTTTAGGGACAGAATCCTTCATGTGGATTTTTCAAAATGCCCATTTATCTCCCTTCAAAGATTTATTTTGAAAGCAACATTCTTTTTGCTTATGGCTGCATTTTAACTCTTTATTATTAACTGATCAGACAAGAGGATTTAAATTACAAAGTATAAATTCAAACCATACCTGTTGATAAGAGAGGAATTGTTAAAAATAAAAGAAGCTGGATCTATGCTGATCATGCAAACATTAATTTAAGGTCATTAATTAAGCACTGCAACTAAGCTGCCCAACTTAAGATACCTTATCTATGTTGTTTTTTATTTATTTATGAATCATAATAAAATAAAATAATCCAGTATTACTTTGTTTATAACAATGAGAAAAAATAAAAATGTTGCATTACAAACCTTTATTTTATTTGGGGTTGGGGGAGGATTATGTATGGTGCATAATAAGACATGTAACACCTGTGACTGCTCAGCCTCTTAGCATGGGGGTTTATATCCCAATAGGGGCTAAGGACTTAATATGGGATAGATCTTACAGCTGACTTTGGTGTGCTGGTGGTTCTATCCAAACATCTCATCCACTTAAACAGCTGGGCATGGCTATGATGGATGCAATGTACTTCAAAAATAACAATAGTTATTTAGTTTTTTAAACATTGTTTCTCCTCTATTAGGACCTTACTGTGCATGAATATGACTTTAAATCAATTGTCTACCACTAAGAATCTGCAGTCAAAGTTTAATAAAGTCTACTTTAATTTTAAAGAGATAATAACCAAATAAGACAAATATTTAATTGTCATCTCAGTCTTCACAAATGAAATTAAAAAACACTAAGCCTTTAGTCCACCCAGCTGAACCAAGCTACTAGCACCAACTGCATTATCAGTAATCGCAGTTTGGGTCTTTTTTTACAACCCAACAAAAAGCTTTTTGGGGGCGAATTGTGCAATAACAGCTCAGTGAATATTATGACAATTAGTAGTGTGTTTGGTTTAAATATGGACAGACTAAACTTATTATCAAACACATTTGCTTGAACACTTCTATAGATACTTATGTAATACTTGCTCTGTATTCAAGATTTGTTAAGATTTAAACTTCACAGTTTCACTTTCGTGTTAAAGAATATTACTTTTGAAGTGATATTGCGAAGAAATAAATTGGTCATATCAATTCGATGTTTTTGTTGCATGTTGTAATGATTTCTCACGGATGCGGGTGACTTTGTACCGTTTCAAAGTTGTACCAAGATTATTTGTTTGGAAAAAGCATACAGAATTTGTTGAGTAGGTGTTTTCACTGATGTTGTTGTGTTGCCCTAGGAATTATAAAAGTGTCATTCACACTTACAAATTAACTCAGTTAACAACATAAGCTTTTTTTAAACATTTTTATTCCACAATTGCCAATGAAGTGGTGCTAAATGCTACTATGCTAAACGTGCTTAGATTCCTGATATACTATTTCCGGCAAATTTAGTGGTCTGCATCCACTTTTTCGTGTATTGTAAAATTTACTTAAATGAAATTTTGTGAGCGATAATATCATATCAACATTTTCCTTATTTGGGAGATCACTTTAAAAATTGTTAGTCAAAATGTATAATGGACAGACAAAAATTTTATTAGGATTTAGTATCATATTTTTAGATAAATAATCCAGATTTAGGCCAGGTCAAACCTTATCATCTATAGACTGGTTCTATTCTGGGTTTATTGCTGCAAAACACTCCATAGCTTCTGTAACTCCACTGACAGAACATGCGACTCTGACTTTTTAACAATACACTCTATTGCAGGTGTATTACCAAATAATTACCCAATATCTCTATTGATTCATTACACAAAATCTTAAAATATTCAAAAAGTCAATGGAATGCTGAACCAACTGAGATATGTCAACACTTGACTATTGAAGCAACATTGCTCATTTCTGACCAATATTGAGGGACTGTGAGCTGTATACAGGTAGAGACGGCCAGAAGAACAATGTACTGGGGGTAAACAATGTCAGAATGTACCCCCATACCTAAAACTGGAGGGGGGGGGGAAGAAGAGAGAAAATCTACATTGTAGTCCTGCTCTGTGTAAATAACAATGTATAACGCTGTAAAGAATTAAGACAAACTTCCTCCAGGCTAAAATCATTTTTGCTACCATACTGTGATGTTGGGACTTCATCTATATTTGGCCATTTATGACTCATTCATGAAGAAGAGAGACAACATGGTCACTGTTTGTTTTAAGGTTGTTGATTATTATTTTGTACATTTTCGTGTGATTTACTTTCATGAAAATGCATCCTAGTCGCCTTGAAGGGCCTCTTTATTTCTACTGCCTTTACCAATAACATACACAAGAGCTGTAAAGACTCTCAGCATGTAGCATGCAGGCCTGAGCAAGGATTACAATACACCCAGGCATTGGTATGGTACCTAGCTGTATCAACTTGTAGAACGTTTACAGCAGTAATTTACACAATAAATACAGGGAGTCTTGTAGTTTCTCTACACAAAGGATGGAAAGAAGGAAATACAGATGCACATATAGACTTTACACTGTATGCTGAAACTTGACATTTAGCTTGGTGAACATAGTTGAGAAATTTAATGATTAACATTTTTGCAACCCTCATACTAGCTATATTCATATCCACAGTTTAGGGATAGAGAGAAAGAAATACAGATGAGTAGATATAAATCTAGTACACTTGGGATGGAAGAGATCCAGTTATATAATGTTAAAGATGAATGCTAAAGCCTGATGTGTATCACAGCCTCATAAATTACTACTTGCTAACACATGATCAACTTAAACTGTACAATACAATGTACATAGGAGTTAAGCTACAAAATAGCAACTGCTTTTATCTGATTTTTCATGGAGTTTTCTAGTGTGTTATTTAGAAAATACTGGACAAGTAAACAGCACCAGCTGAAACCTGGCAAACCATTGGAACATATATTCTGTGAAGAACCAGTGTTGGCTGACCTATTCTAACTTAAGTAGGTTGCATGATACTTGATTTACAGACATTTACAGACAATACCCAATAGCTTTGAAGTTTGAGAGCTGGCATCATTTCAGGTGTCTAATGTATACTATCACAGTGAAGGCAACACTAAGTCTGCATTAATTAGATACCATCACTGGATAACTAGATGTTCTTGGTGGAAAGATAATCACAAAAGCAGAAATATTTTAACCAATACACCTGCCTACTAAATACAGTGATTGGGACTTGTATGCCACATTAACTGATGAGCCAAGACAGGCTATGTAGTAACAAAACAGTGGCTTTACCCAAACAACAGCTTTAAGTTCAGACATATAAGAAAACCTTGAACTACAGTTTTAATGTCAGACAATGATATCTTGACCTACAGCATTGAGTTCAGACATGAGAAAATCTTGAACTACAGTTTTTATGTCGGACAATGATATCTTAATCTACAGCATTGAGTTCAGACATGAGAAAATCTTGAACTACAGTTTTTATGTCAGACAATGATATCTTGATCTACAGCATTGAGTTCAGACATGAGAAAATCTTGAACTGCAGATGCAGGTTTAAACACACAAAATAATTGTTACTTTACTTGAACTACAGCTTTATGGCAGGACAGGGGAGAAAATCTTGAACTACAAATGAGTTTAGACAGCAAATCTTGACCAACCACTCTGAATTATGAGACGACAGTTTTGAGTTCAGATATATGAGAAAATCTCTGACCTCTAACCTTTATTTTCTACATTGGTAATAGCAGGTACACATTCCATCCATTTAATTACAACAACATACAAAGGTAACTAGTCAAGTTGTTTAGATGTAACCAGCTAAATTGTGGATCTACATCAGACTCCTAAAACTTTACTTGAACTAGGTCAGATCATTTTGCAATGCTGTTTTCAAGTTTTGAGCCCATGCCAGTCCTTTCATTTCAAGAACTTCTCACCATACTAACATTATATTCCTTAAAGATCTTAAAAGACTTTATGTCAAATTGTCATTAAACATATAATTTTATTAAAATTTTGTGTTGCATGTTCTTAGGATATATGAGTGAATACTCCAGTAAAGTACCGAAAATTGGAGCCAGAAATCTTTGTCATAAACATGATAAGTTAAACAATTTTCAAGCCATATATAAACATTTTGCCCATGAGTTACTCTAAGATCTTTTACCATTTTTTTTAGACTTCTTAAAGAAGCCAGTCTCAAGCCCACAACAGTGAAAACATTTTGGTATATTTTGAAACACTAAACCACGGCAAATGGATGCTGAAAAACCAGGTCTCCTTATCTTACCATAACACATTCATCCCTACAATGGCTCAAAACGTCTACAGCAGTACACAATGACTTTAAACCAATCGACAAACATTACAACCCTGTACCATAGACACAGTTAAAATAAGTTTTACAAGGCCACATTAATAAGCCAAGATGTTATTTTACCCTATAATGTCAGTGTTTTTCTTCATCAAGATCAAACAGTTGTTGTGTATAGCAATAAAGGTAATGTATGGATAAGTCACATAATGTATAAAAATATTTTCTACAGCTTGCCACACTGAAATCATTGTGGATGACTGATGGATGACAACAGTTTAAATCCCTGTCTGTTGGGAGATGTCCTATAAACAACCTTCCCATCGCACCAAGTTCATCCAGTTTGAAGTAGATATAATCCTGCATTAAATGTTAAAGAATACTATATGCTCTTTACATTCAACTTCAGCAAACCACATTATCTTAGATGGGTCAGACATTCCCAGGAATGGTCAACTGTCATAAAGCTGGGCATAAGAACATAAGCTATACCAGTACCTGGTTCAAAATGATGTTGGTTGGGTTTTAAATCCATAATACAAGACAACTGGTGAGGACCATCTTACTACATCACTACCATGGTTGGTTATACTATGTCTGGTATAGTTCACATCAGTTTTTGCTTTAAAATGTATCACAGCCACACAACTATAGTCAATAAAAGAAGCAATAATTGGCAGACAAAACCCCAAAACAGAACCAGCCGCACTATAGGCCAACTAGCAAACATACCCATATAGTCTTTGCCTTGATCCGGACTCAAATCTTTCCAGTGCCAAAGTGTTTTCAGCAACTGGTTATTCAAGGCTGCCAGTCTATTCCTTACACAGAATTGATGATTGAACAACTAATAGTCCCACATGCACAAGGACTTTGCTCCTGGACAATGTTGCATGGGCAACCAGTCGTGTTACAAATAGGCATTATACTCATATAACCAATCACAGAATAACACCATTCCTGCTTTATGATCGGTGTTGTTATATGTAGAATAACCACAGAATAACACCATCCCTGCTTTATGATTGGTGTAGTTATATGTAGCATAACCACAGAATAACACCATCCCTGCTTTATGATCGGTGTTGTTATATGTAGCATAACCACAGAATAACACCATCCCTGCTTTATGATCGGTGTTGTTATATGTAGCATAACCACAGAATAACACCATCCTTGCTTTATGATTGGTGTAGTTGTAGGTAGCATAACCACAGAATAACACCATCCCTGCTTTATGATTGGTGTAGTTATTGGTAGCATAACCACAGAATAACACCATCCCTGCTTTATGATTGGTGTAGTTATAGGTAGCATAACCACAGAATAACACCATCCCTGCTTTATGATTGGTGTAGTTATAGGTAGCATAACCAAAGAATAACACCATCCCTGCTTTATGATTGGTGTAGTTGTAGGTAGCATAAGCACAAAATAACACCATCCCTGCTTTATGATTGGTGTAGTTATAGGTAGCATAACCACAGAATAACACCATCCCTGCTTTATGATTGGTGTAGTTATAGGTAGCATAACCACAGAATAACACCATCCCTGCTTTATGATTGGTGTAGTTATAGGTAGCATAACCACAGAATAACACCATCCCTGCTTTATGATTGGTGTAGTTATAGGTAGCATAACCAAAGAATAACACCATCCCTGCTTTATGATTGGTGTAGTTATTGGTAGCATAACCACAGAATAACACCATCCCTGCTTTATGATTGGTATAGTTATAGGTAGCATAACTACAGAATAACACCATCCCTGCTTTATGATTGGTGTATAGGTAGCATAACCACAGAATAACACCATCCCTGCTTTATGATCGGTGTTGTTATATGTAGAATAACCACAGAATAACACCATCCTTGCTTTATAATTGGTGTAGTTATATGTAGCATAACCACAGAATAACACCATCCTTGCTTTATGATTGGTGTAGTTATATGTAGCATAACCACAGAATAACACCATCCTTGCTTTATGATTGGTGTAGTTATTGGTAGCATAACCACAGAATAACACCATCCCTGCTTTATGATTGGTATAGTTATATGTAGCATAACCACAGAATAACACCATCCCTGCTTTATGATTGGTGTAGTTGTTATATGTAGCATAACCACAGAATAACACCATCCCTGCTTTATGATTGGTGTAGTTGTTATATGTAGCATAACCACAGAATAACAACATCCCTGCTTTATGATTGGTGTAGTTGTTATATGTAGCATAACCACAGAATAACAACATCCCTGCTTTATGATTGGTGTAGTTGTTATATGTAGCATAACCACAGAATAACAACATCCCTGCTTTATGATTGGTGTAGTTGTTATATGTAGCATAACCACAGAATAACACCATCCCTGCTTTATGATTGGTGTAGTTGTTATATGTAGCATAACCACAGAATAACAACATCCCTGCTTTATGATTGGTGTAGTTGTTATATGTAGCATAACCACAGAATAACAACATCCCTGCTTTATGATTGGTGTAGTTGTTTTATGTAGCATAACCACAGAATAACACCATCCCTGCTTTATGATTGGTGTAGTTATAGGTAGCATAACCACAGAATAACACCATCCCTGCTTTATGATTGGTGTAGTTATAGGTAGCATAACCACAGAATAACACCATCCCTGCTTTATGATTGGTGTAGTTATAGGTAGCATAACCAAAGAATAACACCATCCCTGCTTTATGATTGGTATAGTTATATGTAGCATAACCACAGAATAACACCATCCCTGCTTTATGATTGGTGTAGTTGTTATATGTAGCATAACCACAGAATAACACCATCCCTGCTTTATGATTGGTGTAGTTGTTATATGTAGCATAACCACAGAATAACAACATCCCTGCTTTATGATTGGTGTAGTTGTTATATGTAGCATAACCACAGAATAACAACATCCCTGCTTTATGATTGGTGTAGTTGTTTTATGTAGCATAACCACAGAATAACACCATCCCTGCTTTATGATTGGTGTAGTTATAGGTAGCATAACCACAGAATAACACCATCCCTGCTTTATGATTGGTGTAGTTGTTATATGTAGCATAACCACAGAATAACAACATCCCTGCTTTATGATTGGTGTAGTTATAGGTAGCATAACCAAAGAATAACACCATCCCTGCTTTATGATTGGTGTAGTTATTGGTAGCATAACCACAGAATAACACCATCCCTGCTTTATGATTGGTATAGTTATAGGTAGCATAACTACAGAATAACACCATCCCTGCTTTATGATTGGTGTATAGGTAGCATAACCACAGAATAACACCATCCCTGCTTTATGATCGGTGTTGTTATATGTAGAATAACCACAGAATAACACCATCCTTGCTTTATGATTGGTGTAGTTATATGTAGCATAACCACAGAATAACAACATCCCTGCTTTATGATTGGTATAGTTATAGGTAGCATAACCACAGAATAACAACATCCCTGCTTTATGATTGGTGTAGTTATAGGTAGCATAACCACAGAATAACACCATCCTTGCTTTATGATTGGTGTAGTTATATGTAGCATAACCACAGAATAACACCATCCCTGCTTTATGATTGGTGTAGTTATATGTAGCATAACCACAGAATAACAACATCCCCGCTTTATAATTGGTGTTGTTATATGTAGCATAAGCACAGAATAACACCATCCCTGCTTTATAATTGGTGTTGTTATATGTAGCATAACCACAGAATAACCCCATCCCTGCTTTATAATTGGTGTTGTTATATGTAGCATAAGCACAGAATAACACCATCCCTGCTTTATAATTGGTGTCGTTATAGGTAGCATAACCACAGAATAACACCGGTTAGGTCCTGGAGCTCAAAAATGGAGTAAAGCTTTATGTCATAGGGCCCTACAGCTCAGCCAGCCTCCCATTCATACAACTAACATTTAAGGCTAATGACTAAAATATACAGAAAAAAATCCAAATTCATATAAGACAAAGATGTCATAGTATATTCATTTTTTATTCAAGTTAGAATTCCAACCTACTTACATTATGAGATCATCAGAGTTTGATGGAGGGTCTAACAAACTTGCAGTTAAAAGTTACTATTTTTTGTTAGTTAATCTTTGCTCATGAACAGAATGCTAATTTGTTATTGGGATGTGTGCAATGAAATATATATCAATTAATCTGGTGAATGTATGTATGTTACCAGGTTAACACTAAGCAAGGTCGATCTGCTTATCCTGCTGCTCACAACTTGTGTTTACCCATCAGTGAAGAAAGTTAAAACATTAGCAAAAACTTACAATTTATGCTGAAACAGCAACTGCAATTTATTTTTGGTTAAAGCATAATCCACCATCTTAAGCTATCTTTTACACAAGGATTCACAACACCTTCATAATTAGTTAGAAAATTAATATCATTACACCTTTAAAACTGACCTGTTGCCTTAAACTTAGATGGATTGAATTAACCTGACAATTTATCTAAGGACATGTTACTGTTTTGTTTTATTAATTCCATTGCAGTGACACACTTATTGTTATTAGTACTGTCATGACAACTTGTGGAGGAAGGCCCAGGACAAGTGTCTTGGTAGCACCACCTCTGCCACTCATGGTAGATTCATGACAAGGATTCAAGTCAATATTGTGAGGGGCTATGGAGTTTGAAGAATTACAAACTGGAAACTCTACCCACAACAAAATACTTTTTTTCTGCAAATATACAAGTAAGTCACTTTTACCTAAAAAGGTCCTGCAAAACACTGTTCATTGATGACTTAGAGAACAGTGTGGACAGTGAAACAAAAATCCACAATCCACAATCCTCATTGCGAACAGGTATTTCTTATCTGAGCCATGCTGCAGAGATACCAGAAGCTATTTTTAAACTAATGTGAAACCATGTGGCAACATTAAGTTTATGTCATACTGCCGAGTAGTCCACTCTGATGTCAATATCTATTTTCAGGCCAGATCGATATCGTGCTTATTTTCGTGCTTATTTATTGATTTGGAAAAAAATCAATATTCAGAATTATTTTTTTTTCACAAACTGCCTGATACCACCTTTAACAGAACACTTTGGTCAAACCAATAAACTATGTTATCTGCTCACAACTTCATCTACAGGTAACCAGTAGTAATGATAAAGACTAAGCAACAAATAGTGTAGATCCTGAAGAGAAGGCTCCAAGTAGGAGCTAGCTGACCAGGATCAACATTATTAGCTTTGGCCTGATCAATTCATGCCTAGAAGGCTACGAGTTAGGCCCAACCCTGTGAGGCCCAGTAGTAATAGTTGTCTTTCACCATTTCACTGTTGACATGTATTTACTTGTGTTTTCACCAACCTCTTATCACTAGATCATGTTTTGTACACGCTGAATCAATGCAATGTCTATATCACAGGTACATGATTGTACACTGGGAACCCAGTTTCATGAAACTATAGCCATGACTTACAAAAAGGTGAAGATAGATTTTAAAGTGCAACAACTTGTCCACATTCAAACCTAGCCTACCAACTTGTGCAAGTTCCTATTTATGTTTAGCCTGTAGTAGATTTTCAAAATGTCTAACTGTAATATACTAACCCAGCGTTTATGTGAAATCTGTGCCAATTAATGTGGGATATATTTAACAACACCTTAAAGTTCCAGGTTCATACATAGGCTATGGTTTTGAAATAAAAGCCTGAACAAATTATAATACTTTTAACCTGCAGTCTTGTAACACTTTGCAAGTTCAGCAACATATACATGTTGTCAGTTCATAAACGTACCCAAAACATGTTCATAAACATACCCAAAACATGTTCATAAACCTACCCAAAACATATAAAATATATATGTTCATTTTATCAATCTGAGAAATTGGCCACCAGATTCCAGTTTCTGATTAATACCGGACCTATAGCTGTCTGGAGATTAAAGCATTTAAAAACTATTACAGTGTTACATCGGCTCCATTTAGGGTAGACAAAGTTTAACAAAACTTTTATAATGTTAACTCTGCCACAATTAGGGTAACTAAAGTTTAACAACTTGAGTTATTTGAAGTTCTGGAGTCATACCTAACCTCGAGTTGTTTTTGGTTTAAAGCATAACAGTTATATAATAACTGATATGAAACCTGTACCTTGTTGTAGATTGATGCCTGTCTGTCATAGACCCCTACCTATCATCTAGACTTATCTATGGATATAATCATATCAAAAATGATATAATATGAACTCAGAGCAGTTTCAAGAGTTATAGCCTGTAGTTGTCTTGGAAATTAGGCAATTAAGAAACTATAAACATTAAATGCACCTTTTGCGGTTGACAACTTTATGTCAGTGTCAAATGAATATGTCTTATTATTTAAGCACATCTGTTATTTAACATTAATTCTGTACCATTTAAGGTTGACAACTTGGTATCTGTGCTTGATGTATACTAAGGATGTAGAGGTATGAGATTCTGCCATGTGATAACAGAAATGTCACTGACAACATATGGAAACTAGAATATAATGCGAGATCTTCCTGTTGTCACGGTAAAGTGCTGATATTTTGAAGGAAATTTTTTTTTCATAATTATACGGTATTGCAAGACATTAAACTGCCATATTTACGTACAGAAGTCTAAATAGAACAATCTTCAGTTAAAACACTAGGCAACTAGTAATAATATTGCACTGTTTTCATTTATGTTTATTTCTACATGAAATCTATTTATCTGATAACCATAACATAACCTGTGTGTGATAACTTGATCAGCATTAAATAAATGTACACAATATTTTATTGACGTAGTGTCATGACGTAGGTTGTTTTTATTCATGTACATTACCAAGCACCTGTGCTTACATGCTTTGAACCGTTTAAATCAGTGTACAATTTTCTATTTTCTTCATTATGCTAATTTAAACATTGGAATAAACTTGGCTACATGTGCACACAATGCGAATATAAGAAGGATGGGTATAAAGGAAGGGAAAGTGATTATTATTGTATCTATATGAGGTATATCAATAAATATAGAATAAGGTAGAAAATAGATAAAGTTAGATATAACCAGTGAAAGCTGCTACCAATAAAGGATGAACAATTAATAACAACTGATTGTTTTATCATTTTATAATTAGAGACATCAGACTGAATTTCAAGTTCCTGCAAGTTGGTAAAGACAGTACAAAGTAAGATGGCATAGCAGTTAACTCAAGCAAATCTTTGAGACACAGAAGCCAGTAAAGAAAGCAAATGCAGCAAAAGGTCATGCTAAAAAGCTATTACTAAAAAAAAACAGGATAAGCTTTTTTCCATAAGGAAATGCAAAACATCACACAAGATAATCCAAAAAGTAATATAACTATGAAAAAAAAATAAGTCAAAGAAAATACCAAGGTCATAAAAGAAAAAAACAACACTATATCTACATAACACTACAGTGTGTTGTTCACCTGAAAGAATGACCACAGGATTAAAAAATATATAAAAGGATCAACAAAATGATAAAAAGGCAGACTGGCCAAGGATTATCAAAGCTTGAACATATTTTATACTCAAGATGTCCTAAAATCTGATTGGACAAGCATACTATTGGACCAACCAGTCAACATCCATGATTTAGTGTTTTTTAAAAAGATGTCTATTGCTTTTGTTTCATAATCTGTTGGCCAAATTCTACACACTAGCAATCTAAAATGGAACCAGCTAGCAACAATGGTGGAGAGTGGTGGGTGGAGTAATGGATGTTGTTCACACTGCGATGAGGATTACACACAGATGACAACACTCCAATACTTACGTGTGCCATGCCGTTTACCCCATAACCTGAATTAACAAAACCCTGAAAAACAAATATAATTTATCAAGTATTAAATAAGTGCTCTGTTTCTTTGTTATAATCTTGAAGCAAATGTGTCTACTTTCTCTAGAATAACATTGAAGCATATTCTGTCTAAAAGACATCGGTTCTGATTATACAATTGAAGAAGAGTGTATAAACAGACTGGAAACCTGTGCTAAATCAAATTAAGAACTTACAAACTGAAAGAGTAACAAGTGATAAAAGCCTTTAACCAACAACTTTAATACAACTGCAGGAAAAGTTTGGTAGCATATGTATTTGCAACAATCGCCATCAGTGAGATGATGCAGCAAGTGGGGTATCCAATTAAATTATTTCCAGTTAAAAATGAGCCTAGCAATGGTTTATCTTCCATTTTAACTGTTCAGAAATCATCTGTCATAAAACTGTGGACCAGGGACCAAACAATCAACAAAACATGATTATGTAGCAGACTAGAACTCTTCCCAAGCATGCACAACAACAAGAAACAAAGATGTGTTCTGTACAACTATCGACCTGGACCACATAACAACTATGTCACACACCATAAAACCACATAACTCACCACCAAGAACTACTAACAAATGACCAAAACACAAGAATCAAGAACAGCCCTTTGAAAAGTTAATCCTTTGCTAACATTGTCAGAAGCACTTAGTGTATATAACAAAGATACAGAATAGAATTAAAAGTTATAAGTTTCTATAATAGTTGTTTTAATTGTACTAGTGGTTTAATTACTTGCAACAGCACTTATTTATTTATTTATTTATTTATTTATTTATATTTGCTTTTGTAATCATTTTCAGAGACTGCACTTTTTATTATCTGAAAATTTGTGGGGGGTTTGAAATTTGACAGCCCTAATGTGGAAGCTGAATAACAAAACGTAAGAAAAAACACTTGAAATAGAAGTACACAAACAATCATTCCAATTCCATGCAAAAACATGAATATTACATATAGATCTCATTCAAGCAAAACCATTCTTTAAAATCAGAACAAGTTACATATTGTAATATAAAGTAAAGTGTGTACAATTGTACGGGGAAAGAGTAAAAGAAAAGTGGACACAATTCTATAACAAAAATAATACTTCTTCACACACTTTCTCTTAACCTGCAAGGCAAAAATTTACCTGGCTTAACCAGTTAGTTAAGAGCTAGATCAACCATGTTTAAGGTGTGAGTTGTCAGCATCCACTCTTTCGTTACTAAGTCTCTTTCAATGTCTTATTAACCTATGCATGATGGGTCTAGTGTTTGGCAATCAGCTTCAAACCCAGATTTTGACTGTTTCTGATTCACTTTGATTACAACTGATCATAAATCCATCACTAGATGTTACACTCAAAGAACTTAGTATAATGTATGTTTTTTTAGATTGTACATCAGGATAAGGATTCAAGTTTTATTTGACAAACATCTTTGGCTAATGGGAAATGAAACCAGCGAAACAGGCCAAACTGATGATGCAACAGTTAAATGACCAACTCTGATTATAAATTTAATGTCTAAATGGGAACTATTTTGAATAAAGTACTATTAAGTAAAGTTTTTATGCAAGAAAATAGTTAACCAGTTAATAAAACTATGGAACTAGGCATAAACGGGTGAAAAAAAATAACAATACAAAAAAATTATAATAATAAGCTTCACTTGCTTTTCGATTTTCTCAAGACTGTATGAATTTGATTACAATTACATTTAGATAAATGTGTATAGAAAACATACAAGTTATAACCAAAAAAAAATATTGTTAAAAAAAGCTTTTATTTTCTAAAAAAAAGTTAATCTAGCATTTGGTTACAGAATCACAAGCCATATAAGTGTTAACATACAAAATGCATCAAGACACCAAGAAAAACATCCCATGTTTATTCTGTGATACAATTGTACTCATTACCAATAGTCACTTTGTCAAGACTACTTAGTGCACATAGGTCAGACTAAGGCAAATAGTGTAGATCAGCCTAATATGACCCGGATACGTTATTATTTATCAAAAAAATATAGCATGATAGAGATTAGGCACTGGCTGTGTTTAAGTGTTCCCAAAATATCACAATCATTACAATAATATAATTTTTAAATCATGCTCATACTTTGTCTTGAATTATTTATAAGTAACGAAAATCAACTATAATTATAAACTTTTATTGGTAATAAAATGTGTATGTAGATCCTGATCAGTTTCTAGCTGACAGATCTGGATCTACATTGTTTGCTTTGTCCTGGCCAATCCATCCAGACAGGTTTTTAGCTAATATATATCACAATATTATCTATTAAAACTTCCAAACATGTGCAGACAAGAATTTTCTTAAGACTGTAATGTGTAAACCTTCCTTTAACATAAAACATTTGTTTCCTTTATCTCAATCAACAAAAGTATTTAGCATGGGAAGCTGGTATAGTCAGTTTTGCAAGTCTGTTGTTTTTTCAAAATTATCCCAACATTATTTTGGTCATTATAGCAACTTCTAGCTATTATTGGTGAGACAACTCCATACAAACATCCTGGTAGAATTGTTAGCTAGGAAGTCAGCTGGAAAACTGGGTAGAACCACAGGCACACTGAAGGTTAGCTAGAAAACCTTCCTACGTGAAAGTTCCTGGCTCTGACCGGTTCTTGAACCGATTTAGAGGCAAGGAATTACAAGTCTGCAACTCAACTGCTTGGCCAGGGGCACCCCAGATCTGATTCATGAGAATGATACAAAGTGGTAATGTATATGGACCTGGTAAAATATCCTGACTTTGTTAACAATACATTATCTTAAAGTTAATACTGTTAACAGTAAATCTGTGCAAGACACTTTCTTCTTATTAAAAAAAAAATTGCATTACACTTTATACACTTTTGTACTACTAATACAATAATCATGAAAATTGTTGATTGAGAAGCTGTTCATTTTTCTCATTTTTCTAGTAACTTTTGTATTCTTTACTTACATAAAATAATAGTGTTCTGTATATATGATTCTAGTATTACATTGTAACATTCTTAGCATTTTTTTATCAAGGAACCACAAACCAGTCAGAAGCCCTTGGAGGTTTGCAAGTCAGTACAAGTGTCACCTATCTACTAGTTGACACTCATATAGAGCAGTGATTATCGACATCTTATGAGTATTGACGCTCCTGTTCACCTCCCCAACAGCACCAGTGTGTGCCTTCAAGGAACAATCAATAGCCAAGTGAGATGTGATCACTGCTGCTAAAAGAGACCCTGCGCTCACACACACACACAGGGATGTTGATACATCACCCTCTCCACAATGATATCCCTACACAGACCCCCACAAAAAAAACCTCTACATCATACCAACTGAAATGGACTTTATTTTCCAATTTTCTTTAAATTGTTACTTTGTCTTTTTTATTAGAGATTATACACTAAAAATGTTGTTGCTTGTATTTTTGTAAATTCTAAACTGAATTTAAAATATCAAGCGAAAATTTGTACATTATAAATATTAAACATTATCCATGACTTTCCTAATGTTTATTAAAAAAAAATATCTGTTTTCTACTTTTTCCTTATAAAACTCCATTCTCATCAAGTCTCAATGTTACTTCTTAAACAAAACTCAACTTATTAAACATAACTCAGAAATTTCCCAAATAAAACATTCTTAGTAACTGCAACAATTTCGCTTATATATGTGATCTTTTCTTTACTGAAATGTTCCTTCTAGTGCTCCAAATTTTAGAAACTTTGCTAGGCAACCTTTCGATCAAGAGGCATGGTTTAAATTCTTGTACAGAGATTCTTATTAAATAAGGTAGCCAGCTACAAGCATCCATGCAGTGGGGACAGTTGATGCCAGAGGGCTGTATCTGTAGCTAGCTGCAGGGAAGGGATAGGTTAGGAATGCTGTCGCTTGCAGGCAAATCATCACAGTAGTGGTGGAGCACCGACATTGTCTCACGCCTACAGATATAATTTAAAATCAATACAAAATCCTCACTCAGTTGTGACTATGCTTGCATCAACAAAGTTGGGAAACAACACGGTTATGACAGATACATAATACTTTTAAGTTATGTAACGATACCAATTTATAACATTGTTTACATGATACTCTTTATATTATAATATGTCTTATTATTATTTATTTTATTGTTGACAAATGTATTAGACTGTATATGTAAACAAAAAGGCATGCCATAATTTTGACTTGTGTGGAATAAAAAAATACCCAGAAAACATAATTTTTGTTGTTTTTCCAAACCATAAAATTGTATTTTGGTAAAGACTTACATGTTTACTATCAAGTTAAATTATAACAGAAGGTAGAAATGGAAAGGGAATTAAGAATATGACACAACGCAAGTTGGTTAAGTGATGGTTGTAGCAGTGATGATAATAAAATTATGATTATGTTGTTGATGATTAAAAATAGAGGACAATAAAAGATTATTGTAGTAAGTGGTTGTGATAATGATATTGACAGATAGTGCCTCTAACCTATGAAGCTGGGATCTTAACTAGTGAAGCTGGAAAAGTCGCCTGCTGTGTGGAAAGCTCTTGTACGATAGAATCATTGATTTTCAAATTTATTTCAACAGTTTATTAACAATCCTCCCAACTATCCCGAGGAGTTGCTCTCAAAGGCTGTTTGAACAGATTTATTAGCAGATCTGCATTTTTTTTTATTTAACAAAATGCCTGATTTCCAGTCCTAGAAATGATAACATTTTTCATAACATTTATATATATATATATGTATATAATGTATATATATATGCATTTGAATATTTGACACAGCATGATAATGTTTGATATCCAGTCCGAGATTTTAAAAAAATATATATTATATAGATTAAAACAATTGAAAAAGCTTCTTCATGGTTATCTCTTGCAAGAAAATCTGATTTTCCAGATAAAAAGTAAAGTCTGATTTTCCCTAGGAATATATCCCATAATTATCAACCAGGTAATCCATATTTTGTGTACTTGCTTAATTATCACATAGGAAATTTGGGGCAATTGAAAACATTGAGAAACTGTCTGATCAGGATCTGCACAAGTTGTGCAACTGCATCTCTCCCAATTCCTCTTGTTACCACTGCAGTATTGAGGAAGTAATTTTGGTATGGATTATTGAGAAATGTAGCAGACTCAGAGTTATGAATTATTTTTTTTTATCAGACATCATCCTTTTATAAAATAGTGTTCTTCCAGACCTGGTAATAATTGTTCTATAAGTGGTCACCATGACAATTAACCTACCAAGTCTTTGAGGCAGTCAAGTGATACAATGAAACAGGTGCACAATGACAGCAAAAACAACAGAAATAGTTGTGAGCATGTAAAAATTAGCCTTGGATAAGCGGAGAGAATGCTAAACAACAGTCCAGAATTGTAGCAAGCATTTAAATATGCATCCCAGATTTAATGGCGAGTCTATAAGATATCCCAACAAAAAATGGTGTGTAAATGTACAGACTACAAAAATGTTGACATGTAAAATACAGACCAGAACTAGTGCTGGGCATGTATAAATACAACCAATATTTTGTGAAAAAACATGTACATTTACAGCCCAGAACTTGTGGTGAGCATGTACATATACAGCCCTGAACTGGTGGTGTACATGTACATATACAGCCCAGAACTGGTGATGAGCATGTACATATACAGCCCAGAACTGGTGATGAGCATGTACATATACAGCCCAGAACTGGTAATGAGCATGTACATATACAGCCCAGAACTGGTGATGAGCATGTACATATACAGCCCAGAACTGGTGGTGTACATGTACATATACAGCCCAGAACTGGTGATGAGCATGTACATATACAGCCCAGAACTGGTGATGAGCATGTACATATACAGCCCAGAACTGGTGATGAGCATGTACATATACAGCCCAGAACTGGTAATGAGCATGTACATATACAGCCCAGAACTGGTGATGAGCATGTACATATACAGCCCAGAACTGGTGGTGTACATGTACATAAACAGCCCAGAACTGGAAATGAGCATGTACATATACAGCCCAGAACTGGTGGTGAGCATGTACATATACAGCCAAGAACTGGTGGTGTACATGTACATAAACAGCCCAGAACTGGAAATGAGCATGTACATATACAGCCCAGAACTGGTGGTGAGCATGTACATATACAGCACAGAACTGGTGGTGTACATTTACATATACAGCCAAGAACTGGTGGTGTACATGTACATATACAGCACAGAACTGGTGGTGTACATTTACATATACAGCCAAGAACTGGTGGTGAGCATGTACATATACAGCCAAGAACTGGTGGTGTACATGTACATAAACAGCCCAGAACTGGTGGTGAGCATGTACATATACAGCCCAGAACTGGTGATGAACATGAACATATACAGCCCAGAACTGGTGATGAACATGTACATATACAGCACAGAACTGGTGGTGTACATTTACATATACAGCCAAGAACTGGTGGTGTACATGTACATATACAGCCCAGAACTGGTAATGAGCATGTACATATACAGCCCAGAACTGGTGGTGTATATGTACATATACAGCCCAGAACTGGTGATGAGCATGTACATATACAGCCCAGAACTGGTGGTGTACATGTACATATACAGCCCAGAACTGGTGATGAGCATGTACATATACAGCCCAGAACTGGTGATGAGCATGTACATATACAGCCCATAACTGGTAATGAGCATGTACATATACAGCCCAGAACCTGTAACTTGTAGATATAGCCCAGAACTGGGGTGAGCCTGTAAATGTTAAATACAGCCCAGACCTGGGTTTGAGCCTGTAAAATATACTTCAGAACTGGGAGTGAGCCTGTAAAATATAGCCCAGAAGTGGGGGTGAGCCTGTAAATGTAAAATACAGCCCAGAGCTGGGGATGAGCCTGTAAAACATAGTTCAGAATTGGGGATGAGCCTGTAAATGTAAAATACAGCCCAGAACTGGGGGAGAGCCTGTAAAATATAGCTCAGAACTCGGAGTGAGAGTGTAAAATGCAGCCAAGAACTGGGAGCAAGCCTGTGAAATACAGTCCAGAACTGGTGGGTCACCTGTAAAATATAGCCCAGAACTGGAGGGTGAGCCTGTAAATGTAAAATGCAGCCCAGAACTGGGGGATAGCCTGTAAAACATAGCTCAGAAAATACAGCCAAATGGATAGTAAGCATGTATTATAAAGCCCCAGTTTAAAACTGGGTGGGAATGTTAAATTACCTCCCAGAATATGGGACAGGCATGTTTAAAGTTTAACCATTTACAGTTTTGATAGATCATCATAATCATCATCATCATCATCATCATCAAGTGCATCAGACAATCTGTTGTATTGATCCTTACACTCTCTTCTCTAAGCCCGGATAGGCAACAACATGTACAGCACTTGCTTGATTCTTCTGCATGACTAACTTTCTCTCCCTCTCTCCTATCTCTATCTATCATGTCCCTCTTTCCCTTCCAACCTTCAATCACTCTTCACTCTCTCATAACTTTGTTACCCTCTCTATCCTCTTCATTGTCAACCATTTTACAGACTACCCTATTTTTCCCTCTCTCTTTCCCTCTCTCTTAATCTCTCTCACTCACCCTCTCTATCACCTTTCTCTCACTCAAACTATCTCTCCTTTTCTCTTTGGTCCCTATCTTATTTTGTCTACTTCACCTTTGCTAAATTTCGAAATGCAGTGTAGCAGATAAGTAAAGTATGACAGTTATATTCAAATATCAACTCACAACTTGAATTTCTATTTATTTAATCATTCAGACTGACCAGTGAATAAAATCAGTCTGCCCATTGCGAGAACTACTGATCCCTGGTTGACAGGCTTGAGTGAATGTCAACCCATGCTTTCTTAACGAAAAAAGCTGTCTTTATGTACTTCCTATTCTAGATACAAAACCGGTGTTTTTAAAAGAAGTGGCAGTGCTGGTCCCTAAACCAGGACCACTTCCATCTAGATTCAGCTGAATGGCTCAGTTAGCATAGTGTTGTTGTGTTTTCACCCAAAAAACATTGCCATATCAGAACAATTCAAATTATACACACAAATATGCCTTTTGTATTTATTCTTTTTATGAAAGCCAGTGTCATAAATGCATAGCTGAAATTGATTGCACAATACCGGCATTAGTTCTTTTTTGCTGTTGAATTTCAAATCACAGCAGTATATATTTATTTTAGGCAAAGAAAGGACAAAAAAAACAACAGTTAAATGTTTCAAAAGAATCAGTACCATAAGCAGTTGACCTTTCTTTACCATAAAGGGTGCAAGAACTCATTTTCAGACAAAATAATTTTTTTTGCACAAATGTTTCTTTTTTTTAAATCTTTGACATAAATATAGTTTACATTAAGTCATAGGCACAAGTTAATTAATAACTTCAATTATACAAGCAAGAATTATTTCTGTATGACTTACATTTGACACAATACAGCTAAAATCATTATGGAATAGCATTCATGGGGCCTTTGACATTTCCTTAACAGTAAATGTGTTAAATATAGAATATCTGTGGTTAAAAAAAAATGGAAAAAATGAACCAATTTACAGAATGCAAGAAAGCTAAATTTTGATTACATAGATGCAAGAAGTATACCTTGTTTAGACTTCCTACAATTGAGTATAATAATGCTTCTATTTTGGCAAACTACCAACACATGCAACGTAATAGTTGGCTTTGTCACCCTCATATTGACTGTAAATATATTCAAATATTTGTTGTCTAACTTTATATACAAAATAACAGCTGCTTTATAATACCCCCCCCCCCCCCTCACCCCCAAAAAAGATGAAAATCCTCCAAATATGGTCCCCCACAAAGGGTTGTTAAATATTAAACACACATAAGCCAGAAATTCCAGGTTACCTAAGTTCTGCTATAGTAACTGATTTTCCACATTTACAAGTCCAATTAGGCTGCTGTCTTTTCCATCACAAAAAAAATTCTCTTGCCTATCACATGTTTTTTGGTTGTTTGTCCCTTTTTCATTTATTGGTACATCCAATCAAGAAAGGAATATTCCGCCAAAACCAATACGATCTGATACTATATTTTCATCAATGACATTTAAACTTTATCATGACACAGCATCCCTATGATAATTACAAAAGGGCTGGACAGTTTGCAAATATCTTAAAGAAGCATATATTTTCTGTGCCTGCTCTGATATTTTCAAGACATTAGTTTTCAAATTTTAACAGTGTTCAAGTTATTTGTCTTTGTGTCAATCAAAAATTTGTTAATCTAGAAGGTCACAAAATTAAATTTCATACATGCACAACTTCTGTGTTTATACCTAAATGTTTTCAGTTCTTTGTTCTGAATTAAGTAAAATAGATTTCAAATTTAAAAGAATTTATTGTAAACTGTATGACTGAGATCAACAACCCAATATTAGTCCCAGAAAAAAAAATCACTTACACATAAAATTTTGTCTTTGATCTTTTTTGCTAAGACTTATTTTTTTCTGTTAAAAAAAGTAGACATGAACAAATGCATGTTATTTTCACTTTTTTTATAAAAATGCTGTATCAAAAGAAAGAAGTAAAAAACATTGTTTTCAGTATAATTATTTATCTTTATTTATCTCAAATGTTCAAGAAATCAGACCTGGTAGCACAATCAGTAGAGCTTTGGCTCCAGGTTCAGGAAGTTTGATCCCTGGCGGCAATATACCACAGTCGTTAAAAGCGGAAGTGTTTAAGATCTCTTGCTAATACTCAAGAAAATGTAAGGGTACTTCCATTACTGGTTGGCCCGGTGTCAGGATAATTTGACCGGATGTGGTATCATGCCAGGGGTTCATGGCACGCTGTACACAGTGAAGGCAGCATATCTGTTTCAAGTGGGTATCATCTCCAGATAACTGAAATACTGTTGGTGACACGATAAAGCCGACAAAAAGGAAAATCAGCTGGTCCTGTAACAAGTTGGTCATTTCGAATGGTCTCATATGTGATCAGTCATCATTTTGGGTTTGTTCTTTACTTAAGATTATAGTAGGGAACTGATGATTATCGTAGTATTATCGTAGTGAACTGATGATTAAAGTAGACTGACGATTAAAGTAGACTGACGCTTATAGTAGATTGACGATTATAGTAGTTAACCGACGATTATAGTTGACTGACCATTAAAGTAGACTGACAATTAAAGTAGACTGACGCTTATAGTAGTTAACCGACGATTATAGTTGACTGACCATTAAAGTAGACTGACGATTAAAGTAGACTGACGATTAAAGTAGACTGACTATTAAAGTAGACTGACGATTAAAGTAGACTGACGCTTATAGTAGATTGACGATTATAGTAGTTAACTGATGATTACAGTTGACTGACGATTAAAGTAGACTGACGATTAAAGTAGACTGACGGTTATAGTATATTGACGATTATAGTAGTTAACCGACGATTATAGTTGTTTGTTTGTTTATTGTTTATTGGGTTTATCGTCCCACCAACAGTATTTCAGCTATCTTTCGGTGTCCACTTGAAGCAGATATAGTGCTGCCTTCACTGTGTATAGCATGCCGTGAACACCTGGCATGATACCACACCCAGTCACATTATCCTGACACCGGGCCAACCAGTCGTGGAACTACCCTTATATTTGCTTGAGCGTTAGCAAGGGAGCTATACCACTACCATTTTTAACGACTTTGGTATGTCGCGGCCCCGGATCGAACCCGGAGCCTCCCGTACCTGGAGCCGACGCTCTACCGATTGCGCTACCAGGTCCGGTGATTATAGTTGACTAACTATTAAAGTAGACTGACGATTAAAGTAGACTGACGCTTATAGTAGATTGACGATTATAGTAGTTAACTGACGATTATAGTTGACTGACCATTAAAGTAGCCTGACGATTAAAGTAGACTGACGCTTATAGTAGATTGACGATTATAGTAGTTAACCGACGATTAAAGTTGACTTACCATTAAAGTAGACTGACGATTAAAGTAGACTGACGCTTATAGTAGATTGACGATTATAGTAGTTAACCGACGATTATAGTTTACTGACCATTAAAGTAGACTGACGATTAAAGTAGACTGACGCTTATAGTAGTTAACCGACGATTATAGTTGACTGACCATTAAAGTAGACTGACGATTAAAGTAGACTGACGATCAAAGTAGAGTGACCATTAAAGTAGACTGACGATTAAAATAGACTGACGCTTATAGTAGATTGACGATTATAGTAGTTAACTGACGATTACAGTTGACTGGCGATTAAAGTAGACTGACGATTAAAGTAGACTGACGCTTATAGTAGATTGACGATTATAGTAGACTGACGATTAAAGTAGACTGACGATTAAAGTAGACTGATGCTTATAGTAGATTGAAGGTTATAGTAGTTAACAGACGATTATAGTTGACTGACCATTAAAGTAGACTGACCATTAAAGTAGACTGACGATTAAAGTAGACTGACGCTTATAGTAGATTGACGTTTATTGTAGTTAACTGACGATTATAGTTGACTGACGATTAAAGTAGACTGACAATTAAAGTAGACTGACGCTTATAGTAGACTGACGATTACAGTAGTGAACTGATGCTTAAAGTTGACTGATGATTTATGTAGTGAACTGAAGACTATAGTAGACTGACGATTATAGTAGACTGAGGCTTAAAGTAGACTGATAATTATAGTAGTTAACTGACGATTATAATAGATATTGTAGTGAAATGACGATTAAAGTAGACTGACAATTATAGTAGACTGACGATTATAGTTGTGAACTGAAGATTAAAGTAGATTGACGACTATAGTAGACTGACGATGATAGTAGTGAAATGATGATTATAGCAGACTGACAATTATAGTAGTGAACTAAGAATTATAGTAGTGAACTGACGCTTATAGTAGTCTGACTATTAAAGTAGGTAACTGATGATTATAGTCGTTGACCGACCATTATAGTAGATTGATGATTATAGTAGACTCATGATTATAGTAGTGAACTGACGATTAAGGTAGACTGACTATTATTGTAATGAACTGACGATTATAGTAGTGAATTGACAATTATAGTAGACTGGCGATTATAGTAGACTGACAATTATAGTAGTGAATTGACGATTACAGTAGACTGATAATTATAGAAGTTTACCGATTACAGCTGTTAACAGACGATTATAGCAGATTGACGATTATAGTAGTGAACTGACGATTATAGTAGTGAACTGACGATTATAGTAGACTGACGATTGTAGCAGACTGACAATTATAGTAGACTGACGATTATGGTAGATTGATGATTATAGTAGTAAATCGACAATTATAGTAGTGAACTGACAATTATCGCAGACTGACGATCATAGTAGTGAACTGACGATAATAGTTGTAAACTAGCAATTGAAGTAGTGAATTGTTAATTATAGTAAAGTAGTGAATTGTTAATTAGAGTAGTTAACCCACAATTATAGTAGACTGGCAATTGTAGTAGACTGACGATTGTAGTAGTGAACTGACGATTGTAGTAGTGAACTGATGATTGTAGTAGTGAACTGACGATTGTAGTAGTGAACTGATGATTGTAGTAGTGAACTGATGATTATAGTAGTGAACTGATGATTATAGTAGTAAACTGACGATTATAGTAGACTGACGATTATAGAAGACTGACGATTATAGTAGACTGACGATTATAGTAGTGAACTGACGATTATAGTAGTGAACTGATGATTATAGTAGACTGACGATTATAGAAGACTGACGATTATAGAAGACTGACGATTATAGTAGTAAACTGATGATTATAGTAGTTAACTGACGATAAAATGGATTCAGTAGAAGCAAATTGTTCAGTAACCAGGTACATGTACTGAGCACAGTGATTTAAAATTGTATGTTTTTTATGATTTTACACTTTTCCTTATTTTAGGAATTATCACACTATTTTTCCCTGTTCAAAAGGTACTATAAGTAAAATAATAATGATCATTTACATTTGGTTGTAACTGCTACAACATTGTCTGATTTGGTCATGTCTTATCAACATCTTATCCTCATCAAAATTTGTTATCACTGTTGATGAAATCTTCATTAAAAACATAAAAACTTTAACATGGTTATAAGTTCATTCTAGATCAATATAAACTATCTAGAACAACCAAGACACAAAAAAACACTATTGCACAACAGTAAATCAAGACTATCAAGTCTAATGAGGGGCTGTTCATCACAGAGTTGTTGCCAGATTCTTGAGTTACCATCAACAATAACAACCTTAGATGTGGGGGTGTATTTTAAATACAACATAGCAACATATCTCAGGTTTATCCATGCATTGTTGGTAGTTTTTATAAAATTGAGATAAATGATAACTACCAGTAAAAGAGGGTATTGATGGAAAAAATGAAATAATAAAAAGTACTCCTCTTCATCTGACAATACATCAACAACAAGACATCAAATCAACTGCAGTAAATGTAACTTACATAATCATGAAATGCTTTAGCTTCACTAGAATGATCACATGTGTCCCTACGCTCTGGTGCTGCACAGTATAAATCCCAAAACACACTGAAACAAAAAATAATACAGGATTAGTTATAATGACTTTAAAATAAATCACAATGGTACAAGATCATTAGGTTTGCTTCTTGTTAAAGAGGAATGCCTGGGTAGACCTGCCATGGTTAAGTGGACGGACTGTTTCTGATGAACACTGAGATAATTTTCTAACACTTTTTAAAAATCCTAGATACAATTTGGATTATTTTATATCTAAAGGTAATTCCCAAAACACAACAACAGTGGAAAAAAGACTTACTGTCTAAATAAAGATTATGATCACACGGAAGCCTGCTGTTGTTGTTTTTTGTCTAAATAATGCCAGTAATCACAAAACAGTCAGTTTTTCTATTGATATAAGCTAGTTAACACAATCAAGTATAGCTACTGTTTGAGTAATGCTAGTGTTCACCTAACAGCTTGTTTTGTTATGCTTTGAATAATGCCAGTGATCGCACAAAAGCCAGTTTTGTTATTGTTTGAATAATGCAAGTGATCACATGACAGATCATTTTGTTATTGTTTGAATAATGCTAGCGATCACATGACAGCCAGATTTGTTATTGTTTGAATAAAGCTAGTGATCACTTAACAGATCGTTTTGTTATTGTTTGAATTATGCTAGTGGTCAAATGAGAGCTAGCTTTTTATTGCTTGAATAAAGCTAGCGATCACATTACAGCCAGTTTTGTTATTGTTTGAATAATACTATTGATCACATAACAGCCAGTTTTGTTATTGTTTGAATAATGCTAGTGATCACATTACAGCCAGTCTTGTTATAGTTTGAATAAAACTAGTGATCACATGATAGCAAGTTGTTATTATTTGAATAAGGCCATAACCACATGCTCTGTGGTTAAGTTTCAGTTTGGATGTGTTGATCTGAATGCACACAGATACACCATCTAGTGATACAACCATCCAAAAAGAGTTAACTGTCCAAAACAATGTAACTGGGACTCACCACCACCAGGAGTGCAGGAACCCCGGGGGCTCCCCAAGTGTTATGTTTTTCTCCCATCGTATCTGCAATACAAACAACACATTGATCACATAATTGTTAACAGTCATTGAATTTATTTCATCATAAATATTAAAGTCAACTTTTAAATGCTGACTTTTATGATCAAGTCGTCCTTAATGTGTAATAAACATGTAACTTAGTTCAGGTTAAAACACCCTCTTAACAAATTAAATATCTGAGAACATCAGTTAAATATATACATACATTAGTCATAAATATTAATAAACTATTAACGCAGAAGTTGAGAAATTGGGCAACCAAATTATGAATTATCCTATGCTTATTTTATGAAAGTACTAAAAACCAATGTAGATTAACATGTCTGAAAAAGCAACTTGAAAAGACAATTAACAGTTGTTTCTTTGAGAAACTTTCCTTTTAACTGTACAAATTGTGACTTGAAATTTTCAATATTATCAATATGTAGCTTGTACAAATATCCTATGATGAAGCATTATGATTCAGTGGCCTTCAGCTTCTATTTTCAAATTCAATGGTTTTCTAACAGCTGTAGGGCCTTGGTCATCAATGAAGATAAAAAATAAGTCTTAGTTTACAAAGAACTTTTGGACAGGAAACAATAACTGTAAAACAAAAAAATCACCTTGAACATTATAACATACTAAGTCATTCACATTACCATTTAGTCAGCATTTTAAATGTTAGGATTTTGAATTTAAAATTCAGAAACAGGACAAAAAACATTCACACTTAGAAGATCTGTAACACATTCATGAATCCCCCATCCCCATAACACAAATACATTAACATTTAAGTCCTTATGTCATGCAACACTTGTTAACAAGTTAACTAAGAGTTAATTTTGAATAAATCACAACCCAAGGAAACAAAATTTGCTAACAATGATTTGGCATCAAATGGTGAAGATCATGATCAGACAGCCTTCTGTTGGCCATGAGTGAAATGTATCTTAACCAATTTGCCTAAACCTATGCAATCGTTAGCTAGCTACAGGTTAAGCACTGAATGAATATCTCAACTATTCCAAATCAATAGCATAAAAAAGACCAAATAAAGGTCATATATATGTCACAGAATGAGATGTGTGAAGGAGCTAGATCAATAGACCATGCAAAATGGAGCATGGGTGACCATTAAGCAGTTGTAATTGTTAACAACCAATACCGAAGTTTTTAGTTATCTTCATAAAAATGAGCAACAACTCGTGCAGCAGATCCTGATCTCAATGTTCTTACTGGAAGCTGGCGTATCTGGATCTTTAGTATTTACCTAAACCTGATCAATATGCACTAACCACGATTAGAGTAAGGTAGTAAATTCAACATCCTGTTTGTTGTTTTGTTTCAGCAATGTATAATTTATAATTTAGACAGAGGAAGAAGTACAGGGATTGCAGTAGGATGACAACTTTACTACATACTGTTGAAGGACTCTAACTATGGCAATTTTTAAATCAACAAACAGCTGTAAATGCAGCAAGCATCAAAAACTGGTTTAACATGAAAGTGTTTCTAAAATTAAGTTAAGCAACAAATACAAAATTTCTAGTTTCAGCAGCCTCTTTGTTGAACTATGACATTTCATCCCGTAGAGAACACACTAAACAAGAAGTATATCCAAGTTTACAGATGTAAACAATTTAACTCTAACAATCAGTTTAGCAGAACCTGATCCTAATGTCAAATAATGTTGACCCCAATCAGCAGACTCATACTGGAGCCTGTCTGATCAGGGCATGCACTTTTGATTGCTTTTGTTCTACCAATGTATTTTTGTTGTAAGAAATAATGAAAGTAATTCACAATTTCAGCGGGCTGTGAGTTGATTTCAAGAGTTACCCATTAATATCAAGACATAATGTCTACATAGTCATTTTGTCATGAACAGTTCAACGACCGGATATGTACAGGAAGTCATCATAAGTAGGAATGCATACTCTTTTTGTTGAATTTCAATATTTAGGAAAAACAAGGAAGGATGAAAAAGAAAGTGATTACTTTGTATTTAAGTATGGTTTATAAAAGTGAGTGTGGAACTAGTCTATATGTTCTTTTCTATGAAGTCATTTTATTGGCCTACAGCGCAAAGGAAGTAATTATAACTAAAGTCTTCACTTCCTTATCATTCTGCAGAAGAATTTTTGAATTATCCACACTTTTGTATTGTAGCAGGAGCATACTCTGTGTCAATCAATTCTCTAAGATAGGAAAGTAAGAAAGTAACATTGCAAAGTTCAAAATGTACACACGCAAACTAGCAAGACGATCATGAATAGAAAAATTGCTATTTAATTTCTAAGTCAATATCATCATGTTGCATTAAGTAAAAACAAAAATCAATTTGCCAGATGTCAAGTTTTAATATATAAAATATAATGCAATCTGCAGAAACTGATCAATTCATGCTTTATACTGATAGTATAAGTACACTGTTTTGCTTTCTCTCTACAGATACTTCATGGCCATAGTTGTAGTATTATGTAGCTGTGATGGAGTTTAGTTACATGGAGTGGGTTCTGGAAGTTCACAAACTATTGTTTGTGAATATTAACCCCGAACTGATGAATACATTACACGGTAGTTGCTGGTTCAATTTCCCGCGCTAACCATTTTAACAGCACGAAAATCTCGTGAATAACGAAAAAATCATTTATCACGGCGAAATATTTTCGGCAAGCACATGTTCTTAATTTATTTTACAACTGATATTGGAGCGTGTGCAACTACCGTGTAATGTATTCATCAGTTCGGGGTTAATATTCACAAACAATACTGTTACAAAATCCTAATGGAACCCTGGCCCAAGAATAAAATAGAAATAGAAGTACATTAAATCTGATTTATTCCCCCTTATCTAAGGCTATGTAAAAGCAGCAACACTTACCTCTGACAAGAAGGTCTGTGCACTTTTCTGTGCTCCGACGTGTAATAAATATTCATAAACATATAAGGCTAATCTGAAACAGAAAGAAAGACAAATACAACTTAATATGTGTTAACACCATGTTACAGTTACACACAATCAGTATTGCAAGGCATTGAAACTACAATCAATGCAGGATATTCAATGACTTATGAGTTTCAACCAGGCTAAGGCAAATAGTATACATCCAGATCATCAAGCAATAGCAACTGGTACCACAGCCTTAACAAAGAAACTAGTACCACAGCATTAGCAATAGAAACTGGTACCACAGTCTGAGCAATGAAAGCTGGTACCACAACCTTAACAATGGAAGTTGGTGCCTGAGCCTTAACAATAGAAACTGGTATCACAGTCTTGGTAATAGAAACTTAGCACTAGAAGCTAGTATCACAGACTAAGCAAAGGAAGCTAATAACACAGCCCAAACAATGGCAACAGGTACCACAGCCATAGCAATAGAAACTGGTACCACAGTCAAAGCAATGGAAGATGGTACCACAACCCTTACAACAGAAAGTGGTGCCCTAGTCTAAGCAAAGAAACTGGTACCACAGTCAAAGCAATGGAAGATGGTACCACAACTCTAACAATAGAAAGTGGTGCCCTAGTTTAAGCAAAGAAACTGGTACTACAACCTTAACAATGGAAACTGGTATCCTAGTCTAAGTAAAGAAACTGAAATTGCTAGAACATAAACTGGTGATACAGCCTTATCAATAGAAACTAGTTACACAATGGAAAATGAAAACAGTCCACATGCATTGGTTACACAGAGTGAGCTTCAAACCTGCATATATATAATATGCACTTTGCAACTAAATGACTTAAACTATTCTGTATTTTTTTAACACACAAGCATAAGATAGAGCATCAGCTTGGGGATCAGGTCGTGGGTTCATACCCCAGCAGGGTCAAACCAAAGACTTAAGTTGGTAGAAGTGGCTTCCCTCCTAATGCTTGGGGCTAAGGGGACAGCATTACGCCTGACTCGTTGGTGTCAGTATAATGGACCAGCCGGGATCAGTCCCTGAGCACCTCATAATTTCACCTTTGCTTTAATGAAAGAAATGTTGCTGCATAGTATCAGCAGAAATGCCGGCTAATCCCATCCCATCCTAAGCATAAGAAATAACCATAATTATTAAGGCAAAATGCAACCATCAATCCATATTTTGTGAGAACAAATTCAGTTTGTTCGTCATACTTTCCAGCAATCGGTCAATATATTATATATTTATTTGTTTTTTTACTGTGGAATAAATGAGTAAAAAATATTAGAAGGAAGCACAGACAAACTAGATAATGTGTTTACCCGCCATTCTGACTGTAAGTGAATAACACGTTGAGTTTAATTGATAAGTCATACAAATCGAACATCTTCATTTGCAAACATAATTTATGCAGAGCATCACTAAAGGCTTCTATTACAAATAACACTTATCAATTGTTATCACACACAAAACTGTATGAAAAATTTACAACGTAAATATTAGGTTTATAAATGGTTGGCTGACATTTGTGCACATTTGTTACAGCATTTTTTATGTCATAAATCACATCGTTGCTAGTAAGTGACACATCTGTGCCAAACAGTAACTATTGGTAAAATGGCACCAAACCTCATAACTTAATTGGATTATTGAAGTTCCTCAAACATCTATTGAACAACAAAACTTCCCATCATATCAAATACTGAAACAGGTCATAAGGCTGAAAGTGATGTCACCAGGCACGCAGACACAGTTCAAATAAAAAAGATGAAAATAATTGCCAAGTCCATAATCGGTTACTGATTGGATAGAAAACAGAAGAAACCAGGACATTAAAAATGTTTTTTTTTAAATTATAAACTGCTGATATAAATAGCTGATATAAACTTAGGAGATGTAATGTTTTGTGAATTTTACATACTAAAGTAACCATTTATACAAGGTCATGTCAAGGTCTTGCATTCCAGACCTGACATGAGCTCTTAAACCCTATACCTGACATGTTGACCCAAGAAATGATATTAGGTGTGATCCTTAGACAGGACATGAGATGTTGACCCCTAGACATGACAGATGTTCATTTTTTGACCTGAAATGAGATGTTGACTCTTGACCTGAACTGAGGCCTTGTCCCCTACACCTGACATGTGTTCTTAACACATAGACCTAATATGAGATGTTGACCCCTAGACCCGACATAAGATGTTGATCCCTAGAACTGACAGGTCTTGACCTCTAGACCTGATATGAGGCAATGATCCTTTGTCCTTACATGGGGTATTGACCCCAAGCTGACATGAGAAAGTGACCCCAAGACATGAAATGAGGCATTGACCCCTAGACCTGAAATGAGACATTGACCTAGGGCCTGAAATGAGACATTTGCCCCTAGGCCTGACATAAGACATTAACCCTTAGACCTGACATTAGACATTGACCTTTAAACCTGACATGAGACATTGATCCCTAGACCAGACATGAACAATTGACCCTTAGACCTAGCCTCAGTTGTTGACCCATGGTCCTGACATGTGATGTTAACACCAAAACATTGCATGAGGCATTGACCCCTAGACCTGACATGAGTAGTTGACCCTATGCTGACCTGACCTGACATGTGATGTCAACCCATAGACCTGACATGTGATGTTGACCCCTAGACCTGACATGGGATGCTGACCCCTAGACCTGACATGAGATGTTGACCCCTAGACCTGACATGAGATGTTGACCCCTAGATCTGACATGTGAAGCTGACCCTAGACCTGACATGTGATGTTGACCCATAGACCTGACATGATGTTGACCCTAAGACCTGACATGGGATGTTAAACCCTAGACCTGACATGGGATGTTGACCCCTAAACCTGTCATGTGATGTTGACCCCTAGACCTGACATGAGGAGCTGACCCTAGACCTGACATGTGATGTTGACCCCTAGACCTGACATGTGGAGCTGACCCTAGACCTGACATGTGATGTTGACCCCTAGACCTGATGTGGGATGTTGACCCCTAGACCTGACATGTGATGCTGACCCCTAGACCTGACATGTGATATTGACCCCTAGATCTGACATGTGGAGCTGACCCTAGACCTGACATGTGATGTTGACCCATAGACCTGACATGTGATGTAGACCCAAAGACCTGATATGGGATGTTGACCCATAGACCTGACATGTGATGTTGACCCTTAGACCTGACATGATGTTGACCCCTAGACCTGACATGTGATGTTGACCCTTAGACCTGACATGGGATGTTGACCCCTAGACCTGACATGTGATGTTGACCCCTAGACCTGACATGTGATGTTGACCCCTAGACCTGACATGTGGAGCTGACCCTAGACCTGACATGTGATGTTGATCCCTAGACCTGACATGTGATGTTGACCCCTAGACCTGATACGTGGAGCTGACCCTAGACCTGACATGTGATGTCGACCCATAGACCTGAAATGTGATGTTGACCCATAGACCTGATATGGGATGTTGACCCCTAGACCTGACATGTGATGTAGACCCCTAGACCTGACATGTGAAGCAGACCCTAGACCTGACATGTGATGTCGACCCATAGACCTGATATGTGATGTAGACCCATAGACCTGATATGTGATGTAGACCCCTAGACCTGACATGTGATGTCGACCCATAGACCTGAAATGTGATGTTGACCCATAGACCTGATATGTGATGTAGACCCCTAGACCTGACATGTGATGTCGACCCATAGACCTGATATGGGATGTTGACCCATAGACCTGATATGGGATTTTGACCCATAGACCTGATATGTGATGTAGACCCCTAGACCTGACATGTGATGTCAACCCATAGACCTGAAATGTGATGTTGACCCATAGACCTGATATGGGATGTAGACCCATAGACCTGACATGTGATGTAGACCCCTAGACCTGACATGTGGAGCTGACCCTAGACCTGACATGTGATGTCGACCCATAGACCTGATATGGGATGTTGACCCATAGACCTGATATGGGATGTAGACCCATAGACCTGACATGTGATGTAGACCCCTAGACCTGACATGTGGAGCTGACCCTAGACCTGACATGTGATGTTGACCTCTAGACCTGACATGTGGAGCTGACCCTAGACCTGACATGTGATGTCAACCCATAGACCTGACATGTGATGTTGACCCATAGACCTGATATGGGATGTAGACCCATAGACCTGGCATGTGATGTAGACCCCTAGACCTGACATGTGGAGCTGACCCTAGACCTGACATATGATGTAGACCCCTAGACCTGACATGTGGAGCTGACCCTAGACCTGACATGTGATGTCGACCCATAGACCTGACATGTGAAGTTGACCACTATACCTGATATGGGATGTTGACCCTTAGACCTGACATGTGATGTCGACCCATAGACCTGACATGTGAAGTTGACCCCTATACCTGATATGGGATGTTGACCCATAGACCTGACATGAGATGTTGACCCTTAGACCTGACATGTGATGTTGACCCCTAGACCTGACATGTGAAGTTGACCCCTATACCTGATAAGGGGATGTTTACCCATAGACCTGACATGAGATGTTGACTCTTAGACCTGACATGGGATGTTGACCCCTAGACCTGACATGGGATGTTGACCCCTAAACCTAACATGAGATGTTGACACCTAGACCTGACATGTGGAGCTGACCCTAAACCTAACATGAGATGTCGACCCATAGACCTGACATGTGATGTCGACCCCTAGACCTGACATGTGATGTTGACCCCTAAACCTAACATGAGATGTCGACCCCTAGACCTGACATGTGATGTCCATCCTTGACCTGGCAGAGATGTTGAACCAAGACCTTCTACAGGATTTTGTTTAGGCACCTGAGGCCTTGATCAGAAAAAAAAACTTGGGACATTTTTTACTGTTACTATGCTGAGTATACATATCTGTTTTGGAAATGTAGTGGAAAGGTTCGAGTCAGGTGCACTGTCCTTTAAGGAACAAATCCATGGTTGAAAGTCAAAAATTTTGAAAATACTGTTTAACACCCATGTAGTACAGACTTTATTTTTAAAGTTCACATCTATACTCGCAACTGTACAGTAATGATGCTGATGTATCATCGCCATGAAATGTAAATGTCACTATTTTGACATACAGGCCAGTAAGTATCAGAGATTTCTCTTGGACGACAAACTTGAACATATGTTACATTTCATCAAACAATTTTGTCAATCTCTTCAAAGTCCATTCGCATTATCAACCTTAAATTGCAAATTCTTGTGTAATTCTGTAATCCTATGTAGGGAACCAATAACGGATTGCATTAAACTTGGGAAACATAGTTTCAACTCCATGCAGTGGTTTTTTCCAATTTGTATGACAGAATGTAGCTCTGAGAAATTAAAGACCATGGAAAGAAGGGTTACCCCATACCCCACAATGCCAGTCCAATTTTCTACAAATTAATGTGAGTAAGAAGAATGATCACAGCTACTGTGGAAAATACAGAATATGCTTAAAGACAGAAAACTTTCACCAATGCAAATAAAACAAACTCAAAACAGTCACAAGTCGGTAAACATCTAACCAATCAAACTACTGCATACAAATACAACTTAATGCTTGTCCAATATCTAACCAACCAAACTACTGCTTACAAATACAACTTACCGTAGTGCTCATCCAGTATCTAACCAATCTAACTACTGCTTATAAATACAACTTAATGCTCATCCAATCACTTAACATCTAACATAAACTAACACTCTTTTTTGTTGCAATTTTGTTTCATCAACTTCAATGTTGCATTTAAATAAACTTTCCGTTTTCAGTCTGTAAGAATTTTGAAAAGAAACACTAAAATAGTCAAAGTGTTATTGTAACAACATTGGTTGCCAATGGTTGGTTGGACTACCTTAAAGCTTCATCTAAATTCACTGTGTTGTCAGTCATATGGTCATAATTGCAATTAAACTTCAATTCTGGTGACAATTTTCTTCACACATCAGGGACATATTTTATTTGAAATGCACAAAGTCTGACAAAATAATAAACAGATCTATCCATCAGTCGATGATTTTCCGAAGAGACATCAAACATTCGTCCAATATATTTAACAATAATTATCTTCAATCAGAGCGCTTCATGATACTGAGGCTAGAAGTCGAGACATTATTCTGGACTGGTTATTTCCTATTAAAAAAGAGCCATGCTATACAGAGAAGGAGAATTTAATTATAGAGATTGAAAAAAACTATCAACAACTTTAACTTTAGATTTATGGTTGACCACTGTGTATAATGCACAGCATTTGTTATAGTCATTATATAGCAGCTTAAGCAGGTAACGATTCACTTTTTCTAAAAGATAAGTCATGTTTGCAACCTCATGATCGCTTCACATAAAAAAGACAAGCTAGAGATCCAAAAATATCAACCCTATAATGATTTTCAATTAATCTATTTTTGGGGAAATATTTTCTTATTCTCACTTTCTGTCAGATTTCAGGTGTTCCACAGTATTTTGTTCAGGCAACCCGAATACGCCTCGCCAAACATTTTCAGACAAATATACCAGTGTCAATTTATCCCACCCCCACCCCTAGTTTCATGCACTAAAGTTGACAGGCATTATGACAAGCTGGAAAAAAAACCTGTTTAAAGTATGTTAATAAGAATTAGAATATTTCCAATCAAGTGCACTGTGAACACGTCCTTTCATAAACAAACATATAAGCCAGCACCAAAACAGTTACAAGTTAGTTCACCAATTAAACAATTGTATTTGATTATAATAAAAGCTCTTCTAATTGATAATCGTTTCACCTAAACTTACATTCTCTTTTGATCTGATTTTTTCACTCTGGAGCAGTAACAATACAAAGTGAAGTCTATATTGTGGCACGATACACAATGAACAAGTATTCTTTTGTGTAATTTGGTTGCTGCCACCATTTTGAGAATCCTAAGTCAGATAGTCCTACTGATGTAAAGTGATTGTAATAAGTGACTAAAAATGTAGTCTGACGTCAAATCCATGTCAGGGAAGTTCAAGCTTGGGAAATTGGCGCACTTGATTTGCATTTAACAATATTTCTTACAGTAGGAATTTAAAGATTTTGGCACAATTTTTTTTCTCACATTCATTAAAAGATTGTTGCATAAAAGGATAGAACTTATTCGACATAAAAAATTAAATACAAGTAGTCATATTGTTGTGAGATAGTTTGATGCAGAATACTTAGAACATTAGTATTACTTATGGTTCAGCAAATTTAATCAAACACGACTATAAACAATAAGGTACAGCCTATTGATTCTTTTGAAAGAACACCAAATTAAAAGGCAAAAAGCTATTTGTTGGGCCATTTTGGGCTAAAAGTGGAAAGATCAACCAAGAAAATTGACACTGTGTAGACATTTTGGATGCGCCTGTAAGATACAGTGGAGGTACAACCAACCTTAATACACTTGTGAATCATCGATGCCCAAATTTAGAGGGAGCATCATACACCACTGTCATAAATTTTGGAGTTTGTTAACTGTTTGTACTTTGCGACCGTCTAGTTGTATTACTTTCCTGTGTTTACCTGTTAAAAATCTTATAAAGCATTGTCATATTTTATTCAGGTATTTGTTGTTTATTCTGCTCATTATATTGAGTGAAACAGCTCCTCATAATAATCAAATATGGCAATACATTGTGGTACGTATAGCAATACCCTTAATATGTATCATAATATATCTTAATACATGTATCATGGCAGCCCTAATATTTATACCTACTTAAAAAGTGTTGTCTAATTTCACGTCGTTTTTATTCAACTAACATGTTAATAATGTTTTATTCTGGCGAAATTTATCCTTGTACATCTGATAAATTTGATTACCGTATTCACTCGTGTAATAGCCGCACTTTTTTACCCGATTTTATAGTTAAGGAGTTGGGGGTGCGGCCATTCTATAGGTGTAAGGCCTTGGGAGATTTTTTCTAGGACGAAACTGCCGATATTTTTGGGACGCCATGCGTCTAGATGAGCTCTCTAAGTAGGAGGTTGACGGACGATATGAACGAGATAGCGCCATTCTATGCTATTGTCTAACCAATGTGAACATATTCCAAAATTTATAAATTACTTCCTAGTTTTATCTCTTGTATCATATATCTGAATGTTTGCATCATCAAACAATTTCACCCAGCTGTCAAGTGCTCACTACCATGCAGATCAAAGGATATCATAGTAGAGCCGATAAAACAACACAGCTTTGATACGAGCCGACAATGTCTTTGAAGTTGCAGTAAATTGACAGGAAATCTCGATGTTAAACTCCATAAAGCCTGTCAATAAAAAGAAACCTCCATATGAAATTAACAGGATGGTTGATCAAAGCAAATATTTGAACTAAGAGTTTTTTTAAAACAAGTTTGTGAAATTTGAAAGGAACTTTGTTTTTACGTTTTATATTTCTATGAAAATAAAATGATTTAAAGTTCAAGGTCCATTCATACGTATGTAAGAATCACAATCATTGGTACAAGTTTGTACATCACCTGTTACTGTTAATTGTCACTAATTGACACGTTATTCTCATCTCTCAGAGCCACTAATTGACAAGTTATTCTCACCTGTCTGCTGGACCCCAGAGAAGACGGTGACATGTTGAGAAGGTGCGAAATATATTCCAGAAGGAATTCACCTTTCAAATTGTCTAAAAACTGTCCCACTCAATCCACGCCTTTACTAAATAAATATTAATTATAATACGCTAATCAAAGTTTTCAACGATTCTTGGTATGTTACTGAACGACCATCATTGTCTTTATCGATATACGTGGTATTGACGATATAGCGGAGCCATTATAAATAAATAGTTTAATACGCTAATCATTTTTTTTCAATGATTCACGGTACGTTACTGTACGACGTCATTGTCTTTATCGATATGCGCGGTATTGATATAGCAGAGCTCCTCTGTATAAACTGCGGCCTTTATATTTTCTCTTCAAATTTTGCGGTCATTTTGGGGGTGAGGCCATTACATTAAATTAGGATTTTTTCTTCAAATTTTGGGGGTCATTTTGGGGGTGCGGCCATTACATGGGTGCGACCATTACATGAGTGAATACGGTTCAATAGACAATATCTAACAAAAAGAAACACAAAAAGATTTACGACATGGGTCAACATTGTTCAAAAAACACACTGAACATAAGTCTGACAATGTGAATAATATTTAGGTGCAACGATTTTGAAGCTAAAACTAAGTCAGACATAGGATGGGATTAGCCGGCATTTTTGCTGATACTGTGCAGCGACATTTCTATCATTACAGCACAGGGGCACTTATGAGGTGCCCAGGGACTGAACCCAGCCGGTCCATTATACTGACACCGACGAGTCAGGCATAATGCTGTCCCCGTAGCCCCGAGCGTTAGGAGGGAAGCCACTACTACCAACTTTAAAGTCTTTGGTATGACCCGGCCGGGGTTCGAACCCACGACCTCTGATCCGCAAGCCGACGCTTAAGTCAAACATACAGAAAAAGAGAACTTGATTATAGATATTGATGACAAATGTAGTATTTCCCCATGCCTTTATGACTGTGGCGCTGCGCCATGCCTTTTTTTTAGCGCCAATGGCCCATGCTGCCGTTTATTTCGATTATGCCCCAGTTCCTGCCTGTACATTAACTGCTGTTGAGATGTCATCAGATGCTCCCATAAGCAGTACATAACCAAGGTGTTATCATGACACCTTGATGTTACAATATATGGTCAAGTTGTGTTATGCGTGCCTTGCATTTATCCAACAACATTGATTGTTCATTGTTGTCCGGCTCCAATGGGTTACTTGCTGCAATGGTGTGAAACTAACGAGCATTCTACCTTAATTAAACTGTGATTACAATGACTATAGTATGGCAGAAGTGGTCCTTTCAATACTTAATCACAAAAAACTGTTTTCATTGCAAAAAATGGGCTTGAAACATTCCGTCTGATCGCTGCCTGCTTCAAGTTTTCAAAAGAAATAACGCATGTTAAGATGTATATTTTTCATAATTTTTGGCCAAATACTCCGACCAGAAATTATGAAAACATCATCGGCATGTGCCTGGAAAATGCCCTTCATCAATGATGGTCAAATGCAAGTTGACAACTTGTAATATGGGTTTTCTACACAAACGATGCTTACTAAAATCAAAAAACAAGACACTCATACTTGCAGCTTAATGTTTATAAATCCAGGAATCTCGACAAAGGCTATGTGCAATTTTTGAGCAATTTTTATCAAGTGATAAAAAGCTCCTTAAATATGTTTATTACATGTGACATAGTATTTGACGTCATCAAGACTCTGAGAGTCAAGCGCAGTACTTGTTTACTCTATATGGCATTCAGTGGGAGAAACAATTTCAAAATGGCGCAAGAGTTTGGGGCCAAATCCCAAGTTTAAACATGTGCTGGTGAGCTTTCAGGCCTATTTGTTGGAAGTTGTGGGTTAAATATCGTGTTGCATTTGATAGAGAGCGCTCAGTCATATACATAGCAGATTGTGGGTTAAATCTCAGGTTGATACATGTGCTGGAGAGTTTTTGGTCCTATGTGTATGAGATGGTGGCTCCCAGTCGTATGCTTTGCAGGTTGTGGGTTAAATCTCAGGTTGATCCATGTGCTGGAGAGTTCTCAGTCGTATGTGTAGCAGGTTGTGGGTTAAATCTCAGGTTGAAACATGAGCTGGAGAGCTCTGTCATATATTTAGCAGGTTGTAGGTTAAATCTCAGGTTGTTTCATGTGCTGGAGAGTTTTCAGTCCTATGTGTAGGAGGTGGTGGCTCCCGGTCGTATGCTTTGCAGGTGGTGGGTTAAATGAGAAGGATTTATAAAGGAACATACCGGTTTTTCATGATTTTTTTATAAATTGGATGCTGCTACCATTGTGTGCATCCAAAGTCAAAGATGTTCTTTTTTATGAAACGGAATCGCTGATAACTAACTAACACGTTGCCTGAAGTCGAATGCATGTCAGATGAATTCACTCTTAAAAGCCAGGGATATGCAGTGTACTAAATTTGCATTTGTGATATTTCTTACAATATAAATTTTATTAGGTATCAACTTTTAATTTGACGGATAATAAGCTGTATTTCATGCAGAACAAAGGAAAATGTATGCGAGACCGATGGAATTCAAAGTTCAAAAAAGATAAGTTATCAGCGTTGATTATGACGGCACGTCGGGTCATTACATAACTGCTAACAAGTTTTTGAGGTATGTTTCACCCGGAAAAAAAACAACATGAAAACTTTTTGCAAGGCCACTATAAGACGATCTCCACACTTTGAACATTAAATTTAATGGAAAATCCCAGTCTTACAAGTGAGAAAATATGGTAGCTGATAAACGTGCTGGTTAGCTTTCCGTCCTATGTGGTGTCGAGGGTTTAACATGTAGCAGATAAACGTGCTGGTTAGCTTTCCCTCCTATGTGGTGTCGAGGGTTTAATATGTAGCAGATAAACGTGCTGGTTAGCTTTCCGTCCTATGTGGTGTCGAGGGTAGGGTTTAATATGTAGCAGATAAACGTGCTGGTTAGCTTTCCGTCCTATGTGGTGTCGAGGGTTTAACATGTAGCAGATAAACGTGCTGGTTAGCTTTCCGTCCTATGTGATGTCAAGGGTTTAATATTTAGCTGATAAACGTGCTAGTTAGCTTTCCGTCCTATGTGGTGTAGAGGGTTTAATATGTAGCTGATAAATGTGCTGGTTAGCTTTCCGTCCTTTGTGGTGTCAAGGGTTTAATATTTAGCAGATAAACGTGCTGGTTAGCTTTCCGTCCTATGTGGTGTAGAGGGTTTAATATGTAGCAGATAAATGTGCTGGTTAGCTTTCCGTCCTATGTGGTGTCGAGGGTTTAACATGTAGCAGATAAACGTGCTGGTTAGCTTTCCGTCCTATGTGGTGTCAAGGGTTTAAAATGTAGCTAATAAATGTGCTGGTTAGCTTTCCTTCCTATGTGGGCTTGAGGGTTTAATATGTAGCAGATAAATGTGCTGGTTAGCTTTCCGTCCTATGTGGTGTCAAGGGTTTAAAATGTAGCTAATAAATGTGCTGGTTAGCTTTCCTTCCTATGTGGGCTTGAGGGTTTAATATGTAGCAGATAAACGTGCTGGTTAGCTTTCAGTCCTATGTGATGAGGTTGTGGGTTAAATCTCTTGTCAATAAATGTGATGGTGATGGTAAGTGTCCAATGTGTCTTGGTTCGTTCTGTTGTTTAACTTTGCAGCAACTTAATTATGACTTATAAAGATGCTTGAGCTTTTATTGGTGGTCGTATACCCCAGACAAATGTCTAGGTGTAACCATTAAGTTGTAACTGTACCTACAAGGTAACAGATGCCTCATACTATTAGAGTTAATGCAGCACTTCATGTTCTTTTATTGACCTAGTAACTTTATTACTTTAAGCTTTATGTTTACTCGACACATTCTCACCAAGGAAAATATACAAAGTGTAAAAACAATCATAACAATGATACAATCTGTCTGGGATAGTAACAACTTGGTAAGTTTTCTACAATATGAATAACAGGCATCACAGCTACAAACAAGTAAACATGATCCAACGTCTGTCTCTTGACCATATTTAACATGGGTTCTTTACATCTTTATAAATACGCATAACGAGACCTATGCCTATGGTTCCAACACTAGCTCAGAGCATGTTTGTATGAAAAATCGCTACTCAGAAGAATACCATGATGAAATATAGAATGACAACAACAATATGAAATATTGGAGGCTGTTCTAGCATCAATGAAGATAAAGATAGATCAACATAGGCCAAGAATCCTTCACTGACATGTATATTACACAACTGCTCATGACATTTGTTATGTTTTGCTTAAGGTGCGATCCATATATGTTTAATCAAAATACACGTTATTATATATAATTATCTAAGTAACAAACATCACATTAAAATGTCAATAGTTATATGTAATGTTGGAAAACAGCATAAATACACAACACATGGATCTTTACACAAAATCGGTATGTTCAATAACGGGAACAGCCATTATTCCACTATTTGAATGGGGCATCCCCAATCGCAGGTGGAAAATAAGAGTTTGCAGAAACAAAGGATTCCAGCAGTTTCGCGTGAATCGGTGAGCAGAATGATAGACAAAGATTGTCACAGAATAAAACTATCGAAAAAGAATATTTAACTTACTTTTCTCTAGCTTGTGCATCCGAGGGGACAGACGACCCCTTCCCTTTAGCGTACATGCTGCGAGCTGATCTGTCAAGCACCTGTCAAACTATCAAGGACGACACTGACCCCATCACCAAGGCAACCATGTGAAATCTTAATGTGAGAGCGTTTCTGGTTGGTCTATATATTTAACACGGCCAGGGGAGCGCGAAACAGGCTTCGCATAGCCAGCGTGTGCTACAGCGACAAAGACATATTGGCTTTATGCCAATTATCTCCGATCTATTTTGTTACATGTAGATCGAACGTGTAAATAGATTGGAGAGAGATCTCCGGCGTGCGTTATGAAATTATTTATTTTGCTGCTTTCTGAACCGCATGATTCATTATATGTAGAATTGTTTTTGTTTGAAATACACGACTAGATCTACTTAAAGATGCTTAAGCAGAAATATTATCGCACTGATAGTGGGTTCTGAATATGTGGAGCTAGTGATAATAATTATTATTTTTATTATTAATTATTATTACTACTACGACGACTACGACAGAACAAAGTCATTTCATTTACTGTTTTTGTTAGAACCAAGTTTAATGTCAAATTGTTAAGTCAGTAGAACTATTCATAATTATACAAGAAATAATCTCGATACACTTTTGTTAGATTGTTTTATGTTATTATAACACTAATTAGACAATTATTATAAAAATTTAGTAAACGGCTCAGTTCACTGGACGCTGCATTTTCTTCCACCGAAAGATGCTCCCTGGTTTAATGTGGCGTGCTTAGTGTCAAATTTACGATATCTTGTCATAGTCCATGGATAGAAATTAAATATTAAATACGAGTGCGTGTTCTTATTGTTGCTTTTTCGTTGGCTACTAACAAAGTTACAATTTAGAATACACATGCTTTTTTAACTATGAAACTACTTTCTTTCGTTTTTACGTTTGGGCGGGATAAAAAACTCTGATTCCCGCCTGCGACAAAGGAATGACCGGCTCGTACCAGAACGCCTCAGTGACTATACAGTCAGGAAAGAAGTAGCAGTTTTGTTTACTCCGGCAGTCGTTATGTTGTCCCGCGCACACTAGAAATCGATAGTGGCGGTGATCTAAATGTGGAAACGGTATCACAGGATAAGGCCAAGCAAACTGAAACATCGATACCGATTCTACATCTCGCCTCGCATCGAGATTTAGTACCGACCGGATGTACGATACAATCCTTGCGAAAATGCACGTGCGCGAACCGGTTAGGCGACACCGGAAGAGCCAGATCATCTACAGCGTCGTTGCTGCTGCTGATAAAGATGATGAAAGGGGGAGGAGGACCACAGCTTGACCATGACCTCAAAAACGGCATCTATGATGATGATAATCATGAAATAGAGATGCTTTTCTTTATGGGCTATTTTATCACCAGTTACACTTTGCAATACTATTAATGGTAATAATAACACAAGATTTCTTCCAAAAGTTGTTATCTTTTTCTAAATACTTATTTTTTTCTAATGTAAAATAGACTTACGGACGGAGTGCACGAATGGAAATTCCTAGCATAAAATAAGTCGGGAAGTTAGTTGGACGTATGACTCTAAATTAAGCATTTAACGCAATTTATTTTAAATTAAACATTTTTGTGGCATCTGAGTTTTTAATTTAACTCTCTATCAACGAGCAAACGTGCTTGTAAATAGGACTATATTCATTTGTTATTTTGTTTAAATATTACTAACAAAACACTGAAACACGTGTTTTAATAGGATATAACAATTCAAAACAGCAATGTACCCTAACAAAATTAAATGATGATCACTTATCTTATGTAATGATAAGAGCAGGATGATTATTATTTTTAAAACAGGCATGTAATTGCGATGATTTCAATGTGGTATCCGACAGTTTGCCTATGTCAAATATATGTAGTTAACGATATCTGACTTTTGGTAGGGGTATTTGTGCATAATTTCTGCAGAAAAGCATCACACTTTAATCTAATTTTTGACGTTTATCTTCACTGTCTCAATTTTGGGGCAGTAAAACTCGTTAATCATCTATAAATAAGGACGATTAGGATTTCTACTAAAATAGACTAAAATAGGCTTCCCTCCAAACGCTCGGGGCTAAGGGCACAGCATTACGCCTGACTCGTCGGTGTCAGTATAATGGACCGGCCGGGTTCAGTCCCTGGGCACCTCATAAGTGCCCCTGTGCTATAATGATAGAAATGTCGCTGCGCAGTATCGGCCAAAATGCCGGCTAATCCCAATCCCTAAAATAGACATCGACCTCACAGCGGATGACGTGGATAAGCTAAAACATAAGTGGTCACGTGATTTTCTTTGGTTAAAATAGCTAACTGTGCGACGTGGCTCAGATAGGAAACACATGTCTGTGATGATGATTGGGGCGTTATGGTTCACTCTACAGACAGGTGTAGAAAATAAATAAACAGCATTTTGCGAGATCTGTTTATGTGACGATCGTTTATTATGATGTTTAATGAAAATATTTGTGTTCCAAACTGATATCAACTTTTTTCATAATCGAGTCATAAATGATCTAATTGGTCTTTGGCTACTGTTATGTTAAAATTGTCGCCTTATAGCACTCTAAAGTTTATATATATTCCCTGTCATAACTAACGTTAATTAAGAATTGTATTGTGTTTCAGTGGGTTTAAGTGATATAGTTTGTAAATGCTAGTGTTATGTATTTTAAACAAAACAATATTATATTTGCATGTGTAAAGAATTTGTCAGTGATCTGTCTCTCTTTGTCATTTTTGGTATTGTAATATTATTGCCAAATTTAACCAAATGCACTATTTGTTTCACCCCAATTAAGGGATTGTAAATGTGTCAGAAAATATCATTGTCATAGTTTCGGACACAACTTACACGCCATTCTTATATTGTTGAAGACTATATAAATATTACGCAACAAAAAAAGTACAAAAAAACAACAACAACAAAACATTGTCAACCTTAATTATTATTTTTATTTTATTTTTGTGAGGGGTGTAACATTTGGTAGGACAATCTTTTACTCTTTATAGTCAGTTCTCGAATTTTGAACAAGCGCGGGGTTCATGCACACCGGACCCACATCAGTAAATCACTTGGGCACACCTCGGCGAGCAATCGATACGTTCACTACCGAACTACTGCAGCTTAATCATCAGACCTACAGGTTACATACACCTCACTGTTGCATCAACACTTCTTAAATTCAATAAACGACAAAATGTTACAAGAACAGTCAGTCATAGATAGGAAGAAACCGCTTCTGAAACTTCAACCTACAAAAAATCACAGATTTGCACTATACTAGCCTCAAAAATAAAGCAATATACATGACTGTTGTCCGCGGGATCTATAAAGAGGCCCCCAATGGGTGAAGGGAAACACATGCCGCAGAACCCGGTCAGAAATATTTATAATTCTAAAATATTTCAAAAGAAACAATGACCATGTTTGAAATATAAATAAATTCTGTCAAATATATTTCTTCTTATATGTAAAACTAGAAAATAAGCCATAAATGTTATCCAAATAATACAAGCTATAAACACCAGGAATATTTAAATAAGTAAGATAGCGCTGACCTACTTTGGCGAGTTTAGCTCAATAGTTTGAGGATCTCGAGACCCGAAAAGATGGACGGGTTTATTATTTTACAGGGCAACAGCAGAATATAGTGATGGAAAGACGTGAATAGACACTGTATTCTCATTTTTTCATAAAAAATAAACATTATATTTATTTTATTATATTTTATGTTCTTATATGCCTTGAACTGTCCCCTTTTTATAAGTTTGTTAAATGTTTACATCTATCATGTGTAGCAACCCTTGTATTCAATTGGTACGTCCATCGTGACCTTTTGTGTATCCGCTATTCCGTTTATCTCCCCCGTTAACGGTAAATGTGACAATGGCGGCAGGTTCAATTTCGGAATCTCGGTTTCTCCATGCGGCGCAGGAGTTTCTGTCACGATCGAAAAAACATGGTGATGATTGGACTTTACAAAAGGTCTCGTTAACGTTTCAATCGAGATAACTGCAAAAAATTGCTTAAGAAGAACATGATCTTACATTTCTCGTGCGGTTATATAGTTACCCCCATATGTCTGGTGGAGTAACGCCCCTTTATTGTGGCAAAATGTCAACTCGCATTTTACTGAGTTTTGAATTACGACCACTCGTTTAATGTTACGTACGACAATGATTAAAATACATATTAAATAATTCCTCATTACATTGTTTTTTGCCTTTGTCCCCTAACTTAATTGTCAGACATATTTAAGATTGTTCTACGGGAGTCCTAGCGGTTTACGGTCACTTCGGTAAATGACCACTTCGGTAAATTGATCTTAATTAGTCTGGTCGTTTCGGTAAATATGTAAACATATAGTATAACACCTGATTGAGACAGAGAATTCGGTATGTCCATTTGTGAAAAGATTTTCACAACTCAGCCCGTGACAGATAATGAAATCATTCATTTATTTATGTATGTATAATGATCAATCGTATCTGTAATGCTTAAAATTAGGAGGTGTATATTTTTGTAATATTGCTGTTATTTCCTGCATTTGTTGAACTGATTTTTTTCCTTAACCTAGCTGTTTAAAATTTTATTTCATTATATTTTTTAAAAGGGAGAAGATCAGATTGGTCTGAAAACATTGAAATGTTCCCACTTGTTTGTGAAAAGGATTTATATAAGAATATCGCCTTTAACATGAACTCAAGGCGGCAGCAGAATTCTTTAGTTTTAATGAAATTACACTAAAATTGTTATTACCAAGTAGATATGTGCAAATGATCATATTTTGCAATGGTATGTAGGACCGTATAATACATGGATCAAATGGAATAAAATAAAGACATCTTCATATTTATTTTATTTACATCCTGAGTTTTTGGAGCAAAAAAAAGAGAAACAACAAGAACACTGTTGTAATGGGTCCCGGATGTAAGTATTTTCTAGTTGACCAGTCTTAGCGCGTCTCTGCTAGCTGAAGGAAAGAGAAAAATAAATTATTAAATTATCGTGTCAGGCTGAGGTATGAAAATCTATTTACACATGGACATACCAAATTCTCCGTCTCAATCAGGTATTATACTATATGTTTACCTATTTACCGAAATGACCGGACTAATCCCAATATAAGATCAATTTACTGAAGTAGTCATTTACCGAAGTGACCGGTACTCTGAAGTCTGTGTTGTAGTCTGTATGTATACTGCTAAGACCTTTTGTGAGTTTTACAAACAGATGCACATATAAATTTCACTATGTGCTGAACATTGACATAAGAAGGGCTAACCAGTCATAATTACTAATGCTATCCCTTAGTCCTGGGGTTTCAGGATGGAAGCTATTACTGCAGGTACAAGCTTTTAAGGCTAGGGATTTGACTTTGGGCTCACTATCTGCAATTGGATGCTCTACTGCTGAAACTTAATCTGGGGCTGATGATCTGCAATTGGATGATCTGCTTCGAAACTATGAACCTAGTTAAAACCAAAACAACATATTGCCATTTTGTTTGTCCAACATTTAGGGGATAGGTGTGCAAAAAACATCATATATTTCAATATAGAATACAGATTGTGATATTGACAAGATATTGTATACATATATATATATTATAAAAGGAGAGGTAGAAGAAGCATGTGTTATACAATATTTATAAAAGAATTTAAAGGTTCTGTCTAAGGTTCGTCTTTGTTAACTGTTACCAATCATTTAAAAACTGACAAGATTATCTTTATTTTCTAAAATAAATGAACTTCAATCTGGTTAACTAAATCATTCTTTTTACCAAAACATGACAATAAACAAAGAAAGAAAATAGCAGCATTCAGGGCTCGCACCAGGGCCATCAAGTGTATGAGCCTAGCATGTCACAACTAGAACATCTGGACAGATGCTACATTGATGTCATGTATTAATATTGTTCATTCACTTTGGCTTTTGGACCCCAAAATATTTTCCCAAACAACTAAATTCAACTATTTTTACCTGAACAGATCCTGCAAAATGCTGTTGATGTAATACATTAATGCAAAAAGTGAAGCATAAAACCCAGATTGTCATTACAAACATGTATTTCCTTTCTGAGCCAAGCTGCACAGTTAACTTTTTTAATAAATAGAAAACCATGTGATCACTTGATTTTTAGATCATTTTATATCATGTGATCACTTGATTTTTAGATCATGTTATATCATCAGCCGGGTAATCTGCTCTGATGTTGATATCTATTTCAAGCAGAAATCCCATTCATGCCTATTTATAGATTTGGATAAAATGAATATTTAAACTGTTTTATAATTCAAAATCATCCTTGCTTAAAATAAAGTATGAGTTTCTGCAGAGATTATGCAGGAAACAAAGGTAAGGAATTGTTACACGTATTTAATATAGGCAAACTGTTACCACCTTTAATTAGTATACCATGACAATGTTTGTTTGAAAATTTTTCTTAGAAGTTATGTTTTCAGCTTTACATAATTGCTAATTCAATCGACTTCATAGCGGCAAAAAGATAATTTCTAATCTATGAAGAAAGTGTATGAAATTCAAGTGTACCAGGCATAATGTTTCCCTTTGCCTGCTATTCACATATTTTTAAGGTTTAGCCAAATAGTATAAATCCAGCTGTCTGATCAGGGTTTACACTTTTTGCTGCTCAGTCTCTGTTTATAAGTATATCAACCCTGACATAAAATATATAATATTAAATATTTTTGGCAAAAAAAACAACAACTGGCAGAAAGGGCATTTAAAGGTGGTGTCTGACAGTTTGGTCCAAAATTTGTTTTGGTCCAAATATGTCATTGGTACCTGAAAAGTTCTTGCAAAATGCTGTTTATTGATGCCAAAGATCTTTGTGAACTGTCACAGATAAATCTTGACTCGTCATTGCAAACAGGTGTTTCCTATCCAAGCCACCCTGCAGAGATAGCTATTTTTAAACTTAGAAAAAACATGTGACCACATACTTTTATATGGTCGTGCTGGTAATCTGCTCTGACGTCGATATCTATATTTAGCGGAGTTCACTTTTTAGAGTTAATAAGACTTAACATTTAGAGTATTTTTTTTCACGATTATTACAGTCTAACACTTAAGTTAGTGTTCAAAATCTTCTTTATGACGACCAAAATGTGGATTTATGGAGGAAGTATGACCAAATTTCCCAAATCAGTGGTTAGATATTGGTATGTGTATTTAATATAGACAAACTGTTGGATACCACCTTTAAGATAGGCAATTCCACTTATAGCAGACATACAAACCTAAATGAATCGACATGCTACTGAAAACAGTTCAAATTTTATTTAGTTGCAAATTTATAGATCAGTCAAAATCTATCGATCAAACATTAACATATGACAGAAAGTTACTTTTTAAGGCAGGTTTTAATAAACAAAAACTGTTTTTTGTTTTGTTTTCCTTACATTAGCATTATTGTATAGAATGTCATCTGTTGCAGGTAGGAGATGATGTCTACTTACAAATGGAGGTACGACAAAAACTGGATCTAGTTGTACCTGATAAAGACAATATAACTAAAGAGTTTGAAGAGGTGAGAAAAAATACCATATAAGACTAAAATCCAAATGTACCACAGTATATTGCAGCATTTCATGTCTAAATTACAAAAAGTACTTATAATTGATTCACAGTGAATGGGAGAATTAAAATCTGTTTCACTATAGAAAACAATATAAAATGTTTAAAGTTCAAATTTTGTTTCAAACCCTTAATTCATTGCTTATAAAATAAATTTTTAAAAATGTCACATTCATTTTGTCTAAGAAAAGGACATTGTCCTATTATCAAAAATTCTTTCCCCATCGCTGGATTCAGTATTACATTATTTTTATAATTACCTGCTTACACAGTAGGAAGACCAGTGGCTACCTGTCCAGGGTGTTAATGATGTAACCCAGGCTGAGAAGCTTGAATGTAAGATACACTAATATATGTGCTTCCTTATGCTTAGCCATAAGTTGTTGAAGAATTTGTTGACCTGTTTTCATTATAATCTAAAATCTTGTGCTGCCAAATTAGAGGGGCAGTATTATTTTTATTTCTTTGGCAGAATTTATTAAGGTGACATCATAGTCAAGCAAACAATCTGATTAACATTTGTGCTTCTGTTTTATTTTATTTGGTAGGATGGTGCAGAGGAAGATGCAGCATGCCTGGTTACCAAGGGAGACAACTGTGACCATATCTTGACGTTTGACTATCACATAGTGTACAGTCAAAGTTACTCAGTTCCTGTTCTTTACTTCAATGCCTACATGGCAGGTAACAGATCTTTAGGCATCATATTTATTATCTGTACATTTAAACAGTTTCCACTTATACTTAATATACTTTTAATAATATTATGTTAAATCAAATTACATCTTTTAGTATGTTTAAAAAATATTTTAACTTAAAGTGTAAACAATTTGTATTGTATTTTTGTAAAGATAATTGCATCTGATCAGCTTTTTCCATAATGTACTTCTTGATTAGAGCTTGTTCTGTGGTATATGCTTTTTTCTTGTAATGTGGGAATTGAATTACCTCCCTTTATTACATTTAAACATCACTACACATACATAGATTCCTTTATTATTCTGTTTATATAGATGGCACGAGAAATAGTAATCAGTAAAATATAAAGTTAATGAAAACGAAGAAAAAAAAGTGATGACTGTATCATTAGTTCAGAAAATCATTCAACTGTTGGATGGTAAAATTTACATTTCACTTATTGTATCTGATAAGATGTTGATGCTGACAATTGCAAAGGTAATATCCTTTCAAGTTTCTCTAGACAGGCAGAATAACTCTGCCTAACTAAAAAAATAAAATCAAATAATGAAAAAGTTAAAGTAAGCTGATCGCAAACTGTAGTGTGAAAAGACTACACTAGAAGAGAAAGCTTTTTTTTAAGTCCAGGCAGTCAGATAAGTTCAAAAAGTGTGGGCGGTATAACTATTTTGCTTATGCTCAAAGAACCGTTTCCACAACTAGTCAACTCTGAGATGTAGGACTACTGAATAGGCCATGCTTCCATTTGTACATAAATCCTCCCTGCTCCCCCAACCCCACTCCCCAGCTCACAACCTGTATCACACATAAAATGCACATGTTCTTGTGTGTAAAATAGTCCATGAATTACCACATGCTTCCCAAGCATACAGATTGGATTATAGCATTTTCAATTAAAAATAAAAACAAGAGATTCTATCAGAAAAACAAAAGATTCGGCCCTGGATCTATGGCAGCGCATTAGCGGATGACAATCTAATGAGACATTTTGAACGACTAAACAGTAGTCTGTTTAATAATTAAATGATAAAAACATGTTATTCTTCTAGAAGTCCCCAAATAATAATTTTTTAGCAGTAGACTATTTAACCCAATCAAAAAGTGACTTAAAATTTTCACTTTCAAATTCTGATGTAAACATAAGTTAAATCCATACAAGTTTGTTTTAGTTGATAATTGCTGGTTTGTTGAATATCAGTATTTATTACATAAACTATAAATAGACGCAACACGATTGGTCTCACCCCCCGAAAAGTCGAGTCGATATAGATACTGACACGCTTTCGCTGATATTAACCGTTAAATTAAAAGAATGCGAAATTTTTATCAATATTATGCGTGCGCATCTACAAGACTTCCTTAGAATTGTACGCATTGTGGTATACTTATCCTAGACGAACAATATTCACAAAGTAAACAATGTAAACTATTTTCTTGCATTTAAGTTTAGATAATAATTCAAAGAAATACCAACTTTTTATTATTAACTATTTATAGTTCATGTAATAAGACAGCTATTTACTTATTAGCTGGGAAATATGCTGTTGATATTGACCGCAAAAATCGTTATTGACCTTATTGTATAATATTTAATCAGTACTGATTTCCTTCAGAACTGGCTCCTTCCCTTATTTTTTTTAACACTGCTTTATTTCATTCTCTCTTGTTGTAAACAAGGTACGGGTTAGGATATATAATTAGTAACTTGTCATATGACCAATGAAAAAAAAGCACAAACAGGAAAAGTCACACCAGAATTTCCAGAAATATTTTCAAATTTTGAAACTTTTTATTGTATGAATGAAAATGTATTTCTTGAGAAGAAAAGGACAGTTAAGCCATGTTCTAAGAAGGAATGCATTAACAATTATCAATCAGCAGTTTAAAATGGTGATCACACAATTTGCCTGGTCTAATACAGGCAATTAAATGCTTAATTGCGAAAACTGTATTCAAATACCAAGTCTTAGGTCCTTTTGTAATTTCCTTTTTTTTTCAAAGCGATCAACCTTTAAGTGGTTAAATTTAACTTAATAATATAACTATTACTTTTGTTACATTGTACGAAGGATGAATTTAACATTATTTGCACCATTAAATTATAATTCTAATGCAAATGAGTACAATTTCAATAGGAATCATAAAAATTCCCCCACTGTTATAGCCAATTGTCTTAATCCACAAAGTTCATGCCATTCTAAATAGACAAATAAATATTTGCAGGTTGCTCTTAACAGCCTAATTTGGAAAGTGGTTGCTTAGAAATTTGATAGAGTACACAAGTACTGAAAATCACTTCATCCTCTTGCTCAAGAAAGTAGTTGTACAACTGGTCAGCCTAGTATCTAGACATAATAATGTCAGGTGATTATGGCTTGCTATCACAGTGAAGGCAGCACTTTATTTACCTCAGGTTGATGCTGTCATTGGTTAATTGAATGATTGTTAGTTAACAAACCTTTTGTTGGTGCAAGAGGTGCAATATACCACTTCTGAAAAAAAAAAACTTAGTAAGTATAAAATATAAGTCATATACAGATTTAACATGTCTCACAATTTTTTTAAATGCAAACTTTTTGACGTTTAAAATAAAATCTACTTATATATAGCATAGCCAGTTCTTATGCAAGTGAGTAAACTATTAAAGCTAAATAGAAAACAAACAAATACATCAAACTATTTAACAAACAAAAAACTGTTGGATGGTAAAATTGAGATATAATTTAAGCTATTTGATACTCCACTTACATTGACAATTGCAAAGGTAATATCCTTTCAAGTTTCTCTAGAATGGCAGAAAAACTCTGCCTGTTAAATATCATATCATAGTCATAGTGTGGGTTCCAGTTGGTGAATGTATCGCATTTAAAATTCCACTACTCATACAACTCCTATTGAGCTGTTAAGTTTGGATTTTATATACCTGTGGAGTTTCCCAATTGTTATATATGTTATACAACTTGTTATACAACTTGAAAATAAAGCCTTTTTCTAACATGTCCCACATGTTATCATTATTAAAAAGCTATTATGACCAAACAATTGATAAATCCAGCAGAGTTTACTGTACACTGTTAGGGTAAGTAACTGCTGCATTTTTTTATCGGACTTTCTGTTTGGCAGATGGTAGGTTACTTCCCTTGGACCAGGTGTGGAGCTTGGTGCCCAAACATTACCAGGAGAGGTTGAACCAGGATAGATGGACTTTCCTAACACAACAGGTAATTATTCCTTGTACTGTTATTATTAATTATTTTTGATGAAAATCCTGGTTTATAGATTGGGGTATGGCAGGCGTAGGTGTACTATCTACATCAAACAGAGGGCTTCCGGTCAAAATCTTAAGTTTGGATAAACCAAGCTTGCTGAAATATTGGATATAGCAAGCTTGCATGAAGACCTATCTTGGGATTGGATTTGGGGCCAGTCTGATCAAGGTCAATGTCACTGTTACTGAAAATAGAAAACAGTTTCCGAACTATAACTTCAGTTTGAATAAACCAATCTTGCTTAATCTTTGGATATAGCAAGCTGGCATGAAGACCTAGCTCAGGATTGGATTTGGGGCCAGTTGGATCAAGATCAAGGTCATTGTTACTAAAATAGAAAAACAGTTTCTTGTCAGTATTATAGTTAAAATAAACCAATCTTTCTGTAACTTTGGATATAGCAAGCATGCAAGAAGTCCTATCTTAGGATTGGATTTGGGGCCAGTTGGGTCAAGGTCAAGGTCACTGTTGCTAAAAATAGAAAAACAGTTTCAGCTTAATATTTTGTGTTAAATTGTTAAATGTTGAAAATCGCTCAAAACATCACCTAACAGCACTTTTATTGAATGTGTATGCTTTTTAATATAATTGATTCAAAGCTATTGGAAATTGAAATGTGGTCTTAGCTGGCTTCACAACGTGTTCATAATCAGAACTGCTTGGATAATTCCATCTTTGGTACAATCATCCCCCTGATGTATTTGGTGCTTCGATACCAAGGAATCTTCATTTTATGTTCGCTGGAAAAGATTGCACCCATAATGTAGTTCTCAACCAAATTCACGGAGTAAGCTGAAGTAAGTTGAGGCTGTACAGAAATTATGAATACAAAAAAACTGGAAGCATTTGTCATTTCTGTTTTGATGTCTGTCGGCACTCTGAACATCTTGGCATAGAAAATCCAGAAAATGTAGAGTAGTTATGATTGATTGGTCAGAAAAGTATTTCCACTGAGGCATATGGCCGAGTCGATTTGACCACCTACATAAATATGAGAGACAATTTGTGCATTATCCAACGTGCTCCGAATGACTGTGATCACAGTAAAAGGTTAATGGATTGGGAGGTGGGAGAGGTGGATCAGCTTTACTTAGCACAGCCTCCGACTGCAGTGGTATCAGGGTAGGGGTGGGTATTCAAGTTTTGCTGACCAATGGCAGCACAGTAAGCTCATGTGCATCTTATGTGTCAAGTGTGACTAATTATTTTATGGCCTCTCCCCAACAACATCTCTGCATATAATGGAAAAAATAAGTGTTCAAGCTGTGTAATTTTGTTTTCTTGGTGGGACTGTGGGACTCTTAAAAAGATAATTTTCAACAGCTTTCAAAAAATGTTGCACTTTCTCTTTTTCCTAACAGCTTTTTTTTACAAAAACATGTTTGTGAGTACAATAGGTTGCCAAACATTTTCAGGAGCACCCCTTTCTTGGTCGACCATTCTATCAACTCCACCCATGTCATACACAGGCTCTGATGTCATGTGCTGCATCAATCGACCAGTCAGCTGCCAGGTAACACTTTCTGTTGTGGCATTAAGTCTAGGTCTTACTGCTATTATGTTTGATTATCGTAATTCATACTAAAGTCGTAATTATAAACAACTACATGAATACAGCAAATATGCAGATCTACAATTTTTCAGGTTTTTGACTGACAGGCCCTTTTGGCTCATCAGATAGCCAGATTGCTCCAGAGGTTGCATCTCTCAGTGCTTGCTAATACGGTTTTTAAAAACCATTGGATATTTCATTACATGTTATGCACATTTCAAGAAAAATGCACAAAATTGGCTATTATCTTAGACAGTTCATTTTTTTCTCTACATAAATATTCAACTTAGGAACTGTCTGAATGTCATGAAAACATAGATTCAAGTGATTTTTTTTATCATTAAATGTCCATATGTTAAAATTGAGAGAGTTATAAATGAAAATGAATGAGCTATAAGGTACAAAAATATGCATTTCTGATAATGATTGTATAGTGATTTTGTTGTGTGATTTATGCTTTTGATAAAACAAAAAATCACCCAAACAAAGCAAGTAATTCTGGAATAATGATATATCTTGTAACTGAAGCTTAAAATAATACACTTTGTTTAGTCTTTAAATGCTTTTTACCAGAAAATAGTCACATAATAGACCTTATTATAAACAGTGGTGTGTTATAATCTGGATAAAACAGAACTTTAGATGATTAATTATTTATATTGAAAATAGATATACACTAATCTTGCGCAAGTATTTGTTCCTAAGCATTTGAAGATATTAAATTTGCAGTAAAATAAATCAAGCATCTTCTTTTATTTCCATAAACCTAAATTCATACTATGAACTTTTGTACCAGCATTCCTAAAAAATTTCAAAATCCAATGAAAGATCCAAAAAGATAATGTAATTACATTCATGAGAGGAATGTTCTACTTCCAACACATGAATTATTTCAAACGCTGTTTTGGATTTTACAGCATATGCTAGCAATCGGCAACACTAGACAGCATTTTTTATTTTCTCCAATAGTGTAGACCAAATTTTACCAATGAAAAACGTAGCATATTTCTAGCTGTCACCAACTTTGACTAACTAAGACTAGCGCTTTATTTGTTTAGGTTTATTGAGGACAATATCAAATGGCGTCTGTACATAAAAGTGAACTTTTGTTAACGGGTCTTCCTGTCATATTATGGCCATTGTACATAAAAGTGAACTTTTGTGAATGTGTCTCCCAGCCTTATTCATGATGCATGATGCATTAAAAAAAACAATTGTATTTTTTAACTTACAAAAATGAGAAGAAATATGTTAGTTTTTCTATTGCAGTAACTACCTCGTGACCTGGCTGAGTTGTGTAGGACCTGTAGTTGGTCTGGACATCCCGATGTCGTACGCTGCCAGCGTGGGAGATTGAGGCAGGGCTACACTGATACAGGTCAACATTCATCCCGCTGTGATGACTTCTACACCCATGTTGTGAGAAGGAAAATACACTGCACAATAAGGAAGCTGCCAGACATTCAGGCTATGTCTATAGTACCGGTAGATTCAGTTGCCAACAAAGGGAGATAACTTTTTTCATTAGAAAAATGTTTCTTGCTGCACATACAGTTAATGCATTGGTCCATGCTGTCAAAAAAACAGGCCTATTAAAGCCAATCAGGTATTGCCAACGTGTTTAGCACTAGCTGAAGTTGGCAAGCTGCAATTTTTATCCCACAGTCAAGCAATGTGAAGCCCTTGGGAATTTTCATGAATGAAAGAGGTTTGGATGCTTTGACTAACAATTGTGTTGTAAGGCACGCAAACATGTGTAATTCAAATAAGAAATACCATATGAGAATTAAATAAACATTGATCCATTGATTTATATAATTGATTTGATGATAAATTAGATTGATTTGTTGTAAGAGGGTTTTTTTGGAGCGAGGAAACATAAACAGTCACTGATTTGATATTCAGAACTACTAATGCTGCATTTGCAACTAATGTTGTAATTCACTTCGGCGAAAACAATCCATGTCATTAATGATATGTGTTGTCTATTAAAGGCAAGTTTCTGGATACACAAACTAGAGACAGTAATACCAAATGGTCTTAATACTCAAGTTTTGTCCAATATTATTGGAATATTGAGCCGTATTTCTCTATCTCTTGTATGTTTTTCTACAAATTATGTTATGTTAACATATTCTCCGTGGATGATAGTATCTACTTCTACAGATCCTCTGTTGTTTGTACACTGTAAATTACATTTTACGCCAAATCTGATGATGTTCATGACATCATTTTGTAACCAAGGTGTCATGACATCAACAAAAATTTAAATTAACCTTAAGAAGATTCACTACATATCAAGATGTCATTCAACAGAGTGGAGTTTTGTTTTGATTTTAACCCGCATTTTTATTCACTTATGATATCATTACTTCACTTGACAAAATATGCGCAAGTTTACATTTATATATGACCAGTACATGTAGTTATTTAATGAAATTGTCAAAGATAAGTGATTTGATATTAGCCCTGTTATTTGTAGTCGGGTCAGTCTGACAAAACTGCCGTAAAACAAATAACAGGCCAATACCAAAACATTAATTAACAGCCAATACTTTGCACCTGCTGGTATGGGTTAGGTTGCTCGCCTCATATACATTTTGTAGGGGTCAAACTTCTGCTAAGGATCTGGATTTCTAGGGGAAGCTCAGAACCTTACTGGATTCTTGCACGAGGGAGAATTTAAAATAGCAATTTTAAAGGTATTTTACAAATGTTATCGAACTGAAAGATAAGGCAGTAGGCTTGATTAGTTGTATTTAATAAATCAGTATTTAGAGACAAATATGATAAATTAGAATTATAATATATAAATTATAAGCAGGCATGTTAGTAGGGAAAGTGACCAGTGCAAGAAGTTACAGGTAAACATGGTACCTTCATAACCTTGAATGAAAATATAGCACAAACTGCATTATATTAGTGTAATATTACAAACGAGTAAATTAATTACAGAACCATCACTGCCCTCTTGCTAAGTGTTAAAATCTTTTTTTTACATTTTTGACAAGTATGTTTTTTTCCTGTTATAATTGTTAATTTGCATATTTTCACTTTTGCACTGACAGTTTTAAACGAGTTTGATGAAATGATACGGAAGAGGCTCTGCCGCATTTCGTATCATTTTAGACAACGAGTTTAGTATTTTCAGTATCTAATGAACACAAATATTATATTCTTTTTATCATATAACCAAAACATCAGCTGTCTTTTGTTTACAATGCATCATCTTTTTATTGTATGAACAGTTGGCCTTGACATGTGTTGCTTCTGGAGAATGCGCTCAAAAAATAGTTCCACTCTTTCCTTGACCATTTTCCATATAAAGGGAACAGATTTGTTTATAACATGACTGAAATGGTATTTTTTTATTAATTAAAATGAAATTGTTCAACAAAATGCATAGAGCGGCGACAACAAAGTGATCAGGAAATGGCATATACACTGCACATACTTAATGATGTCACACTACGATAACTAACTAGTGAGTTACCAAAAATAACGCATGAGTTTTACCTTATGCTCGCGCGGTAGGTTAATTGATAAAAATGGTTTCCATAACACAACCATTTTAACCTTTTTCTCTTGCTTGAAATAAGTGCTGCAAATGGATACGGATATCTAGCCTATTTCTTGGACGTACCAGTCAGTGTCTGTAAACAAATATTCCTATTTACCAAAATAACAGTTGTAGTTTATGAAACTGCATGTTGCAGTTGTGAAAGCATTGGCACAACAATGCTATTCAAGATGGCATCTGAGATGGCCACCATACATTGCCAGTCTAGTAAAATTGTGACATGCTTAAGGCGCACTATCTTTGGTTATTATATCTGGGTTGATTATCAAAAGAATATTACAGTATTGTCAACAATATTATGTTCTTCAAAATGTAACGCATGCAGATTTTTGTGGAATTTAATTGTTCTTCAATGCCTGGTATTTTGATTTTACATTTTTACAATTTTACATCATTAGTTTGAACACTTATCCTTTACCTTTTCCATTAAAGGAGCTTGGAGTTATACATCCAGATAAACAGTAGACTGTTAGTATTGCATTATTTTGGTCTTCAGGTAATGCATTGTCCAAGCTGTGAACTGCAATAAAGCATTTGGAATCTGTATAAATGCCAGCTCTTCCTGTGCACATATACACTTCACTTGCTCCTATTGCTTTGTGGTGGAGTTCCAGTAAAACTAAACCATCAGTGTCAGGACTACTGACCACAATGCCAGTTTTTTGTGCATAAGAAGCATAAATAATGATTCTTGTGTTTGCCTCCTCGTGGTAGCTTTGCAAGTCTTCTATTTCTCTACAAGAAGCATCTTCAACAAGCAGACATTTACATTCTTCTCAACCACTGATGAACAGACATTCATTTCCTTGCAGTGCAGAATGTTGTACCATATAGTCAAAAACAATATGAATGTTTTTCATATCTTTACTATTTCTAGCTGTTTTCAAGCTCTGGTTCATGAAGACTTCTGCCATGTTTCTGAAGGTAAGATGTTCTGAATGAGGCTGTAGTGATTGGACGAGAGCCATCCTATCAAATATCATAGTGTCTGCTTTGTGTATGTGAGTAATCTTATTTGGCAGAAGACCTAGCATGGTCATGCAGTCAGATTTTTACACTTTAGCATTGTGTCGTCTTTTTTTAAAATACCTGATGGAACAGGTGTATTTTTCGAAAGCAAATACTCTTTCTAGTGGTATCTCTTTGAAAGAATTTACAGCAAGAAGTCTTTGGAACATAACTTCACTATTAATGCTGTTGGTATATTTTTCTTTGGAATTTCTTATTATTTTCAGACTTTGTTTTCACATTGCTTCTGATCATAGGACTAAAAAAGCTTTTCACTGGTGGGTCTGATCCATCTGTTTTTAATTTTAATCTTTCCGGCACAAATGTTTCAACATTTCCTCTCCTTTGTCTATGCAGTTCAGCATACTTTGTTCAATTTCTTCTGTTGATTGCAGACATGTTGCAAAATTGACAAGTCTTTAAGGTGCCTTATCAGTATTGAATGGGTCTAGAAAAATACTATCAAACATTGTTAGCATTTTGTTCATGTTTCTGTCATAGTGTTCGTGTTGTGCTTTTGTGTCTGCATGATGAGTGGCATCCTTTTCAACTGTTCTACACATACTCTTGTGGAACATTGCTGACTACGTTGATACTAATGGCTGTGAAAGTAATCGCCATGCTAAAGCACCATCTTTCAATGTCAGACCAATTATTCCTTCTGTACCTTTTACAGCCTTATTTTCTGTTGCTTCTAGTGCATAATCCATCCAAACGTTGAATTTGCCACTTGACAATTTGGCTGTGAACAGGCCGTGCAGAAATCTATCTTCCACTTCTTTTGGAAGCCTATTCATGTTGAAAATCATGTATTTATGTAATGGGAGAAGACAAAGCCTGGAATACTTATGGACAGTCCATTCTGGTCCGAGAGTAGATGAAATGAACAGTTTTAAAGGTTCAGAAACTCTTGTCAGGTACTCATCCCATAATTCAAATGTAGGTGAAATTTGCTATATTCATCCCTATATTCTTCCAACAAAGAAATAATTTTTTCAGAGGCAACAGTGTTGCAAATGTCTCTGCATCTGTCATATTGTTGATGTCTTTTATGTTTCTCATGTCTAAATCTACGTCTTTATCAAGATATTTGTTGATAAGGAAATGAGTGTTCAAAGCTTTGTCTATTTTTTGAATGCGGTCATTGCTCTATCATAGTCTTTTCCGGCTAATAAGTTGTTGACCCTATTAGAAGACTCTGAAGACCAGCATCTCCATATATCGGTATACACCCAATCCCTTTGAATACAGACATTAAAAAGTGCATGCCTCCTTCACAGGGTATGACTCCCTGTAACTCTTGGTTACTCCAATCATTGCCAATGCTTTGGAAAGCAGACTCATGTCAAAGATAACAGGGTCATATTGTTGACTCCGGGCATTCATTGCACTCTTTCAATCTCAAAAGTACTGTATATACAGTACTATAGTCTGTTGGTGTTGCCATAATTATGGGGTTGTATGCCACATTTGAGACACCTGCAGTAACATAACACAGTGTATTGGCATGAAACATATCCCATGAAGGAAGGGAACTTTTTTCGTCACAGAACATCGGCCAAAACTGTAGAGCAACTCTTTCAATCATGCTTGTTTTACAGCTGGGGTGATTGCTGGCTTGAACTCTTGTAGAGAAACAACAGTACTGGAGTGGCTTTCTTTAGGGAGTTATGCTACACAGCTACCACAAGAAAATACTGTACAGAAATATTGTTTTTTATTTTATGTTTTATTTTAATTTATATTTTATATAACAGTATTTTTTATTCCTTTTTTATATTTTTCATAAGCTTTTTTAACATTTAAGCTATTTCAATATACAACATTGATTCTCTGTCTATATGCAAGTACTTTAAACAGTATAGTCACTAATTGCCAAACTGCAACTCTTCTAAAAATAATGTTTAAAAACACCAACTAAACAACATGATTTGCATATTTTAATTATTACAGTATCGCTTGAAATGCTATCATTGATAATATCTACATTTCTACAAACAGCTTTTGACATCAATTATTTTATTTCACGCTGCCAGGCAAAATGACATAATATTGAATAACCATTTTTTTATATAAAATACGAATATATTAAGGTCAGAAAACATGCAATTTTTTAGTGCACAACCATCTGACAATAATGTTTAACCTGTTGATTTTTTCCATTATCCGGTAGAAGTAGAATAGAAAAAAAATATAATAACCACTTATATTGAAATTTGAACAACCGCTAGACAAAACCACATACAAACTAATGTTACAGTGACAAAAACAGACACGAGACAGTACATATATAGAAAAACGCTGCAACCACTGTGGTATTCATTGCTTCTGGAAAGCTGTCACATTTTGAGATAATGAAAACCTGTGTATAAAACTCCCGCAGTGATTACTTCCCTTGACAGTATTTAAGTAGCAACGCGTGACGTAATCGTTGTGAGGGGATTGCCTGTGTATATAAAGCTATAAAGTTCGTATATAATATTTGTTAGATAAACCGCCCGTTCTTACGCTATACAACTCCACGTGCAATGTAGTGAACATGATAAGCAGAAGATTAAGGGTTGAGGACCAAAACGGGGAATCTGTTCGACATCTGCCTGATTGAATAGGCAAGACCATGAGTATAAACACAACGTGCATTTCGTTTTATTTGTTGGTACAGTGTTGTAAATTATATCAACTTTTATCGCTACTCCCAAAACGATTTAAAGAGTCAACATGTATAAAACATCTTATTTTATCAGTACATAATTGTTTATTACTTTTTGTTAGCCTCAAACTGCAGCAGGAAGTCAAACTTGGGAAACTGAGCATTTTTCCTGTCGTTACTTTAGCAGACTAGAACATTTGTAAACAGGAAGCGGCAAATAAGCCTTGTTAAGATTCAATTTCCGAACGTATTAGATACACTTCGTCATATCAAATTAAGTACTTGCAAATTTAATTAAACTAGATTTCTATATAAAATATCTTTTAACCTGCTTTTACGCGTACATGTGCAGGATAAAGACTTGACGGATAAACTTAGTCCAGTCAAAAGGTCGCGTGACTAAACCATGCGTATGATTACACTGTCTACATTACAGTCAAACCTCATTACCTCGAAGTTAAATGGATTTGTAGAAAAACTTCGACGGATCCATCATTCGAAAAAAGGGGAGTGAAACTTCAGAATCGACAAGAACACTTAATCGTGATATATTATGACAGAATCAGTAATAAAACAGAACAAGAATTATGCATATTTAATACACATGTGATAAAAGAAAAATGAAGAAGCACATTTTGCATACATATAATACATGCGAGAAGCCAAAGCAAATAAAATTCACCCAAAACACTAACAGAAGCAACATTTACATTGTCGGTTACAGTCACGTGATCAGGTCTCGCAACAATTATTTCACTATGTCTATGCACAGTAGTCATTAATTGAACCTTGCGTTGCAAACCGCTGATTCCCCTGCAACTTTAAAACATAAAGTTGCTTACATCGGCGACGGCGTTCATGATTCTGTCTGGCATTTTGCAATGTTATGAATTTGATGCACGTGCGGTTTTTATTAGCGGACTTCGCTTTGATTGACTGACTGTGCGAATCAATTAAGAAAAGAAATGCTAAAAACAGCGCAACATTTATTGTAAATTTTCTCGGAACACACGCGGCTTACATATCGACATATTCCTAGAAAATACTTCCACGTGACCGGAGTTTCGACGAATCTGATTTCGAGGTAATGAGGTTAGGCCGCTAGCCTACGTTTCAGTATCCGGATCAGGATGCGTATCCGTATGCGGAAGATTTCAATGCGGACATCCTATTCTTGGTGTCTGTATACGTACAGCGTATCTTTCTTTTGTGAACGTATGTTGAAGAGAAAACATGTCTGATAAGGAAGAATATCACCGTTTTTTATTAATTGGGGCTGCTCTGGTTCGTGCCAGAAAAGTTCCAAAAGAAGACACAGGTGGTGGGAACGGGCCATTATAACACGCCGCAAAATATATGGGACCTACCACCATCTCGTTAAAGAATTCAAATATTCCTAGTTATATCTGCATCCCTGTATGTCGTACTTCTTTGGTCATAAAGTACCGGGTACTCCCTGACCATTTCAATTATTTTTCTGTAGTTTTCGTGGATGTTAGCTTGCCCTTCATATTGCTAAATGTCGTCCGTATGTCATCCGCGTGCGGATAAAATGGCTCACTGAGCGATTCTATACGCACGCTGTTTACGGACGAAATTTATCCGGATACTGATACGGACGACAAGAATAGCCCCAACGTTATTTAACTTGTTCCATTTTTTATCCGGATACGCAATGCACATACTGATGCTGATCCAGAGACGTGGAATAGGGGCCTTGAGCGCTCTTAATCAAACTTGTAATTAATGCATTTTCGCCGATTTATGTAATCATTCATGGATATTTTAAACATTTATATGTTGACATGGAGAATAAAAAATAATTTTTAACAGAGGTTCATGTCTAAATAAAGAAGGAGTAAAGCGATAATTGTTTTCCGTTATTTCTTCTTTAATTATCCTCGTTTGTTTACCGATTTCCTATTTTTATCGGATGTATGGATCATGCTGTGTTTATTTTTGCGCCGAACAACTCAGCATCAAGAAGTTTATACGCGGATTAATTGGCGTCATAGCTGCAAGAGACTTTGTTTTTTGTATTCATAACCTCTTCAATATAAATTTAATATAAATTAAGGTGACTGTATAAAAGTATGTTCAAAAGAAACTTATGATAAAACTTCGTATTATTTTAACGCGGAAAAGAAGAGAAGACAGCAACATTTATGAATGAATTGCTTTGATGAAGGAATAGACCTAATATATAAATGTGTGTGTGTGTGTGTGTGTGCGCGCGCGCGCGCGTGTGTGTAAGGGTTGGTTGGTGTTGCAGCAGATGTACTATGGAAAACATGTAACGGATCTTCGTTATGAAAGTTAGGCTAAGTATCTTTTGAAGTTCCGCAAAGATATTGGAAATGGTTAAAACCGAAACTTTGAGAATACAGATTCAAGCACGAATAATAAAACTCATCACGCCATAGTGGATTTGTCCCCTTATAAAATATAGCGGGAAACTCATCCTACTATATTGGACCGATATAGGACCGATGTCGATTTGCCTACGTCAGGTGTTTATCTGACCGATAAATCTGTGCCATCAATAGACCTTCATACTGGAAAACAAATATCCACGTTGACATAAATAGGAGCTAATGTGTGAAACTTTGGCAATGGCAACAAGCATGATTATACCTCTAATTTACTAACAGCTTTGTCTTGTTATCAATTTAACACACACCAGGTTATAAAATAACTAACAAGGATGCAAATAAAAACGCAAATATGAATATTAAATTTTAATTAAAAGGGCTAAAGTGACCTAGCATAAACATAATGGCTGCACTATATCAAATGAAATCACATGACGAGCCCCTGCATCATAGTGGTAGATTGGGAAATTAAACTATTTCTATACAGGTATTAATCATAATTAATTAATGAACAAGTTAAAATGTTATTAACATTACAGTATAATAAACAAAAGAATGAAGTATACAATTTAGTCAACTGAATAAAATAAAACCTAAACAACCATGTCAAAATAATGCTGCATTTGCCACACACCAGCAAAACAGCAGTTTGCATGTTGCAATTAATTAACGACGCACAGTTATAGAACAATATTATAAGAACACAGGGAAAAAAACCAACAAAATATAGTACACTTAGCAAAATATTTGACCATGTAAAAGGTTGTACCTGGCTGATATAATGTTTCTGGTTGGTATGTTGCTGTGTATACACTTTCCTTGGAATAATCACACGCGTTCGAAGGAGTTATCAATCACATCACTAGATCTAACATAAGAAACATTTGCAACATTTGATTTTTCTGGATCTACTTCTTCTGGGTTAGGAGTCTTGACTCATAGGTCTTCTTTGCATTCTGAAATCATAAAAATATGTTGTGTTAGTTTCATTACACTTTTTATAAAAATAAACAATGCATTATTGTCATTATTATTATTATTATTATTATTATTATTGTTATTACTATTATTATTATTATTTTATTATTATGCTTGTAAAATTGTTATATATTTATCTTAACATCATAGCCTTTTATTTAAATCTGCATATTTTAAGTGAAGTCTAAAACAACGGTAGATCAACATTTCACATTTGAATCTAAAGAAAGACAACATAGAATAAAAATTAAAATATAATTAGATTGACAGCTGCAACCAATTTATTTGACTAAATGTACATAAAATTGTTGCACTTTGGATTTTTGTTGATACAAACGTTGTTTAAATGATGTTTACTTCGACTAATAACACACTACACTACAATGAATACCACAGTGCTTGCTGTTTTTGTTAAAGAATAGTTAAACACACTAACCATCCGGAACATGGCCGACCGAGTATATGTACACTTTTTCGGTAATTTGTCGAACTACAATTGGACGAATATGTTGGTACACTCAGTATAAATTTGATGTGACAAACTTAAAATGGTTTGCTTTGTACCTACGTGACCAGACTACTAATAATGGAGCAAAATGTCTTTGATTTAGACAGAAACTTTTGATATTCTGAATCATACGTTGACATTGCAAAAGTAGTTATGTTGGTTAATATTTATCTGAACAGTACTTTCCAGCAGATCATACTATTTAAGTACATGTAATACTTAGTTGTAAGCATACAGACTCACAGTAATAGACAAACAATCAATAATGTCATATTTGTCTGAAGCAGCCAACTAGTTTAAAGTAACGAAATTTAGGCTGCCCCTTGGTTGGCTGCTTAATACAAGTTTGACTGTAGTTAGAAACTTTTAAGCGTTGCTAGTTTGATTTCAGTGAAAGAATCTCATTTGGGAGTGTGGTATTACCACATTAAACATTTTGAAAAGAAATTACATTTAATGCATTATCATAATTTGCTAATCTTCAGATATAAAATAATAAAACCAAGACCTTCTGAAAAATGTCCTCTTAGTGATGATGAAAATGAAAGCACGACAAATAAGTGAAATCACGAGTACAATTGACATCAAATATAGATCGCTTTTTTGGAAAGCAGAATAATAATACACGATATATCGAATATCTATCATTTTGGTATTGATACACATATCATATCGATGACTCTGACCTATACAGAGCCCTAGCAACAACCTGCCGCCATTATTTGTCTGATGTTTTATACAAAACACTAACTACTTACTAGCTGACTGTATTGACACTTCATATTGTTATTAAATTGTTTTTCTTTGATAGTGTACCAAACTGTTGTAATTTTTTTTATTTTTGATGGACATTTAGAATTTACAATAAAGATGAGAAAAAATATTTAAAGATATATTATATTACATTAATTTTAAGACTTAACATTTAAAAGTTTAAGGTTATTCTACTAGATAAGCATTTAATATGTGGATAACCTTTTATGTAATACATTCTGATAATTGACTTATAGACTTACACGTTCTTAGTTTTAGTAAATAGCTATGCTAACATGTTGTTAAATATAAGGCATGGTGTAATGTAATAAGCATAAACGTATCATCAGTACCAAAATATTATGTATCACGATACGTATCGTATCGTATGGTATATATCGCGATACGTATCGAATCGTGAGAGAAGCGTATCGTTACACCCTAGTTACAATGTTTTGTTTAACATTTCATTAATTACACTTTTAAAGATGTATTACTGCGCACAGAAAACTGTTATCAAAGATAATGAAAGTAAATAAGGCCCAAAACAGTTGTATGATACTCTGCTAAGCATTACCTGTTGTTAACCTGAGGACAATCACATTGTTCTTCACAACATATCTGCTAGGTGTAAGATCCACTGGCATCCTTCTACTATCTCTCTTCTGGCACAACAATAAGTTCCTTCATTCAGCTGAATGTAAATTATTGTCTTCCATTGTGATTTTGAATTTGAATTAAGAGTACAACAACAAAGAGTATTCTTTGGTCATACATATGGTCAAAGGCTTGTTTATTTTCACAATTGGACTTTTGGTCGACAAAATAAGTATCCAATATGATTATTTTTAAACATAGATGTATTAAACAATTGACCTAATGTTGGTGTTTATACAATTATGGATAACAGCGGTATATTGGACCAGTGTAGTAAACTGATATCATTTTTCCGATATCGGCCCGATATACATATGCTTGCTGGTTAGTTATTTCCCCTGCCTCTCTTCATCAAAAAGGAAAGTAAAGCAATGTTGGGCCGACAATGGCTCGCTCCTTCCCTCCTCTCTCTCTCTCGCCCTCTCTCTCTCCCTTTCTTTCTCCCTCTCTGTCTATCGCCCCCATCTCTCTCTATCTAAATATTCATTATTTAAAAAAGCTTTAATTCCTTCGTTAAATTCCACTTGCGTATTCAAGTACATACCGGATAATAGCGTTTTAATCTCAAGTAACTAACATTAAAATCACAAAATGTTATGTAGATGTTCGCAACCCTAAAAGCAAAAACATGACCAAATATATTTTGCACATGCTGCTCACGATCGATAGCGTAGTACCCCCAAAAGAAGCATTATTGATTTCCGGAAAAACAACAACAGACGATAAATTTGACGACGATAAATTTGACGAATTAGTATTCTTTGTTCAAAGGAAAAGGAAAAGTTCATATTTTGAGACAATCAAAACCGGTGAAGATAAATATCCGTACATTTTGTGTAAGTTAACCGCACCTTCTACAAATACACAATCCCGCATTTAATGTTGTATACGCATGACCGCTAGGGAGTGTGGGGGGGGGGGATGCTATTTTAGCTAGATTTTAATTCAAATATGATGTGTGATCTCGGGGACTGAAATATCGGAGAAGTTGAAATATAAAAGCACAAATCTTGTCCCATACCAGAAGTTACAGAAAAGTTACTAAGTCGATTTAACAATTTTACATATTTTTCATGGTGCTAGTTGATTGCAATTAAAACACCTTGCCCATGCTAGGGTAAGATTTGTATTTCAGCGTTAATTGATTTGTTTTAAATCTTTTGAGCTAATGTGTACGCAGCTGTCGTACAGGCAGATATGCGCCTGATAAGCGACCCGTAACCAGTATGAAGAGTGTGGCGAGGGAGGTGGTCACTGCCAACATCGACGGCATCACATTCCGCTTGATTTAGTATTTATACACTTTAGACAGGTGGGTGTTTGCGGAGTTATAAGTTCGATGCCATTAAGTGTTGTATTTTAACTTCGCATTTTCATGCGACTGTGATTTTACATTCTAATTTTAACATTTAATGATTCTGCTACGGGAGGTGATCTGTGCGACTCTGCTTTTTGTTTCACATTCAATCATGGAAATACGCAGAACTACTTCTTGTCGCGTTAGGAATTAGACCTTTGTTAGGTCGGCTACACTAGTGCGAAGCAGTAACGCTGTATTTTCTGCTAACGCAGGTACTACAAAAACTGGTGCACGTCTGTTTTATGTAGTTTTATTATAAATGGCGCCGGATCGTTCAATTTTTAAAGCGGCAGTGTTATGTCTATGCGTGCTTGAGAGTGCGTGTGAGCGTACGTGTACTTTTAATTTTAATTATACACGTAAACTTTCTTAATAGTAGCAAACGTGCATATAAGCAGCCGCCATCTTACGTATATATCAAGATACAGAGAAAGAGATGTATTTTGTGATACATCATGAGGAAAATATGCTGTGCTCTGTTTGCGAGTTGTATTCGAACATTTTCGAATACACATTAAAGCATAATTTCAAAAATCAATATTTTGATATAATTTTGGTAATTGCTACATTTTCATGTTCAATACTACAATATGAGACAAGATTTTTTCTTTACAAAAAATCTTAAAAATTGTCTATTATAAACTAATAAACTTGCTATCATAAGGTGATTTATGTATGTATATAGTCAACCCGTTTGAACTGGGCTAATAATTACTTACCAAACCAGTAACAGATTTATAAATTAACTGCAACAATGCCATACTGCACAATGTTTTTAACGTCAGTATACTGTGATACACTATATAGTATGAAGAACTTCAGTCAAATAAAGTAAGAAGTTTGGAAACGGATCGAGGGATTTTAATAGACATAAACAAGAAAAAAGAAGACTATTTATAATTCAATCAACGAGAAAAAATATCTGCAACCATAAAGTATAAATAAAAAATCACGTAGTTTTTATTTAAATAATTCATGGTTATAAAGGATATTAGGTAATACATGAATAAAAATGTACAACAATATCGCAATATAGATTCGAACCCGCGACTTTCAGATTAGAGATTTCCATCAGACCACTTATTGTCAAACGTTGTTGAAAGATATTTATTTATCTGCTTCAATCCAATCTGTTTGATCGCCGAATCTTTACGGAACTAGGGAAGTGCCATTTCAATTGCCATATACTGCACACTGTTTGCATCTTGGGAAGATGCAAAATGGTGTGTTTTTAAATTGTAGGACTCCAGAGTCCACACATTGAGAAAACAGATTGTGAAAAAGCCTTATTTATTAATTATGTCAGTGCGCTTATACACTTTTCAGCGATTAAACTATTTCTCTTTGCACAAACAGTCAACAAGTGACATACCCAACGACAGTCATTGGGTGTCTAGTGGAAATATAATGGCAGAAGCAGATAGACATTTAGCTGAAAGAGCGTTTTTATATGTCCAAACATAGTTATGGTGCGTTTTTTGTTTTGACCGTTCTCTTACTAATTGAAATACCGTATATATGATGTGTATTTAACAAATAAAGTGTGCCAACCGGTCGACACGTGTCAAATAATATTAGAATAGCTGACCAGGACATTATGGGTACTACAAAGTTTGGACGTGTTGGCATACAACATAGAGACAGATGGTCAACAGTCGACACCCAGAAGAAAATAGCTATAGTGCAAGAGGTCATAAGGAAATAGAAAGGAGAGTCCAGAGCGTCAGAGCTGGTGCAGTTACGTAGCCAAGGAAGCTGTACTAGGTGGACAGTGCCCGAAAGTAAGCTGTCATGGACCCAGATATGAACCAGTATAAAAAGCTTCCTGTTGATAAGTGTATATGATGTACTGCCAACACCTGCCAGCTTCCACCGCTGGACACGGACAGATGACCCATGCTGCATCCTGTGTAGATAGCATGGTACTCTTGAACATATCCTTTATTCCTGCCACATACGAGTAGCTCTCTCACAGGGATGATGCAGACGGCGCAATGACAGAGAGGGAAAGAGACAACTACAATAAATGCAGGGTTCATCCTTTTGTACAAGAGGGTCAGAAAGCCGAGACATCCATGCAGATAAGGGTATATTGAGCTTTGCTAGTACCTGAGAGATGCGTATGGACCAGGAAAAGAAACTTCCTTAATGTGGTCCTAGACCTGACATAGTGTTATGGCCAAATTATAGGAAAAAGATAATAGCTATTTAGCTCACACTGCCATGGGAAGAGAGATGAGCAAAAAGCTAACAAGAATGCCTTATTGATGGAAGAATGCCGAAAAGATAGGATGGAGGCTGCAGAGGGTTTCATGCATTCTCTTTGTGAATGATCAGCTTTGAGGGGTTATGGACAAAACAGGAAAAAGTTACCCGGACTGTTAATAATGCTACAGAAAAGGCCCCTAGTTGGATTTGGTTGAGGAGGAGCCACCAAAGCTGGAGCTACTTGATCAACACTGTATCCCCACCATACTAGATTGTTCTGAAGATGTATGGATTCCAGCTGGTAATGTTTCGTAGCTTAGATGACAGTGCACAACAGTATTCAACACGCGGAAATAAACATACCATGTGAACCGCTCCTTCATACTGAAGTCGTACATGTATGTTTAAAGTAGATTATGTCCTCCTATTCGGACGGGATGGGATGGGATTTGCCGGCATTTTTGCCGATACTGTGCAGCGACATTTCTATCATTATAGCACAGGGGCAGTTATGAGGTGCCCAAGGACTGAACCCGGCCGGTCCATTATACTGACACCGACGAGTCAGGCGTAATGCTGTCCCCTTAGCCCCGAGCGTTAGGAGGGAAGCCACTACTACCAACTTTAAAGTCTTTGGTTTGACCCGGCCGGGGTTCGAACCCACGATCTCCCGATCCGCAAGCCGACGCTCTACCAATTGAGCTATTGCGGCCGGTCTATTCGGACGATTTCCGTTAACATTCGAATGCGTGATTAATATGACAAGCAAACTGGAAGTGAGATTTTAAATATAATTATTAATAATTAACATGTTGAAATACAGAGTAAACCATGTGCTTTAATTTCTTACAACAACAATTGACAATAGTATAGCAATTCGTTTTACTTTAATATTTCCACATTGTAATCGTTTATTACTCTAACAAGACCATAATGTTCCAGTGTCTGCCATTAAACAAGACATCATTATCTACAATGACTCTGTCTTTGCTTTTTGGACTCTTCTTAAAAAATGACTACAAACAACATGTAAGCGGGTCTGCTCAAGAAATATACACATCGTGAAATGTGACAGTAACAAGGAATAAGACAACACATGTACATATATTGATTAACTTTATACAAAAAACACACACAACAACAACAGACTTTTGAAATGTCATTATACTAAACTGGTAGCCTCTTCACTACGACTTGATCGGGCTAAGGTAAATTGGGTATATCTGGATATATCCGCCGAAAGCTGTCTGATCACTATCTGCATTATTTGCTGCTAAGTCATTAAACACACGCGTACACACACACACACACACACACACACAAACACACACACACACACACACACACACACACACACACACACACACACACACACACACACACACACACACAAACAAAAACACAAACATGTCAAAATATAAAAAAAAAATCAAAATAAATTTAAATTACATTTCATATTTTTGTGTTTTCAAATGGATACATAGACAAACCAATTATACTAAGTCATTAAACACAATGCAGTCAAAACACAATGTTCAGATTGTTTCAAATTCAAGTGTACTTGTTAGTTTTCGAAAACACTAATTTACAGGATTTCGCACACAAAATATACATGTAATATGTAGATTTATAGAAAAATGGCATTCAAGAACAAAACGTATTTCCTTGTCAGTTTTCTGATAAACTGGCACGCTACATCCAGAAAATAAAGTCCAATAGAGTTACGTATTGCTTATTATTCTTCAAAGTAAATATTGGATAGAGTTATATATTGTTTATGCCCCATTGTGTTTTACTATAATAATTCTATTATATTTTATTTTGTGAAAGAACTCTTGACTTCTTGTGCAAACAAGTGTTGTCATGAAGGCGTTGAACAGTGTACAAGTCTTAATAAAATATTATTTTGTTATGTTCTGCCTAAGCACCCGAAACGTAGAAAAGTTAAGGCCTTCTGTTAGATGTGATGGTAAAATCCTGAATTCGCCTTGTCATTGGCTGGTGTAGTCAAATTAATGAGACTGATTGAGTAATGAGACGATGGAATCGGGTTGAATGCGTTCTCAGTTCCTCGAGGTTCTTCGAGGGAAGATGGGAGTTTTTAGAGAAACCATTATTGTCCAAAAGAATCTGTACAGGACACCACGGTTAGCAACGGCGATGGAGTCCAACTTTTACTGGAATCATTTTGACAAGTTGGTGTTGCTCGATTCATTTAACTTCCGTTTAGTTCTACAGGCTGTGTATTGTGTTCATTTGTGAAAGATGGTAGTCTGTCTAAAATACGTAGAAATCCGCCAGTAAACGTAGAAATGAGCAGTATTCGGAATCGCTTATTAAAGATAGTGAGGATCCAGAAGATTGAGTGAAAAGAAATTAGCATCAGGACCTCATATATAGCGTGACTCAGCCTGTTCGTTTCTAAGTCCATTGGTTTGCCGATGTGACCAGACACTGCTACATAAGACAGAAACACTGCATAAGGCAGCTCTGGAATTATGAAGAAAATCATAACCATCAGAACGATAAATGAAATACGCCGATTGATCTCGGCTCGCCTTGGTGAAATGGTGTCTTGAAGCGTTTTGTTACCACGCACAAGGCCTGCCACGAAGGTGACTGTAACAATAACCAACACTAAACATGGCAGCAGTTGTTTCGCAAACAGCGATATCCACAAATAAGCACACCCCACACCACATTCTTCCTCCCGCTTCCATTCACACATTCCATGATCAGTGTGCTTCCGATTGAATACGTGGTAAATATGAAGAACCGGTGCTAGAATGGCAATACCGACACATGCAATGACAGTTTTTTTTACTGTGAACAGTCTCAAAGATAAAAATGGAAATTTCACGTAACAGTATCTCTGAATGCCAAGATAAACAGTCAGCCAAATGGACATTGTATGGAAGCTCTGTGATAGAAAGAATTTAGATATCATGAACCATTCGCAGAGGTTTGGCGTCATGAGGAACGCCGACAGGGGCGCAGGATAGACGTTATCATCACTCAAACCAGGGTTAGTACTGTCATTATAGACAAAATTGTACGATCCATTAAATTCCATCTCCATCTCATGCAACGGATAGTCATAAGTCTCAGCAGGCTTGAACTTGCTATAAACCATTATGTAGGTAGGAAGAGTGACTAAGCCTGTAAGGGAGTCTGTGATGGCAATAGCCGCCAGTGCGATGTTTGTTGTATTCCGCATTTTCTTCTGCAGCAGAATCATGATGATGATGATGTTAGCGAGCACAGTAATGAACACAAGAAGCGGCCAAACGTACAAATACAACGGCGTTTCAAAATGAAATCCTTCGTATATAGCTTCATCTTCGTAGTAGTCCATCTTCTTGTTTGTATGGTGCTAAAACAAATGAAAATAGAACCAGTTGTATCACTCTGATCCAGCAATGCCCTTGGAAATGGCTAAAATGTAAGAAGTTTTAACTGTGAATGCTAGAATTATGAAATGTTTGTTAATGAGTTTATTCTATCATTACAGCATATGGCAACGAAGTGGAAAAAAAAATATTTGTTAATAAAATATTCAAACACAATGCAATACATGATATCATAACGAATGTTTTGCCGTGTCGAAATGGACATGCATATTACACTAACTTTATTTGAAAAAGCTATACTAATATTGCTGTAATATGTTTCCGCTGTTGGGTAATTGGAGTATTGACTTCAATGTTATCGTACGTACCGATAAATTTTCTCTCGCTTGTTTTTTAATATATATTGATTGCAGAGATAATGTGAACATTTATCAAAATGTTCTCTGACAATTTTATTCAATTGTTTAAAACTAGTCAGACTACTGGACCATCGAATAAGAGATCGTTTAAAATAAAACAAGCTTCAACTGACCCATTCTGACTCAAAATACTATTTAGGAAATAATTCCTGCAGCTTAAATGATCATTACATAAACGTTTCAATGGTTTATGTTGTGCAATTCCACTTGGTGCTTAAAACATCATACTAAATCTAGCAATGTAATTGGTTTCTGGTACTGTTTCATAGCATTACAAATCCGTTTATAATCGAAAATATTATGAAATAACAAATTTGTTGTTGCAGTTGTATTCAAAATTATCCATTCTTATCAATGAAACGAAACGAAATTATTAACATAAAAGTGTAATAATTTATATTGATAAAAATAATGAAAGGTAATAACATGTAATATCATCCGAACTTCCATTTCATTACTGTGAATAAAGCAAAGATCCTACAGTATTTATCATTATATACTATCATATTATCATTGTGACTTATGATACATATTACAAGTTAATAAAAGTCCACGAACCTCCAAGCAAATAAGATCCAAGTATGTTTACGTGCTGTTTAACTTATCTTATTAAGTTTTCGTGCCATTTTGTAGATTTTTTTCAGTTTTCGGGCTGTGCTACAGCAATGTTTTAACTTCCGTGATGTACTTCAGGTCTTTTCCACTGTCAGTGCTGTTTTGCCTTGCTTTATAAACGTTCGTTCTCTTGTCGTGCGAATGCCTAGACTGAAAACGTCTAGGAGATCAAATTTTGGTTTATGAGAAAAATGTTTCAATATGTTCAATCTTAACAAGTCAAGTGTCTTCCTTGACAAGCTTCCGTTCTTGCAAGGTTTGACCGCGTTTTCTCATTATCAAACTTATATACAGATGCGTTTTATCACAACTTAATATACACCTCTGATGTTAATATAGAAGTAAAACTTATTTTGAGTCGGCAAGATAGCAACAAACAAAAAGTTTTAAAATAAGTAATACTACTTCCCACACCGGAATACAAAGTGAGAATAATTGTTTCATATGACATCAAGCCATTTTAATGTTGTTTTTAATGAAGTAGGTACTTAGTTCTAAGTACACGTATACATATCGTTTGGATTTTAAACTGGGTTCTTCTCCCGATTGACTGCTTCAAAGTAGCAACAGTTGGGGGTTCTGTATCTCAAACTATTCTTAAATTGCTACACCTCTAACTAATAGGACCTTGTTGTATTTTCGTACCATGATCACAACAATGTTAATAGTCAAGTGTGGCGGTTATAAAACTCTCCCCCTGCCTACTTGCATGAAATACATGTATTCATTTAATTAATCCAATCTGCTTATCCGAGTGCCCGCGGAGTGAAACTTCTGTTTCTTGTTCCTAGTTTTCTCTTGATTCACCATTATCGAATAATGGTGTTGCGGCTTACCCAATGGTGTGGTGATAAGAAGAATGGTTTTATTCCTTGTCCTAGGTACATTTGTGATCCTATGCTTTTTATTAGAGTTTTTACTGTTTTGTACACCACTTTTTTAGCCCATTTGACTGAAGGAGATCTGGTCACAGAATAGCACATATACCCTTGCTGATATGTTTTAAAACGCTGTAACCTTAACTGAACGTCATCGTCACTTATATCTTATTCTTTATCTCGGACACTGGCTTCAAAAGTGCACAATATTATTCTGGCTTGACCTCTTTGCGATGACGCTTTGCTATCTCAGACTATAAATTATAGTGAACAATTATTCGTTTCCAGGAATGTGAAACAAATCTACAATGATTCCAAGCCATGTCCTTCTTTAATATCTATTGATGTGATAAAATTTGACAAAGGAATGTCAGAAATAAAAGGAAAAAAGTAGCAGTCAAGTGTTAAAAATGTACAGCGGTCGCAATATGAACATCATAATGTACAGTAAATAATCAGCGCATCCAGTGAAAATCTACATTGTTCAAACGCCAGCAGAGACGATACTGGAACATGTAGCGAAAAGCTTGATCTAGTCCAGAGAGTTTTCGTGATATTTTCGGGCAAAAGCTGACACTTAAAATCAGTTTGTTTAGAGGTTTAGGAAAACTACCAGATTAAAATTAAATCACGATTGATAAATAGGTTACTTCAGTCGAACATGTGCCAACAGAAGTGGCGAAAAAATCTAACAAGAATTCACATTGATGAAAGACAAGGTGTTATTACAAGTTCCTATCATTATTGTAACATAAATTGAAATCTGAAAAGGCACAGAAGAAAAGCATTTACATGCCACTCAAATGTAAACGCAACAAAACTGACTAGAAGTTATATCAAATAGAGAAAACCCAACAGTAACCACCTTGGAATGGTCAGTCGACAAAAGGACGGACTGCGGTTTTACAGAGCTGTAGAAGCGGTATATTCAGTGGCGACAAAAGTAAAACCATCAGGCCAGCTGAGAATCAGCATGGATCCAAAATATCTAAATTGATCAATCACGAGAGAAAGCTTTGTGCAGTGAAGGAAATAGAAGAAATATTCCCTTATGTTGTCTAAAGTAACCGTGTCCGGTAAACGGAGACGTGAAATAACATCATCATCATCATCATCATCATCATCATTATCATCATCATCATCATCATCATCATCATCATCGTTATCATTATCAGCAGCAGCAGCAGCAGTAGCAGCAGCAGAACTACAACAGAACTAAGATTAACAACATCTTCAACAACAACTTCAACAACATCGGCAACAACATTAATTTTAACAATACAAACATCTACATGCAGTATCATTATCAACACTAACATCAGCAGCAAATGTAACTACATTATAATCTTTATTTTTGCTGCTATTTAAATAACAAACCAATACCCCTGTATTGCCCTCGTCATTTAACATACGTAATAAGCCCCAAATGCATGAATGCTGCCTGATTTATACATATAACGTGTCCAAAAATAGTGACTTATATTAGTAACCTATGGGAAATTGACATTGCTACCACACGATTATTCTAGGCCTACTTTTCTGTTATAGTTTTTGAATACAACAACTTTTAGTAAATATTTAATCAATGGCATGTCACATCTATTTTCCTTCTACGCTAAACATTTATTTCATACAAAGAAACGAGGACAATCGGTAATTTGCTGTATTGTAACCTTGTTATATCCACAAACCTTGTTGCGAAGAATTTTGTGAAATTAAATTACTTGCTTTTTTCTTTGATATATCTGTCAACACTTTAGCAGCCAGTTTAACAATGAGCTTTTTGTGTACCCATTACCGACGCATAAGGTAAAAGAAATAAACATAACATCAAATAAATAAAGGAATATAAATATAAGGAATCACATTAGTTTTGATTTTTTTATGAAATTAATCATTATTACGTGTGAATGCCAATGAAATGACTGATATCATGATTTGTACCTAATGGTGACGTGTGCACTGATCCACCTGTCTCATGGCATATACAGCAAAACTGGAAATCAACGTATCGAAGCATGCCGAAGTAAGTGATAGTGGTAATTTGCGTTATTTTTTCTGAAGATTCGAATTACATTGCACAAAAGCAAAATGGCCGTCAGATATGATTGAACCTATGCAAAGTCGACTGCAAATACCGTTTTCATATTCTCCATTGCTGCATATCCGCAACACAAGTGCTGTTGAAAATTTTTTTTTCACAATTGTTTGTCCTAATGACTCCACCGTGCGTCATCAGCGATAAACATTCCTAAAAATTGACATGAGGTGGGAAGAGAGTGGACCCTTCTTACTACTGAGATAGCATATTTACAACCCTGTCAATATGCCCTTCCCGCTATCACCCATATCATGAGCCGGATAGCATATTTACAACCCTGTCAATATGCCCTTACCGCTATCACCCATATCATGAGCCGGATAACATATTTACAACCCTGTCAATATGCCCTTACCGCTATCACCCATATCATGAGCCGGATAACATATTTACAACCCTGTCAATATGCCCTTACCGCTATCACCCATATCATGAGCCGGATAACATATTTACAACCCTGTCAATATGCCCTTACCGCTATCACCCATATCATGAGCCGGATAGCATATTTACAACCCTGTCAATATGCCCTTACCGCTATCACCCATATCATGAGCCGGATAACATATTTACAACCCTGTCAATATGCCCTTACCGCTATCACCCATATCATCAGCCGGATAGCATATTTACAACCCTGTCAATATGCCCTTACCGCTATCACCCATATCATGAGCCGGATAACATATTTACAACCCTGTCAATATGCCCTTACCGCTATCACCCATATCATGAGCCGGATAACATATTTACAACCCTGTCAATATGCCCTTACCGCTATCACCCATATCATGAGCCGGATAGCATATTTACAACCCTGTCAATATGCCCTTACCGCTATCACCCATATCATGAGCCGGATAGCATATTTACAACCCTGTCAATATGCCCTTACCCATATCACCCATGTCATGAACCGCATAGCATATTTACAACGCTGTTAACATGCCCTTACCGCTATCACCCATATCATGAGCCGGATAGCATATTTACAACCCTGTCAATATGCCCTTGCCCATATCACCCATATCATGTGCCGGATAGCATATTTACAACCCTGTCAATATGCCCTTACCCATATCACCAATATCATAAGCCGGATAGCATATTTACAACCCTGTCAATATGCCCTTACCCATATCACCCATATCATGAACCGGATAGCACATTTACAACCCTGTCAATATGCCCTTACCTATATCACCCATACCATCAGCCGGATAGCATATTTACAACCCTGTCATTATGCCCTTACCCATATCACCTATACCATCAGCCGGATAGCATATTTACAACCCTGTCATTATGACTTACCCATATCAACCATGTCAAGAGCCGCATAGCATATTTACAACCCTGTCAATATGCCCTCACCCATATCATGAGCCGGATAGCATATTTACAACCCTGTCAATATGGCATTACTCATATCACCCATACCATCAGCCGGATAGCATATTTACAAACCTGTCATTATGCCCTTACCCATATCACCCATATCATGAGCCGCATAGCATATTTACAACCATGTCAATATGCCCTTACCCATGTCACCCATATCATGAGCCAGATAGCATATTTACAACCCTGTCAATATGCCCTTACCCATATCACCCATATCATGAGCCGGATAGCATATTTACAACTCTGTCAATAGGCCCTTACTCATATCACCCATACCATCAGCCGGATAGCATATTTACAACCCTGTTATTATGCCCTTACCCATATCACCCATGTCATGAGCCGCATAGCATATTTACAACGCCGTCAATATGCCCTTACCGCTATCAACCATATCATGAGCCGGATAGCATATTTACAACCCTGTCAATATGCCCTTACCCATATCACCCATATCATGTGCCGAATAGCATATTTACAACCCTGTAAATATGCCCTTACCCATATCACCCATATCATGTGCCGAATAGCATATTTACAACCCTGTCAATATGCCCTCACAAATATCACCCATATCATGTGCCGGATAGCATATTTACAACCCTGTCAATATGCCCTTACTCATATCACCCATACCATCAGCCGGATAGCATATTTACAACCCTGTCATTATGCCCTTACCCATATCACCCATATCATGAGCCGGATAGCATATTTACAACCATGTCAATATTCCCTTACCCATATCACCCATATCATGAGCCGGATAGCATATTTACAACCCTGTCAATATGCCCTTACTCATATCACCCATACCATCAGCCGGATAGCATATTTACAACCCTGTCATTATGCCCTTTCCCATATCACCCATGTCATGTGCCGCATAGCATATTTACAACCCTGTCAATATGCCCTTACCGCTATCACCCATATCATGTCCGGATAGCATATTTACAACCCTGTCTATATGCCCTTGCCCATATCACCCATATCATGTGCCGGATAGCATATTTACAACCCTGTCAATATGCCCTTGCCCATATCACCCATATCATAAGCCGGACAGCATATTTACAACTCTGTCAATATGCCCTTACCCATATCACCCATATCATGTGCCGGATAGCATATTTACAACCCTGTCAATATGTCCTTACCCATATCACCCATATCATGAGCCGGATGGCATATTTACAACCCTGTCAATATGCTCTTACCCATATCACCCATATCATGAGCCGGATGGCATATTTACAACCCTGTCAATATGCCCTTACCCATATCACCCATATCATGAGCCGGATATCATATTAACAACCCTGTTAACATGCCCTTACCGCTATCACCCATATCATGAGCCGGATAGCATATTTACAACCCTGTCAATATGCCCTTGCCCATATCACCCATATCATGTGCCGGATAGCATATTTACAACCCTGTCAATATGCCCTTACCGCTATCACCCATATCATGAGCCGGATAGCATATTTACAACCCTGTCAATATGCCCTTACCCATATCACCCATGTCATGAGCCGCATAGCATATTTACAACCCTGTTAACATGCCCTTACCGCTATCACCCATATCATGAGCCGGATAGCATATTTACAACCCTGTCAATATGCCCTTGCCCATATCACCCATATCATGTGCCGGATAGCATATTTACAACCCTGTCAATATGCCCTTACCCATATCACTAATATCATAAGCCGGATAGCATATTTACAACCCTGTCAATATGCCCTTACCCATATCACCCATATCATGAACCGGATAGCACATTTACAAACCTATCAATATGCCCTTACCTATATCACCCATACCATCAGCCGGATAGCATATGTACAACCCTGTCATTATGCCCTTACCCATATCACCTATACCATCAGCCGGATAGCATATTTACAACCCTGTCATTATGACTTACCCATATCAACCATGTCAAGAGCCGCATAGCATATTTACAACCCTGTCAATATGCCCTCACCCATATCACCCATATCATGAGCCGGATAGCATATTTACAACCCTGTCAATATGCCATTACTCATATCACCCATACCATCAGCCGGATAGCATATTTACAAACCTGTCATTATGCCCTTACCCATATCACCCATATCATGAGCCGCATAGCATATTTACAACCATGTCAATATGCCCTTACCCATGTCACCCATATCATGAGCCAGATAGCATATTTACAACCCTGTCAATATGCCCTTACCCATATCACCCATATCATGAGCCGGATAGCATATTTACAACCCTGTCAATATGCCCTTACTCATATCACCCATACCATCAGCCGGATAGCATATTTACAACCCTGTTATTATGCCCTTACCCATATCACCCATGTCATGAGCCGCATAGCATATTTACAACGCCGTCAATATGCCCTTACCGCTATCAACCATATCGTGAGCCGGATAGCATATTTACAACCCTGTCAATATGCCCTTACCCATATCACCCATATCATGTGCCGAATAGCATATTTACAACCCTGTAAATATGCCCTTACCCATATCACCCATATCATGTGCCGAATAGCATATTTACAACCCTGTCAATATGCCCTCACAAATATCACCCATATCATGTGCCGGATAGCATATTTACAACCCTGTCAATATGCCCTTACTCATATCACCCATACCATCAGCCGGATAGCATATTTACAACCCTGTCATTATGCCCTTACCCATATTACCCATATCATGTGCCGGATAGCATATTTACAACCCTGTCAATATTCCCTTACCCATATCACCCATATCATGAGCCGGATAGCATATTTACAACCCTGTCAATATGCCCTTACTCATATCACCCATACCATCAGCCGGATAGCATATTTACAACCCTGTCATTATGCCCTTTCCCATATCACCCATGTCATGTGCCGCATAGCATATTTACAACCCTGTCAATATGCCCTTACCGCTATCACCCATATCATGTCCGGATAGCATATTTACAACCCTGTCTATATGCCCTTGCCCATATCACCCATATCATGTGCCGGATAGCATATTTACAACCCTGTCAATATGCCCTTGCCCATATCACCCATATCATAAGCCGGACAGCATATTTACAACTCTGTCAATATGCCCTTACCCATATCACCCATATCATGTGCCGGATAGCATATTTACAACCCTGTCAATATGTCCTTACCCATATCACCCATATCATGAGCCGGATGGCATATTTACAACCCTGTCAATATGCTCTTACCCATATCACCCATATCATGAGCCGGATGGCATATTTACAACCCTGTCAATATGCCTTTACCCATATCACCCATATCATGAGCCGGATATCATATTAACAACCCTGCCAATATGCCCTTACCCATATCACTCATATCATGAGCCGGATAGCATATTTACAAGCCTGTCAATATGCCCTTGTTCATATCACCCATACCATTAGCCGGATAGCATACTTACAACCCTGTCATTATGCCCTTACCCACATCACACAATATGCCCGTACCCATATCACCCATATCATGAGCCGGATAGCATATTTACAACCCTGTCATTATGCCCTTACCCATATTACCTATATCATGAGCCGGATAGCATATTTACAACCCTGTCAATATGCCCTTACCCATATCTCCCATATCATGAGCCGGATAGCATATTTACAACCCTGTCAATATGCCCTTACCCATATCACCCATATCATGAGCCGGATAGCATATTTACAACCCTTTCATTATGCCCTCACCCATATCACCCATATCTTGAGCCGGAAAGCATATTTACAACCCTGCCATTATGTCCTTACCCATATTACCCATACCATCAGCCGGATAGCATATTTACAACCCTGTCAATATGCCCTCACCCATATCACCCATATCTTGAGCCGGAAAGCATATTTACAACCCTGTCATTATGCCCTAACCCATATTACCCATACCATCAGCCCTATAGCATATTTACAACCCTGTCAATATGCCCTCACCCATATCACCTATATCATGTGCCGGATAGCATATTTATAATCCTGTCAATATGCCTTACCCATATCACCCATATCATGAGCCAGATAGCATATTTACAACCCTGTCATTATGCCCTTACCCATATCTTACATATCATGAGCCGGATAGCATATTTACAACCCTGTCAATATGCCCTTACCCATATTACCCGTATAATGAGCCGGATAGCATATTTACAACCCTGTCAATATGCCCTTACCCACATCACCCATAACATGCGCCGGATAGCATATTTACAACCCTGTCAATATTCCCTTACCCATATCTTACATATCATAAGCCGGATAGCATATTTACAACCCTGTCAATTTGCCCTTACCCATATCACCCATATCATGAGCCGGATAGCATATTTACAACCCTGTCAATATGCCCTTACCCATATCACCCATATCATGAGCCGGATAGCATATTTACAACCCTGTCAATATGCCCTTACCCATATCACCCATGTCATGAGCCGGATAGCATATTTACAACCCTGTCAATATGCCCTTACCCATATCACCCATATCTTGAGCCGTCGGGACAAAATGTTGCGAACGATGACATATGTTATGATCATATTTATATTTGGCGGTGGAACTAGATAGCAGGAAGGAAAATTTGAATACATCGTGTGAAATTTTACACAACGATCGCCCTTTTGTCGTTCTAAGGCGGTAACTGTCAGGTTTGTTCCCGTCACTGATTAGTTGTAACCTTTACATTTCACTGGCATGTGAATACCGTTGTCTGCTGCATTCTCAAGTTGTTATATATGAAACTTATACGGCCTTAATACTTAAAATGACTGTATGGTGGGCTAAATCGGCAAATACAATTGCTTTACTAGCATAAACTTCTAACTACTACTAAAGAATATTCTAGAATGAAAAAGTCACATTTCAAATTGAAATCTTCAGTGAATACTAAATATCTCTCCAGGCATTTGACAAATACAATAAACAAGGTGATCCATAAAAGATATGTTAGCAACAGTGTCCTAAAACGAGGCCGCCAAGAAATCCGGAACTGGAAATGAGATTCCAATAATATATAATTTAAAGCCGAGTTTTTATCCACAATTGGCATATTTTTGTAATAAAGGTACAAAATTCTCGATGTTATACTACTGTGCAATCTCACGTAAAGGACATGGAGACAGCTCCTATATAGGTAGGAGATAAAAAGACAAGAAATCTAACAGTGACTGTCCAATTATGTCTTGAAGTCACTGTTTTCATATAGTCTCAACTACCTGTCCGGTTATCGTGTAATAAAAGCAATGTAAGTTCTTGACTGTAAAGGGGTCATTAGCAAGCTATGCAGTACAATGAAATATTCCCGGGTTGTAACCGTCAGCAATAAATTTTCTAAGTTTTGTAAAGAGGTCAGAAAAGTTATTGAGACCCTTGATTATCTTTAACTTGTATAAAACATTTCCATAAACTTCAGGATGGTTTATGCCTTGCTGCATAAGTGTTTTCATACTGCTATTATACTTTGAAACAATAAAGTCACTGCGGTGAAAGAATTAAAAAAAACAACAACAGCGCCATCCTTAATTTGTGAAATAGAAAGCCTTGCTGTAACAACTTAGAAGAAATAAAACCGGTTTCTAACATTGAAATTCGTGCAAACCTTGTAAGTTGGGATATGTAAATACCATAGGAGGTAGTACGAGATGTATCTTCGTCAGGTATGGATAATTCACAATACTGAAGTTGAAATCATCTCTCTTGTCATAGAGATTTTAGTAGAGACGTTGTCATTGGAAATAGCGAATCTCAATGTCTAGAAATGCTGTATTTAAATGTAAATTATTTGCTTTATTAAGCGTAAGTTCCTTAGGAATAATCAGATGGATCATTTGAGAAAAGAAAGTATTATCTATAGTTAGAATATCGTCAAGATAGCGTGACGTTGAATAAAAAGTCTCTATAATGTGGCTTCTGTTAAAGTTAACATGTAATCCTTTGAAGCTTAGGAATCCAGTACAGTGAAAGAAGTTTTTCTGGCTTTGATTCGATCTTCGTATTAATTTTTTTGCAATATCCGTTTATGTTTCTTAATGACTGTCTGAAAGTCAACGTTGGTGCTAGTGTAAGAAATGGTGGTGGATAACTCGGCACTTTTTTTGTAGTATAGCCGTCAGACAAAAATTATTGTTGAAAGCTTTGTCAGCATATACAAGTACAAATCAATCTATCGTGGATATTCTGAAAATACTGTTTTAGGTGTTTTATGTGATATACAGCTTTCTTAGAGAGACTAGAAGGATGGGAGCGATTGAATCTAATTACATCAGTTATTTAGTTGCAACAAAGGTCAAACACTATTTCATCTGGCAGGCGATAACTCGGACCCATAAATAGTAAATATTAAATCCCAAGTAATAATGCGGCTCGTAAAAAGATATTGTGTTATTTAGAACACGTTATGTTTGTATTTCATGAAACAAGTAAACACATTATTCACATTTCAATAAACGACCATAAGGTTTAAGGCCGTATTCAGATGCTCATTATATTAAAAATGTTAAAACGATTAAACGTATTGAATATTAGCATGTGGCAACAGTAAATAATCTGTTCAATTAAATTACTATTTTACAAATTGTTTTCATGTTAAGGCTACGTTTAATACCACGTTTAGATTCCATGCGTTTGTCGCAGTTTTTATTTTGTTGTGTTTTTTATTTGTTTTTTGTTGTTGTTTTGCAAAGTGGATTAAAACGTCATGTTACTGAATTGTCATAAGAAACCTTACTCGGACTGTCGCTAGTGTCAGCCAGTTTGTTGTTTACCAGTTAAGTGAAAGTCATGTGACCTTTTACGCGTCATTGAGCCGCGGTAATTAATTAAGGAATTTTGTAAACAATAAAAACAAGGTTTTAACCAGTAAAGGATGTAAACTTGCGCTTTATAGTCAGGAGTTACAGAAGTAGCAACGAATACATGCGTCCACTACTATTTTTACATAATGGATTATCAACGGATCTCAAATTCGACACTCTGCCTTTAACCGGTTTCGCAATATTGGGGAATATAAATATACGTTGACTGCATCGTTGACTCTATAATTATTGTTGAAGATAACGGTTAGTGAAGCAAAAGATGGTAACGCTAACAGAAGCAGAAAATCAGGTATTGGCTGCTGCAGTGCTATATGTTTAAACCTTTAAGTCTGTCATTTGAACAGTTATTCAGTTGTATTTGGACTCATCTATTAATCATTTCAATCATGTTGCCAGTAATTATTTGTAAATATTTGTCATATTAAATTAAACACGTGGCAAGTTAATAGGCTTAAAGGGCTGAAAAGTATGAATATTCTAGTTGTATAGCCCTTCCTACTGGCTTCGGCAGGCTATCAAAGGCCACTCTAATGGCGTTGTTAACAGCAATGCCAGTCATTATATACCCAAGACCAATTTGGTTCAATAAATAAAATCAATGTAGTAATAAAAATATATGACAAAGTCCTATGAGCATTGCACCATATACCAAACTCTGAAAAGGCACAGGACAAAGGTATTTACATGAACGCCCAGTGAAAAGTAAGATCAAATTTGTGATGAGTCATTTAACGAAAAGAGCAAACCCGACATTTACCGCCTTTGGAACGGTCAGTCGGCAATATGGGCCAACTGTGGTACTTAAACCGGTATTACAGAGCTTTAACCTAGCACTTCCGTATGGGTTTTTCAAATGCAAGCAATCAAAAGAAAACCGATCTATTTGAATACAAAATGTCCAAGCGCTGATGTTTTCTTTGATAGGTTATGACGAAGTAGTGACGTCAATGAAAAATAATGTCGACATTGTGTTTAGAAAAGAAAGGGGTATTATTCTGATTAGAAAAACTACACAAAAAAAGGTTAATTATAAGTGAAATTAACTTGTTGAATCAAGAACAAACATGACCAGAGAATAATAAATGTTTGTAGCATCCTGTTCATGTGAAGATGGAATTGAGGAACCAAAGTCCAATGTCCTTCAAAGGAAATACACGTAACAATCCATATAGGATAAATTAAATGACAACATATATTACATGCACGGGGAGATTTTTACGACCACCACACCACCGCACAAGTAGCCTAACGTTGTTGTGATCATGAAGAAGAATATATGACCAAGTCCTATGAGCATTGCAACATATACCAAACTCTGAAAAGGCACAGGACATTTAACATGCACTCCCAGTGAAAAGTAAGGACAAATTTTTTGATGAGTCATTTAATATATAAGCTACATATTTATGTTTTAAGTATTCATTCGTTTAGTTGCCAGTTCTGTACACGTGTAATGGTGTGATACAAACAGCAGTTCATTCTTACAGTGTCAGCTGGAAACATTCATTTGTGCAGCCTTTACTGTGATAACATGTCGTGATCCCAGCCTTATGTCTTTGTATTGACACCGTTGTCCTTCCTCCACCCACCCCCTGCAAAAGCAATACAACACAGCTGGTATTTACTGCCATTAGTACAACAATGTCGCAGGATTGCGCACAATCAGAACAAACACAACCAATCCCTGTCATTATAAGATAAGAAAGGGCAGCTTTTGTGGGATTTTTATTATAGCAGTAACATGAATTTCAACATTAAGTGTTTGAAATGGCGTAGGTGTTAACTACTCGTCTAGGACGCACTCGATTGCTGGTTCAGTACTTGGCAGGTGTATTTTTTCTTTTTATGTTTTTTATGTTATGTTTTTATTTGCAGATATCTGAATAGTGGAATACATTGTCGAAATTATGCCATTAAACACGCGCTATAGTGTTTTACACTCCGTCAGATCGATAGAGTATTTTGTCTAGCACAGTTTCCATGAAATAGAAATAAATCAGAGGACTCGTATTTATATACAAAGGATGCGGTTTCTAGTTTCAATAAGAAAATCGAGTAACATGGGGCGGGTGCACATGACTTTTAAACACCTCTGTAATCCAACAAATCTTTTGTAACGATACAATCAAAAATAAAACGTACTGTTTACACGTGATTCCTACAAGAAACTATATCAAAAAGTTATTACTTAGAATGCAATTAAAATAATAGCCAAAACCTAACTAAGGAGTTAAGAATTGCCTTTGGGAGCAAGGAAAGACAGCAGAACAGAACAGAACATGCGTTTTGATTTGTGCATCGGTTCACCGTGGTTACAAATGCATTTTAAACAAATTTAAACAAATCACAGATACAAACTTGGCACCGAAACAATTTCAAGAGATGATGTGACTAGGTTTTTGAGGAAAATCTCATTTACTTCTGATATTCATAAAACCTTAATAAATACCGACATTTCAATTCACGAAAGCGCCGCACTTCATCGCTTCATGAACAACTTGGCGCCATCTATCGGGCTTTTCCGGGAACGATTACATTTAGACGCCGATCGCTTGCGCGGCGACGACTATTTTATGCGGACGGTCAGTGCGAATAAGCATGTGTAAATACGTATACATGCTTAAGTAATTTAGAGGGTTGAGCCACCTTTTATATGACTTGCTTTTTAAAACCAATTATCAGATTTAAACATAAAAATGTATTTATGTCAGTGCCATTTATACAATTCAGTATTAATAATTCAAATCTTTAAAAAAAAAACTAATAGATAAACTGACTGTGAGCATTCATGTTTCTTGTTATTTCGTTTCAGTGTATACGTGATACAAATATATTTTAAAGGCTTAAACTGTTTTAAATACACAAGTCGTCCCTCCGCTGAGATACGAAGTTCATACAGAATACGATAATTGAACTAAGAAATGTACATTGAAAAACAGAAACGATTTACAGAAAAGGAAAAGATCTAATTGCAATAGTTTTGTATTCCAGCTGGAGATGAAATTGTGAACGGTTGCTACGCAAATGATGACATTTATAGCTACACTGGTCAACGGAACAAGACCGTGGGCTGCCTTACTTGCCATGACTGGAGCGAGAATTACAGCCACGTACATTATTACACTAACGAACCCGAGAATTATTGCCGGGACCCGGACTTTTCTGGTGCTATACGACACATCCCGATCGCTGGATGAAGTGTGACATCGCAAAGTGTTACCACGGTAGGTAACGTGTTGTGATAACGTAGCGCTGTAACCACGGGTATTTCAGACCTGCTGGAGACGAACACATCAAGTCGGCTTAAAGGTGGTATCCGACCGTTTGGACCAAAATATTTTCCTCAAATAACCAAATAAGTCATTGTTTCATGAAAAAGATCTTGCAAAATGCTGCTCATTGATGTTCTAAATCAGTATGAGCAGTGAAACATAAATCCCCATTCCTCATTGCAAACAGGTATTTCCTATCTGAGCCACGCTGCAGAGATAGCTGTTTTATACTAGGGATTACGAGATTACTTTATATCGTCATCCGGGTTATCCACTCTGACTCACTCGGAACTCCTCGGGTAATTCCGTCAGCGTAATCACCTCGGAAATAATGCTGTCGCCGCCATGTTGACGAACTACATCCAAAATGGCAATCGTACCTACTCGGCGATCTCCGGCAAGCTTCGGATATAGACATCACCGAAGCATGATCCGAGTGCATGCAGGGTAATAACTGGTATATTACACTTTTACCAAATGCTGTTGGTAATATACATACAGTTTCAACTAAGTTAAAAATATTCTTTAACGAAGCAATCTGCTCTTCATTCAAGGAGTGTTGAATCTCCATAATATCGTAAGCGTAGTGCATGCACTTTGAAAAGTCAGCCATCTTTGTTTACATAATGCAATGAGAAGTTATTCGCCGGGGCAAATCACCAACTGGTGTATTCCTACAATTACATCCGAGGCGATATATCCGAAGCTTGTCGGAGATCGCCGAGTAGGTACGATTGACTCTGACTATCTATTTTAGCAGAGATCACTATCGTGCATATTCATAGATTTGGACTGATTGAGCTTGTAACGAGTTTTTTATCATGATTTGTACAGTCTAACAATGAAGGCCGTACTCAAACCGTCTTTACTTATACTAAAGTAAGAGTTTATGCCGAAATTATGCCGTAATTCTCCAAAGCAGTGGTAAGGTATTGATATATGAATTGATATAGGCAAACTTTCGGATACCACCTTTAAAAGCTGCTTTAAAGTGTAATGATTTTACTGGAATCTTCTTCCACTAAGTGCAGCTGGATGTCGATTTAATATTTGGAATAGTGTCTTTGCAAATTAATTAAAAATATAACTAACCATATAGAAATCATAAAATTGCATAACTGTATAAAAGAGTAGTACTTAATAGTATAGATTGTCTTTATTGTCTGTTTCTGTCAAAATTACATATACACGCATGCATATAATGCTACATGATGTTACAGAATTGGGTCAAAATAAATGCAATATGTATCTGGCGAAATAAATCTAAAGTAAACCGATGATGCTTATTTTTTGTTTGGTTTAAATGGATGCCAAATTTTCAAATATTTAAGATGTTGCTCTGTTCATTTGAGGTACGAACTGTCGTCTGATTCGGAACCCAGTTCCAACAGGTCAGGATGATCAGTCCGGATTTATATTCTACAGACAGACGTAATGTCGTGCACGACACCACGACAAAAGTCAGTCGGTCATGTTTTTTAAGTCAACGTCAGCGCTTGTAAATTTTTTATTCAAATAGATCGGGGTTTCTTTCATTGGTTGCATTTGAGAAACCATTCAGGAAGTGGGAGCTTAGAGCTCTGTTAAAGCACCCCAGTCGGTCTCTTTTGCCGATTGAGTGTTCCAAGGTGGTAACATTTGGGTTTTCGCTTTTTGTTTAATGACTCAATAGTCAATACAGATTTGTTCTTACTTTTACATTTGGCTTGTCATATTTCCTTATTCATGATAACAACAATGTTACCTGTATAGAACGGCAGGGTCGTAAGAAATCTCCCCCGTTGTAATCTGTTGTCCTTTAATTCTTCCTATAAGGATTGTTGGGTGTATTCTCCTTTGATGAATATTTGACTTTAATTACTTATTCCCATCTTCACAAGAACAAGATGCTTCAACGATAAATTACTCTCCTTCTCTGGTCATTTTTTTTATTTACAATTAACAATGTTTTGTAGTTCTTCTAATAGAAATAACACGTTTGCTTGTTCTAAATACCACGTGAACATTATTTTTAAATACGTCACTACTTTCTTTCATGATTTATTTAACACAACGTCAGCGTTTGGACGCTTTTTAATTCAAATAGGTCGGGGTTTCTTTCATTGCTTGCATTTGAGAAACCTCTAAGGATGTGCGATGTTGGAGCGCTGCAGAACCGGTTTAAGCAACCCATCCGGTCTCTTTTGGCGGTATAGGTTTTCTTTCTTTTTGTTAATTGACTAATTACAGATTTGTTCTTACTTTTACATTTGGATCGCATGTTAATACATTTGTCCTGAGCCTTTTCAAATGTTGGTATATGTTGCAAAGCTCTTAGGACTTTTTCATATATCTTTATTCACTTATCACTTTGGCAGGTACAGATTAAGAGGAAATCACATTTTTAAGCCAAAAAAGGCTATCACATCAAACCTTGATAGGAGGATAAAAGCAATATTTCACCTTCCTTCTAATCTCATTACATAAACTGTATTGTCTTCGTCACAAATGACAAAAGTCTGTTGTCCTTATCGTATGTGTGTTACTCCCAACCAATAAAAAGATTGATCAGGTGCATGACGGTACTCAAATAAAAGTTGTGTGTTTTTTTCTTTTCTTTCCGAAAACCTTATCAATCCGCCTTTTATCAAACGACATGTAAAACTCATCTTCTGCATATTGTATGCTGTCAAAACATACGTAGGTTTAGACAACTCACCTACCTTTAAAAATCATTTGAATGGTGACTGGCATTTTTTGTAAATTATAAGTAAACGATATTGACCTTTTTGGAGCTAGAGGGCGTTCTAAAATTGAGAGACCTATGCACGTGCTTCGTGCGACACAGAGAGAGCGCATTGTTTTATGTAAGTATGTGTATGATAAGTGAATTTTAAGTTTTTCTGCTACATGTTTTTGTATATTTCTTTAGGTCTAATTGTATGCATTTCCTATGTGTTTAATGATACGTATTTTATCATTTATATTCAAATAAAATGTTCTAATTTTATCTCTTTGTTGCACAAAACAGCAATTTGCATTCAACTTCCATTTTTGCTGACTTTTTTTCGAGTAAGATTTGGCCTTCAACTTCACTCTTTCACCCTTGACTGATCCAGATTGGCACCAATCCAATTCATGTCTTCGTTACCTACCTCACGGGCTTTTGCACGTTGGAAGCCATGTTACTTGATCTATGACGTCACGTTCCCACTTTGTCATTCTGTCGCGTGATTGGTGGCGGCCTTTGATCTTCGAGTTAAGCAGTCGGATTAGCAAACAAAAGATGATCAGTTGCCCAGCCATCACTTTGCGTTAAAGGGGGGTGCAGCTCAAGCGAATTTGTCTAATGCATTTTTATATGATCAAAGAAGGAAACAAAATGTTACTTGGAAACTTGTTTGAGTCACGCGGAATTTTATCTCAAGCGAGTTTGTCATAAAGAAATTCAAGTGTACTTGTTTGTTCACCTTAAAACGGCTAAAATAGTTAAAAAATGTTGCGACGCTGTTGATCCTCCTTTCCTAATTACAAAACAACATACAATGTAGTGATCAGATACAATATGTTTTCCATTATTAATCGTTGCGTGACAAAGCTTTCTGAACAACAAAATACAAATTGTGGCCAAGTCTCTTTAAGCTGGAATGGGCATTTCGTAATAAAATGCCATTATTAATTATGATATAGTAGAAGTATGTACCAGCTGCCAGTGTATAAACAGTCATTTAGAACTTTGCCTCCCATTTTATAGCAATGGCAAATAAGCAGTTATGGTAGTTTTGAAAAAAGCTGTAAACGTATGTGTATATTGATCTTGAAATGATTAGCTTTATTAGAGGAAATCACGTTCGCAAGCTTTTCTGTGCACGTGGGGAAGGTCTCTTTTTTTCTGGAAAGACCTGCTCACGGGATTCGTTTGTCAGAGCTAGTCATTCCGAGATGAACATGTAAAGACCTATATCAGACAAAGAAGGAGGTGTGTAAAGAACGTTACATACCCGACTAGCTTTAACTATGCATCGTTTAAAGACACCGCTGTATACGGAAACTATTACCATATGATTCAGGTATTGTTGCAAAAGTAACCATGCATGGTGACTTTGGTGACAGTGCACTTTTAACAAAGTTTACAATTATGTCATTAACTCCGATTTATTTGTACATGCCTGTCACAAGTAAGTAAAAAACAAAGAGCATTTTGTTAATAAATAGTTTGATGTGTACTATGGTATCAGTGGGTAGGTCTTTTAAAAGAATAAACTTATATAAATACAAAGACAAAAAGCTTAAGCAGCGACGTACATATTTATAAGAATCTGTGGAAATGCAGATGTAAATTGCAAGAATGCGATTTTTGTAATTAACAAACTGTTCAAGGAAGCAATATTTAAAAGCACAGTGTTTATATTGCCTTATCATAGAACAGAAGAAAGAGCATATTTTTATTCAGATGTGTACTCATGTGCATCATAGTATTATAAATACAATATACAAAATATAGTATCCGGTTTAGTTATTATACATGTAGTTATTATCCGTGACAACATTTGTAAACAAGTTGTTATTGGTGCAGGATTCTAACAATTTGTGTATTTAAAACCTGCCCATTCAGTAATTTGATGTCACGAAAAGGGTAAAGGACGTATTGTTCATTTAGATGTAAAAAACAAGCCAGAGTGTTGCTGTTCTTAAAGTATATCGCGAAATCCCTCGAACCCCACAATACTTCAAACATACACAGTTCTTCAGCCGATGAACATAAAAAATTAACGACTAGTTCCTTAATCATGTGAAAAAAGTTTATTAAAACAATCGAAGAAGACCACAGCAGCAACTCTTTATAAACATTCATGTTCAAAATAGTATCGTTGATGATAATAAATCTCATAAACAGATCATACTACTGCGATGTTTTCAACAGCAAACGCCCATGCATTTTTGAAGTCAACTAAAAGAATGGATTTGCTTTGTATGGATTGTGCCCTGTTCTTTGTAGTACCTCTTTTTCCCATTGTCGAGGTCTTTTGAAATTAAGGTTTGTGGCTGGAAGACCAATCTAAAAGAAGCTAAAGTCATACATTTCAATCTATTGAATGGCGAAAATACTTTGAAACCTTGATTCAAAGTGCTTTCAACTCACTATCATATTTCTAACCTCCTAAGGCTTAGGTACCTGCATTTTGTACTGTCACGCGATCGCAACACTATTTAGTTAGATTGTTAATTTGTGCATAAGATCCCTCGTAACTATTTAGCATTAAAATAAATGCGCAATATTAGTAAATAGAATGTGTATTTAGCTGGAAATCGAATATGCATAATAAGAATGCAAAATTTAATAAATAAGATTTTTTACCTTTGCTGTTTGTTGGAGAATCTCTAATCGGCAAAACATGGAGTCTGCCTAAATAAAACAAGTGTTTACTTAATTTTTTGGGTATTATGTTTGTATACCTATAGGAAAACATTATAAAACGCACAGTAAACGAAAACGAATTGTCAACAAAATAAATAATATGTCATCCAACAATCGAGAAGTAAAGAGCAAGTAATCTAGATTATATTGTACTCTCTTTTGAAACGATACCACCAAACATGCAACCAAACATACAATGAAATAAACTGATTACACATGTTTTAATGCCAACATAAAAATACTTCATACTTTTTGTAAAAATGACAAAAAGAATATGTAGCAGTAATGAACAGTCTTCAGACACAAGGGAAGATGTTCGGGTACACACAAGATGGCGCCATCCATACGACTCTCTAGGAACGATAACATGAAGACACTGAATGTCAAACCAAACATCTTATCTCTATTTTTCATTTTATCCTTGTTTTGATTTTCTTCTCCGTTTCTCGGACTCACCTCTTTGACTGCCAATGTCCCAATACATTTCTAAACACGAGGCATTCTCTCAGTAACTAAAAACATTGCAAACAACATTTAGGTTTCGTATTCAGGCAACATTGTGGAATAATCTGTTTGAATTATTGGTACTTAAGCGTTCTTGTCAATTGACGGAACCGAATTCGCATCAGCATTTAACAGTCTATAAATGGTCATTAATTGAAATGTGTTTTCTTGTTTGTTTTTATATTTTTGGAAATTCAAAGTAACATAATAAGAAAATATGACAAAGTCCTAAGAGCATTGAAACATGTACGAAAATTTGAAAATATACAGTTCAAATATGTTCACATGCAAGCCAAGTGTAAATGTAAAAGCAAATATGTGACAAGTCAGTAAACAAATGGAGCAAACCCAACAGTTACCACCAGTAACAGTTGGAATGGTCAGTCGGCAAAAGGAAACAACTGGGGTGCTAAAACGGTTTTAAATAGCTCTTTCGTGAGCACAATCCGCGCAACTACCGGATAAGTATAAAAGTACTAGTCAGTAACGTGGTAGCAACTTTGGCAAGACAATCAATTCAAACTCCAGTTTCTTCTTCGATCAGTGTATTATCTAATCCCAACACCAGCAAATCTAAAGCGATTGTTAATGAACTTGTCCAGTGGGAAACCAGATACAGTGAAGCTCACGAGAGGACAAAACTTATGTATGACGGGCTGTTAATGAACTGTAAGGAAAATGGGTGGCCAAACTGGAACCTGCTAATAGCCGTCGGCTGTAAAGGATTCCCATGCACATTCATTGTGGCGAATGTTCACAGTGCTGTGAATAAATGGACAGCAAGGCCGATTGGCTGTCCAGCGGATGTCCTAATCAGCAGAGAGATCCTCCTGCTTGTTGTAAACAAAAAAATCAGTAGAATCAAACCCACCAATGACGCAAAGTAAAATCAGTACTGTATACTTCCCAGTGTTCCGAGGTTGGGGTCGAAATATTTTATTGACGGTTGTCCTCGACTGATGACTTCGATGGTGAAGCAGCATCCACGGGCTGTATATATACATCAAGCAAAATGTTATGATATTGTGACAATGAGGGTACATATAAGTCATTTGAGAAATTGCAACAGAAAATGGTTCAAGTGGAATAAGTCGAATTGATATAAAGCATTATGAAACCCTTAAGTTACGATTTGTCTCTCAATTGATGTCAGTAAGATCCACGAATCAACAATTGTCATTGCCTATGACGTAGCGTACTTATAACGCAGATAAATGTTTTGTCTGTCAACAAAATGCATTTACTTTGTATATCTAATGAAACATGAAAAGCAAATTTCAATGCTTTACATATACCTCCATTAAATTCTATGAAAGTGTGATTCTTCAGAGGACGGAATTATCTGAAAAGTGACTAAATCGATTAAGCAATTTAACATGTTTAGGTACTAGTTGTTTGAAATAATATTTATCTTATCCATACTAGGGTAAGACTTTTATTGCAGATATTCCTTTTATGTAATAATGTACTTTTGTTAGTGCCCCATCCTTTCAGTTATTAGAACGTGTTAAATATCTACCGAAAATACTATTTTTGACATACATGTATGCTAATTTTCTTTTTCAGGCTCATGTATTAATATACAGTCATGGAACAAAAAGTTATTATTTTTAGCATTTAAAGCTTTTCCTCGTACATTTAAAGCCATAGTATCTCTAGTATTGACGATGTTTTTGTCTAGTCCATAACAGTTTGAAGTGTTCCGAGACTTAAAACTAACACAAAATAAAAGTTCATAGAATTGAGTAGCTGTTAATATAAACATAATAATGATTCAAATCAGTGACAAAAGCAAACTTAAAACATGCTTTTTCAAAATTCGAACCCAAGACGTCTTGATTGATAGAATGAGATATTGGGTTTTGGTGCATGCTTGTTCTATAAAGTTTTTTATACACTGCGACCGGCACAATGTTGATATTTCTATGTCAACATAACTTATGGTACGATTTTGGCAGGTTTCACCCGGCGCCTATCAGCTCACTTTGATTAAAAAACGGCACAATAGAGGGATGACACGATAGTTTAAGTCTGTCTTCTGAGCCATATACTTCTCTGAATTGTTCTTTCCGGAAATATAATAGCTGCCATTTTGTGACTGTAGAACTGCTACAAAAGTGTATTATGTTAAAGCATTTTACGTATTATATGTATCTAACTTTGTCGATACTGCCAGTTAAAAGTGTTAATTCCGCAGCAATTAAAAAATTTCAAAATGCACATATTTTGTAGATTTTTAATAAACTACCAAATAGTGATTATTTTAAAAGTCCCTCTTCATGTTTCTTTTATTTTAGATCTATTAACAAAAAGAGATAATTTTTGTATTATTTTCATATTCATGTCATTTTGAAAATTTCAGGGGCAAAACAAAATAGTAAAAAATGATTGCAATTTACATCTTCCTCGTATGCATGTATATTATAGTTTATGCATTATATTTTACTCCTATTCGAAATGACAAAAATGATCTGACATAGTTATTTGTTATGCTTTTAAACGCATGATGTCGTGTGAGGAATTATGTATAAAAAATTTCAGTATCGCTTCTTTTGTTGTTTTCGGCAAACAGTGTTCATATACACGCTTTATTCAAAGGCAGAATCGTTCATGTGCTGACCTCAGTGGTACAGCCTTCCTTAAAAAACCGATCCTATTGTTAAGAATTACAGGCTGCATTCAACAGTTTGGCCGTTGCATCTGATTTGTTTACCTGTGAAAGCATAATCATATGCGAGCATTTACAACCAAGCAATTAAGACATCGCTTTCCAGCTTAGCTTCCTTATCAATACAATTCATTTTGACTTTTAAATTTATGTTAAAGTAAGTCTAAAACTGGACAGACACAAAACAATGAAGTAAGTTGGATTAGTGATAACACAAAACACCAAGATGATAATCCTACATGAAGCACTTGGTACACTTCTTGTGTAATGTATCATCTTTGTCTTTTGTACCTGTACAGTGACACAACTACTGCTATCAGCAAAATTATATATTTATATCATCTTTATGGTGTTGTCACTTTTCTAGCTTTTGTAAGAAAATAATATAAGTAACAGAGCCTCGTTTCGTATCGTTTCGTCAAACTCGTTTATTTTTTCAGCATTCATATATAAGGCCTGTAACTGTAAGACCAGTTCGGGATATGTCTCGGGTGTAGTTAAGAAGTAGTTGTGTTTTACCAGGACTGGCTCTGCTTCGAGGTTTTAAGGACTAACAGGTTTCCAGTAAAAGTAAGAACATGTTAAAGTTACTTTTAGCCGATAACAAAATCTGTATTTTTAAATCTAAACGTTAAATGAAACTAAGCCATGTGTATATTTATAGAAATAAACAGTATTGCAACAATTAATATGATATGTAGGATATGGTGATGCATTGTTTCGAATTGCATAAAATAAATATAATTTACATATGTGTTACCATAACCAATAAGGCAAATTGCGTCCATGTCTCCGCCGCTTCGAGTTCATGTGTTACTCTCTGATCAACACTCTTGCATAGCATTTTCCTTCTCTTCATAAAACAGTACTGCATCTTACACAAAAGACATCTGATACAAACCTCTTTTACCACCTTTCTTCTTGTAGATGTAGAGGCCTGCTTATATTGCTCCCCCTATTAACACTACTGCCCCTGCAGCCGCTCCGGCAATAACTGCCCATAGTGAAGAAATGTACGAACTAATGTTAAATAGTTTTCATACAATTCAATGATACAATGTTTACAGTAATAATGGTAATATTGAGGCTAAGAAGAAGAAAAGAAAAGGAAAAAGAAGAAGAAGAAGATGATGATGATGATGAAGAAGAGGAAAAAGAAGAAAGAACAAGAAGAAGAAGAAAAGATGTGATACTAATGCTATCGCTTACATTTTTCAATAGTTACTTGTGCAATTCATATTATCCAACAAGTCACTGGTTACTTTAGGTGTCCTGATTCAAGCTTCTAAACTGCTTATTAACCAGATGCATATATACATTGTCAGTTGTTTCTTCTACGAGATTTTGCGCTTCAGACCGTTAGACGCACATTCAGCCATAAACGATTTTGAAGTTTCTGCACTCTCAAAGCAGAACTCCAGTCTAATTCAATTTATTGCTCACAACTTGCTTTGTTTCCGACACAAACGAAGAAAATCAAACGCTTGCGTACTATACAGAATAGTTTCAAACGAATAAGCAAAACGACATAAAATTACTAATTGACTATATGCAAAAAACCCACATGATTGGCGCCAAAAGTCAATTATGCCGTGAGCTGGAAGATATGGTTCATACATTTTAGCTTAAAGGAGGGCAGAATAATGTGATATGTCTTTCATAATCGAGCTGTGAATCTTCCTTTGATAGATATGGTACCATTTGATCCCGATACAATAATAAGTGCATTCGCAAGCATTCAGCAGCTGACAGAAAAACATGAAAGCATTCATGCTGTTGGAAATGTTATGGCTAAGACGGGACAGGCATTATTGTGATTGCAGTCTCCGGGGGAGTATCAAAGATGGCGGGCCTAAAATTCCCACAAAATGTGACTAATTTATTAAAACAAGGATCACTGGCGTATATCTCTTTTATCCTCTATATTTTGGCGGGCAGAAAAGAATACAGTGACGCGACTAGAATAGTAAAATTTCATTAGAACGAGTGGTCCACAAATTATGCATCGTGTACTAGACCGACATATGTATAATATCTCGCGAGAGGTCTTAGTGCCCTCTAAATCTGTTGCCAGGTTATGCAGAGATCATTCGAATCATTAAAATCATTTCAGCCTGTAAGTGTGCAGTTACTGCACGCGTTCGAAAAATAATGGTGGACTCATGATTTAAATTCAGATCACCGGAGTGCGGATGCAGTGTTAATGAAAAAAATAACTGGGGGTTTATTTTGAACTCTTTATATTATTTTCATACTTTTACTTGCTTACAGGATAAAATTTATACAGCACAAACTTTTCAGCGCTTTGATTTATTAACTGTTTGAAGGTGAGTTGTACACCCACTGCGGGAGGTCAACGGTATTGGGTGTTCAATTTTTTATAGTGCTTACTTTACTACCCACTTATACATGTAGTTATGCAATTCCGAAACAAATATAATAACCGAACTTAAAACATACGTAAGGCAGTGTTTTTTCAACATACACAAAGACAAGGCAATTTGTATTTGAATATAAATGACCGGAAGAAATTAGTGCATTTGGCGCGTGTATTTCTCCCACATTTTGACTTTATAAACGATACTAGTTGATATTTTCCACGTACCCGTAATTATATAATTACATCCACTTTGTTCTCCATAGTAAGCTGGTTATACCGATACCTAATTCATGAAAACACTTGACCAGTTTGTAAACAGAAAACCGATTCCGAAAACCAGTGAATATGCACAAGTATGTACATTTTCAATGTTTACTGCTGCAATGAACTATAGATAATTGAATGTGTCTTATAAATTAAAAATAAAAGAGTTTGTGATTATCTATTTATAAAATGAATTGATTCTAATTTAATCTTAATGTAATGTAAATATAAAGAATGAATCGTTGATTTCTGACGTTAATCGGTTGATAAACCGTGTTATGCCATTTTAAGTATATCGTGAAGTGCTTCGGACTCGCTACTCTAAACAGCCCAACTCGGTTCATCCACCGAATATGAATATCAACGATTTAAGATTTATGCCTTAAATATACAATACTCACGAATTTACAAGTTACTGTTAAACTTTAATTGTGATATTTTAATGCTTTACAGTAAAGGCGTGGGTTCGAGTCCCGTTCGGGGAAAGCGAAGAAGCGCACCTAGTTGTACTCAAAAATTGTCTTGGGTCTTCCTCCACATCGAGACCAACAAATATGCATGCACGAGACTTTTGTTAAAGGCGGACAACATGAAACATACTTTTTTCGTATTCACTTATTTGAGTTTAGTGAAAGAAGGTAAAATTAAACACAAATTAAATAATACAGGTTTTAAGGAATCACGAATTAAGGTAAATGAAAAGACAACACTGTTTGATGTAGGACGGAGTATGTTTTCTTGCTGTGGTATGGTGACTTGTTGCCTAAGGAACCGTAAGAAGAATCAGCATGGCAAAAAAAAGAAGGAGAAGAAGAAGGAGAAGGAGAAGAAAACATTATAACAAGCAGTAGCACTACAGGCAGAAACATCACACCATACCATAAACACTATCAATTCTGTTACAGAACACAACAACCACTACTTTCCCCAGAAACAAAAACACCACCTGAACTGCCAAAAACACAACGGTAACCACAACAAACTATATCACAGGAATCATTACATCAGATTCAGAACACAAGCATTACAGACCCTGCATCGGAATCATAACAACCAATACCATTATCACCAAAACTACCAGGATTACCACCAGTAGCAGCAGCATCGCAATCATCATCACACAAAACAATCGATCACCACAATGACTAGAACCATTCCTACCATCATCAAAAACAAAATAAGACCACCATCAACAAGAATACCATTACAACCATCAGCAACATCAGAATTATCATCAACAACACGATCACAATTTCCACAATAATAACTACCATATTGATCTCCATTACTACCACTGCAACAATTATCACCATCCTCAGAACCGCCATCACAACCATCATAAATAAAACAACTGTGATCAGACATGCCGGAATTACTAAAACCAACAATAGCATCATACCAGCCATCAATACAATCACAAGACCCTGAATCTCCAACACCAGCACCAATAATAAAATCAGAACCACCATCATCTACACACAACCGCAGCCACCATCCAAAGAAACCGCCGAGACAGTCACAAACAGCAAAACCCTTACAACGATCGCTATCACCACTACCAGGATCACCTTAACAACCGTCACCAGGACAATCATCCCCAGAAACAGAATAAAAAGAAACAGCACGACCATCAGTAGAATCAAAATCATAACAACCACAACGATCATTCACTGAACCATTATTATCACTAGAACAACTATCGCCATAACAACCGCCACCATTAGTATCTGCAGAACCAACAAGACCATCACTAAAACAATTCCACCATCATCTGAACGACAACTATCTTAATTTGCTTGAGATACAACAAACAGATAAAGCCCTATCTGAATCTGATTCAATTACATCAAACATACAGTGTATCTCGTTGAATGGTAAATACATAATTGCACGTTTTTCTTAGTCCTTTAACAATTTTCATGTTTCTTGAAATATACAATGATAAGCTACTCGTACATTTAATTGACAGACAAAACATTTATCTTTGTTGTTAAGACGTAGATCTAGAACGTATACGTCATAGGCATAGACTTTTGTTTATAAACGGGTCTTACATTCGGAACACACCTGTCATTTTAACTACAGAAATAGACCTTGGATGTAATTCGGGAACGGGGTGAAGTAACCGAACCCATGGACAAAATACTGCTGTCACAATACGTTGTCAAATGACACACAATTATATAGCAATATAAAGCAAAGGAACCACGAAAGAGGGAGGAATGACAGAAAGCGATAGAGGAAGCGACATATTCATATTTTTCGCAGAGATATGTGTACAACCACCACAAACTATATGAAATACTGCAACTTCTTTAACATGTACGTTACTTTTTTAATTTGGAAAAAAACAATCTTTTTTTAATTTGGAAAAAAACAATCTGACCTTCATATGATACGCACTAAGACATGTACACCTGTGTATGTCTTTGATACTATGACGTAAATGCTTTTCTTAGAACCGCACCTAACAATACCGATTCATGTGTAATAGTCCTGATTTGAGCCGACAATTTACGTTAAACTGTAGACTAAAAACAAGCTGACTCAATACATTGTTCAAAATAAGACAGTTTAATAATTTGATTATGATATTATCAATTGATAACTTAACTTTCTACAATTATGCAAGAGCTACATAACGATGTAGAAAGACCGAAGCACGTACAAAGAAGTCATACTTTTACCGTTAAGGCTCTTTTCCGAACGTGTAAGGAAATGACCGAAGATAATGCGAATGCTGGGTTTACTGACGTAGATCCGATAACGAGACCTGCCCCAATGCCACCACGTACAATCTAGAACGAGGAAGTGAGACATTCAAGGCGCCGTAGAGAGCATGTGCTGTAAGCAAGATAACGGCTAAACACCCTAATTAAACTGTCGATTCATTGTTTAAATATGTTAAAGCAACGAACCGTACCAACGTGCCATTTTCACGTTCAGCCAATCTCACTAAAGTCAGATTTTACTAAAGTCAGATCTTACAAAATGTAAGATCTGATGACAGCCCGCAAATACCGTCTATAAACAAGAATGGCTTCCCCCGATTTCTATGTTTTATAGTAACAGCCAATCAGAGAGCGTAATGCATAACGCTTTCGGTAAGAGTCGCAAAATGGCCGCTATCGATGCAACAAGTGCTATATGCCATTTAGTTTTTCGTGACTCAGTTTAAGTTTGTTCTGCAACCGCTTTTTATTTGAAGATGTTACTGATGTTGAAACAAATGGGATACCGCATACAACGCAGCTGTGTTCAGTGACATAAGGCTTGCGCGGAGTGTCCATGTTTACATTTCTTAGTAAATGGGTGCAGCTATTAAAATGATACGTTCGGAACGCTTGGGATCATCATTTACTTTTTAGATTTTGTAGGCGATAATCTGTTTATTGACTCCTCGTCAGATACTGATAGCGGAGCGGTTTTCAGGATATGATTTCAATCAGATTTACTTCCAACAGAAGTAACCAACAAAAGGGAAATAACTGTAGTAAAATTTCGTTGCAATTGTTGAAAGACACAACACAGGTTTAGTCCCTTACATATTACTTGATTTAGGCAAATAAATAAAACTGTAAACAGGAACGATTAGACATGAAATGCCGTCAATAAATTTGATGTCGCCAGCACTTGGAATTCGGTAATGTCCTTTGATTTACAACCACCACCATCATCACTAACCCTCCCCCCCCCCTCCCAATAACCAGAACCAACTTTCTTACAACCACCATCATCATCACTAGGAGTAGGACCACCACCATCACTAGAACCACACTCATCGTAACAAGTACAATGTACGACCGTCATCTCTACAACCAGCCCCACCATCATCACAAGAAATACTACGATCACTAGAACTACCAGCACCACAAAAGATGGAACCATTGCTATCACAAGAACCACAAGAACCACAAGAACCACCCTCACCAGAACCACCACCACCAACACCAGAACAATCACCATCGCCCAAACAACCGCCACCACATTTAAAACCACCACCATAAACAGTAGGAAACAAACATGAGTAGAACCACCACCACTATCGTCAGAAAAACAACCATCACCAGAAGCACTATTTCTTTTACAGATACACCACCATCACCACCACTATTCTTAGAACTAACACTATCACAAATGGATCAGTAGAACCACCACCCTTAGAACCACAATCATCGTAAGTACCACCGCCACCATTACAAGAACTCCAAGCACCATTCTCAGAACCCCCGCCACTAGAACTACCACACTTAGAACTACCACCGTCCATAAAACCAACAGCAAAATAACCATCACCACCATCAATGGACGCGTCATCACCACCAGCAATCAAACGACCACCATCAACCATAAAATCACCACTACTAGAACAATCACCTCCAACAGAACCTTCACACCATCAACAACTTTAGATCAGCAAATATCCTTTATTTTCAGCAATGTTTTTAAAGCACTCTTTTGTTAATGACTTGCGCTTTATCTTAAAATATTTAATCGAATCTTTGAAAGCAAAATACTGGATATAAAGAAATATATGAATAAACATAATAAAATTGTACATTTTCGAGCGTTTAGGTTTTAACCAAAATTTAACGTCGATTACATAATCAAGATCATTTTCACTGATTTGGTTAAAAACTGATGATGACAACGGACTAGAGAAAGAAATGCATTCAAAGCACTGGAATGTCATTGTTTTATTTATGCATTGTTCACACGTGAAAAGGGTAGTTGGTCGATCTATCTAGATAATTATACAAAAGTACAATTAGCTCTTAGTGTCTTCCGTAATTTTTGTATAGAATTAAAGTTCGACAAACTACTCCACGTACTTCAGAAATCAAGTAACCCTTCGTGCGTGAGCCCTGTCTTGCTTGGAAAATTAACAAAAGTGTAGTCCCCATATTAAATTAAACTGTCCGATAAAATTTGTTTTTAATTTTAATATAATACAGAAAACTTGTTGGAATACGAAACAAACAGTCTTCTTCAACATATAATAAAATTAACTTTTGTTTTGGTCGGCATAATGGCTTCCTTTTTTTCGAAAAAGAGCTGCAGATATTACTTTCACAAACTTAAGTTAGTGCCATTGGAAAATTGATGAACAAGCGAATATGACTACGTCCTGTGAGCATTGCAACATATACCAAATTTCGAAAAGGCACAAGACAGAGGTATTCACAAGAAAGCCAAATGTAAAACATACAACAAAAATGGGATGGGTCATTAAAGGTGGCATTCGACAGTTGCATCATAATAAACCTTTTACTACCTAAACAGATGTCGAAAAATGATGTTTATTAGTGTCCTACACTGTCTGAAAAGTGAACCATAACGTCACAATCGTCTTTCAATCATATAGGTCACGCTGCACAGTTATCTATTTTTTAAACTAAGAAAACCACATGACCACTTATGTTTTATTTCATTTACGTCATCCGCTATGACGTCGATGTATGTTTTAAGCGGAATTTCCATCGTTCTAATTTATAGTTTTGAAACGAATGGACATTTAAGTGGTGATTTACGAGTTTGTTTTACCTGCCCCAAAAAGATACTGTTGAAAATCGCCAAAGTTTAGACTAAAGTATGATTTTGTCTGCAGCAATTATGTAAAATGCCTCGAACGGAGGTCAGATATTGTTACATATATTAGATATAGACAAGCTGTCGACTACCACCTTTAAAGAAATAGAGCAAACACAACAACTACCACAATGGTATGGTCAGTCGACAACTGGGGTGCTTAAACCTGATTTACAGAGCTCTAGCCTAACAGTTTCTGAGGGGTTTCTCAAATACAACCATTGAAAGAAGTAGTTTTATTTGAATGAAAAAGTCGTCCAAGCGGTGGTGTATTGTTAGATAAGCTATGAAGTCATTAAAAGAAAGTAGTGTCGTAATTAAAACTGTCCAGTTTGTATTTAGGAAAGAGAGAAGTATTAAATATATTAGAAGAACTACACAAAGTTTCTGACAGTAAATGAAATTACATTTTTTTTAATAAAAAAATAAATGACCAGAAAAGAAGTGTAAATAGCTGAAGCATCCTGTTCATGTATGTGTTTTAAAATACCATATTTTTCAAATTGATAAATTCATAAAGAATTAATACACATAAATAAATAAAATTATTGGCTCATCCTGAGACAAAATGAACAGTGTAACCTTTTTGGTAGTATTTTTGGTACATTTGAAACTATCAAAATGTTGTTTTGATATGTAAAATACTTCATAAAAGCTGTTAAATTTCATATATAAATATGTAAAGAGACTGAAAAATAAAAACACAGTGGTGAATTTAATTCAGGACATATTTTCAGATTTCGGCCTGCATTAGCTTCTGCCTTCAAAGATGGCTGTATTTAACTGTCTTATCAGTGCCTATAACATCACATAGAAACTATCTAAAGTCCAATGTCCATCAATGCAACAAACCTAATAGGTTGAATTAAATGGCAACATAGATTACATGCACGGGGACATTTTTTACGAGCGTCACACTGCACAGGAAACATTGTTGTTATCATGAAAAAGGAAGTATGCCAATGCCCTATGAACATTGCAACATATACTAAAATTCGAAAAAGTACAGGACAAAGGTATTCACATGCAAGTAAAATGTAAAAGTAACAACTAATCTGTAATGATTCATTGATAAATTAATACATTAATATATAGATTGATTTTATCGACTTACCTAGAACCTTTCGTAACAAAAATCATCAATAAAATCCCTAACTACTTCGAAAACAAAGAAAACCCAGTGATTTGTTATAAGTACAAAAAACCTTATCAAATTCTTATTTTTATTTACATTAAAACTGTAGCAGACCTTAACCTGAATGATCCTTCTCAAGATTCTTGAAACTGATCAACTTAACTTTTCTGTTATATACCTTCCAGCCATATCATTGCTGGCGATTTAAACATCATCGATGACTATAAATCAAGAACATTACTCTTTAATTGTCCGAAATATCGCCTGCCAGATGAAATTGATTTTGACCTCTGTTGCAAAGAAATATCTGATTAAATTTGCCGATCGCTGGTGTAGGAGAGAAAACACTGATACAATAGCACTCAATACTTGGAAGAAAGCCATTTTAAAAAATCGCGTTAAATTCTACCGCTCCCATTATTCTGGTTTACATAAGAAAGCGTTTTATCACTTTAAACACCTACAACAGTCCTTTCAGAATATCGGCAGTGAATTTGTATTTGTAACTGTGAACAAAGCTTCAAACAACTTATTTTTTGTCTAACGACTATGCTACAAAAAATGACAAACATAGACATATATGGCATGAATTCAATATCAAGATCGAATTAAAGCAAGAAAAACTTCGTTCATTGTATCGGATTCCTAAGCTTCACAAAACACCATACAAGTCACGATTCATAGCTAATGGCAGCTCTAGCACCACCACTCACATATCTAAACGATTTACTTTTTGCCTTACAGCCGTTCGTAATCACGATTCTTTATATTGTGAAAAGTGTATGAAAAATCAGGAAATAACATTTTTGGTCTACTAAAAATTCTTCAGAAGTCTTAGACAAATTTCTACTTTTATTGCTCTACAGTTAATACTTACGAATTGTCTACGCTGTACACTTTTTTACCTCATGATTTAATTAAGACCAAATTGATTACTTATATTGAAAAAAAAAACAATTGCTCGAGAGCAACATCTGTACATTGCACGTCATGAAAGTAATGCCTTTTTTACCAACACTTTCTTAGAAAAGTTTAATATGTGGACTTGTCCGGATATTTGTGAGTTCTATGCTTCCTATTAGACAATATTTAAATCAAATGTGGAGACACTTTATTTAGACAAGTAATTGGTATATCTATGGGACCTATTTGTGCCCCATCAATTGCAGCTTTGTTTTATACTGCTTTGAATGTAATTTCATGCTATTTTAACCCCTTCTAACAAAGGCCAGAACGTACCCTTTATAAAGCCAATTACTGATATTGAAATGCAGCATTTCTAGACATTGAGGTCGGAGCTCGCTATTTTCAATGACAACGCCTTTACTAAAATATATGAAAAGAGAGATGATTTCAACTTTAGTATTGTGAATTATCCATACCTAACCGTGATCCACCTGATGCTAACTCCTATGGCATTTAGATATCACAACTTAGAAGGTTTGTCCGAGTTTGTACTAAAGTACAAGATTTCAATGAAGATTTCAATGCTAGAGGCCGGTTTATTTATTCTAAATGGTTACAGCAAGGCTTTCGATTAACAAATTAAGGAAGTCGTTTTCAACATTCCTTCACCGCAATAATTTTATTGCTTCAAAGTATAATAGCAGTATGAAAACACTTATGCAGCAAGGCATCCTGCATTTTATGGAAATGTTTTATACAAGTTAAAGAAAATCAAGGTTTTCAATAACTTTTCTGACCTCTTTAAAAAACTTGTCAGAAAATTTATTGCTGACGGTTATAACCCGAGAATCCTTCGTTATACTGCATTGTTTGTATTTGACACTTTTACTGTCAAGAACTTACATTTCTTTTAAATTAAACGATGGCCAGACAGGTCGTTGAGACTATATGCAAACAGTGACTTCAAGACATAATTGGACGGTCACTGTTCGATTTCTTGTTTTTCATCTCTCCAGTCGTGCCCAATATAGGTAAGACAACTTAAATAGTTCCCATGCCCTAAGATATTTATTTATTTATTTACAATGTCAATTTACTATTTTACAAATTGACTTATTTTTCTATTAGGCAGGTTGGTATTTTGTTTTGATTTTGTGTTATTTTTGCATTGTTTTAAACACAAATCACCACTTTGTAACCCATTGACTCATCTTATGTAAGTAGCAATCATGAAGATGCAAAGATCAATGTTTGACAATGGGGAATATTGGTGTTATGAAAATTGTATCAATTGTAAGATAACATAAAAGGTACCCCACATAGTAAGTGGGGCCTTATAGTCGAAATCGTTATGCTGTATGGATGATTGCTTTTGAGATGGTGTTAAAACTATGAAATTCTTTTCTGTTTGAACATAAGTGATCATTCCACCATAATTCTTATGAAAGTATTTTTATAAACCAGAACATTTACTTTTATGTTGATGGTTATTAAACTAAATATGACATTGAAAGCACAACAGTCAAACTACTTTCCAAAGGCTAATCCATGAAAAAGGTCCTTCATACTCTGGCATATTAGGGAGTATTAACACGTGACGTTTTTCATGTAAAAGGTCCTTCATACTCTGGCATATTAGGGAGTATTAACACGTGACGTTTTTCATGTAAAAGGTCCTTCATACTCTGGCATATTAGGGAGTATTAACACGTGACGTTTTTCATGTAAAAGGTCCTTCATACTCTGGCATATTAGGGAGTATTAACACGTGACGTTTTTCATGTAAAAGGTCCTTCATGCTCTGGCATATTAGGGAGTATTAACACGTGACGTTTTTCATGTAAAAGGTCCTTCATGCTCTGGCATATTAGGGAGTATTAACACGTGACGTTTTTCATGTAAAAGGTCCTTCATGCTCTGGCATATTAGGGAGTATTAACACGTGACGTTTTTCATGTAAAAGGTCCTTCATACTCTGGCATATTAGGGAGTATTAACACGTGACGTTTTTCATGTAAAAGGTCCTTCATGCTCTGGCATATTAGGGAGTATTAACACGTGACGTTTTTCATGTAAAAGGTCCTTCATACTCTGGCATATTAGGGAGTATTAACACGTGACGTTTTTCATGTAAAAGGTCCTTTATACTCTGGCATATTAGGGAGTATTAACACGTGACGTTTTTCATGTAAAAGGTCCTTCATACTCTGGCATATTAGAGAGTATTAACACGTGACGTTTTTCATGTAAAAGGTCCTTCATACTCTGGCATATTAGGGAGTATTAACACGTGACGTTTTTCATGTAAAAGGTCCTTTATACTCTGGCATATTAGGGAGTATTAACACGTGACGTTTTTCATGTAAAAGGTCCTTCATACTCTGGCATATTAGAGAGTATTAACACGTGACGTTTTTCATGTAAAAGGTCCTTCATACTCTGGCATATTAGGGAGTATTAACACGTGACGTTTTTCATGTAAAAGGTCCTTCATACTCTGGCATATTAGGGAGTATTAACACGTGACGTTTTTCGCATGTTTAATTTGATGCCTAACCATTTGCAAAAAAATACGATATAAAACAAGTTCATGTCCATGTAGATTCTACTTTATTCCAACATTTAAAAGATTAATTAACCTTTCATCGCCAAGATTTCATGTACCTTAGTGTCTTGATCACAATAGTCCGGCAGCAAGCAAATTCCAAACCAATTTTTGCTCATTCAACCTTAATGTATATTTTGGGACCGGGCATGGTAACGCAATCGGTAGAGCGTCGGCTCCACATATGAGAAGGCACGGGTTCGATCCCGGGCCTGGACATACCAAAGTCGTTAAAATGGTAGCTCCCTTGTTAACGCTCAAGCAAATATAAGGGTAGTTCCGCTACTGGTTGGCACGGTGTCAGGATAATGTGACTGGGTGTGTATCATGTCAGGTGTTCACGACATGCTATACACAGTGAAGGCAGCACTATATCTGCTTTAAGTGGACACCGTCTCCAGATAACTGAAATACTGTTGGTGGGACGATTAACCCAATAAACAAACATAATTTGGAGCTATAACATAGCATTGGAGATTTTTTTTTGTATCGTTCCTTAAGCGGAGACTATCACTAAACTTGATTTGAATAACTTATGCGAATTAGCCAAAATGAATATTCATATGACTTAATGATAAACTAAGGTAGACTTTATTTTTGAAAGAATTATTAGATATTTTTTCATTTAAAACAATATTCAAGGTAACTCAACAGTTTCTAAAGTTATATACATACCCCTCCTAGTCTAAAACATGTTGGTCTAAATTGCAGTTGATTTGGTTCATTTTCTGATTTTTTTATTATTGTTTTATTGTTTTCATCAAAATTTTACTCGTTCAATCTTAATGCGTAATTTGACTAGAAGTATGTTTGTAACTAACGATAACATTGAAGAATAATTTGTATTGTTCCTTAAGGCTGTCACTAAACATATTTGAAAATATTAATTATGCAAATAAGACAACATGAATTTTCACATATCTTTAATGAGATTTTGACAAGTTTATAAGAATTAATTTCATTTAAAATCCACATTTAAACAAAACCGTACTGTTTCAAAATTTAACAGGCATCTATCTAAGCCTGATTCGTGTGTGTTAAAGTTTTGCATGAATTGGTTCATTTTTAATTTTGTATCATTTTTTAAATTCATTTTGTCTGATTGTTCCTTATTAATTTTTAGCACATGAACATGTCAAAAGTCTGCTTATAACTATTCATAACAAGGTAAAAATCAGTTGTAGAGTGGTCCGTTCGTGAAGGCTATCATTAAGCTAAGATTTGAATTTATTAATTAGTGCTTATTTTTGCTCATGAATATTCAGAACCCTTAATTGTGAGCTTACACTGTGCATTTCAACACTAAAGCAGGCATACTAAATAGATTTTCGTTCATTATTAAATACGTTGTGATTTTTTTTATTACTTCCCTTTTCATTCTTTAACATAGTATCTCAAGCATTTAACTAAAATCTGTCCGTGAAGATAAATGTTTTTCAGTATTTTTTCAGTTAGTGATTTTATGCTACACTTACGATTTCATTGTAAACTAGTTTTTACTCAAAACTTTTGCCACAGGCCCACATCAGGTCACATTTAGCAACAATTTGTGCTGTCAAGTGCTGTTTTGTTGTTGACGATTTTGTTGTTTTGCTATAAGAATGTAGGGATTATTTTATCAGGAAACCATTCTTAACTTAATTTGAATGTTAAGATCGCTTCATGTTCAAATCAGTTATTTCTGCATTATTATTATTTTGCATTATTTCTATCTTATCACTCTGATAACATCATTTTATTAAATGGACACTATAAAATGTATACATATAAAATCCAATCAAGATAACATAACAATTGTATTTTTTCAATGTCCCTGACAATAATATCACACGCAAAATGCAGGAATACAATAAACAATTTTGGACTACTGTATTTCTACCAAACTTCTGCCATATCAGCTGCATAAATTAAACTTCATATCACAGTTTATTGAATAATGAACAACCGAGTTATAAGTGGTGGTCAGGCAATTTCGTGTACTGACATAACTGTTAATATACCTTGATTTAGACATTGAGCAAACAAGTCCTCGGAATGTTCCACCTAACATGAATATTTACAAAATTTTTGCTGGTCAATAAAACTTACGTCGTTTATGGCAACATCAAAGGGCTTTATGTTCAGGAAGCATATCTGCTGGCCACTGTGATATGCTTGGACAGACTATCAGCATATAAAATATTATAAATGCATCATGCACCGTAATGTAAATGTGAGACCATCTGAGCGATGCCAGATACTGATTTCAGTTACTAAACTCAGTTGTTGAACTCATTATGGAGCACCAGGTACACCAGTACTTTGTAAATCAATAACAAATCTATCAATCATTTTTAGCAAAACATTTTCACCTTAAGTGGAAACTTTCATTTTTGTGAAGCATGTCAGATAATTTGCTAGAGAATCTTTTTTTCACTTGTGTTAATACATGCACACTATGACTTTATTTAGTTAGAATATTTAGATTAACCTTAGAGTAATTAACTATTCGTATATTACTTTGAAGAACATACATTTGAGAAAATAAATCCAGCGTATTTAGAACTAATTAAAATTACAAACAACATATTTTAAGAGTCAAATATTAATTGCTCATTTTTCAAATATACCTTAAAATATTCAAGTGACCAAAGTCACTTGTGATATATAGGTTTAATTAATTCTAAAAAGCCTTAAATGTATCTTTACTCTGAAATGTCACAGTCGGAAAATTCTTTATTATAACCCACAAGTAATTTAATGTAAATTAATGTGCGTATCCAAATTCACCCTTAAACTTCCATCTGTTGCCACACACACCCCTCACCCCACCCAATGAACTTGATTTCTTTCTAAAGTATGTTTTACTTGTAAGTTTGAATGAAGCAGTTGCATTTTCTTAAATCCAAATATAAAGCTAAATGAAAAAACAGCAAAAGTGTTCTCTGGCTGGGTCCATATATAATCAAATAAGTTAATATACCATTAACTGAAAAAAATAAAATATTAGCCACCAGAAAAATATTGTGTTTTACCACATCACCCTCGTCATATATTCTGTTATTCATCGCTTTGTATATTATAATTTATTACAATGTAAGAATTAGACATCGGGGAAAAATATTACAAAAGAAAATTTATTTTAGATCTGAAAAGACGTTCAAGCATTTAATAATAGAAGAAATTATTGCTTTCTATTTTTAAGGAGAAAAATTTAAAATCCTGTTTAACTTTTATGGTTAAAAAACGAATGAATTATCATGAGAATTAAAAGATATAATGAATTGAAATTAAAGAAAACCAGAAAGAGCGCAGCGGCTACACGACAAAATAAAAAAAATATTGAATTTTTTGCCAATAAAATAAACGTGTGTATGTTGTGCTATCTGGACACATCCGGAACCACATAGATGCAGGTTTTGCTGCCATAAAACTACCCACTGACGCCCAAAGACGGTGTGAAAAAAAAAGATGTTATGACCAAGCCATCAGATAACAATGTGTGTTTGGTACCCTTCTGGTCGTGATATGAATGGAAGATACACGTATCTGGGTACGTTGTTTTCTTATACTTTTGTGCTTAATGGTAAGCACTATAAATATATATACTCGATCTCACAATAAATATGGGCTAACTTAAGAATAAGATGTGCTATATAATAAGTATCGAATTTGGGTGGAATTATAACTTAAATTTATTTATGTTTGCTATTTACATACCTAATTTAACTTGCCAATTAACTCCTTTTAACCCCATAGCATTCACAACGTCGTCACGCCATTTTGTCATTTTTGGAACAACGGTCATTATTAAAAATTACTTTTGCGTTTAATCGAACTGATTGAAAACTTTTTATTTTTAAGAAAATACAAAAAGTTGATTCTTTGTTTATAATTAAGGTTTTTGTTTTTGCCGCTCATATATTTTGTAAATGTGTGTAATATTTTTTCTCACTTTGATTTGAACCCTAGAGGTAACGTATATAAGGATATATCAGGCGGATTTTATAATATATTTTAGTATTTATACACTGTCACTTTATAAATGTCTAAAACAAAAATATTTCATTAATAGTTGTAAGCTACTTCTACTAATACTCAAAAACAATATAATAAAAACAATGATATCACAGATTAAGACAATCAACTGACAAAATGAAATATTATAAAATGTTATATACACAGTCCATTTACTGTTTGTCATTGCTGGATAGAGTTAACGAATGTAACTGTTTAATCTTTGCTGGCTTTGTCTCTGACTGAATGAAGATATGTAGCTGTAAGGCCAGTGCTTGCTTTGTATCGGAACTAGTACTGTTTGATCGGGACTTGTTCTGCTTCAGGCTTTGGAGGACCGACAGAATTCCTGCAAAATTAAGGTTACTTATATTAACAGAAATAAACAGTTTTGCAAAAATGAATTTGCTCATGGCGTTTTTTGTTTTTTTGTTGTTGTTTTTAAATTTTATTACCACTACATAATAAATCTAATTAATTGTGTAAAAAAAGATAATACGTCAAAGTTTACTCCGTTACGTGTTCCAATGTTACTGACTTATTTACATAAGGCAATACTGCATATATAATACGTTAGACATGTTAAACTTACGTGTTAGATTTCTTCGTTTGGATGCATATAATTGCTGCTAGTACTGTCCCGCCTATTAACACTAGGCCGCCTGCCGCCGCTCCGCCAATAATAGCCCCTGGTGCCAAAGTTTAAGAGCTTTAGTTAAATAGTTATCAAAGACATGCAACGATAAATGTTTGACAATTAGTATGATAACTATGATAATTATTGTTTCAATGACAACCAATGAAGAAGAAGAAGAAGAAGAAGAAGAAGAAGAAGAAGAAGAAGAAGAAGAAGAAGAAGAAGAAGAAGAAGAAGAAGAAGAAGAAGAAGAAAAGGGAGTTGATAATGATTTCACCGCTTACATTTTGAAGCAATTTTGTGTTCTTTAACTTACATGGTAGGGGTTGATCTTCCGATAATTCTTGAGCAACAACTAGAGTCTTCTTATTTATTTCCTTCCAGGAGGTTCCATGACATTCTGTTAGGGGAAATCCAGTACTGAGGTGAATACAGGTAGTGAATATGGGAAAAAATCTTGTCCAAGCATAAATTGTTTACAGGTGATAACTACGTTAAAAGGATTCAATGTTTATATTTTTCAAAATCATTCAGCCCATTCAGTGAATATTCGTAGCATTGAAATTCTAGAAACTTAATACAAGCAAGTCTTTTTGTTTCTGACTTGACCTTGAAGTCTATATAACAGGAATGCGATTCTCATATCATACAATATCTTGAAACAACTAATTATATTGTATAGGTGAGGCAAAGTTGGTTAAACTTTCATTTGACGACTAAATAAAATCTATAAGTAGACGGTATACATATGTTAATGTAGACATAGCAAATAAAAGAAAAAAATCATTTTTGTAATGTTTTACTTTTTTTTTGAAAAGCAGCACTAACTTACTGTATTGGCATATGTACGCCGTTTTGCTGTCTCCTGGTTTAAAGCAATCGAAAGCCTCGTACACATAACTTGAGTTGCTTAGCAACCTGAGACCAGCGCAGGACCGGATGTGGGGTGTTTGGAGAGCGGACGTGTCGACAGATGCGTCGGAAAGCGTCGTGTTCTGTACGTCTACCAGGTATAATAACAAACATTTTAAAACGGAATGAATGCAAATATGATTTTATTCAGTTGGATATGCATTTTGCATGGCCGTTTTATTATTTCGTTTATTTAAAAACCCTTAGTTGGTAAAGTCTGTTCCCAAGGCAAACACCGCTACTAAATGCATACCTGAGCGCAAATATTCATAGGAGGAACTGTGGTAGCATAAAGCACTTCAGCATTGCTACCAGTTCCGTTCATTGTATGACCCCGTACCTCCAACATCTGCTGGTGGAATATGCCAGAAGACACAGGCCGTAAGTAGGGGAACTCCCAAGCACATCATTTCATCTCGAATGTTGCTTTAACCCAAAGTCGCTACCTTTGGCACCTTACTGGTGTATTGCGTATGCTTGTAAATGCTTTAAAAAAGAGATGAAGCTCATCAGAAGCTGCAACCACACACTTCTTTACGTTAAGCCTACTATAGAAGAGAAATAAATAGGACCTGCAGGCGGACCTCGGGGAAAGTTTTTTCAAGCGTGGTTTAAACCTTCCATTCGGCCATACGCAGGGGTTTGGCCCAAATCCCCTACGAGAGCGATATTGACAGCGATCATTGTGTTCTGTGTGGACAGAACAAATAAGACTTAAGGAGAAAGTTGTCAGATTACGACGATCTGGCTGATGCTTGTAGTCGCCATTGTTTTTCCGGATTAGTGTTTCCGGTTAAGGTTGGGTGCAGGTGTTTCCCAACACGGTCCTTTGCCAGAATTCAATGAGAAATGGGTATTTAGGAACAGTCAAGAAAAGCCTCAGTCAGGGCCATCATCAAAACTGTCGTGCGCGCATCTAAACGAGATTCTCAAGTCTTACTTATAACCCCACTCACATTTCTGAAAACGAGGCTTGGTTCGTAAACATTCGGCAATCGGTAATCATGACAAATATTGGTGCGTCGCATTGTGTCATAACAACAGGCATCATAGTCCAGAATTGTCGTTTCACGGATTTTGACATTAGACATTAGAAAAATATAGATCGTGGCAATTAGCAGGAACATCAGATCATTTTTTGCACCCAACTCTTTATCAGCTAAATAAGACAACGATCTTTACGCAAAACGATATAATTTTTTGTAAACTCCTGAATTTATTACGTAGTTACACATATGATGTTTTGCGCGAGGTGCGTATTTATTACTTGACCTTTGGCATATTAATGAAAAAAGAAAATCTTGAGAAATAAGATGCTTTAGACTTAATTTAAAGCACAACCAAGTTTATAGTTACAATGAATTCTGATGGCAGGTATTAACGGTTATTTTTTCATGTCGTTGATAGGCGCAACGGATTTATGTGTAAAGTAAATGTTAATTAGAGGTGAAACTAAATGGCTATCATTTAGCATAGTCAACAATGACAAAACAAAGAAACGAGAACATTGGAAGATCCAATAAAACTGGTAGTAGAAAGATGTGGATGATAAAGCTTTTTTCAGAAATGACTCCTTTATCATTTTCAACACAGGATTGTATCTTATGTTATGTTCACAGTTTTCTTTGAATGCATAATACCAAACCAGCTACTATTAAAAAAGTCACAGATGATGCAAGTCCTACCATGTTTGGCAGAAATAGAAACATGGTGTTCTGAGATCAATCTTTTTTATACCGTTTGAAATGTGGTTAATAAGCACAGAATCTTTTTGTTAGATTTTATTGTCATATGTCAACCACCAATAGGAAAAGTATAACATGGGAAATTTTTTCTGTATTTTGCATTAGCAAGCATAAACATAAGGCCGACAAGAAAACAAATAGTACATATTGTCTTTTCAAGGTAAAAGTAAAGGTATGGATTTATAGTCTACTTCCATGCATACACAGCCGACTTCACAGTTTTACCCTCTCGTCATTGGGTATGTTTGTAAATCTAATATCAAACTGGGACATATGGCGCAAGGAAGTTCTGTGCATAAACCGAATAACCATCGCAGGTAGCCATTTAAACATTTAGGCGGAATGGATCAGCTCGAGGTATTTTTTTTTGCTCAAGGGAATAAGCGGTGAACCAACCGAGGTTCGAACCACGGACCCATGATCCTGAATCCTGCGATTTATCACTGGACTATCCCTCACCTCAAAGTATACATAAACTGTGCCACTTGTTTGTGTGTGTGTGTGTGGGGGGGGGGGAATGTTAAATAAAGTTAAACAAATCCGAGAAGAGAAAGTCATGGTCGGTACAAGAAACCGAACCAATACGGACACGAAACGCTTTGTAAAGATGACAGAACACTGTCGCATTTCTCGCATTCTGACTCATCCTGTTAAATGAAGTTGTTTAAAAATCTTAACGTTAACAAAATAAGATACACATTCCGTTAAGTAATAAACTAGTTTATGAATAATACTGACCCCATAATTTGACCTTGGACAGTCGAATTTACCATCGTCCTACGGGCTCCAGAAATAATACAATGATCGACTAATATGAAAATCGCTCAATTAGTAACATTATGTAACAAAACTCATTCATCTTATTTTTGTAGGAGAAATCAATCATTAGGTGGACTTTATTAATATTATAATATCAATACACGAACAAGCATCATATATCATATATATATATATATATATATATTAGGAATAAACGCGAAACAAACTCATTACTCAATAAACTAAATTAAGTGTTCTAATCATATTACCTGGATACATGCATCGTCCTTCCTTGAGACAGCAGCCCAGTTCGAGACAAGTTGAGTTGTCCACAGTAGCGTTAGTTGTACAGGTGTGCGTGTGTTTGCTGCCACACGTGAACTGATTATCTGTGAGAATTGTAGATAAAATGGAATCGGTATATTTATGAGCCGCACAATGCACATGTTATGCATAGTTATATAAGACGATGTCAGCTTTGTTGTTTTGGGGCACTGTCTCTTGCGACAACGTTAAGAGTTATGAGAAAGTTGTATTTCGAAGTCACGATGGACTGGCTCTGCATGGTCTTTACTAATTGTCTTCATGCTTCATGTCTGGGAAAAGGTAGTGCGAGTACTGAAATATAGGGTATTTGTAGGGAGTTAGACGTGTTAATTGCGTCTAGGTATGCTTACAAAATTATCTATCGGAGAGGCATTTGGCTCTTCAATTTTACACAATGTTTGAACGATACTTGTTGATGTTTTCCATGTGCCCGTATATATTTAGTTATAACCGTTTATGTCTCCATTATAAAATAATACAACTGATACCTTAATCGTGACCATGTTTTGTCTAGAAGTAAGTTGATGGCATTGGTATGGGTTATGAGATTTCTCATTCACGACAACGACAGAAGTGCTACAAATAACAAACCTTTAGATGATAACGTCGATGTAAAGTGATCTAAAATATATTTCAAACAGCAGTCTATCAACCGTTCGTATTGTACATTGACTTAATTTTGAAAATATTTCATTTATTTAACTAAAGTTTAAATGAAAAATATAAATGTCGAACGAGCGCCAGCCTGAAAAGCCTCCTACCGCACTGATTAGACGTGAGAATGAAACCTACTTAACCCATAAAACCGATACGAAATATACGCGATGTGATATGGAAGTAACATCTAACTACATCGACGGTGATATAACTTGATTTCAGACAACTCTATACTATGACACATTGAGGCCATTTGGGGGGTTTGTGCTTCCGCGTTGTACAATATCTCCGATCTTCAGGTAGAAATAATAACATACAATTTAATATTTTTATAAATAAACGTTTATAAACAGAATGTAAAGAGTTTTAGAATTTTTATTGTTAGCAATGTTTCAACTTACTTCATGCTTCTTTAAGCGCTTTCATACCGACTGATCGTTCAATCTGTCATATTTACAAAACAACCCTTACACAGATTCTTTAAACATTCTTATTCTATAAAGGACAAGGCAAGGGCGCCAAGAAATAATTAAGTAAAATATGACAAACTTGTTAAGCATAAAATCAAGGCGCTGCACGCACTGTAAAGTTCAGTACTTGAACATTGAGTTTAAATGGTCTACAGCCAAGGTAACTTGTGGCGTCTCTCAAGGATCGATTTTAGGCCCTTTGCTTTTTCTAATCTATGTCAGTGATATGTCTGCCGCTATAAAGAATCAACTTTGACTTTATGCGGACGACTCTGTCCTTCTTTTATCTGCGAAAACAAGTATGACATTGAAAATATTTTGTGTCATGACTTAAATAGGCTGTTTTTGCATCTTGGTAAAACAGAATCTATTTTTTTGCTTCCCAAAGGAGGTTAGGTTCCCAGTCATGTCTTAATATAAGCTGCAATGTCAACCAATTGAATCCAACAAATCAGTTAAACACATTGGCGCCATTATTGACCAGTGCTTGTCCTTTGATTCTACATGTATGGCAAGGTCTGCTATTAAGAAATCCAATGCAAGGTTAAAGTTTCTATATCGCAAAAGTGAATTTCTTACCAGGCACACACAAAATCTCGTCTCTTATCCAGTGTCAGTTTGACTATGCTTCTTCTGTTTGGTTTAACAGTTTAACCAAAGAGTTAAAACACAGTTACAGGCTACCCAAAACAAATTTATCAGATTTGTTTTGAATTTACATTTAAGGTCTAATATAGATAAAGAGCATTTTGCAAATATTAAATGTTTAAAATTGCTGATAGAGTTAACCAAATAACTCTTTGTCATGTTTTTAAAATTTATTCGAACATTACTTCTACTTACATGAGAGAACATTTCACCCCTGTCAGTGATATTCATAATTAACCCTCTAGCTTCAGGGTAAAGATTGATACTAGACCCGACAGCACTAGTGTAACATATAGCAAAAAGTATACAATTCCTCTTGATCTTGGTTTTGGCATAAAACATTTGCCTACAGCGGGGTGTACTTTATGGAACAGTTTATAACACGATATCAGGGATTCCAGAACACCATCTTCTTTTAAATTCAAGAAATAGGAGCATTTTGTAGATTCTGTTTAACTGTTAACTAAATGATATTACTATTTTGTTTTATTAATTTGTAAGACATACTATGTGCTGATAGATATTCTAGTCACTTGATATTGTTCATGGTAATTTCAGTTTCATTTCATTTATATAAAACATCATTATATGTCTATTTTTATTTATCTATTTATCAGATTTCTTATGTCTCCTATTCTGTGATAATTGGTTCTTATCAAATATGTTTTCATGATTACCATTCTTAATTTTGTCAGAATACTCAGTGTGTCATACTTCTTAATAAGAATATATAAGACAAAGTATTTAATTTTAATTCTGATTAATGCGTTCTTATTTGCAATTCTAATTTGTACAACACTTCATCTCAAGAACCACAATGGAAATAAGAGTCTATTCTGACTCTTTTATGTGTTATCCTTGACATATAATGTTGATTGACATGGCTTTATTAATACATACATGGCTATATTTGCTTGTCGTATGTTTAAATATCATACGCCATGTTATTATACGTTTTATGTCGAAAATAAATCTATCTATCTCTCTAAATGGTAGACATTTAAATAACAGTACTCATTACTTTTACGATATGTTCAGGCTGACTGCAATTCTGGTGGCAAACCTTTGGCTTTTCTTATTATGGCAAAACCTTGTGATTAGACTGTTCAAAACAAACAATACAAATTGAATAATCATAACAAATATTTTTATTTAAAGAAATACTAGTAAAGTACAAAGCATACACAAAACTACAAATAAACCTTAAAACATTATGAAAAGTAAATCATGTAAATATTTTTTTCTCTCTTTATATTGGCATGGTGGATTAAGCTTATACAAAAATATAGTGTAGGCATGAACACACATGTTGTAGTTTTAATATTTTATTCTGACAATGTTCTAATATTGAAATGGTTCAGAAGGTTGACTATGAATTTTTGCAAAATTTAAACGGAAACGGACATAATGATTCGTTGCAATATTAGAAAAATAACCAGACAGGTGTCAGAAAAAAAAGGAATGACTCTAGTAATTAGACAGTAATCTTTAAAAGTAGATACAAAATCTTAATAAACAATCGGGAATGTCATTACTATATCGGAAATCTTCAGAAGTAAATGTGATGCATAAACCATAGGTTAACAAAGGCGTTTAAAGAATGCTTTATCAATCGATAACACTTTATAAAGCACAAACATGAAAAACCTTTGAAAAGGTCTTTTTATATACAACTTCTTAAATAATAAGGTTTTTACTTTTAGAAGAAAAATAATGATGTTGTTTTGTTTTATTCAAAAAGTTAAATGCTTCGCATATAGGAGAATGGAAAACAAAGCATTATTTTATTTCGACTTAAAACATGTACTTACCTAATATTCATAAAAAACTGTAAGTGACTAATAGAGTGTGCATGCGTCATGTCATTCAGAGGAATACTTGTAAGATCACTTTACTGGTTATTTAAAGGCAATGACTTTAACTGATAATATCATCTACACATATTTTAAGTGTATGGTTTGATTTACATGTGTGAATGAACACTAGTTGTGATCTATGATTACCTTAAAGGTGGTTCCCGACAGTTCGCGCAAATATTTTTATTCAGACAACAAAATAAAATATTGTTACATGAGAAGGTCCCAAGAAGTACCTTTTCATGTCTAAAGTGTGAGTTTATGTAACATTATTCCTAGATTAACCACAACAGGGATAAGAAATTATTATATGTAACTGATGATGGCAAACTGTCAGATACCACCTTTTAAACACCAGTCAATATCATGGTTCCTTCTAATATCATCAACCATGATTTTGGAAGTAAAAAATAAAGAGATGGAAAGGATCTACAATGCAATTTGCAAATCCGTGTGTCAATAAACACTAAGAATGCCCAGTATTTTACTACAAATACTATTCCAGGATGCTACTTTGATATCATTTTAAATAGTGAATCCACCCTCAACGGTGGCTGTCTGAAGTGGAACAAGTACAGGAATCTGAATGAGCTTGGTAAGGTGGTTGGATCGCAGGAGTTTCCATTTTGATGATATTGTCTGGCATAGATACTACTGTTGAGTAAAAAAACCTTGCACTGCTTCACTCTATGACGGTCTGGTTTGGATCAATAATGACATGCTTGCCATCTGTTACCTGGCCAAAATTTTAAATCAAAGTCAGAATTTTGATTCTCCACAGGATGACCACTCAGTTTCTGAAGCATTGATAGACTGAAGAATTCCATGCTCGACACCGCATCTCCCGCCAGACTCCGTCGATTTACCTGTTTAAGTGCTATAATGAAATGTGTATAAAGCACACCTTTACGGAAGGTTACTGACGCACGTAAGTAAAATCGTAAGTGACTTCAAAAGAAGTACATATTTTTCTTATAAAACAAACATGGCGGGCAGCAAAAGCGAGGCGACCCATTTAGAATTGTACTGTTCTTCGGGTTTTGTGACGGACTACGACTCAAAAGACGAAAGCGACAGTCATGCTGGGGCTTTGCATTATCTGTTTGAGCCGTTTGTTAGACTGCGGGACTTGGAAAGTAAGAGAGACTCGGACCCAGAAGATTCGGAAAACAACGATGACAGGACACAGTATTTGGACTAGTAAATTATGTTTTATTCATGGTTGTAATTTGTTTTATTCGTGTGTGGGGAAAACCTACTTATTTGTATAGAAAAGATTCGTTAGAAATCGTTTTCAGCGAAAGATTATGTGTTCGCTCACATAAAACAAAATATACATGGATGTGATGCAAATCTTCGTTTACAGGCACGGGTAAAAAGTTTAGTTCGACCGGTTTGTATGAGCTTACATGCAGTTTGTTTCAGAAAAAAAATTAGACAAAATTAATGTTTATTTGTGTACCCGCCATCACACATTGTGCATCAGGCATATCTACCTTAAACAATGCCACAATTTCGCAACTTTACAGATGAATTCCTTGTTTTGCGTAAACAAAAAACTTGGCTATCGATCTTTTGTGTATTTCATGTAACATCACACTACAAATTTCGGCGGAAGTGTACGGAATTTACCGATACACATCGTTAGAAAAAACTCACTGGAACACAATAAGTTTGACCACCCCGTGCAGTGTAATGAAAACAAATATCTCAGTTAAATCTTCTTAAAAAGATTCTTTAATATCTAATTATTGCTTTAGAGTAGAAGAACGTTTGCCAACCCAGTTGCTTGTTTGGATATCCTACGTTTGCTATCTTGTTCCTACACTTCTCTGCCAAATTTTGTTTTGCCAACATTGTAACTCTTTCAATTCAGAAAAAAATATATGTCATAATTTCTCTCCAACCATTCAAGCACAACACTTTATACACAGGATTAAAACATGACAAAGTCTTAATGCTCGAAGCACAAACTCAGCTGGTTTACCTGGGTATGATGTGTTTGATTCCTTGGGTATGTTGCAATGCTCATAGGACTTATTTCCTTATGTGAGAAGATGCATTGTTGCTATAAAGGAATAGGTGGTAATCTTATTTTTTTGAGAAACCATTAATAGTACTTTTATTGGAAGATTCCATTTCACTTTCCATTTGTGTAACATGTGAAACTCTTGTCTTGAGGATGGTCTGTAATGCTGAGTATATGACAAAAGTCTGTAAGTAAAAAAAGAACAATTACAAATTATGCAATGTTAGACTAGTGTGCTAAGCTGATAGCTCAGGTCCACCAAACTACCATTCACGTTATTGCCATGCATAAAATCCTATCAGAATGCAGAATTCCTATTTATCTTTATTTCTGTTTAATCTGTATTTGCATGAAAAATGTTAGGATAATGTTAAGTTATAACAGCAAGTTACATGTTCACTACAATTAATTGCAACAAAGTGTGTAATACAAATGCCAAATAAAAAGTAAAGGTTTATGATGTGTATTGTATTTATGTAGCACGATACAGTACTAGGACTGCTAAATACATACATTATCAGCCGGGTACACATACCCTGTTTCGCCCCTTATTCCAGTACATTCTCCACATAGTGGGGCAGCAGCTGTTTACCGCCTTCCTGTGATAGCGTCCATGCCACTTCGTTGCATTTGAGCCAAAGACAACAGGACGCTCTTTCTGCAGCTTTGCAGACTGGTCCTTGATGCCTAATGCTCCAAGCATAGTCCATAGCGATTGTTCAAGAAACACCTACAGTCAATTTCCACAGGGAAAATTGTTGTTTTCCTTCCTTGGCAGCAGCAAGCATTACCATGATCTTGGTATTTCCTTTCAAGGGTTTCCTTTGTTTTTCCTCCCATGGTACGATTAACTCAACAATCACCCTTCGGGGTGTCCGAGACGAAAGTACTTTAGTGCATATATGTGGCCGAATGGTTGTGAACAATGTCTGGAAATACCAGCTTCTGACTAAGATCTACCCTTATCTCCAAGCATTCGGCTTCTTGAACGAAATCTTTGTTGTTTGCTGGCTTGCTTGTTCCTCCACTCCCTTTGACGACGGAGATAATGGCTTTGATGAGTTGTTGGGTTCTTTCTTTCATTCGTTCTCTCTCCAGTGCTTCTGCCAAGGCGGTAAGCGAGTAGTCATGACATCGTCTGCTCTGAGTATTTATCGCTTTGTATGGGCTGGAAATTATTTTTTCTCTTTCCATTCAACGGAGACATGACTGATATTCAGTCAGTCTCCGCCTGTGAAGAATTGGTAGTGTTGGCAGCATTATATACTGGTCGAAAGAGGAAGTTTATCTGGAGTGGCTCATACGTTTGCAATTCATGCCATAATTACTTTCCTTCTGGAACTTTCCACCTGTTCCAAGCATCCTGTTGAGCCATTTGTGCAGATCTTGCTAACTGGATTTTGTTCTCACCCCTTCTGATTTCTGCTTGCTCCGTCGATCTTCTTTCTTGCTTGTTTGGTTATGCTACGTTTTGTTTGTTTGTTTGTGCCAGCAATGTCATTGTGCCTCAGGTTGCTCTTATCTTGGTAAAACTATCCTTGAAATTACAACACATTTAGTCTTTATTTTGATTTTGTATTAAAGTTTGTCATAAAGACCGATTTGCTTTCAATACCCCACAATGTGCAGCTTATTTTACTGAAGTTTGTTTCCCCAATACACCTCTCAATGCAGACCTCTTTAAATAGTAAAAGATATAGGACAATGTCTCTTCGTCTCTTTCCAGTACGTTTTTTTTCTCATCTGCTTGACTGGAACATAACGATAGCCTGTGTGTTATGCAGTGCCGTACACTTCAAGAACAAAAGGAGAGTCACGAAATCGAATTTGTGCCACAAAACCATTCTAGAGACCTGTCATAACAGATGCTCCGTCTGAGCCTACTACAGCCACTTTGTCAGAATAAATACTTTGAAAAAACCAGGTCTCTTTCACTGATGCGTAAATTGTTTCAACGTTCTATTTTTGATATGCTGGTAGTTCACAAAATGTGTCTCTGGCTAAAAACATTGTATGACAGTAGTTGCATACAACAAAGGTTTCTTAGTAACTGATATCTCACAAATCTCGTTCCCACGGATAGAAATAAATGGGCTTGGTGCTAGTTTTTGTCTCTTTTTTCTCTGTCAGTATAGAACTGATATCATCCTGTATCTCTTTTACTGCTGTGTGTATGTATGTAGCTGTTTCTGTAAACATGTGTTTATGTGCATCAACTGCAGACTTGTGCTGCATGGATGATATGTGCCTTGTTAGTGTGGAATGACTAATTTTGGGGGTAATTGAATTGCACATACCATTTTGCTACTGTCAAACTGCAGCCACTGGTATTTTGTGAACCAACCCTTACAGAATTCCCGTTTAACGGAGGCTTCAGAGTTTGATTGTGTCTGTTTTCGTGCCCGAACTTAAAAAAAATAAACGATGTTAATTTCCGTTATTTTACCGATGACGGAGCAGACGACGTGATTCTTAGTTTAGATCATAAATAAGGTTGCCGAGTCGTGGTCTATACATGCTTTGACTAAATGTTTACTGAAGAATTCCATCGCGTCTTGATCTCGTGATTTTAACAGCTGCACATAAAATGAGCGTCTATCATTAATAGGGGCGGGGCTGGTTGTTTACCAGCGGTAGGCGCATTGTAACTTGAACAGTTGGCATAAAGATTCCGGCATTGCTTTAGGGATGGTTACACTAAATACCGACGCAAGTTCAACGTGTGACGTGATCTTTATCTCTTTTATAAATCTGTTTCTCTTTCGTAACAGCAATGCGTTGGGACCAATGGAGGTGAGCTGGATTACTTGCGGTTGGCGAATTATTACTTGAACGGTTAAAATAAAGATTCCGGCATTGCTTTAGGGATGGTTACACTAAATACCTACCGCAAGTTCAACATGTGACGTGAATCTTATCTCTTTTATAACTGGCTGTTTCTCTTTTATAACAGCAATGTTATGCGGAGCGGTAAGCATTACTAACTAACCCTCACTGCACGTGTTCGAGTCCCGGTCGGGGCGGCAAAATTTTTTATCTGGTGAAGTTTTATAGCTAACCATGCACTTAAAATATGTATAGATTATCCAACTAGTAACATGATTTTGTTACTGTAAGCGCATTACATGTTAGCCCCTGACTGACATTAGACATGCGGACCCATTTAGTCCCATGCATATTTTTGACGAATATAAGGTAAGATGCAGTGTTTTAGCTATGAAATGAAGATAATAATAATAATAAAATAATAATAATAATAATAATAATAATAATAATAATTATTATTATTATTATTATTATTATTATTATTATTATTATTATTATTATTATTATTATGTTATTATTTCAATGTACGCCGTTGGTAACCTACAGTTTATGCGACACAATTAAAACTGTAAATTCCTGTAATTGCATTGCCGATCTTTTATTAAGTTTTTGTTTCAACAAATTCACTTTAAAGACTACTGTCTAATTACTAGAGTCATTCCTTTTCTGAAACATGTCTAATTGTACTGGATCAGTACTTTTTGTTTGGTATTTTTCTTTATTTGAACTTTAAAAGAAAATTTGCAACGTACAAAACTATCCCTTGCTTCATTTGCCTGCTTTAAAGAAACTATCCTCTGTACAAGCCTCGTTGTCGATATTAAATCCGTACCATGAGGAGTGGGTGCAATGCAGCACCACGCTGTTTTTAATTGAAAATATGGCCCAGTTTAAATCGCAGTGTTTGGAAGCTGGAATGACAGTTCTTATAACCGATCTATGCTTGGAGATCTTTGAAGATGTACGACATAGGTTTACTAATTTACTAGTCTATTGTTAAAAGACTGAAAGTTATGAAAATTTAGTAAATTATTGGTCTGCTATTATTTTTGAGTCTGCTACAAATGTTGTCAATCTATATAAAAGTTGATATATTGTACACATTTTGTAAACATTATTGCAGTAAATACATTGTATGTATTAAAGCATTGATATAAGATGTTTTTGTATCATTTTGTATGAACTAAACGTTTGATTTTAGAAGTATTTTATATAATTTAGTTTGAGTTAAGCCCTTGATATAAAAAGCATTTTATATCATTTAATTTTTATTACTTATGACAAAGTTTAATAGGAAGCAGTCTATTATTTGCCAGACTTTTGTAGTTTGTAAGAAAAATAGGAAGCTACTCTCTTACTTGCAGACTATTATAGCCATCGTTATATATTTTTATGCTTCGTTTTATTGTATTGTTTTGTGTATGTTCTGATATGTGGACATTGAGTCTAAATTTATGTTTTATTGTCTGTATTTCTGTTCTTACGATTTGATGTGATGAGACTTGATGTGGGTGGATGTTTGAAGCAATAAATGCTGCTCTTCAATTCCTATCGTATCTCGTTATCTATCTGTCGGCTAAGGACAGAATACTTATGATTTTGTAATATTTCAAATAATTATTTATATCCATTTTCTTTTTATTTTATAAAGATCATTGTCATCCTTCTGAACCATTTCAAAATTCGAATTTGTTAGAGTAAGATATTAAACTAGAAAATGTGTTCACAATTCTACGCTTCTTTTGGCTTAACTTTTTAATAAGTTTAAAACCGCAATAGCCGCATATTGAGAAGAAATATAATTCACATTATTTACTGTTCATTGGCCATTTTGAGCGTGCTTTGTTCTTTTTTTAGTAAAACATTTGCAATGGCTATTCTCTCCAGTATTGTTTATTATGAACAATCCAATCGCAAGATTTTGCCATAATACACCAACTAAAGGTTTGCCCCCACCCATCCTCCAATTGCAGTTAGTCTTAATATAATGTCGCCATGTTATATGACTCTAATTACTACTGTCTAACCATTTTAAATTAACTATTCAATAACTGAACAGTGCATCCGACGCTTTGATTTATGGTGACAATATTGAAGAATGTATAGAAAATATATAGAAAATTGTAAATTATTAAAACGCAATGTTAAGATTTTATGAAGATCAAGGTCTATAAGAGTGAGTGATCATGGCTGGAATATAAAAACTATAGTTGACATTATCAATGCATGATCATTCTGAATTAAAATGATATTTCAATTGGCCATTCAAAAAAAGAGGCGATGGACTCTTAATTTCGTATTTGTAAAATTTGATCAAGACAGACCTGCATATTTTGACCTTTCTCAGCATATTTTTGTATTTTGGTTAAACAATTACTCAAATGTTTACGGCAAAACAGCCATTAGAAGAACTTACTATCATACTCTATGGAAAATTTGATGCACGATAGCGTTTGACGACTTATACTACAAAAGGTCATTAATTATTTTTTTTTTAAATATATACATAACATTCTTCTTTCGGTAGTGCGAGCATTTACTAAATTATTTAGTGTAATAAAACTCGCATAACCCTATTTGTTTGACTCTTTAAATCACGCATTAAATTGAGCTTAACGAGGATGGCTGATCACCTTTGTTTTCATCGTCGCTATGCAGCATTGCATAACTCTGAGTAGTTGCATAATACTCGAATGCTTGGATAATAGAATAGTATATGGAACAAAATTATATAGTGGCGTCTTACCTTTTTCATCGACACCGAGTCCTTCTGCGTTCGTTTTTAGATAACAATATCTAGAGAAATACGCTTAGATTGAAGTTGTGATATAAATAAAGTGCACTGGCAATATCTTTGAGTCATCATCAAATTATTACGTCAAAAACAATCATAGGAAATGCGCTCTAGAAAAAAAAACGTGATACTAACTGTTTTGACGATAATGCTGCTTCTCTAGTTGACCGTTTTGTTTACCTTTTTCGTATGTTCCTGGTGACTGTATTCATACGCTTATATTTGTTATAATAACGTTACTCAAAGACAAAGTACAGACTGTATCAATCAGTATTTAAACGTAAATATGCATTACTTTGAATAAACATTGATATTAACTTAAAATAATACACAATGACATAAGTAACTTTAATTTTAGACCGAATTCCAATGACACTCTGCCGCCTAGAGCGTAAGCCGAGGTGTTATGAGTGTCATAAAACACCCATCTCATTTATTGCAAGCGGCGGCGTGTGTGTAAGAAGCTGGGATGGTGTACCAAGCAGATGCTGATCATAGGCGCAGGCGGCTGTTTTACTGACCTCACTCCACCGTCACCTTAGATTGTAGGTAAATACATTTTTGAATTTCATTTTCTGTGGTCAATAAGTTCGCGGCCTTTATTTATTCAGGTCAAGCGAGCGTTAATTTAGCTTTCTTTTTTATAATTTCTCAGAAAATATACTCATATAAGAGACAGGAGCTATCAGCGATGAAGCAATGAAACCTTGTAACTTAAGGTAGGTTCTGTTACTAAGCGATCAGCGGCCACTATACAAGTGCAAGTGGTTTCATTAATTTAATCAACGGTTTCAGTCATTCATTAAAAAAGTGATGCATTTTTTAACCTTTAACTTACGACGAGGACAACCTGCAGAAAATGAGCTTGGTCCCGTTTACTGACGTCTTGTAATCATGTGTTGGTAAAAAAATGCTTCTTTTAAAAATCGATCGATAATTGTAGATTCTTTTGCGCGTGGGGACTTTAGTTCGTTCGGATAAAGGATCGAGTGCGACTTGGATTTTATAGCTATAACTAAGTGTTCGGTGCTAACGCACTGAACACAATGACCTAAAATCATCGAACTAGTGACAAACCCAGTGTATTCGTGCTTTGTTCAAAAAGCACGAAAAGGTTTTACGGCCAGTTTTACATGTGCAATAATCATAGCGAAATTACGTCAATTTTTCAATAAGTGAATTTGGTAAATAGTTACACATTTAAGAAGTTACATTTACACGCACGCACGCATGCGCGCGCACACGCAAACAGATACTCACATACGTGCGCGCGCACAATACACGAACGCACTAACAAACAAACACACATGGACAAACATGTCTGAGAACATTGAATACTATACGAGAGCGAGCATAACGGTAATTCATTCCAGAAATGTCGCTGATTTGCCCTACTTTGCTAAAACAGTCTCTTCTGAGAATCAACTGTTTTACCCCGAAAAAGCTTAACAGAGACCTAATACTACAATTCCTAATTGTTGTACACCATCTATTTATACAGATAGATATGCCAACGTTTTACAATGAAAAGTACAAGATAATTTAATAAATACTGAGATGTCAAAATCTCTGCTAAAAAAATGTTTCTGCAGGTAGGGTTAGATTTCTGGTGACAATTTAAGTATAAACGTGCTTTTTCAGATTAAATGTAAAATATGAAATATATGACCATTTGTATCTGTCTTTATAGCGTAGCTGGTTGTAAGCAACTGTTCCGCAACAACAAAAATATGCATACTTATATATAGATTGTAACCATTTTATAATGGCTTCGAATATATGTGTAAATCGTATTGAATTAGTAACCTGTGCAGCAAAACAAAGGGCAGTTAAATGTTTTTAACCGCATAGCATATATCATTTTATGAGAACGGGTTTAACCGAGGAGAATATAACAGTTTACCTTCTAAATTCGGCTTCCAGAAAACGGAACCATCATCAGCCACAGATACCATCAGGCCAACATAAACCAAGTTGAAATTATTGACATCGGACAGTTGTGCAAAAAGAGACACAAGCGGTTTCTGTGATGTCCAGAGCAGCCTTCCTCCTCCTGCCTCACAATCACGTGAAGCCTCAATCCACGTCTTGTCCTGACCACTCTTGACTGGTACAACACACGTGTCAGTCACCGGAACAACGAACCCGTCACAAGGTGTCGTAGCTACCTGAGGGCACACAGCGGCGATCGTCCATCCTTTTAATTAATTAAGAGCATTTTTTACAAACCAAACGCAACTGAACCTACAATACCTATTTATAATATGCCACTACATTATTTTCAATGTAAGGAATATTATTTGTTTAATTAAGTTATACGGTAAAAGTAATCTTATATACCCCTCGTTATTTAAAAGTACATCTAAGTGTTACTGCAGGCTTTAGATGCCTTAAATGACGATTATGTCTAAAGCTATATGTACCATTAGCATTTGAGTCCATCTAAGGTCCGATTCCGTAGGGGGGAAGGGGGGGGGGGGGGGGACGGGGATGGAAAGGATAAGACACACACATTGATATAAGGTGAGAACAAGAATAAAAACAGTTAGTGAGAACTTGGACCACAACTTGAATAAATAATATTGAACAATTTATTTTTTCGTCTGGTCAAGTTTTTTTTTTTTGCTCTAATATTCAAATTTATATAATAAAAACTTATCTATATATATGCTACTTATATATTCACTTATTTGCATTATATATACTGCTGCCGTAGTGGTCCGATTCAAAATAACGACTAAAATAGTACAAAATATCTTTGAAATTTTCGCCTTCGGGCTAGCCGGCAGGGTGAAAGATCGTGAAAAAATAATTTTTAAATCATTATTTTTCGTCCAAAAAACCTTTTGTTTCACGTGACATTATGATTCTTCAATGGTGAAAATAATTTTATATAAAATATTTGGCATACATTACACAAAGTTTAAGGGTACAAAAACTAGCCACTGTTTTGAAGAAAAATGCATCGTCATGTGCTCGTGAATTTATGAATCTGAGTAAACGTCAAACTTTTATTACGATGCCATTATTGCTTTTCAAAAATATATTATTTAGCTTATAAAGCATCTTTCTCGGTACAGCTTTTTTTAACTATTTACAGTCTTTTTTATGTAAAATAACTAACAACGTTTATGTAAGGGAGACTTACCTACAAAACACGCGAGTATCCCCACGTGAATAATCGCTCTCATTCCTGGTATGTGTCTGTGTTATATATATTTATCAGGTGAATGTTCATTCACTTGTAAAATCCACTGCCAATACTGGCACGTTTTAATTTGTTCAAATCCTAGTGTATAACTCCGGTGTTGAACGGACCTGTGATAGGAGCTACCCACGAACGTATCCTCTAAACCAATGCCAATGATTGGGCCGATTTACCCTCGCCTTTTACCTTGTAGACGACCTTGTATCGACACCTGGCTTATCAACCTATCAGTTATTGGCTGATATGTTCACACGCAGATGAGCCATTGGCATGGCATTGTCCAGTGGCAAGTTACATCTGCACCAATTATCCTAGTTGGTCCTGATAACAATGATAAAAAGCTATAAAGTGTATCAAATCACAATAATTTGGTTGAAGTAGCTGTCAAGTACACAGTTATTAAAGAACTGTCCAAATTTACAGAGTACATTGTTGGTATTTTATCAATGTAAATGATTTGCATCTAGTAAATATTCGCCTCTGTTCCAACATTTTTCATTGTAATAACACAGTTTGTTTTGAATTCCATTCTTAAATTGCAGTTTTCCATTGTTACAAGATTGTCACTTAGGCTACGGCTAATTGTTTTGCAGCATGTGTACACTAGATTACCTTAGTATTAATATAATATAATGATTTAACCATTGTTTTGCAAACCTCCACAAAACTGGTCAATATGCCGATTTCGCTTATATTTAGAAAGATTTCAAAAACGTTCTCGGATAGAAATTCTACTGCAAACCGTCCTCGTGTTATAATAGAATTTTGATTTAATACACTTTTGAGTGATTGTATGTTTTTAATTAAGATTTATATTTATCGATAATGGATCTTTTATTTGATGTGTCTGACTCTCAGTGGTTTGTTAAAAAAACTTTATTCTCCTAACATGAAACATTTAACTTATAGATTTTACATGTCATGTCCACTTATTGGTTCATATACCAAAAATAAAGAAAATTGTGTTATCGTAATTACTGCGTAAAATTCAATAAACCTACAGGACTAGTGTGGTTTAATTTTAATAACTGGTTTATGAATAAAGAAATATATCAATTAGCAATGTACTTATTCCTTATGATTGAAAACCATCCAAACGACAGAAAGTTAATTCCTGTTTGGAAAAGTGTTTATAAGGATTGATCCCTATTTGGTATATTTATGTCAGAAACTTATAAAACTGTACCAGAAATATCAGCTATCAGCGAAGATTACATTTGTGTTTGAGAATACAGCCACGAAGCTGCACATCCACATGAGGTCATGAACTGGGCTTCTTCCTTCTTATTTGTTTCATTCCTTTAAGCCCATGACACTCCCGGAACGGAGGGACGGTAGTATTGATCTAGGATCATGTATCTACCTTTCGGTGGATAGCTTCCAGCTTCCTTATGCACACTTGCACAATAGCCAACTGGAAGCTTTTTCAGAAGTCTTTCCGAACTTTGTCCCAGCAGTTCTGTTCCCCTTTCCTACAATGCCCAAAGACTTCAACAATGTCAATACAAAGGCATACAGAAGTCTCTACATCCAACTTCCACCGGAAGGAGCCAGGTCGCTGCAGGTCTGAGTATTTGGATCTCATGAATTCATGAGCAGTTTGACATCTCTCCTCCCATGGACCTGTCAACTCAATCAGGATGAGGCGTTCAATAACTACAGCAAACTGATTTCCAGTCACAGAAAACATTAATGAACGAAGAACTGTCGTTTAATAAAATGGTATTTTAAGCACATGTTCTTTGACCTGGCAAACAATTGAAGTAAAAATGTATTTAGGTAATCTACACCAATTATCCATTCAGTCTAACATCATGTCATATTTCATGTTTTGTTTTGGAATAATGTATAAGAATTGAAGGTGTTCTGTCCACAATATAATGTTGATATAGGAGATTTTGACTTATGACTCCGAAGATTTATGACTTGTCTGTATATAATAGCCAGTGCCATTGCTTTTAGCAATTAACCGTAATCGTTTTACATACAGCCAAAGGATTGAAGACTGCTATTAAAGCCATGATTATCAGACCTTCATTAAGCTTTGCTACTCCTTGGTAATAGATAATTGTCCTTCATTACTGTTATTTTAATAATTAATATATTTGTCATATATTTAGTTTGTTTACAACCATGATACTCAAAATGTGAACTTAGCATTTATTTCTTTTTTTATTTGTTTATCTGCATAACTTTTTATTATGTGTAATGTTTTATGCATATACATTTAGCACATTCTTAAGACAAGAAAATCAAAAAGTAAGTATGGAATTAATATTAAGTTTCTTAACGTTGCGTTCTGTTGTTTAACAACAAGATTTTGATGTTGTTTGGACGGTTTGTCATTAGGCAAAAATGTACTGGTTTTTGATGAACATGAACAGAAACGGCGACCTTTGATACTCCGCATCAATGCTTTCTTGCTCACGAAATTCAATATTGGTTTAAACTATCCCTGTATAATGATCCAAACCCCTAGTGATCATACGTTTAGTCATTTTTTCCGCAGTGATAACATCCCTGAACATTTTTTCTCTCTATCCACGGTCGATACAACGATGATTCTACCCCGACTGATAAGACACGCCCACCGCTGGCATTTGAGATGGTGCTGTCAGATGACACAGGTTACGGGATTAGTGGTATATAGGTACCAGTAACAGATAGGATTTCACAGCATTCTAGTAAAGCCGATCACCATCATACAATGATTTGATATTATCACTGGTATCAATTAATCAGGTTTAGTACTGTTTACATACACTCTGCCGTATCTTCGCTCAAGTTCTCCGTGGCATATTAAACATGATGTAAGAGTCTCCATTCTCACACAGTCACTTCATTTGATAGTAGTATATTGGAATAAAGTATTTGTTTTAGAAATATTAGAAATAGTCTTTTTCTTTTATATTTTTCTTCTAGTGTAAAATTTGGTGCATTATGAACATATTACGCCCTTCCTAAACATTTTCTTGTAAATAAAATAAGAACTAGTTTGTCTTATGTGACAGCATCATCATCATGTCCTAACCAACATTATCAGCAGTAGTGATTCATTTTTTGCAGAATTTAAAAGTATTATTACTTTATCTTTCTTATTAAAATAAATTTCATCATGAACGCTAGATTTCACGCTTTATGTTTTGTTTATGAGAATCACAGCACAGATGGTATCCGAAAGTATGTGTCAAAATAAAACAACAACATTAATGTCGGACCTGCTATAGTACTCTTAATGGATTTTTAGAAGATGCTTTTTAATATTTTGAATGTGTGTAGGTTGCCATAAAAGAACAAAACAATAATTTGATTTAAGGGACGTTATCTATGTAGATACAACACTGATAATTAATTAAGCTTCAGCTTCGTTTGCTGCCATGTGACGAAAAATGCACACATAAAGTTGTACATTTAAACAGAAAAATGTTGACATATTGATTCGTTGCTCTCTCTCTCTCTCTTCCTATATATATATATAAGACAATTTTTCGCTTTTTAAAGCCCAACGTTTCGTCTAAATTAAAAAAAAACACTGTTGTAATCCAAAACACAAACATTATATAGCCATTTATGTTGTTTATAAAAACAACAGATAACGTCAAATATTCTGCTTAGGGCTGATTTTAACAACGATAATAATCGAAATTATTATTTTGGATGGACAATGACAAAAAGCATTAGGTACAGAATGTATTTATTTTTTTCATCAATAATAATTTAACAGATATAGCTCAAAACAATGTCATAACATATTCAATAATAATATAAATATCACTATAGTTGGAGTGCATTGACTTTACATTTAAATTTAACTGTACATATTAAGAGAACATTCATATGATGTAAATAATGAAGCAACGATTAGAGGGTCCAGAAGAGAGACCCCGCACTCTCTTCACATGTACAAAAACATATATATATTAAAATGGGTCAACTATGGTAAACATGATAAAGTGATAGACACGTGAGAATGAGCAAAAAACGGGTCACAGAATAGAAAACTCTCTCTAATAACATAACAGACATGAAATAAAATATTCAATAAGCGAACGTTAACACACAAACAATTAAAAGAAAAAAACTATCATAATTACCATTTAATGTTTTTCTTTTGATATCTTATTGATACACGCACAGTCATCCAATCAGTGATTATATGTACGATATATCGGTAAATATTTGAAGACCTGACGCATTTCAGTATTTTATCTAAAACTTGCCACTTTAAATGTAGCTTTATCATAAGTACACACACAGAGAAAAAAACAACTTCATTATCAGCTGGTGGTCCTTAGGGGCTGTCGCTGCTGAAGGGTGAGTGATAATAACAATGTGTGTACAGTTTAAAAGCATTTTAACCAAATCAAATTTACACCAGCCTTATATAATACAGACATACAGTGTGGACAAGGAAGAGAACAATAAAACATGTGTCTCCTATAATACCATAATAAGTATTTGTGCGTAAGTAAAACAATAGGATTCTACTTAGTTCTTCATAACCACCGTACATGTAATGTTTAACCAAACATGAAATATTAAAATAAATAATTAAAAAACGTGCTATGTTTAATCAGAGTGATTAGTATTTTTTATATTACTAGACTCTCTTATCATACAGAATAGGTTCCCCTGCCAGAAATTGAAATGAATAATGACACAATATGCTATATATACATGAACGGTAAAAGAAACATGTTTACAGCCAATTGCAAAAACAAAACATTTATATTATGCAGTTAGTACCTTTATCACCAATGCAGTTAGTACATATATCACTCTATCAACGAAATGCGTAAAAAAGAAATGATATCAAATAGATTACAACTACTATACATACACGAGTGTTGGCAAGTGTATAAAGATATGTTTATTATGCATCGATCAGTGAATGAACGGAAACTATGAAATGGTTGCCTAAACAATTATTTTGATTATATGCACGTGCACGGGTAAATGGCGGCAGTATTCTACATGTGATACGTTTAGGGTGATGTTACAAGGTGGTGATAGGACTTGGTCCAGAATATTTACAAATATCTTTCAGAATATAGATTTATAAATATACAAGATATGTTAGGACTATGATGAAGGACCATAAATATGCCTATCTAGATAAGTAAGGAGAAAATGTTCAACACACGATCCGGCTTAAAAAGTACCATTGAATTAAGGGGACTTACAGCATGACAGAAATGTTTACGAAGGACAATTTAAGTGTTTATATTTGATAAACGGACAAACAAGAAAAATCGTTTTTCATTGTCTTGTTGTGACCACAAAAGTCAGATATTTTATGTTGAAGAAAAACTAATTATTATTTAACAACCGCATTTAAATGAAAAAATGATGTGTTGTGTTTTGTTTTAATTTCAAATTGCAAAATGTTGTGCAAAAATTCAGATTCAGAATGGTTCATAAAGAATTTGTTGTAAATTCGAAATAATTGTTTGGTAATGGTTGAACTTTTTATTTGTTCTACTCTTTTGATCACAGCTCAGATGTCAAGATATTTTAAAACTCAAGATATTTTAAAACAAATTATGTATATCAGTCATTGGACACAGGGATACACATGTATACAGAGAGTATAGTTATCGGTAGAGGATCAGAGGACACTTGACGCTTGTAAACACCAATGCCAATTTGGCAAACATAAGATTCACAACGCCGATTTTAATTATTTTTTTAAATGGCTTGAAATCAATGTTGGAGAACAATGATATAACATTGAAATCTAATGAAATGTCCGTATGAAAATAAATGAACATTTTATCTCAAATGGATTCAAATATATGTGCATGTCTGTTCACTAGAGTAACCTAACCAAAATAAGCCCCCGTGCACTATCGAATGAAGATATCACAGTAAAGTTCCACCTCAGAAACAAAACGTGTAGCTGTTGAGATCTAATTCCTTACATTTGTTTAGCGTCTAAAAGGACATAACTAAAATGTGTGATTTGATTATCAAGACAAAGTCACTGTAAGGACTACAGTTCTTTGAAAACATTTAAGCTATATACAATTCAATGAAGTGTGCTTGTACACCTAAATTTAAAAATGATATTCGTTGGTTCATATTATTGTTTGATTTATAAGCGTCTGCATGTGACTATGTTGCGGATCCGTTGTCCGTTGATGGACTCGGGTACGGTATACGCACCAGAGAGCCATTGGAGAGTTGCTCATAATACGAGCCGGAGTACTGCAACAAACAGTGATACGTGGTTAAAAGGATCAGTGTGGAAGGACAGGGATAATTGTAATACAACTTAAAGGTTGAGCCTAAAAGTCTCAAGCATCAGACCGGTCAGATATCGACGGTTGTTGACCTTCAAATAGAATTCTGAAACATTTTGTTCAATACTGTTTTTCCCGAACCTAAGTCAAACAACATAATCCTTGAAACCAATGTGGCTAAGTCGCTTTAAAAATGGTATGAACTCGAGCTTACATTTGTATTACTTTGGGCAGGTAGCCAGAGCGCCAGATAAGGGATATATCTTACTTAAGAAATATAAACAAAAATTCTCATCCAAACTTTCTAATGTGATTCTACCCAGTCATCGGGAAATCGAGAGGGATTAATTTAAGTTGAAAGAACTTGTCACCCACTCGACCATTAGTAAAAATGTTTAAATTAAAGCATACGAATCTGAGAAATGATCTCCTTGAAAGTAGATCTCCTTGTCAGAAGCTGGGTCTAATATGATTAATATTTATAAACAATCATACCATGCAGAAACAAGTGTTTATGATACAGTAAATACGGAGCAGTCAGAATACGAGCCTGTTAAAAGGCTCAACTGAAAACTGCCTCTTCAAGAGGACCGGAGTCTAGACCTGGTCATTGTTGTACATATCTTTAGGTCTTCATTTGTTCCCTAAAATCAACCAAAATTAAAAGCACCCACAAAAGCACACAAGAAGCATAACAGCAGAACTTGCCAAATGTGCAAAAAAAGATTATATTGACAAAGAAGCGGTTTCAGTGTACTAGCAAGACTATATATTGTTGATTCTAGGAATATAAACTTGTCTTTTTAGTCAAGGACTTGAATCTACAGTGTTTTTGTTAAACTGACAAAAGGGTTTTGAATTTTGAAGCAAAGGGGCAGGATACAGTGAATGGCATTGAATGCATATATTATAAATCGTTCAATGGCGCTGTTGTCTAACAGATTAACTTTTGCACTGTAAAACGTGTATAGTCGTGTTGAAGATGCCAAGCATTTTTAAAGCTTTCATCATATGATGCTTCCTGGCGTTATATTAAATGCGTTATTCCTATCACAGTCTGCGCTAGCAAGTATACAATTGTACAAAATTAAAACACACGCTTACAAATACCCACTCAGGACTCGACTTACTCACATACTAAAATGTCTGATAAAATATTATTTCGTCCATCATTGACATTGTGCTCTAAGACTTCAATATGCAGTATCGTGTGCTTACTTTCACAAGAGGAACTGGTGTTTCAATTAACTTAAGAATGTTGCTTACGTTCGTGCGTACTTTACAAAATGTTGTAAGACAGCTTTGTAAAGCTGGACAATACTGACATAAGATGTCGAAACATTTTGTTACAAAACAATACAAGAATAAACATAACATACTTCATGCGGGAAAACAGGAATATACGTGCAGGACGTGCAAGTCTAACAAAGGATGGGTTCTAGTATAATACAATGGCAAGAGAAAGTATGTTATTAAGACATGCGATGAATTCAAACAATAAAATCAACTAAAATAAAATACAAACACAGTTCATAAAGGAATGAACATACTTGGGACGTGGCCGAAATGTCTAAGAAAGAATGACAATGTTGTGCATGAAAGGTGTGAAGCCTTCCGACAAAAACGTGATGTATCTTATTTCACCCAATTTGTTCAAACAAACAATACAAATGATCAACATTAAGTTAACTGACGACTTTACTTTCAAATATATATTGTCATCTTCCTTTTTATTAAATTCGAGCTTTAGATCAACAGTTGCAAATTGAAACTTGTTCGTGAAAAACAAATGTTTCAATAAGATACAGATAAAAGAGAAGAAAAACAACGATACTCTACAATTTAAAGATGTTAAAGAAAAATAACATGAGCCGTGATTCATCACACAGGAAAGTGCAATACAAAATAATAACAAAAATAAAATAGTAGTTCTAATAAATAAATCAACTTCTCCATGCAAAACGAAAAATGATTTGCAAAAAATACGACTTTAAATGAAAATATGTTTTCATTCACTAGTGGACAATTGTCTTGTTGCACCGACAGTAGTAAACCTATTGAAAAAAATCAGGCCCACTTGCAGAAAAAATTGAGATTGAAATTTTTATTTTCTTATCTTATCTTCCAAAAAACTACTTACACCCTATCAACCAGGATAGGAAGTGGTGTATAAGTAGTATAAAGAAATGTCACAGATACAATAAGTAAATACTGAGCAATCAAAACATGTAATAGTGAAAAACATCTACAAGTGGAGCCTGACGTCTGTGGATTTACAGACATTTTCAATGAAAACAAACAAAACATAACATTTCCACTCTCCTCAACTTACCCGTGGATTATAGTCTTGAACAACTTGATTATATCCATCGTGAATGCGCGAGTCTGAATCACATTTGTGCAAAACACCATTGCAATTGTTTGTCAAGTTATGTGACTCTAGCGGTGTTGATGTAAGTTTAATTGTTTCGTGAAGATCGCCATTGCACTTGACTTGTATAGTTTGGTCTCTGTGGGAGAGGCTGGTAGAAAGGTAGGACTTGGGCCCAATAATGCTGAGGATCACCGGAAGTACTGCTAGACCGTGGAACAGCCCGAATATGACTACCGATGTAAATATCTGAAAGAAAAAACACAGATTCCGTCAAATTGTCTTCACAAGTAACATAACTTAAAACTAATTATTACAAAGCTGTCCGTGTACAATTGGAAAAAAAACAGATTCGGATCATCTCCATGTCCAGAAAAATCCACAGAAAAAAAATCAAAATAGATGTAAAATTGAATTTCCAGGGAATATTTTAACTGTATATTTTATTTGTTTATTTTTACAATGTTACAATTTTATGTCTGAAGGAAACATTTGCAAAAGGTCAACATATAGAAAAACTTTTAAACCAAGGGTCAAAATTAAAACATTCTGAACCTTAAAACAGAAAACTGATGGCATATGATAATGATGCATCTTTCCAATGCTAGGAATAGGTCAATATGATCAATAAACTACTATTTTTTATTATATTAACATGCAAAAGTCAACTATATACATCGTCAGAAAACGGAGAGCAATATTTTCAGATCTTGGTCACACATGTTCAAGTAGAGGAAAACTGTCCTGGATCTACACTTTTTTATTTAAAGATTGACAATACCCTTTTAACTGAAGCCACGAAATGAGCAACCTACCCTAAAAAATAGTGTAAAGCCGTAGCTTATGCTATTGACAAGTAACAGAAAGGCCAGAAAGGTGCTGAAGCCGCCACTAAAAACAGCAGGGCCGATCTTGATCAGGGTCTTCCGGGTCCTTTCTGGAAAGAGAGGGTAAGACATTGGATTGTGAACAACGTAGTTTCATTGTTTCTTATAAAAAATAAACGATACTGTATAATAAATAAAGGCCTTGGCCGAGTTGTTTAAAATTGGGAAAGGAGATCGGAAGGTCGTGTGTTTAAATGTTAATCCAAGATCTAGGGCGAGTTTTTATTCCTTTGGAAAAAAACTATACAAGACAAATCGCTCCTGGAGGTAAATTCCTGAGTACTGGTTCTATCCTAAAGTAGACCAAAGGAACCGCAAAAAAGTCAGATTTTGCTCTTGATTGTGATATCCTTGAAAAAATTAAAGTCCCCTGACGCAGTCCATTAAAGTCATGTTAAATGCATTTTGTAAATGTTCACATTAAACTTGAAGTAACTGAATTACAAAACTTCACCTTAGTCAAATACTTGAATTTTAAATTCCCATCCTTGAAATAAAAATGATGAAGGATAAATCTGGCTATAAATGTTACCCAAATATGCTTACAATCAGGAGTACAGAAAACTGAATCTATAATCATGTATATGAACAGTGTAGGACTCACAGACTGATAAAGCCTCTATATCAACCCGTTTATCTCTATACAGCATCAATCTTGATAGGCTGTGATCAAGCTCATTTTCTTTCTCCCTGACTATTTCTTATGAAAACATAGTTTTGCAATCCCTTATCGCTGTACACCATCAATCTTAATAGGTTGTGGCCACGCTCATTTTCTTTCTCCCAGACGATTTCTTACAGAAACATAGTTTTACCATCCCTTATCTCTTTACACCATAAAGTCTGGATATCATGCTCATTTTCTCTATCCCAGTCTATTTCTTACAGATACATAGTGTTACAATCCTTTAGCTCTTTGCACCATCTGTCCGGATAGATTGTGGTGTTAAGATAGTATGCACCAGAGTTTTAGATAAATGAGTCAATACTGAGCATTCAGTCAAAAATTAAGCTATCTTGAATGACAAATGACTGCAAACAAAGTCTAATAATCCACTGAAACAAGTGAAATGCAGTTTTAAAATCAGCACAATAAAAGTTCTGCACACTTGCAAAAGTTTAGGTTTTTTTTTAATGATGCGGCTGTTCTCTTTTACTTTGGTCAATATATTCGATACATTCAACTTCAAAAGTACTGGGTTCTTTACAAACAATTAGATTAGCTATTAACTGATTCTGATGGATTAGCTTACTAGTGTAACAGGTCAGTGTTCAATCATGAATTAATTATAAATCAATGGAATCAATCAAATAGTGTATATACATTGTTAAATAAAGTTATATTTGTTTACACAATAAGAACAAGTTAAACAAATGTCAAGATATGCTTTGTTTTATTAATTATAAAATAGCCAGTATACTAAGGTCATTGTAATTTTATAACTGTTAAGCAGATATAAAAGTTCACTCAAATTATAAACACAAATCCAATGGATTAAGCCTGGAAATCGTGATCCCAATATCCGAGCTCTCAAAGTAAGATAAAAGTGTGAACATCGATTATTGTGGATTATTGAACGGCCACCTTATCCAAGTTAAACTAATGTAAATATCATATGCAATAAGCCATTTGGTCCAAACTACGCATCATATCTTATTGTCTGACAGTCACCAGCACCACCATAACCATCATCATCAGCATCATCATCATCATAATCACCACCACTACAACCCCCAGCATCACCACTGTGACAACATCACCATAATCATAGAAGCAATAACAAAGATTTCTGAAATAACACATTCTGCAAAGCTATTTGAAAGCCCCTTACCGTCGTGGGAGCCGATGGCGGTCATGAACGTATGGCCGATGTGCGCGGAGTAATCTACGGCGAGACCAAAGCACAGGATGAGTATGACGCTGGAGGCCGTATCTATGGAGATGTCCCAGAACTGCATGGTGCCCGCCACATCAATCTGTCGAAGAAATTTACCTTGGTATCATCATCACTTGTAATGTTAGAGCCAGTCCGGACGCCTTTGTGTAAGGTTAAAATGATAAGCGTTTACGAAGGACCAAGATCATTGTTACTGTAAATATTGGACGGAGAGTTACAAACTAAATTCATCAGCTGACACTACCTACACTTGATGCAGCTTAAATTTAAATTGATATAAGTGCAAATATATAAAGATATCACTATACACATAAAATAAAGACACATGATGAAAGCCAAAGTCACACTTACACTTTTATTACTTAAGTGAGAGTAAAGATGAGTTCAACTTCTTTTTTGCGAGTTTGGCGTAAATTATACATACTTTTCTATAACTGCGCGAGGCGAGGAATTAGGTGGTTTAGCAACACTCATTTTGGGAAATGCGTGCAGTACAAGGTCCTTAAATAGGGGTTCAAACCGACAGCCGCAGCCAAAGGTTGAAAGACGCTATGCAAGAGTGCTCTTCTTCAAAAATTGATTGGAATAATTTAAATACGAACTGAACTATGACAGACTGAAAGCTTAATACAGATAATGGACAGCGTCTAAATTGTATAATCCTTACGTACCACGGTAGAGACAACGCAGATGAAGACGAGGACGCTGGTCCAAAGGTTAGCGATCAGAATCAACGTGACCACAAACACACATATGGCGGCTAGTGCAAGGTTCCTGTAGAGCTCCAGCTGTAGCACCTTCAGGGAATATGTCAATGATAAGTGTCAATGTAGTTTGCAGGCAAAATAGCGTAAATAATTGTCAATGTCACGTTGACACAGGAAGCATAGAATAAGTAACGATGTAGTTTTGACGCAGTGATAACTCATGTAAAAGATCATGCCCTTTATCTTTCTGTGCTATCTGTGAAGTTGACAAAGTTTCAAAATATTTTGTTTCTTTACCATCTTTATAAATTGGTTGCAAATTGTTTTATTTTTCAGTTGTTTTGGTTTGTTTATAACCTGTTTGTGTATTCTACAATATCCATTTTATCTTATTTTGTGTTATATGTTATGTTATATTTTATGTTAATTGTACACTGATGTATTGATGACAGGTTAACATTCTGAGTTAAAGTGATTTAAGTCATTAGAGAGCTGTTGGACAAATGCTACACTGTTACTTTGTACTTATTTAAATGCTCTGCATGCTTTAAAGATGTAAACAATCAATAATATAATACTATTTTTTTCTGTCTGAGCTTTTTAATTATATAAAGCTTTGCAACATAATACACTTAACATAACAATGTTGCATCGTAGTTAAAGATTAATTTTCTTAATATGCGGGCGTCTTTTTATTTACCTTATTAGTTTCGTTGAACATGTATTGGGGATTGGAGTAGGCGAAGCACTTTCCTCCGCCATTAAACTTATAGTTGTCTACAACATCTTGTACGGTATCCATGGCAATGATACTACACACTGACGTCGTGCATTTCACGTGGTTAAATAGTAGCACAGAACTCTGGAAAACATGAATACAAATATACTCGCAATTCAAGTTTTAACCCTTAACAATAAGAATATGACATATAAGTCATATTAATATAACTCCTATGGGCATTGCAACATATCTCAAAATTTGAAAAGGCACAGGACAGAGGTATTCACATGCAAGCCGAATGTAAAAAATAAGAACAAATCTGTGAGGAGTGATTTAACAAACGGAGAATACCCAACAGTTAAAGCTTTGGAACAATCTGTTACAGTTGAAGATTGTCCATGTTAAAGTCTGAGTTATTTGCTAATAGTTTTGGGTAGAAGTTAACTGTTATTTAATAAAAGACTCAATTGGGACTATTACAGATACTGATCACAAGCTTCGAGTGGGTCATCACTGTGCGAAGCCAGATTATTATTATTAATATTATTATTATTATTATTATTATTATTATTATTATTATTATTATTATTATTATTATAAAGACCCATAAAAATGTTGCATAATGTGATTAACCCATTATGTAAATGTCATTGGAAAGTTCAATAATTACATAAAAGATATAATATAAAGTTCTTGCGATAAGTACAATTTTTGCTTAATTCACAACCCTGTATTGAAATAATGAGAAAATTGCAGTATAACTATTATAATTTTGCAGATAACAGTGTGTATTATGAAGTCATCTATTGACCCTACTCATGAGATAAACTTTATAACTAGGCTAAGCTTTTTAAATTTTGTTTTGTACAATCACTCACCCACTTTCCATGAAGAAAGAATGACAAGCAATATTCATGGGCGCATAGTTCATATAGAATTATATCTTAATTCCGTATCGCTACCGGTAACTGTCTGTATTAAGCACAGTGCGTACAGATTATTATTTGGCAAAAACACAATCTTTAGATATATGTTAAGCCCGTGATGAGCGATGATCATATATGAAATAATCAATGAACGTAACCAACATGTGTGTTTATCGACGAGACCGTTCAAAACGATATTGTACACTTTCCGAACAAGTAACGTGCAAGTGTAACACAAAGAGATTTGGTGAAGTCTTGATAAGCCATATAAATTCGAGCCTAGCTTGTTTATAGTTGTCAATAGTTAAATCTGCGTGTCAGGTGAATCCGCTACACTCTATTTTCATCTATTTAATGACATTTGCACGGACACTAAAATACAATGTCCGTCTAGTATGGCAAACGTTCGAAAAGTGAAATACTTTTAAAGACATAACAACGCTGGCAGGCACATTGGTTGACTTCCTCTATAATATTTCTAAATGGTAGTTATTTTAAAGTTATAGTAGAAAACATATTGTTACTTTTATATTTATTATTTTTATTACTACTTAACGACGCCATCTTCACTCTGATCGCAGTGTCATCACAATCAGGTAAAAACTTGAGTACTTACTCAGCTGGTATTAAATATACCAATATCAATATACAGGACTATAGGGCCAATTTTTCACTTTGATACTTATGATACTGGATTCGGATTGAATAACTTCCGGAAAAAATAGCATAAACATGTAACCTCTTATGGCGTAGAGAAGGAGTTTTAGGAGATTAAATTTACGAACATTTATGAACCAAAGCCTAATTTTATGAAAGTTGAAAGAAGAGTTCATGAGCCTTTTATGATCCATGCGTTTATACCTAAGTAAGATTAACGGATTTATATGCTATGAATTGATTTTAGCATACGTTAAGATTTTCACACACAAACATGCAAACATTTATGGGATTTACCTTTACATATCTGGGGAACTCACGGTTGTCGAACTCTATGAACGGAGCATACATCTGTCCATAGTTTGTACGGAGAAATCGCCGTAAAAGGCTGTAGAAATCTTCTGTATAGTGGGCGTAACCTAGCAACATGAGCAAAAAAGTATATAAGTAATGTGATATTGTACTTGCCATTGATTGTGATTATGAGGTTTGTAGGTGAGTCTTTCTTCAAATTAGTGTTTACAGGATCGGGTAACGATTTCCGAAAAAAAGTATGAATGAAAATACAATATTTTGAAAATCAGTAACTAGAAAATACCCAGCAATGCTTTGCCAATAATGCAATCATAACACATTCATACTCTAGTATAGATATTATTTATGAATATAACAGTTTCAAGTTGTGTAGCCTGCAAATTAAAATTAATTTTATAGACTAGAGCTAAAATCTTCAATACATTTTACAACAATGAAATGTGTTGTCACTTAGACTTTCTTTTTAGTTTTTAGTTTCAAACCACCACACTTATCCTTTGTAAATGGTAAAAAACAAGTCGTATTAGCAAAATCATCACTCAAATTTCAGCAAGTGGGTTTTGTAGTGATATTTAGTATGAGTATTAAGTCCATTTCCATTTATTACTATGATAAATGCCTTTATACTTGTATGTCTTATAGTTCCATTTATATTTAAAGGTTTTATGAATTGATGCACTTTGACCTAGCGGACCAGCCAATCAGAAGAGCGTCGACTCCAAATAATGGAGGCCCCAGGTTTGTCCCGAATCGTGACAAAAGTAGTTAAATGTTAACTGTATAGCTACCTTACTTTTAAAAGTAGGTCCATAAATGGCCGGCCCAGTATGAGAATATTGTTACTGGATAGAATATCAGGCCAAGTGCATGATATACACAGTTTATGCACCACTTTATTTGCTTCAAGTGGACAACGTCTTTGGATAACTAAAAGGTTGTTTGTGTGACTATAAACCAAACAAAATAAGACGCGAATTGTTGAACTCAGTATAAAAGGCGCTATGCAGCTTAGCTTAGAACGATTTGTAAAAGAAATTACAAAAGAACGCGCTCATAACATGGTTGTGTTACATGGCAAAGGTTTCTTGAATAAAACGTGCAATTATAGGGTTGAAAATTATTTGTTTCTTTTGGTGACCATGATAAAAACCACGCGTTTTTAATAGAACGTTTTTTGGTTTTTATTGTTTGTTTTAGGGGTTGTAGACTGGGTAAGCGAGCCAACTGACAGATGGTACCATTGGAGACAAAAATAGATATATGGCGTATCCTGCCTACATTACCTGTAGTGGAGTTGTCGTCGATGTTTGTCGGGTTGACGGCAGGAGAACGTAAAGATGTTTGAGTTTCCACGGCAACCCAGTTTTCGAAGGCGGCCAACCAGAACTTAACGGTAGCGTTCTGCACAGAAGGGTTCACCTTGATTCGCTCATACAACGTCAGCAGATTGTCTACGTTGCCTGTGACGTTCACATTGTCTAGAGAGAAAGGAGAGCAGCGCCTGTAAGATACTGGTTTGAACTTTATGAACGACACATAAATGTTAGAGGCGAAAGCTATTAAGGGATGCGTTATACTGAGATAACGCATAATATCTATTTGATTTTTGCGTTACGCATAATATCTATTTGATTTTTGCGTTACCATTAAATAAATACAGTAGATGTGTTTTAAGGCTGAAAATATTATCGCATGTTCTGTCTTTTTATTCCCCAAACATTAATATATTATTACAACAAAGCTTTCGAACCTATTTAACATCACGTACGCTGGTATCATGTCTTTCTTGTGACTTTAGAGTAAATCATAAATTTGTGTCGGTGATATATTATATGTTTATTCTATGCAAAGCATGCAAGGTTGATCAAAATTTAAACTAAAAAGTTTCTGTACTCCAGCATCCACTTACCACAGTAGACCTGCACATAGGCGCCATCATCCGGAAAAAGTTTGCGGTCGGCTTTGATGTACGCGGTGGAGTACGAGTTAGCAGGAAGGTACATGCTGGGGTCGAAGTCATGCTTGAGGCGCAAGAAGCTCCAGACGTTCAGAGAGACCAGTGCAACCGCCACCAGCAGCAGGATGACCTGGAGAGAAGACGTATATAGGCCAAGGTCAACCAGGTGAGCAAAGATTGATCGTGTCCCCGTAGCAAGCTTTACAGTTTATCCATAGAATCGTTCATTATGTTGGCTATTTCATCTGGTTCGAACCCCCTTGATAGCAGGTGCACCCCGCCCCTCCTCCCGGTTAATGACCTTGTTCGTCTGTAAGGTTTTTAGATCAACCTGTCTGCCATTGACTTAAGCTCCCTGTCAATGTCGTGATTAAAATGTTAGCATGATCTGTCAAAGTACTTGTATTATAATCTGTTAATGATTATTTCTTTGTGGCTCTGGTGAGACTTCCTTTGTGGTGAAATTAGCCTTCCAATGGTGTATCGTTTTGTTTTCTTAAATCCACTTTAATTGTGCATATGAATTTTCGCATCAATCAATGAAAATGGCAGAAATTCGTGAGAGTGACCAGTGAACCACAAGGATTAGATACTGTTAAAATTGCAAATGGTGTGGTCCCAACTTTCAGGAAAAATATGATGAACTTGTATATTCGTGTATTTTTTTTGTGTTGTGTATAATAAAGAACATTCCTGAAAACAATATTATACATGTAGATCTATAGTTATATAGAAACTAGTTCGGCCAATACAATGACGCACTTAATGATGCAAGAATGTGTGTTAGAAAGAAACAGAAAAGCGTTACAAAATTGCTGCTTTAACCATCAGCTTAAGATAGAATGTTCACTTGTACATAATCTCTTTCAGATACATACCAGAGCTTATTGGTGCTTAGGAATACAACGTTAGTCAAAAGTATTGATATTTTATGGAAGTACTAATCCCGACTTTGGCGAGTCATGGTGACCAAACAATGGTTAGGTATTTTATTCTAACAAATGACAAATGTCACACGGTGTTATGTCGGTGTCATGAATTCAACAGTAAGGTACATCATTAATTTACAGTCAAACGTGATATCCTCTGACTAATCTTCAGGACATGACAGAAACGTTCGTTCGGTTTTTGCATTAAGTAAGACAACATGAGGAAATTTTTTACAACATTATCATGCGCTCACCAGTTACGTGCTACCCAAACTCTTTATTAGTTATTTAGCAAGATTTATATACGATTCCAGGCGGCATTCCACAAAACATATGTATGTATTTATATTTCAATTGTTCTGCTTTTTTGTTCATTTATCTGGTTAGAAATGTTTTCTTTTTCTTATAAGTATAATAAATGGTGATATCAGTTTTTTAAAGAACGTGTCAGTTGTGGCTTTTACCTTCACTGGTTTCTTGGTGATGAAAGGTCCCCAGACTTTCTCCATAAACAACTGCTGAAGACTGAAGTTTTCCCGTTTGTTAGGGCTGTACGTGGGTGAGTGTTTAAAGCACGGCAAACAGGCGTTACGCCGCGAGTCGATACGTTTCTCGTCTAACGTCAGGAAGGCGACAAAATACGTCGCTTGTAAAAGATACAGGGCAAACACGCCGATGGCGGCGTACACACAGAATGTACTAAGACATGGAATGACCTGTAAACAGTGATATAGCCGCTGGTTTTGGTGTTAAATGATGTGTATTTTTGTTTAACGTATTTTAAAATTAATCTTTATCTTTATTTTCTTTCTTCTCTAATTGAGCACACTGTGCTTTAATGATAATTCTATTTCAAACCATGGAAAACAAAACATATATCTACTTTCCAAGTTTACAAAAGTTGATTTATTGATCATTGTAAAATCTCCATTTTTAACAGTCTGACCTTCGAAATATTATCCTAGGCACAATCGGAGGACATTCTATGTAATTGTTAAACAATGTCCAATTTTTATTTAAAGTAGTTTTTACGTCACTACAATGTTGACGCCTTCAGTTATGAATTCACCAACTGTTTACTTTTCTTTATCTTTTGTAAAGTTTCTTCTCGTTGTTTTGTCCCTTCTACATTAAATCGGCACGTAAATACATGTTCCTCGTTTTATATGCATAATATGTGTTGTTAAAGTAATAACCAAAGGAACTTGTCATATTTCCTATTTTCGTATCAATTTACTTTGTTCCGTTCTATTCTTACCGTAGAGCCACCGATTCCGAAGGCGACAATATCTGTGACAGAGGTGACGGTTATTGAGACCCCGGCGTGTTTCATGGCCACGGCCACCCTCTCCTCAACCGGCAACTTCTTCTCCTTGTCTGTTAGATGGGCAAGGGCCTGCATGATGACGAACATGTCATCCACTCCGATACCTGCAGCAGTAGTGATGTGATAATTTGATACAGTAAATAGACGACTAAGTTTAGACGTGTACAGAAAATTAGATTTGTTTTATATTTTGAACAGATCGACTGAATGGAACTAAGCTTTTTTTGTATATAATATGCAATTCCTATGAATAAATATTGCATCTCGATAACGTAAGCTTAGGCCACATCAAAACCTGTTTTACATTACTGTTATTTCGCAATTGAATAATTTGTAGAGCAATAAGTTTTTCTGTGAATTTATCACTTTTTACGGATTTTTATATATTTGTCTTCATGTAAGACCAGTTACTCGATGGGTGTATTAATTAATTAGTATATACACAAGTATGCACTTATAATTCGTAACATTCACGGAACATTTGTTTGAACTGGAATTTATTTTAGCAATTATGTACTTTTTCTTTTAAACCATTTTGTACTATTTATTAGAAGCACTATAATTAGACTCTTTTTAATTAAATTATAACCGCATGATGCAGCCAGTTATATCCAGTCAAAACAGAATACAGGAAACCCCAAATCAATTGACATGCAGCGATAAACGGCCGTTGTGTTTTGAAAACAGAGGTAGGAAAGCATGAGTGTGCATCGCAGAATTGATCTTCTGTCATATTTTGTTATGTCAGACCTCGTCAGTCATGATTACATATGATTGAGTGTGTTTTGCGTAAAAGGGGGTAACTAGCCAAGATAATTATATCGAAAAATAAGGGGCAGGTGGCCACTTTGGGGATTTAAAAGTTTAAGAAGGTATACATTGTTCTGTCTTTTTATGCCAGAGGCAAAGGGTCATTAAATGGTTCCCATGTAAAGTTTGTTGGTTTCCCAGCATTTAAGGCTTAAATTGCGTGTTATAGGATATATAAGATTAACTTTTTGTCTGGTGTTTGATGATTTTAAACCTGCGGTTTAGGTAACGAATGTTAGCTTAAGACATGACAGGCATGTGACTAGTGGTTCTCTTCCTGAAAAATTTGGCATTTATTCAAGTATCACATTACGAAAGCTGCGACATGTGTTTTAGAATTAAAATCCCCTTCAACTGATTTTCTTTCAACATATACTGTAATCACGATTTATTTCAACTTAAATATTAACAATACATGCTAGTTTTATGTCTGATTCTAAATTGTTTCAAACATATTTTATTTCGAATGTTTTACCGAACATACAATTGTTTTATCTGAATAATATCTGTAGAACGTTATATTCGCATTATTTATCATAGTTTGCATTGTAAGAGCTGTCTATTTGGTAATGTAATTATTTACTGAGATCTTGTCAGTCTTGAAAATATCAAATCCAATTTTTAATTGAAACACTTAAGAATGATAAAAACCTTTACAGCCATTCATCTGGTAACGTACCTAATTTTACTATTTTTAATATAACAACGTGTTAATATTATGTTTATTAAGCCATTACACTATATCATGACTTCTATTTGTATATAGACAAAAGTACGGTTGCATCATTTATTTTGTTGCGGGGAAGGGCGATACTTTTTGTAATTATATTGTAATGTGACAGCAGTATAACTTAAACTGCCAATGCTAGCGTTGTAATTATTGGTGCTGTCGGTGCATTTTAGAATATTTTGTTACAGTTGTTGCTTTACATCGACGCTGTTAATATCGTTGTTGTTAATGATGTCGTAGTTGTTGATGCTTGGTTGTTTTTGTTGTAGTTGCTGTTGATGATAATGATAATGATTTTGATGATGAATAGGAATGATGAGGAGGCGAAGGAACTTACCTAGGAGCATAAAAGGTGTGATCTGGTGGATAGGCCCGAACATGATCCCGAGACCAAAACCGACACCGTACGTGAACACGATGGCAAGGGCGATGGAGAACAGACCAGCTATGGCCAACAGTACCTAGAAAAATCGGAGTCAGATCACGGTCAAGTTATAATAAGGAATTGTCTAACCCTTATATTTTGCACAAACTATAGTTATTGTTAGATATTGATACAAAATCAACAGTAATAGTGCAGATAATAATCAGACAGCCTCTAGGCAGTGCCGGATGATTTGGATCTCAACTATATTTGTTGCATAATGTGATCAATTCGTGCTTAGGACATGAAACTAACATAAGTAATATGAATATATTTAATTAATCGAGAATAATTATTTAAAGGGAAAACGAACATATCTTACACTTTAATTAACTAAATGTATGAGTGTTAAATACCACTTTGAACGCCAGCTGTATCAACCATGTAGATGAAACAATAATAATTATGTCAAAATATACGTTTGATGTAAAAATGGAAGCGTTGTGAAAGTAGTTATATTGATTCGGTATCGTCAATACAACACATTTTAATTTACAACTATGACAAGCTTAACTATACGAACGTCAAATGATTAAACTTTTAGTCTAAACAAATTATGATAAACAAAATATGATAAATAAAACAAAACAAAACATGATAAACAAAACATAATAGACAAAAACGAATATCAAAATAATATCTATATGACACTGTTACTGTTATGCTATCATATATCCTTCTTTTATTTACATGTTTCAAGCTAAAAAGAATTAGTGATTTTTTATACAAAATGTACACATGATACATTAGTCATTACAAATGACAAAATTTCATAAAGGAGATAAGAGGGTAAAGTTATTAGAATATTCCTCTATAGTTATACAATGGCATACTTAGTTCTACGTGTAATGGATAAAAGCCGTGCACGTATATGTGTTAATAGGGGTTAGTTAAATAACTGCATGGCTACTTAATGATATCACATCAAAGATTAATCAGATACTGTGAAAAGACAGAAAATAATAGCAAGATATGAATTCAATCGATGCAGACAATACGAACTACTGGACTGAAAGCTAAATGAAATGGAAAAATAAACACAAAATATTTTATCAAGTTTGATTAATGTACAAATGATGCAAAATATGGAATATTTCTTCTTTTTGAAAGTTACTTAACAGTGTGTCAAAGAGTGTCATGTGCATAAGATTTACTTGAACGTCAGGTCAAAAAAATGTAGTACTATATAAAATTGTATTTATCTAACATTATTGTAGATGAAAAATGAACAACGGCTTAACATGTCGGAGTTATTTATATTTGTATATTATTTACATAGCCTAAAGGATTGTATTGTGGTGATTATTTTTGTTGTTAATTTTTCGTTGCAGGCAAGGCATTAAAAACTCGAGTTTTTAACATTCAGTTAAAGATAACAAGTTTCATTCAAAATATTTAATATCCATCTACCTTTAGATGAATCAAAGAACGTTCGACTGAAATAGTGATGGGGTGAAAGTAATACGCGAAAAAAGTCAGAATGTATTTAAGCGAAGACGAGCTTAAGAGGTCTTGTTTTAGGTTATTACTTTAACGAAAGCATTATGGGTAAATAGAAACCTTTAACAGAACAAGAAATAATGACGTAACTCAGACTTCAGTGACGTCATGGATATGACGCTGACATGAACAAGTACCTTGTGCTGCACACAGCTATATCGACTGATGGAGAAGCTAAGGTAGAGAAAAACCAAGCTGAAGCCAATTGTAAGCAAATTGACATCTTTCGAGAGCGCGCCCATCCCCTCGTCGTCAAAGCTGAAAAGGTGAAATGACAGTTCACGTCTCAGTTCGGAAAATACATTGCAACGTAGTTCGCTAGCCAACGCAAGCTTACAGGACCTTATTACTGCCGCCTACAGAGGTGATAATTTGATTTTCTAATACAGGTTCTTTGTCGCAAGTCTCAGCCTAATTTTCGGCATTTTTCTCCTTTTTTTACGTTTTATCGATGAAATAACAGATGTTTTGCATTGATATCTTTAACTCTACGATAGTACATAAGCACGCATTTTGTAGCTCCAAACATTAATAAAACAAAAAACGATTTACACAAAAATTGGACCACTCTGTAGTACCTCTGGCAAATCAGCAAATGTGGATATTGTTGGCGGCAGAGATCGGGGCGCGAGAAGCGAACGTTGCTTATCGGACCTTACCGGGTTAAACGGAGTAAAAACAGTTATCGCCGAGAAATTCCGATTGTAAGCGAAGAAAATGTTTATTCTTGCAGGTCTGAATCTTCTAGTTCCGTTGTTCACAGCCTCGTCGTCGGCTTTTACGCCATCCCAATTTCCTCTATTTATTGTAAGCAGAGGAGACGGTATGAATACCTTGGTTATTAGAGTATGCAAGTTTGAAGAGATTTCTCGCTTGAAAGAAGTGTTTCGTGCAAATATGAATAATTATGAGTTATGCTTTGTTAATAACATATATTGCCACTATAAATTACACAAAGATTGTTAGTAAAAGCAAGTTTAAGCGTATTTTTGCAATACAAAGAATATAAAAGCTAAGTAATCAGAAACTGTCACTGTTTCTAACAATATAGTTAAACTATTTCTCAAATAGCTTTGATATATATCAGCTTTAACTAGTTCATAAAACAAAAATGCTTTGTGTGTATTCATGACTTTATAAAATTGGGAACAACCAGTTAATATAATAAGCAAATCTCGCTGTATATTTTGTCTCTAAGCATGTGCAAATTGCAATATACATGTATATCTTTTTGATAAAAAGTCGCCCTGAAAAGCGTTTTGAGAATATGTTTAACAATGACACAAAGACATTCTTCTAACATACATTATTATAATACTTGAATAACAGACTTGTGTAATGTAAGTAGTGTTAGTAGGTAAGCAGTAGTGATATCATTAGCTTAAGAACTGGTACCTTTTGACCGATCAGGCTACATTTGCCAATGGTAACAACAATAAACAGAAACACGAGTGCGAATCCGCACAACAGCACCGCAGAGTCCCGGGCCGCGGCCCCCAAACCTTCATCGTCAAAACTGAAAGTGATGATTATAATTCAAACATCTGTGATCATGATTTATTAGGTTGTTGTTGTTTTTGTTTTTGTCAAAACTGAAACTATTGATCACAAATCATACTTTTAAGTTATTCTACAGGTCAGGTTGTTGTTGTTGCTGCTGCTGTGGTTGTTGTTTTAAAAAATGAAAGGTTTTATATTTGGAATATCATCTTTTTATTGTGAAGTGTAATGACATCATAAGAAATAATAAAAATGTTTTATAAGACAATTTTTTATAGTAATGTTTAAACTTGCTGGTTTGAAACGTTGATTCAAAATCGATGTGTTCGGAAATGTTCACATTTTCCTTTAAACTGCCGTCATGGCGTCATTGTAGCGGTGTTATAGCAACAAAAACAACGTTTTTAGAGTACAGTGGATTTTTCACGAATTCAACTATACAGTAACGATTGGCATTTCATTTTATAGTCATTAATAACAAACTTTAAAACAAACTTTTCTGATAAAACTTTTTCCACAGTTTTTCCTAGTTATAGTTTTGTTCCGCGTAATCTCGTGTAATCTTGTGTACATATCATTGTGATATTACCAAACAGGATGGAAATAAAGGATTTAATTGAATTTCCGTAGAGGTATGAAACATTGGCGCTGTATCAGTTGACATTAACGACAGTCTCAGCTAGAAATATTGACAAAGTGAATTGAACATACAATTATTTTGTGAAAATAAAAAGTTAACAGTCAGTATAAATATCATTGAAAGTAACCATTATATCCAAACTTAAAAATCAAACATGGTTTATACTTGAAAGCAATATGACTTTTTGCAAAACTTAAAGTGGTAATAACAACATAAAAAGACATCATGATTTAGAGTGAGTTAAGTCAAAAACTAAAAAAGATGCCAGATCAAGCTTAATCAATAAACAGATATTGATTTAGTATTTTGTTTTGTTTAATTTGAAATACGTTATAACGTCACTCTGTGACGTCCAGCTCTTTTGGAGGAGGATGGCGCAATGTGAGGGAAGAACCATCGACTCATCGCGGGTCAGCTGATATCGCCACACGGCAAAAAAAACACGTTGGTGTCCGTTTCGGGATAAGTTGTCCCATACAAACACACTCAGGGGTAAAGCATACATTATATCACAGACATGAAAGATTTACCATTCCGAACGTTTTTTTTTTAAACGACTTAGTTACAGTTGACTATTTCTTCTCTAAAAATAATACATGTATATTCTATCCATTTATATGTAGGTATGCTACAATTTAAGACAATATGAGGTTTTACTGGTACGTGGTACCCTTCGGTGTGTTCCTATACACTCACATACAGTTAATATGGTTTTCGTAAAAGATGAAAGTGATCCCCACAGTTTAAAAAAGGTCATGTTTATCTAAAAATGTATGTATTGTATAAGGCCTTCATTTGTCGTGAAGATTTTTGGAATGTAAAACCTTATTTGTCATGAAGAATGGCCTCTATGGTTTTAAGAAGACTTAATTCACGTTATAATATCATTGATGCTCCTCATGCATGTCTTGTTTTTTTTTTATATTGAGTGTTTAACTATGAACAGCTTTAACAAAGATTACTCAACAAGTCCATACGGTATTCGATCGTGGAACCACGTGTGGTCAATGGGATTAAGATAATAAATTGTGTCTCATCATATTGAACAAGGACAGATGTTATCTAATGAGGTACTTTTTCAAATGAAAAAAAATACAGCAAAGCCCATCGATTCCATGTACTTAACCTTAGACGCTTGTTTAAAAAGCCATAGCATTATCAAAGTTTATTAAATTGCTTTACAATTTTACAATCTTGTTAAGTCACCTTATATAGAGCTAACTGTTAAACTGATATTGAAAAACATGATAAGGCCCCTATATGGCGTAATAACATTATCCTAATCCCTGAAATAGATATCAAGGCGTAGATTTAAGTGTTTAGCAAACAGACCACGCCGGCATATAAAGTTCACGTGCTGGTTGTCGCTAAAACAGGTTCAATAAATTCCCTTTCAATTTTACCCGTTCGTGCCCTAGGTCAACTTAGATTACATTAACGTTATTAAAATTTACTGAGCTTGAGAACGGCTAATGCCTAACTAAAGAAGACAGCCATTATTACAAACTTAGAAGGACCGCTAGATATCATAGATTATAAAATCAGAAATATGGTAATTATTTAAGGAGTAATAAACAAGCATTGAAAACTAAGAATATTGGACCTCAGCATATTTAGAACAAAGCCACACAGTATTTAAATACAGTTCCCTCATCTTACAAGAATTCTGCGAAATTCTGGTGTACTAAATTGCGCCTTGGATAATATAAAACGAAAATACCCAAATAAAAATATTGTGAACGGCTGATTATCAAGTCATGAACACAGAGTAATAGCAAACATAATTATATTAAAACAAGAATTTCCGGATATTAGTTCTAAACATGATATTGTTACATGTACTTATATTATAAACAAAAGTTTTTACTTTTTAAATAATATTAAAATTGTTACAAGTTTATGACGCATTTTTGACAGAACATCTATTTGTAAAACTATAGGTTTGGGGACAAAGACACAGAATCTAGAGAAGCGTCCTTTAACTGAACTATTTTTTTCTGAAATAAAATCAATTTTTGAGATATTGTTCATGACAGTGTTTACAAAGGATTTATAACCATTGAACTACATGATAAGTCTAGCTGACCTGAGGTGGACTGCGACGAGCTGATCCAAGTTTCTGTGAGACTTAAAGCGGTCGGGTCATACTTTAGCGTTAATCCTATAAATAAGACCAGCGTTTATTTTAAATATTCATATTGTTGTTATTTACTTTTTTTCACTTTGGCCCATATCCGAAAAAAATAATATCAGCATATAGAACGAAGAAAAAACATAAGCGATGATATGCGATGGCTCATTTGTAGGACAAAGTGCATGAGGCCTAGAACCACGCGATCCGCACTTCATCGGTATTTAATATGTTGAGTATCGAGCTAGTAATATACTGTTTATACACTCTCCTGCACTGTCGGTTCATTACATATAATTCTGTCACATGTTCAGAGTACTTGAGTCGAAATATGAGATCCGTTAAACGTCGGTTAGGAACTTAAAAAAAAGACGTCTCAATTTGGCTACACAGTTAACTGGTACATTTACGTGTATAGGGTGGATACTGGATAAGACCTAACGTAAGAAAACAACATAATTCAAATGACAGCATATTCACATTGATTAGAGGTAGTGTTTTAATTCAGTGTTCATTCTTGTGGCAAAACTATAAATAATCAGATTTAATAAACTATTACCAAGTCGCTTTAAATCTTCCCTACTATGATTTTCACATCCTTGTGTGATTTTGCAACTTGCTGACTGTTTCCCTTGGTTATATTTTAGCATACAACCGAGCGCATCGAACGTTTGCTGGAATATCGCATGTCTCTAGACACTGCTTCTATGGTACTATTCGGTCTAATCAATATTTTCCTATTTCACACTTTGTTTCACGCGAAGGCTTTATTCTGTTTTGAATTTCACGCGGAGGCTTTATTCTGTTTTGAATTTCACGCGAAGGCTTTATTCTGTTTTGAATATAAGTCAACGTAATGTAACTTCATTAGATATCTTAAATTGATTTCAAGCTCAAATGACGTTTTACGAATTGTATATGAATCTAGTGCACCTGTTATAGATTAACATATATAGCATGGGAATTAACTATGACACAGAAAAGCTTATTCAGTTCAATTTATCTCCCCTTTCGTACATATTCGCGTAACTTCCAGGAAGAAATATGTGTTGTTTCTAAACTAGCCTGGCAAAACAAATAGCTTATAATTCTTCTGGATTCACGAAAATAACGGCCGCATGTTCGTATACAACTGACTAATAAATGAAGATTTCTTTTGAAAGTGTATATATCGACAGGAATTTCTCTGTTTGATAGAATAAAATGTGTTTATTTATTCAAGTTGTTCATTGCCTCATCGCCATTATTTAATATGAAAAATGTGTAACAGGCAACACATAAAACGTATCATCTTTTTCGCAGACTAATCATTGTGTTAATAGTTATATGTACAAATTTTCATTGTTAATCCATGTAATACATGTACTGCTTTCTTAAAGCAAAGAAATGACTGTTGTAATACTTACGTTCTTGCTGTGTAAATATACAGTTTGGTCAACTGACCGTGACCATTGTCTCTCGTGACGTAATCAATCAACTGCTTTTCCCAGTCCATTACGGCTTCCTCAGTCTGTCAGAAAACAAAGGTAGATAACTTGCATGGAATATCTTTCTTGGTGTTTAAGATATTCGATGTTATCGTTTCACATCGTGGTGCATGTATATAAAAAGTATTTCACGACATACATTAAACTGAAAACATCGCTTCCAATCACTTTCTCTGTTTGGAAACTGTAGCAGTTCAATACTAATATCCTAAAACTAAACAAAACAAATATATATACTTGCTGTCAGTTTTTAGTGTCATGATGAATGCGTGTTATCGGTCATACACATAAATAAATACACTTTTACAACTAGTAATTAAATGATAGTATATATAAAACGCTATGTTTTTAAGATAAAAATTTGGTACTATTTTTATTCCTCACCGTATCTTTCCGCTCCAGGAGCCACAATAATTTGGTGGAGTGTGCCCCGATAATGCGGGAATTGTTGTCTCGCTGAATCCCGCCCAAAATAGACGTGATGTCCATCTTGTTCTTGAAAACGGGACTGAAGGAAGAGAAGAAAAATATTAACAATTTGATATTAACTCGTGAACGTGTTATTTTTAAATTTGCCCTGCATTTTCTAATCTAGTAGAGATTGCCTGCTCCGAACCCCATGAAGTTTTGTCATTTTTGTACTTTTTATTAACAAGCGAACATATAAGCAAGGTCGTCGTTGTATAGCATCTAAAGCGCTTCAGTGAAAGGAAATGAATGACAGGCGTTTACGGTAAGACAGATTGGCATCAACTAATTTCAGCACGCTCATGTACAAAACATCAACTTCTGTAGACATTTCGATATCCATCATTTTTTTAAAATGTTTGTAACTGCCCGGTTTGGTACTTTTTTCGTTGTTGTCTGGAGTATTTTATATTTGGGTAATATCAAACTCTACAGTTACATTCGGCATACACTGTTCTGGTCTTAAAAAAGACACAACTCCAACGAGATATGGAATGGCATTAATATAAATATTTTCAACATGTTTTCCTACACACAATTCGATTAGCTGTGGTATACCTGTATATAACGTCCTGATTGACAGTATCATGTATATCGGACATGGTCAGTGCTCGGATGATGGTCTCATTGTAGGCCCATAGTTCCAGGAGGTTAGTCGCCCGGCAGTACGGACCAGCTCTGGAATATAGCAGAACAATGGAGATAAGGATTTGCAGGAAAGAATTATTAATTTAGATGTCCATGTAAATGTTGTACAATACAGAACAAGTTAGCATACAATTTTATATAAAAAAAATAGACTTCATCTCTATTACAGGAATAGTCGTAAGTTTCGGTGATTTAAAATGATGACATGCGTTCAAGGGTCATTTTATTTTTTTCCGAATTATAGAAAGTGTATACCATGTGGCTTTGATGATTCAACTGTAATTACCTGATACAGATGTCGTGAATCTGGAGTCCGGACTTGGTACGGAACTGCATGGCGGTATGATAGAGGTCCACCATCTGGGGAAAGACATATAGTATGCTAAATTAATAGGAATACTTTATTGACGCTGGGCAGATATTTCTAAGTAAACTTCATTTGTATTAAATTTTTACGAAGATTGCAAAACTGTCAAGAGATGCGCAAAATTAGCGATATGTATTTAATATGCCCTTTTAAGGCAGCAGCTGGTGTCGAGTGAAAATGTCCCCAAACCCAACTATATTTAGTAGAGTATGAATATACGTTGCATGGTCAATGCTTGTTTGTTTACGTTGTACTCGCCACTACATTTTTGTATTACAGGCAGCAGTAGCAGTATTTATTTATCTCGTATGCAATGCTGCGAACTGAATTAGATAAGCATGTATGATATTGTAACCATTTACATAATAAAATTATAAACAATTAGGTTAACATTACGATCTAGAGACATACATCGTTTAAAGACTGTGGACTGAGCACATTGTCCGCCTCCACGATTACAGACTCGAACCTGGTCGTCTCGGGAAAGTGTTCCTGCACCCAGGCATACTCTTCCTCCACGCGTGACCCTCGGGGCAGCCACACCTAGTAACACATACAGAGGGAAGAGATACTAACAAGCAAAAATCTTCTCTTGAAAGGTATTAAATGTTTTCATTGCAAAACACAGGTATAGTAAGAATAACGTAAACTTGTAACAATACAAAGAGTTTATGTCCAAAAATAATGCCCGGTCAACTGACCGGTCGTACACAAAAAATACGAAGAAAGAAATATACACTGGCCAGATTCAGATCAACATGTATTGTTTCCACAAAGCATCGCCGCATTTTATGTACCAGAATACATAATTAAACAATAACAAACACACGTGTTTGAGAACGGTGCGAAGAAATCTCGTCGAAAACTGTTATGTCGCTGTTTGTATAGCAATGCTACTGCTGGGAAATTGCATACATACTTAAACGTTGCCTCTGGTTACTAAACTTTGAACATGATGTCTTTCAAAAGATTGTGATATCCTCATTCAGTAAAAACTAAAAGCGTCACTACGTTTTACAATTGTTTTAAGCCGTTTTAAGCTCAACAGCCCATTTCTTTTTGAAAATGAGTCTTTTATCTAGTCTTAGCTGTCCCCCTCAGCAGCCTTGTATATCTCTGATATTCACTTGTTGTACACTCCATAGGTCACTGACTGATTGTTATGAAGCAGTAATTAACATATAAATTAATTTGCTCGTGCAGGTTTTTGTATCTTGTTCCTACGCAAAACTGTACCAAGGTCGCTTTGAAGGTTAGAGGGTGTTAATGATACCTTACCACAACTCTTAGTCATCATATTGTATCAGACTATTTCACTCTTTAAAGGACTGGCACATGCCACAATGTTTATAAGTGATCATTTACATTTTACTTACGGTAATGCATGGTCTTTCTTTCGAAATGACAATATACAGCCAAGGTACCCTTCTTTTTTAAACTATCGATTCACGGATGGAAAGTAGGCTGCTATTTTGCAAACGTACTAAAACATTTTGAACGTTATCCATGTTAGACAGAACAAACATAATAACAAAATGCACGCTATCTATATGCTTATTTTAATTTCAACGGTGTAATTCTTTGTTTAATGCCAATGTCTACGTTTTAAGATATGATAATAGAAGATGGGCAGCTTAGTTTAGAGTGGTGTGCACAAGAAACAATCGTACATATGCAAACTAAAATACAATATTCTTCTTTGGTACATGTTTCGTCAACTAGCAGGCATTTATTCGATTGCAAACTGTCGTTTTCTTGTGTAACGTACCAAGATAAAACCCATGCATTTTTCACTATGAGGAAACCGGTGCTGTGAAGAGTGTACCGATATGCTTGTACACCGGGGGAAATTTCCACCGCCAGTATGACACCGGTTGACAAATTGACGAGCGGCAGCCGGGCCACCCATAAAACACGTAAATCAGCTACCAGTGTCTCAGGCATCATTTGATCGCCCATGAAACGAAAATACATAAGAGAGTGTCGATAGTAAACACATAAACAACACCGCCACATAAACTGGCAATAATTGTTTCGAGCAATTTCCTACTTTTAAGATGTGCCTGGAGTGAAAGTTTGAATGTATTTTTAAACATCTGTACTGTTCAAACCCATACTCATGTTAGTCTCCATACCTGAATGCAATTTCTTTAAGTATCGATATGTTAGAAATGATTAAAATTTGCCGCGAATTATGATAACGTCAAACCACAATAGCAGATTGTGATCCTGACAATGTCAATGATCATGATGACAACTTGATCTCTAGCAAACTGTACCAGGAGAGTACTCAGAAACTGCATTCAATTCCATTTTCGATTATAAAGACACAAATCTGACTGTTGATTTTTAAGAGCATTACAAGCATTACAGTTAAGACCACCACTTTAACTGCCTACATTTGATCAATATTTTTAAAGGCTCAAATGTTTCGGTTTTACCATTTCAGTCCTCTAGCTTACAGCATCTTGGCACAGAAACTTAAAACAATAAAACATAAACACCCATATAGCATATACGAAAAAACATGAACGTTAACAAAACAACATATAAACCTTTCTCTCAAACACTCATCTAACCAACTGAACCTCACTTGCTACTGCGATATCGTTAACTATTCGGCTGTTGCATTTTTTTCAACGCATCTTTTCGCCACATTCTTCATCTTGTTCAATTAAATGTAAATGTCACAGTAAATTAAATAAAATATCTGCTAGATGTCCAGAGTTAATGATTAATCTATTCGAAATTCGCTTGGATGTAGAATGTGGTAGGTAAGGCATGTTGTTTTCATGATATTACCCTTCGTTAATAGGTTTATATCTCTTTCGACCTTACATTTGTCTTAAAATCTTTCTTCATTTACCATCGAATTACACTTCAAAGATTCATACGCATGTATGTGATGACGTCATTGGTCCCTAGGCACATTTACCAGCCAGATTTAAGCCTGCATCGTGTCTTTCGTGCACCACTGGAACTCAAACACAGAGAACATTTTCTACCGCTGTATGCGGATGCTCTTTAATTGTACTGTTCACTTTGAAGGCAACATGAGCTGACCTGTTTCTATTCCATACACAACATCCCATATACATAAATGTATAATTTTACTTTATATAATCGATGTCTGCCAGGTTTTTTTTTTTTTTTTTTTTTTTTTTTTTTTGTGTTGTTGTTTTTTGTCTTGTTTCAAAGACTTCTGTATATCGTTGCTTTTATCGATGCAATGCCCCGTATGTTCTTAAGGTCGCAACTAAATAGTCTGTTCATAAATATTACAAAGTTCACACTTTATCGTTGGTGAGATAGTATCGTTAAAACTGATTTATTTTTCAACTGAATTATGGGCAAATAAAATATCTTACTTCGTTTACAGAAAATAGTATACAATTGTCAGATGTTGGTTTATATAAATTTTAATTGATTTTCTTTTACAACATGTTCCTAAAACAACTGAAGTAGGGACGCACTTGTCGATGTTTTACAACATGTTCCTACAACAACTGAAGTAGGGACGCACTTGTCGATGTTCTACAACATGTTTCTACAACAACTGAAGTAGGGACGCACTTGTCGATGTTTTACAACATGTTCCTAAAACAACTGAAGTAGGGACGCACTTGTCGATGTTTTACAACATGTTCCTAAAACAACTGAAGTAGGGACGCAATTGTCGATGTTTTACAACATGTTCCTAAAACAACTGAAGTAGGGACGCACTTGTCGATGTTTTACAACATGTTCCTACAACAACTGAAGTAGGGACGCACTTGTAGATGTTTTACAACATGTTCCTACAACAACTGAAGTAGGGACGCACTTGTCGATGTTCTACAACATGTTTCTACAACAACTGAAGTAGGGACGCACTTGTCGATGTTTTACAACATGTTCCTAAAACAACTGAAGTAGGGACGCACTTGTCGATGTTTTACAACATGTTCCTAAAACAACTGAAGTAGGGACGCACTTGTCGATGTTTTACAACATGTTCCTAAAACAACTGAAGTAGGGACGCACTTGTCGATGTTTTACAACATGTTCCTACAACAACTGAAGTAGGGACGCACTTGTCGATGTTTTACAATATGTTCCTACAACAACTGAACTAGGGACGCACTTGTCGATGTTTTACAAATCACGCTCTGACACATCGAACATAACTGATCTTTACAAAATCCGTCCATGTTACATAAAAAAAGAAAACAGACTTTAACGATATCTGTAAACTTCAACAAATGATGTTATGTTTTTGTTGTTTGTTTTGTTTTTAAGATTTCTTTCAAAAGGATTTCGTTTCATTTTTTTACAGAACTCTAACATAATAAGGACATATAGTATTTTTAATATCGTCGCTATTACAACCATTTGCGATAACAGTCGTGCTGGAATCCACTCAAATTAGTTGGGTTTTTAACCTTTGTACCACGGTCTATGTTACGATCTAACGACATAAGTTTCGATTCAAACAGAATACACACAGTCTACAAAGAATGAGACTGACTTTACTATAAATGGTAAAATATGAGCATTGTCAGAGTTTACTCGTGTTCTGGGTCTAATTTGTGAACCCTTTTTTTAAAAGTGCACATAAGCTTTAAATAAAACAACTACAACACCAAACTGAATAAGTAAGATATGTACTGAACACACGTATATAAGGGAAAGCACAAACTGATGCTGTACTTTTTATCATATAAGGAATGTTGGAAAATATGCCCTTTAAGTAGAAAATTATGATGCGTAGCTATTCTTAACTATAATTTACAGCCTTTCAATCGGTTTATTGTTTTGGCTTGAATACAGATGCGAACAAGAGTCATGCTTTTTACAAACGTCGGAAACAGTTACGTATTACTGATTCGATTATTTTCATTATTGCTAGCTTCTATGCCTTTTGATCTACTGTGAGTTCACTGAATTAAATATCATCCAGCATCTAGATCTTTATTGAAATGTAATAGATTCAAATTAATTAAACCGCTGTTCAGCATTAACATCATTTGACCAGCAGCGTTCAACGGACACTGGCTACGTTTCAGCATTAACATCATTTGACCAGCAGCGTTCAACGGACACTGGCTAAGTTTTAGCATAAGCGTCATTTAACCAGCAGCGTTTCACGAACACTGGCTACGTTTCGGCATTAGCATCATTTGACCAGCAGCCTTCCACGGACACTGGCTACGTTTCAGCATAAGCATCATTTGACCAACAGCGTTCCACGGACACTGGCTACGTTTCGGCATTAGCATCATTTGACCAGCAGCCTTCCACAGACACTGGCTACGTTTCAGCATTAGCATCATTTGACCAACAGCGTTCCACGGACGCTGGCTACGTTTCAGCATTCGCATCATTTGACCAGCAGCGTTCCACTGACGCTGGTGACACTTACCTTGACGTACTCCTTCTCCTCGTGCCACTTCATGAGGCCCAGACCAGCCACAGAACAGATCAGAATACTGACCAGTATTGTCTTGATGGGATGGCGGGCGACCAACAGGCCCAGTCTGTGAAAAATAAATACTTATTATGATAAATCATAAATGTTCAAAACTAAAGTTTCAGAACTTTGAGCCCTTTATAACTTGAGCACAACTTCGTACATTGGTTACAAGATGAAAAAATGTCCCCATAAAGACTTAATCCCAGTAAAACTGGACCTCGTATCATGCTTATGCATTTGTTGATCACCAATACATAATGCATATGAATGAAAAATTAACATCATTTCTTAGTCACTCAACTAATAACTATTGCATGTACATATTGTGTTGGTGTGGTTTAAGGTCACAAAAAGGTTTTGTAATAATTGTATTAACATTCTAACAAACATCGCTTTAATCATATCGACATGCTTGGTGTTTGATATTTGCACAAACATCATTGTCTATAAGCATATCGGTACCCTCTCCACGGCACATGTTACCTTTAAGGGCATAGATGGGGATTATCCAGGTCAAACAAACAAAGACAGTTTGCGATTGAATGAACGCATGTAAACTTTCAAAAACTGTACCACGGAGGAGTGTTGTATTTTTGCCTTGCATGTGTACATGTGTTGGACATTGTTTGTGCAAACCATTCAAAACGAAGCTTCTCATCTTCTTTGCCTTAGCTCAAATGTAGACCTTGACGTGTTTATCAAAGACTTACAATGTCACGAGGAAATATACTATGTTTACGTCCCATTTCCTTTAAAGAGTGTAATAGTTTGATAAACATTCAATTGCACTAACTACATAATAAGTTGCACAGCTTCGTTTAGAACGATTTGTGAAAGAATTTACAAAGTACATGTACACATGAACACTATTAAACGCAAGCGTTATGTGGTACCGATTGCGAATGAAAACCATCGTCTTTTGACTGAGGTAAAATAAATGGATTGTCGCAAAAAAGTAGCATGAACTTCACTAATAACAAAATCCTATAAACATATAAAAGTGCAGAAAAGAATACATAAAACTTTCATACGCCGATACGGATGGCGCAACCCATATGACAAAACTTTCTTGACGAAGAGCATAACTTATATGGTCTTTGCATCTAAGATATTAATAGTTATTATTTTATGTCAACGGAATTTGTAGCTATTTTACGATGTCGTTAGGTTGCAATTACCATAGAAACAATATAGTGCATATACGGTGATTCGCTGAGATCATTTTGCCATCAGACACATTGACAATTTGAGCAACTTTTTATTAATCGGCAGGATGAACAACTGACGTGGTTATTCGCTCGATGGGACGTGGATGATGAAGCTAGCAGTCGACTACTGTTTGGTTTGCACTGGTATTGGAGAGTCCTCGTCACGTTTTGTTGCAACACCGAGAACACGTTTTGTTAGATATTGGCTTTAACAGCATTCTTTGCTATGTTTGCACTAAGCACAAAATCTTTTATCATAAGTACCATAAGGTCAAGAATGGTAGTATAGAAGTGCACAGATAATCGCCGTGTGTTGTGTAATAAGATGCGACCTAGTTCCAGCAACTTTCAAACGTTTAACCAGTCTTTTTAGGTCTTTGGGGGGAAAAAGGCACACAAAGATATATGAACAGATCTGTAAATGTTGCATCTACATAGGAGCAGATCAATCCATTGATGTACACGCTGATTAGTTTAGTTCAATAAGATCTGTAACAGAGGGCTATTTATGGCAACAACCTATTCCGGATATCAGTCTGTCCCTATGCTAACACATGAGGCGTGAACATCAGACGCAAGAACAGGTTTCTAGTACATGAACTGGGAAGGTAGATGGATAGCAGCTGGATAGCAGTAGTCAATCAATATCACTGAATAATTTAATAGGTTACCCGTCGGTACAATTTAAGTTCGACAGAACGCTCAAAGGCGACGGACGACCAAAATGCGAACATGCGTCTCCACTATTGGTGTATACAAACCTCACGTGAACAATCATATAGATTTATAGCTTTACAAAATCTGTGAAAAAGAGACGTTTTAAAAGGATCAGCTAAGTATAATTTACCTATTATTGATCAATGCCCAAACTGTCCAAGACAAAATAAAGACATACATTGCAATGACAACGGAAAGCTGTAATTACATAATTTTATTTTGTTAGAAGTTCGCTTTTGCAAATTACTTGGTTAGGGGAGTAATCCGAAAGAAATACAGGGCGGGATTCGCTATATGGAAAGTCTATGTGAAGGATGCGCGGAAGAAGGGATTTTTTCGGAAGTAATGTTTGTGGGTTTTTTTCCTCCCAGTTCAGAATATGAACTTCTGGCGTCATGATTCAAGAATGTTTACCACTTCTTTGAAACCGGTTGAGCACACATGCGTTAATAAAAATATGCCTAGTTTAAACCATTGCGTGTTCTGATCGTAAAATTACCCACCTTTTATACAACTCTTCGCTTCCTTAGAGAACAAACGAGATGCTGAACCCATTTCAAGCAATTATGATACCATGATTACAAGTACCCCGCACTCTTTGTTACGAATGTTTATACATACGCTGTACTGGTCCTGTGGTAAACCATCCCAGTGCCCAGCAGCACGCGGGTGTCTGGGGCAACCGAGCTTATAACTATTTTACCGGGTCATAAACATAGGACTTGTGAAAAGAAAGTTGCAACAACGGCAGACACGTATCGATGCGCATCATTGGACAAAGGGAAAAAGGTCGAATGAGTGGAAAGTAAATAAATTTGTCATTTTGTTCAATTTTTATCATAAAAAAAACAAAACACTAGTAAAGGAATAAAATTATTGAGCCAGTACATAAAGTACTACATTTATCTTACAATTTAAGTCAGTAACATTTAACGAGTCATAGCTTGGGAAGGTTTACAATGTGTTTATTATGTTGTAGTAGTTGGGAAAAGTATTTCAGTTCTTCTACTATCCTTATTGTAATAGGTGGGTTGATAACCAGTAAAATTTGTTGTTTTTCTAAAACAAATTATGCATACAATAAAGGATTAAAGACCAAGCAGCCAATAGTGTAGGCCCTCAGGCAGGTGCCTTGGTGTGCTGGCAGATCAGGATCTACGCTCCTGGCAATGTCGGGCTCAGTAGGCTAGGAGCTATGATAGTACACAGGTGGGAAATAATATGAGCATATAAATAATACAAGGAATGTCGATATGCTGATTCGGGGCATGATTAAATATTGAATAATGTCTAATAAAACACAAACGAATGTCTCGTACAAAAAGCCCGTGACGTCAATCGGTTTGTTGTTACAAGAAGACAAATGGATTTTGTATGTAAAAATGTTCGGCCAGGCTAACTAAGGAATTCGTATTTTTTGTCGCTGTGTGCAATTTCAAGTTCATATTTTAAGTATTCCTGCATATATTTATAAGTTGTTATAAGAAAGAAATATTCGGATTAATTTACTATTATACAGCATTCTGAGTTTTTCTTCTGAAATTGTGTATCTTATAGACCTTATATACTAAGATATTAGACAAAAGAAAAATTGAATGATATGATTAAAGTCCAACAAAATGAGAAATATATTTTTGCAAGAGTCAGACTGTCATGTTTTCAGACTTTTTAGTTTTGACACATTTTGTCAGCTAGAAGGCCTATAACCCCTGCCCTGATATTGCTGTAATGGATTATGTGCATTATTTAGTATTTAATGGTTCTTCATTTGCTCATCTCAACAACTGAGTATAAATATTTTGTCATGAAATCTCTAAATTTGATATATCAGAGCATTTGAAAGACAAATCAAACGAAACGGTTGTTTAACAAGTTTCAAAACTTAGTATCGACTCATTCCATGAAACAAATAATACATGGTAGATAAAGAAACAAGAAGCAAGACAGTAAATTAAAAACTGAAAATACATAGCTATAGTTCAGTTAAAAACAGTACATAAAATTGTTACGGAAGCAGAAGAAGGTCAGAAAGGGAGAAATCGATGGAAGACAGTGGAAACCATTAAGGTAAGGAAAGGGGTGGGGTTATTTTTATATCAACGCAGCATGACTGTATGTAACCAACACTGAAGTCGCCGTATCGTTCCGTATCCTTCTGTTTAAATAGTTATTTTAGCGACGAAAATAGGTTAGATTTTCCAGTGATATTGCATGCAGAGAAATAAAGTTACTTTGATTATGTTCTTGATCTAAATGAGTTGGTCTGGGACTGATGGTATATATCATGATGTGAAATCCCTGAATGATTGTTCAGAACAAGATTGTCACTGCTCATTTCCAACTTTTAAAGATTTCAATTAAACAAAATAACTAGACATGAAACGCACAATTAGAATGTTTAACTTATATACAAGCACTTTTGGGGAGGAGCGTAAGAATGTTCTGTAAGAAATACAAGGATAAGAATGTTATAACAATTTGGCTAGACAGATTTCTTTTATTTAATTAATAATAAAAATTGTATGCACGTGGTGGGCGGGGTTGCACACCTCGAGGCCGGGGACGATGTCGACATACAACCATAATTACTATCATAATCGGTCCCAGCCATTCAACCGGAGTAACATCGTATTACGACCGATATTACTACTCACAAATTGGTTTTGTTGTCAGTACTTGCCCCTTTATTGAAATGTGTACCCGGCATTCATCATTTTAAATTGGCACTTTTCGGTTACAATTCAACGTGCCGACATCTAACTAGTGTTTACCGTAGCCAGCAAGGCTTGAAACTCGCCCATTGATTTCTCTACCTCCAATTTAAAAGGAAAATGAACAATGAAACACCCATTTTATATACATTTCGATCTGTGTAACTCGTATTTACTCTCCCTTTGCATGTAGTTATTGAGTCTTGTACGCATCAAAAGATTTTCGTCCGCCTTGATTAGTTGGCTGCGACTGCTGTACGCTGTGACCTTAGGCCAAGAACACCGACATAGTCGTATTGATCCTCGAATACTTGTATACTGATGTAAAAACAGAAACCCACCCAGCGTCATTTCTGTAAATTATTCGAATGATGACAGTGTATAACATAAATAAATTGATACAGAGTTGTTGTCTTTTTTAATCTGTATATGTGTGTGGTTTACCCCATACTTGTAACACAAGGGCGGACATACATAAAAGCATGCATGCGAACAAACAAGCCGTTAATAGGCATGTAGATAGATACTGACAGACTTGCGTACAAAACATATTTATAAACATGGACAAATACATGTAGATATGCATTAAACATTTATAGATAATGACATGCATCGATCTTTGCAGACATACATAAAAACTTCAACACACATACATAATGGCATGGTCGATCCTTGCTGACATACATAAAAACTTCAACACACATACATAATGGCATGGTCGATCCTTGCTGACATACATAAAAACTTCAACACACATACATAATGGCATGGTCGATCCTTGCTGACATACATAAAAACTTCAACACACATACATAATGGCATGGTCGATCCTTGCTGACATACATAAAAACTTCAACACACATACATAATGGCATGGTCGATCCTTGCTGACATACATAAAAACTTCAACACACATACATAATGGCATGCATCGATCCTTGCTGACATACATAAAAACTTCAACACACATACATAATGACATGCATCGATCCTTGCAGACATACATAAAAACTTCAACACACATACATAATGACATGGTCGATCCTTGCAGACATACATAAAAACTTCAACACACATACATAATGACATGCATCGATCCTTGCAGACATACATAAAGACTTCAACACACATACATAATGACATGCATCGATCCTTGAAGAAATACATTGAAAAACAAAAACACACATACTTTGGAAAATGTAACTTTTATTTTATGCTCCTTACGTCATTTTTTAAAACATTGTTCAAAAAATGAGACTTGAGAAGTCAATTGGCAATCTTTAAAGCAATTAGACACAATGCACGTTTAAGTGAAATCCCGAAAGAAAAGGAGGCGGGCGTTAAACTTACAAGGAAGATAACAAAGAAAATTATTCTCCACCCCGAAAGCCTACATAAACATGACCATACACGTGTTATCAACCGAATAAATAGTCATTTTTTGAGAGTTTGTAATCCAGTCAGATAAATAATAAATGTCATGCTCCAAACTCAGGGAAATATAATGGTAATTGTTATTTATTTTGTAAAAAAACAAACACGAATGGTTAGCATTACTGAAGCAGAATACGAAATGCTGATGTGTCACCACCAGGAGAACATAATTAACAGAAATAACAGCGAGGTTGTAAGTTATAAGCAATTCTATCTCTTTTAAAAAAAACATTACATCTGATACTGACGAAGCACGCGCTTGGACAGTCTTCAACTAACACTACAGTCGACACCTTCAGTCGTACTACAATTATTTACAAGCGATATAATGTCTTATTTACTTTCCAACAAAGACGACAGTTAGTGGTATATCGTGTCATGTTGAATAACGACGACAGTTAGTGGTATATCGTGTCATGTTAAACAACGACAAGAGTTAGTGGTATATCGTGTCATGTTGAACAATGACGACAGTAAGTGGTATATCGTGTCAGGTTGAACAATGACGACAGTAAGTGGTATATCGTGTCATGTTGAACAACGACGACAGTTAGTGGTATATCGTGTCATGTTGAACAACGACAAGAGTTAGTGGTATATCGTGTCATGTTGAACAATGGCGACAGTTAGTGGTATATCGTGTCATGTTGAACAATGACGACAGTTAGTGGTATATCGTGTCATGTTAAACAACGACAACAGTTAGTGGTATTTCGTGTCATGTTGAACAACGACGACAGTTAGTGGTATATCGTGTCATGTTGAACAATGGCGACAGTTAGTGGTATATCGTGTCATGTTGAACAACGACGACAGTGGTATATCGTGTCATGTTGAACAACGACGACAGTTAGTGGTATATCGTGTCATGTTGAACAATGGCGACAGTTAGTGGTATATCGTGTCATGTTGAACAACGACGACAGTTAGTGGTATATCGTGTCATGTTGAACAATGGCGACAGTAAGTGGTATATCGTGTCATGTTGAACAACGACGACAGTTAGTGGTATATCGTGTCATGTTGAACAACGACAACAGTTAGATGTATATCGTGTCATGTTGAACAACGACGACAGTTAGTGGTATATCGTGTCATGTTGAACAATGACGACAGTAAGTGGTATATCGTGTCATGTTGAACAACGACGCAGTTAGTGGTATATCGTGTCATGTTGAACAATGGCGACAGTTAGTGGTATATCGTGTCATGTTGAACAACGACGACAATTAGTGGTATATCGTGTCATGTTGAACAATGGCGACAATTATTGGTATATCGTGTCATGTTGAACAACGACGACAGTTAGTGGTATATCGTGTCATGTTGAACAATGACGACAGTAAGTGGTATATCGTGTCATGTTGAACAACGACGACAGTTAGTGGTATATCGTGTCATGTTGAACAATGACGACAGTAATTGGTATATCGTGTCATGTTGAACAACGACGCAGTTAGTGGTATATCGTGTCATGTTGAACAATGGCGACAGTTAGTGGTATATCGTGTCATGTTGAACAACGACGACAGTTAGTAGTATATCGTGTCATGTTGAACAATGGCGACAATTATTGGTATATCGTGTCATGTTGAACAACGACGACAGTTAGTGGTATATCGTGTCATGTTGAACAACGACAAGAGTTAGTGGTATATCGTGTCATGTTGAACAATGGCGACAGTAAGTGGTATATCGTGTCATGTTGAACAATGACGACAGTTAGTGGTATATCGTGTCATGTTAAACAACGACAACAGTTAGTGGTATTTCGTGTCATGTTGAACAACGACGACAGTTAGTGGTATATCGTGTCATGTTGAACAATGGCGACAGTTAGTGGTATATCGTGTCATGTTGAACAACGACGACAGTTAGTGGTATATTGTGTCATGTTGAACAACGACAACAGTTAGATGTATATCGTGTCATGTTGAACAACGACGACAGTTAGTGGTATATCGTGTCATGTTGAACAATGACGACAGTAAGTGGTATATCGTGTCATGTTGAACAACGACGCAGTTAGTGGTATATCGTGTCATGTTGAACAATGGCGACAGTTAGTGGTATATCGTGTCATGTTGAACAACGACGACAATTAGTGGTATATCGTGTCATGTTGAACAATGGCGACAATTATTGGTATATTGTGTCATGTTGAACAACGACGACAGTTAGTGGTATATCGTGTCATGTTGAACAATGACGACAGTAAGTGGTATATCGTGTCATGTTGAACAACGACGACAGTTAGTGGTATATCGTGTCATGTTGAACAATGACGACAGTAAGTGGTATATCGTGTCATGTTGAACAACGACGCAGTTAGTGGTATATCGTGTCATGTTGAACAATGGCGACAGTTAGTGGTATATCGTGTCATGTTGAACAACGACGACAGTTAGTGGTATATCGTGTCATGTTGAACAATGGCGACAATTATTGGTATATCGTGTCATGTTGAACAACGACGACAGTTAGTGGTATATCGTGTCATGTTGAACAATGACGACAGTTAGTGGTATATCGTGTTGTTGAATAACGGCGACAATTAGTGGTATATCGTGTCATGTTGAACAATGACGACAGTTAGTGGTATATCGTGTCATGTTGAACAACGACGACAGTTAGTGGTATATCGTGTCATGTTGAACAACGACGACAGTTAGTGGTATATCGTGTCATGTTGAACAACCACAACAGTTAGTGGTATATCGTGTCATGTTGAACAATGTCGACAGTTAGTGGTATATCGTGTTGTTGAATAACGACAACAGTTAGTGGTATATCGTGTCATGTTGAACAATGGCGACAGTTAGTGGTATATCGTGTCATGTTGAACAACGACGACAGTTAGTGGTATATCGTGTTGTTGAATAACGACAACAGTTAGTGGTATATCGTGTCATGTTGAACAACGACGACAGTTTGTGGTATATCGTGTCATGTTGAACAATGGCGACAATTAGTGGTATATCGTGTCATGTTGAACAATGGCGACAATAAGTGGTATATCGTGTCATGTTGAACAATGGCGACAGTTAGTGGTATATCGTGTCATGTTGAACAATGGCGACAATTAGTGATATATCGTGTTGTTGAACAACGACAACAGTTAGTGGTATATCGTGTCATGTTGAACAGCGACGACAGTTAGTGATATATCGTGTCATGTTGAATAACGACGACAGTTAGTGGTATATCGTGTCATGTTGAATAACGACGACAGTTAGTGGTATAACGTGTCATGTTGAATAACGACGACAGTTAGTGGTATATCGTGTCATGTAGAACAACGACGACAGTTAGTGGTATAACGTGTCATGTTGAATAACGACGACAGTTAGTGGTATATCGTGTCATGTAGAACAGCGACGACAGTTAGTGGTATATCGTGTCATGTAGAACAACGACGACAGTTAGTGGTATAACGTGTCATGTTGAATAACGACGACAGTTAGTGGTATATCGTGTCATGTTGAATAACGACGACAGTTAGTGGTATATCGTGTCATGTTGAACAATGACGACAGTTAGTGGTATAACGTGTCATGTTGAATAACGACGACAGTTAGTGGTATATCGTGTCATGTTGAACAATGGTGACAGTTAGTGGTATATCGTGTCATGTTGAACAACGACGACAGTTAGTGATATATCGTGTCATGTTGAATAGCGACGACAGTTAGTGGTATATCGTGTCATGTTGAATAACGACGACAGCTAGTGGCATATCGTGTCATGTTGAACAATGACGACAGTTAGTGGTATATCGTGTCATGTTGAACAACGACGACAGTTATTGGTATATCGTGTCATGTTGAACAATGGCGACAGTTAGTGGTATATCGTGTCATGTTGAACAATGGCGACAATTATTGGTATATCGTGTTGTTGAACAACGACGACAGTTAGTGGTATATCGTGTCATGTTGAATAACGACGACAGCTAGTGGCATATCGTGTCATGTTGAACAATGACGACAGTTAGTGGTATATCGTGTCATGTTGAACAACGACGACAGTTAGTGGTATATCGTGTCATGTTGAACAATGGCGACAGTTAGTGGTATATCGTGTCATGTTGAACAATGGCGACAATTATTGGTATATCGTGTTGTTGAACAACGACGACAGTTAGTGGTATATCGTGTCATGTTGAACAACGACGACAGTTAGTGGTATATCGTGTCATGTTGAACAACGACGACAGTCAGTGGTATATCGTGTCATGTTGAACAACGACGACAGTTAGTGGTATAACGTGTCATGTTGGAGCTTAATCCTAGCCTACCAAGCAAGTAGTTATAAGGCTTAGCCAAATAGTCATGATCCAGATCAGACAGCTGAATGCTCTGTTAAGTCACTATAAGTTAGTCTTGTTGTCAATCGGAAAGCAAATTAACAAATAATGCACATCTGTATGAGTTTTCCACAAGTGGAATAGGTTAATTAATATCGTTTTTAAATTGCTTATGTGTAATTGAAGCGTGAGAACATTATATTCGATGCAATTGATTGCAGGATTAGGCTCAAATGCATGAGTTTCATTAATGGGGTCCTTTATCTCTGAATCACCGGGCGAGTGCATTGTATAAGTTTACATTTCAATCATTAACATATCAAATCAGATGTAAATTATTAATTTGCAATTACATCGTACGCCATATGCAACATTTTGTTTTAAGCCGTTTCATGCGGTGCACCGCTTGCTGCTGATTAAAAAAGATAGGCACGTAATCTTGGGACAGAAAAAGTAACAGGTTATTCATTTTTAATTTCCGCAAGCATTTTATTTTCCTGCACTGGTTGACGTATTGATTTCAAAAGATTTTAATTAAAGGTGCGAAACGTTGTAACAATTCTAAAAACAGCACGTTTTTATAACCTTATGAATGTATAACTAAATGAATGAACAAATTGTACGGGTTACACCCCAAGGTTTGTAAGTTACGAGAGCATCTAACCTTAAATCAGCCTAAATAGTCACAGGTACTTAAAGTTAAAAGTGTAGTACGAAAAATGTTCTTAGTTGCTAATTGTGGTAAATGTTTTAAAATTAAAACGATTAGTACAAAATTTGTAACATGAATTAACGTAGGTGAGAAACTACCAACACATATACCGGTGTTATTCAACAATGTTTGTATTCAATGTACTTATAATGCTAATTAATCCTTAACCATCTTATTGACATTGACATAAGCTATTTCGCTGAGATTAAGTAAAGTGCTACGTGCAATTTCTGTCGATCACAGCCAGGACTGACTGGTTCACTATGGGATGGACAAAGGGCATCGTCATATTACCCTTAGAAATAGGTTTCATATAAAGTTCCTCAGCTTCGAATAATATGTATATCTAATTAAACGTTTTATGAAGCAAATACTCCATGCTCACTGCATATAATATATTATATATATGCAATTCACATACAAACAAACACTTATTATTATTTCCGTTATTACGTCTTAGTACATGGCGACAAGTTGTATTTCATTTATAATTGATACTATCAGGAAAATAACCGGATGTCCTTGTAAACGCGTCGGAAGGATTATAAATCATTAAGTGGTTACTGGTTACGAAACACATATTGCGGTTGTTTCTAATCAAGTGTTGTATTACAATAACACATTGTAACCACAAGGAAATGTCTAACAAGTGTGCGAGACAAAATGTGTGGAAATGCGATAAATGCTACCAAAAAAGGCAATATTTTAACGGAACTTCTTAATGGCATTCAGCATATGTAAAGAGATTTTATAACATTCTTATATAACGTGTTCCTTACAAAAACAGCTTAACTAACCTTGGATATCAGAATATCTCAAATGAAATTGTAATCTTGTCGCTTTTTGGCTTCATATGTGCGTAAATCTAACAAAGGTATGTACTATACTGTTCAACAAAATCAGCATTGTCGCTGTAAATATTTGCATGTGAGAGTGTAATACTAATCGAAAGTTGGTCAAATGCACATTGTTAAAAGTGAGTTTAAGAAAGCAAACGTGTTGAACAACAAAAAAGTGAATAGTGGATTCAAGTCATTTGTTACCAAGTCGCTATCCATGGTCTGATCAACAAGACATGTTTACCGCTTTAATTTTATACATTAAAGTATAACTAAAACTCGTTTCAGAATAAACACTTTGGAAACTTTTAGTCTGTTTAAGCCGCATTGATTAGATTAATTGTGTTGTCCCATATAAGCCGACTCCTTCGATCAGCAATATGTAATGCCTAGTCTCCATCAACATATTATGTCAGCTATCACTGAAGTTGTCATCCGAGAAGAAATAAGATAATTCTAGTACGTTACTTCGTGTAATGCATTACGAAAGCCTGTGTTGTTTTTTATTTATTTATTTGGGTTTTACGGCACACCGACACTTAACAGGTCATACGGCGCCGAATACAAAGTTAAATGTGAATAGAGCGTAATCAGGTTAAAACCAAACTACGCATGCAAAATATAGAAAAATATAAAAACTATCAGGTAAAAAAATAAATTATAATTGAAAACAGGTCAACACATAAAACGGTTTACCTGTGTTGTTGTCCCAATCATTTTAACCACTAATGACACCCAAACATACCACTTGACCACTTTTTAAGTAATCGTCTTTATATGTATATTGTATTAAACGTCCCTTACCTTAAACTTATATACATGTCTAACAAATAGGCACGGACATCAAAGAGTGTGCGATTGTCTTTACAAAACGTTACGATATATGGTTGAAATTTAAGTTTTCTTTTAATAATCTGTCTTCATAGATAAATAACATATTGTATATAAACATGTTGCTTGATTTCTAATTTTTGGTATCATGCGTTTATAAATATGAACTAATTTTCTCAAAAGTGCAAAACGGATAAAATAATATATATAATTTTTAGTAAATTAATTCAATATCTAACTGCCCAAAGTAGGTTATTTGACACTTTTTTTTAATTGGCCATTTGTTCAGAATATGCTCCAAATAGTTTTACCTGTCAGATCCTGTAACATCAATGTCTTACACTAAACAGTCAATAATTGGGCATTCTATGGTTATAAACAACAGCATTAACCTGATCCTGGCCGGTATGTTCAAGGGCCGGTATGTTCAAGACAGTACATCGATGTTATGATTTGACAATTGTTCTATGTTTTTGGTAAACAATATTTAATGTTAGCAAGAAGAAGAAGAAGAACCATCATTCTAAATCAAAATTATTTTAGTTGCAGTATTGAGTTCTAGTAGTATTCGCCAACTACCAGTTTTGTTGGGGGGGGGGGGGGGGGGGGGGGGGGGGCATTTATTAACATAATAACCATAATTCATAACGCCTTTCATTAACATAAATATAAATCATCCATATTCGTCATGTATGTAATATATTCCATCACCTGTTATATTTCTTCCTATAGCCGTTGTGTGTAAATGACATATTGTGCATTCTTCTTTATTGTGATATTTCGTCTCTTCAACATTTCTTTACTTAAAATTAGGACAGTTAACATTAAAACATGTTAGGTAGGGCAGAACCAATAAATGCGAATATAATATCCACGTTCGATACATCGGCACACATGTATACTGACGGACCAACGGACAAACAGACCAACAAAAAAATTAACGATAAATTAAATAATTGCCTTAAAACGACAAGATGATAACATTGTAAGATAGGAAACAATTTTAAAACATAAACCAAGAACAGCAAAAGAGTATTTAGTAATCATGCTAATTGTAAACATTCACATCAGTGATGCCTTAAATGTAAAACTGAACTAAAGGTAATATGTCACTGAATAAAGGGCCAGATGATAATGGAGTCACAAGTCCCCTACCTGTAGAAGAACATCTCGAGGCCAGATACAATGCTGTGACTCAGCTTCTTGAGGCAGGAACATCCCCTTGTCTCCGTCACCTCTATATCCGACAACTCCGTCGGGGCCGCCGGGGCCGGACCACCGTTGGTCAACCTCTTAAACTCAGCTCTAGCTTCATCCGTTGTAGGTTCCATCGTTTTGTTTTAAATTCTCACTGCAACAAAACGATTTTCACAAGTATTCACAAAATACGCAACACTTCCGGCGTCTCACTGTGCCGTCTGCTATCACTGACTGTACACTATAAAATTCTTCTTGTAAATCCAACTGCTTGTTAAATCGTCAGAAACTATTTGGATATGAATTACCACCAATGAGCAGTAATTAAATCATCTTTGTTATGTATATTCTCGAATTATTTATTCAGATGATATGAATAAGATCAATGGTTGAGCAGAATACAAGTGTCTTGATTCGACTACATCACAATACTGATTTGTATGATGAAGAACGGACAGGTTTTTAATATGTCACCGATAAATCAAGTGTTTCATGTTAGGTGTGAACTGCACACATAGCTGTAGTCTGATGCAGATCACAAAGAATATCATTCCCACACAGAAGGGAGCGACACCATCATTAGACGTGGTAACAAGGATAGTAAGTATCTGAAAATTGAATCCGAGTCACTCAGGGATACAACTCTCATACGCTACTTAACCGCGGACGGCTGGGTAGACTGGGGTATACAGTAGTCGAGGTGTAGAGGGATGGTTCAGTCTGCCTGTTATACACGCTACTTGACTGCGACAAGGGTCGCTTGGTGCATCGAGCAGAAGAAGGAGAAAGGAGCGTGCACTTTATAAGAAGTCATCAAGATGCGTAGCGGTCAGCTTAAAATATTTCAATAATACTGGGTTCACGTCGTCCATGCGAATGAAACATAATACAAATGTACAATTTACTTGTCGTTCTATTTCTCATACATCAGGCTGTGGTAAAATAGTGCCGCCGGGGTAAGTGTATGTTGAGAAATGTGAATTTATTATTTACAGGAGATTTCTATAAGATAAACAGTAACAAAAAATATCCAAATACGTATATAATTGAGAGTCATGGGGTTTAGAGGACAACTGGTTATCGGTTATAACTTGACAAATGACACTTCATACAAAGATGTAAGCAGGCATACGGTTCATTTAATAAAATGTGAAATGAATAATGCGCCCAATTTAACTTATTAAAACTACTGGTTATACCACATCAGAAGTCTATAGAATATGAAAAATGGAATAGTAGTTACATAAAACAGTAAACATTGAGTCATGCATAATTTTCATAACACAACAACATAAGCGACTAACGTAGTGAGTGAATTCACAAAAATGTACATTAAAGATCGGAATACCTCGGCATTTTGTTTAAAGAACAGCAAAGTAGAATTTAATTTTGTTAACTTTACAACGTTACTAACAGAAAAGACATCATCGCGACACGGCTATAAAACCACCTGTGAAGCTTTAAAGCTCATCAGCAGCATTGTTTTACTGATTTTAACCCAATGACTTTTTATAAGCAGATGGACCAACTTGCAAACAGGATCTTTAAATAAGAATACAGTCAAACCTGACCATACGACCACCCCTAACCGGCGACCACCTGCTCTATGCGACCACTTCAAAGCCGCCCGATCATATTTGTTCTGTAATTGTAATGTAATTAGCGCCCACCTTTGATCTGCGTCCAGCGACCGCACATAAACATGTCAAACATGCTTTAATTATACCCTAATAGGCGACCGCGTGAATCCACTCACACATTAGTTACGACCACACAATAAGCAATTAATTTACACGTTTGCTCTTCTATGCTAATCACTGCAATCGACCGTGTCAAACTGGGAAATTACGTAATGTCACTGGGTCGATGTACACATCAAGCCCGCGCTCGATTCACACCTAATCGAGTGTGCCCTATTACCGCTCGTATTGACACTTATTAACCATGTTCCGACGAATATGAATGGACGAATATGAACATGGAAATTCGAAAGTGAAACGAGTTAAACGTTCAACTCAAAATGACTCGCTGAAAGACTTATGTTATCGTTGGTTTCTGGATGCGACCGGACGTCAAGTGCCAGTGTCACATTCTAATTGACATGCGAATGACATCATCTGTGAAACAAACTACCATTCATGATTATTTCCGTGCTAAATGATGATTTTAGAACTGTTGTTTGAAATTTGATGACAGGTAAATTGTAGTGTATATACTTTAATTACATACTAATTTTATTACAAGACGACAGAGGATTTAGCACAAAATACAAACTGACTGAAAATCCAGGAGGAATTAGACAATACAAAATGCACAAACACAATATTTGATAAACATACATGTATTAATGTGCTGATTTTTTTTTATTTTATAGACATTAGTTGACCTTTACAGGCCTAACTTTTCTGTTACACTAATACAATATATTGATGTTATTGCTTTCTCTGCTCCTTGCTTATACAACACAATTTGTAAATTTCAAGTGTGGTTCTCACAAAAAGTAACCATGCTGCATTAAGAGACCACCTGTCTTAAGAGACCACTTTTGCCCTGTCCCGAGGGTGGTCTTTTAATACAGGTTTGACTGTATATGAAAAGTCCTATGAGCATTGCAACATATACCAAACTCCGAAAAGGTCAAGGACAATGGTGCTTCACATGCGAGCCAAGTAAAAAGCAAGAACACATTTGTGATGAGACATTTATCAAGAAGAGCAATCACGACAGTTACCGCCTTGGAATGGTGGTCAGCAATATAGGCCGACTGTGGTGCTTAAACCGGTTTTAAAGAGCTCTAACCTCGCACCAACACAGGAGAAACAACGCAATTGATATAAACAAGTTCAAAACAAAAAGTATATGGCACAGAAGACTAACCAAAACAATAGCGAATGACCCGTTGCTGTACTTGACTTAAATCTAAATGAACTGATAAGCGTCGGCTGACAAAACATAACATGAGTTCACAAAACTATGAGTTATGTTGAAATTTGATTGTAACTATTATGCCGGTATAAATATATAATTAAACTACATAAAAAGCACGAACCAAGGCACAGTGTAGCCGTCCGCAGAGCACTTGACTGTCATACAAGAGCTCCCGGCCACAAATAATGCATGTTCTTTTATCTTTGGTTTTGTAACAGTTTTTTTATTTATTTTTTTCAAAATACCGCCTATTAAATTTTATCTGAATAACTGTATTCTTTTTAAACTACAGGCCATTAAGGTCGCCAAGGATATGGTAAATCAACGTGGCTTTATATATATTATACAATAAGGATATAATAAATACATTTATTGTTCAGACCCACGTAATACAGCTCGGTTATAATAAATGTTGAAAATTGTAAATGTTCATGTTATTGCTGTTGTTGCTATTGTTGCTGTTTTGTTTTTGTTTTGTTTGTTTGTTTGTTTTTGTTGTTTTGATGTAGCTGTTGTTTCCAACTAATTATATATACACCTTGTTCTTTCACAGTTTTAAAAGGTTCAGTACCATCAGACCTGATTCCAATAGTTCGTGTTCAGTCAAAATAACAGTAAACACTTTGTACTTGTGTTTTGATTTTAATTTCCTTAAAAAAACTCGATCAGTTCATTTGTCGAATGTCGTAATGACAAAACTGCGTGCTAACCTTGCTTTAAATCCGACAAGGTGCACGCTGATGTAGGCAAATGGTTTGTTTGGCGCAATTTTCAGAGACGGCAGGCTAACGACGTTGCATGCACCCGTGCCACAAATATCAAATATCCAACGATTACCAAAAATTACTAGTCAACCAAGAGTGCGTTCATGCGGTTGGACATATTATATAATTAGTTAAAAAGCATTCGCATTTATATTTTTACGTAAACTGATGCTTTTATTATCTTAAAATATTATGATTGTTTTTTTTTTATCGAAATTGTTTTTAATGAAAGCCTTGTTTAAACGCATTTAAACTGCTTTATTGAAAAGTAATAGAATTAAACTAAATTAATGTTAGCACTGACTGATCGGTATATGTATATCTGGGGGTGGTATTACAGGTTAACCACCTCAGCCACAGAACGTATCACACAATGCCATATATACTGTCATACGTGAGTCATAGTCACGAATGTCCCAAACTTCTACAGCTGAATGCACACTAGCTTTAAATATGCGCACACATTTGTTTTCAATTATAAATCAAAGAACCAGTAAAATACAAGAAAATGTGCAACTGAAAGCTTTAAAATGGTGCGAATGTCGATCTTGTACACATAATTTTGTTAAAATGAAATATAATGTAAAGAACCTAGAGGCATACGCTTGTATGTTCGCTTAGTGCACAAGTATTTTCCATTGAATAAAATGCCTAGGATTCAAATCCCAACTGCACAGTTCCATATATTATAATCGTTCAATGTTAGCAAAATGGTAATGTTAAAATGGAAGAGTGATGGCATCTTTAAGCGTAGCCAGATTACGTCATTTACCCATATGTACTCTCAACCATTGAAAAGATCATAGCTGTGTTGGGATATTGTTGCAGTTGTCGACCAAGGGCTCTAGAACGTTAAGGCGAGGAGAGTGCGTTAGAACCGGCTCGTAAGCCGTATAATTGGAGACCTATTAAAGCGATTGTCTGACATAATGATAGTGCAAACATATTGAACGTCAGTTGGTTTATACGGATGGTGTGTATCGCCCATCAGCAAGGTTTAACTCTCAGCCTACTTAGCACGAAGTGATCATGCTTATTCATAAAGTGTCGATCCCGATCACACAACAGTCTCATCATGCTCTGCAATATTTGCTTCTTAGTCTTTACAAGCCTACCGTGTTACCTGTGCAACAGATTTTTAGAACTCAAAACTTGGTTAGGGTTATTACCAACTGTAGCATGAAAGGGTTAATTACAGTCATACACTTAAACTGCACTCTTTGGCTGTATTACGTCCTATACACGGAAGGATGGTTGCGGTGTTAAAGTGGCGCGTTAATCGGGGTGAATGGTGCACGGTGCAGATACAATGGCTGAACACGTGTGAGGTCTGTGGTATTAAGCAGCTGCAGCAGCAAAAATCACCATGCTCATCATCATCTTCATCATAATCCGCAACATGCTCCTCCTGCTTATTATCAAGATGCTCATGCCCATTATGCTCATCTACATCATCATTAACAACAACATCATTATTAACATCAACAACAACCTCCTCATTATCTACACCGTATTTATAGAAATCATCTGTGTCGTATTTTTTCCTCGTGCTGTTGTTTTCCTAAAATTTTAAAACAGCAACATACATAACATTTGCACTTTACCTAACTAATGACTTCAAAATGGGACAATACGAATAATTACATTATGGTTGTAATTAGATTATCCAGCGACGTGGTTTGGATGAATATTGGGTTAGAAGTGGTTTAAAATAGAAATTGAGACGTTGGATTTGTCAGTATTGAAAGGTGGTTGACTTCTGCATGACACCTAAACAGTTCCAATTGCAAAAAAAAAATCATTACGTACACACTCGGAATTCATTATAACTCCACGGAAAGGGAATTAACCATTGACCCCATACGTTGCATCAAATATAGTAGATATCCCCAAGCCGAAACTATCTGGTCTGGATCTGCACGTTTTGCCTATGTTTGTACTTGACTCATTTATGGTCAGTAATATCAACGGTATACTTATCGTATTTTCCAGTCCTAGGGCACCATCTGCAGAAAGTTTTTACGACACTTTGTGAGACGTTTCTTGAATAGTTGTTATATCCTATTATAAGAAAATTGCGTTCGAAATTCTATTCAATTAAGAGTTGATTGCTTGTGTGCGACATCGTTATGACTAGAACTCTTTACGACTGTTCACAGATACCAGACTTTGTAAAACTGGTATGATGCAGAAATTGTCAGCGGCATGTACATGCAAAGGAGTGTTTATTTATTATAGGGGCTTCTTTGAACTTTTATTCAGTTTCTTTAAGTACTGGTTCCTGTTTTAAATATTATCGGCATCATAACGCAAACACAGTGCTTATTCAATATGTAATATGCATGTTGTTACAAAGATCAGTTAATGGTGATACCAACTGCAATAAACATATTTCAATTTCCACCAATGTATGTTTTGTTCTTTTGAAGCGACCCTGTTTTTACACCGACATTTTGTCGAATTATTTATTTGTTCTGACATTGAAGAAAAGATTGGAGGATGTTTAAAAACATACCTCATTATTTTTGTTCAGTTTGAGTGAGTTTGGACTGCATTTTAATCATTTTACGGCTTTGTCCTTGAATATGTGTTAAATTTTCCAAAAGTATTACACACTGCATCCGTTCGGCTGAGTACACAGATAAAATAACTTGCAAAATCCGATTCTCGATTTTACTTAAGCCAAAATTAAAGTGAAATCCGCATTCTTAGGTGTTGTATCGTATTCTATGAAAGAAATTAAGCGGGAAAATGTGTCGCAAGAGGCCGTTGAGACCTTTCTAATTTTAATATAAAAAACTTCCGGCACTAAGGGAACAATCCATATTGTGGGGGATGTATGTGTGAGGCTGTTTACAAATACAGAAGCGCGCTTTTAGATTATTGATACCTGAAGAAAACAAACGAAGCCCAAGCTTTATATATATATAAAGCCGGTATGCAATAGCATCTCTGGGTAAGAGTAAAGAACACTGTTATGAGAAAGGAGCATTGGAATCCACAAATGACGTAACCTTTTACTGAAACAACATTAAAAGGAAGGAAATGGTTGTTTAGGAAAGTCAAACATACACTACTCTGGTATAAGGGCCATGTGCACTAGCATTAAAATGACTGCTCTTGTCGATTAAGTGATTCGTACGCGTATTCCGCCGATAAGGCAATTCTTATCCAACGTTCATTTTAAGAACGTCGTATGTCATCTTTTGTTAGCTCTCTACATTTTGATTGTTGCAACATAAAGAATGTCTTCATTTAAAGATATGAAGAATATTTACTGTAGTAAATACATGACTGCTAGTGCCAGATGTCTATTTTTTATATCATATCCAAAACAGTTTTCAAAGGTCTGTGGTGAAGAAAAGCCCTCTGAAAACGAAATTGTACGCAATTCTTGTGTCAGTCATTGTGTTGTTTGTTCTGTAATGTGAAAGTCACGTGACCTTTTGACGCATCATTGCGTCGCAGAAAAAATAGCAGCGGTGATTCCCTTATAGGCATTCTGTAAACAATCGGGGAAAAAAACGATTTAAACCGGTGAAGGATGTAAACGTGTGCTTTATAATCAGGATTCATGTTAGTGGCACGAAATACATGTGTCCAATTCTATTTTCACGAATTATCATCGGAACTCAGATTCGATACGTGGCCTTTAAATACTTAAATAAAACTATGTTGAATCACGATTACTAATATTTATTTATTTATTTGGGTTTTACGGCACACCGACACTTAATAGGTCATACGGCGCCGAAACGATTATTAATATATTAAAATAGCATTTCTAATATCTCGTTTACATTTGTACATGTTTACCTCCAGAAGATTGGGCTGTCCTGAACTGGGATAATCAAAGCTTCTTTTTTAAGAATTTTAAGATCAGCATCACAGGCAGCGATCTTTTCAAAGCTCAAGGAAGATTACGATACATGTTTCAGTTTAAGGGCTTTCGAGTATGGTAAACGCGTCCATAGAAAAGTACTGTTAATTTGATACATTTATCTTATTTTCGCTCATCCGACCAAAATGAATCTGCGCTAAAATATAAAAGCAGCAGACCAATATTCAGGTGAGAAAAATGACTATGTTTCAGACGCACCAAGGTTTATTTTACAGTATTTCACCATTTTTTATTGTATAATTTAAAATTTAAGAGAAACATAAAGGTTAGAAGAGATTTGAACAGTTACGTGAAAACAGAACTAAGCACTTACTGATAAGGCTAAGACAAACAAAGTAGATCCGCAGTAGTCAGCTCCCTGCTTTTTTCTAAGTGATCACGATCTAGAAGTTGTACAATGGAATTACCTAAGGACTACTAAGCAAGCATTAAATTTGATGCGTTTGGCATTTTTGGAAAGACATAAAAATGGAAAAAGCTCATGTTAAACAAAAACTCAAGGAGGGGTTATATCTCGGTTGACCGCGGTAATAAAAGGCCGCGGTAATAAAAGGCTCCATCTTTATAGTTGTACAGCTCCTGAGTCTATATGTAACCGGTGTTCGAAGGTCGCGACAACATGTTAACTGGTGCACGCAGTATTGCACAGTTAAACTTGGTTACCAGGGTGATAATAATTTCGGACCCGTTGAACCCTGGGAGCATAGACCACACAGTCCATGGATAAGGATGGGACATGGATTATTTTCTGTCAAACATTAGAACGACGATCAGTGGGTTAACACTCTACATGCGGAGGGAACTATCACCCAAAGAGGTAGATGAAGTATGTACTCGATTTGTGGTTTACATACTACATGTACTGTAATCGAACTTATTCACGGTTACTCATCGGTGTTTCTTTCATCATCGACAGATGTTTGTGGTCTATTAGGCGATTAATTATTTTGATATGAGCACTGGAAACCGCATTAAAGAATTATGAATGACTTTTAATCTGTGTGATATAAGTTATTCTTTATGTTACAGCTTGATCGACTTTCAGTACATGGCCTTTATTTCTTAGTCATCCCCAAATAACCTGTCAGTGCAAGTCTGCATGTGGGGCGAAAAAATAATCATATGCATGTATGAGATAAATATATCACAATTTATCATCACATCATCGTCATCATCGTCGTCATCATCATCATCATCATCATCATCATCATCATCATCATCATCATCATCATTATCATCATCAAAAATACCACCACCATATAAAGACAGTGATACTTAAAGTTTAATTGTTGGTGCTGTTATTGTATCCATAATTAATGCTGAGGTGTTGTTTTAATTATGGTGATGAGTTGTTGTTAATGATCCTAGTGGGGATAATAGAAGATTCGTGCAATACAAACTTTATTAGGTCCTGTGGGTTTGGCTGTTCAGTTGTTGTGGTGGTGATTGGCGACCTTGTTGTTATTGTGTTCTTATGGTCATACATTTAAGCAAGTGAGGTATTGTAGTTGTAAGAGTTCCTTCTTTGAAAACTTGGCAAGACTTTACCACCAATGGCGCTTTTAGGTCGCCAGTGCCAGGGTGATAGTTTCATACCTTTTATCTGCCATAGCCCAGGCCTTAAAAGGTATCTCTTCTTTGTTTAATAAAACATGTATACATAATAGACAATACCCTTTTTATCAGCTGACTTCTTGTATTTTACAAGAAAATGTAGGGGTAAAAACGACTACCGTTAACATAATAACTGGCATTACATGAAATGTCCTGATTGTTCAAAAAGTGACATATTCATGTATGATATATGTAAACAAAGTACACGAACACAAACATGTGAACGAAGTAATTCAAATACAAAATAAAAACCCGCACGTGTGAGCGTGTGCGTGCTTGTGTACTTGTTTGTGACTGCGTAAGTCCGCTCATAGACGTGTTTGTGTGTAAAGATGTGGAACTTCAAATGTGCATTTTTGCATTTATACGTACATCTACATCCATTCAAAATTCGTTAAGAACGCCTATGTTCGTGTGTAAACTGAGAAGTGAAATCAATGTTTTAAAAATCCCCATTGTTAAACAACTATAAAGTCACTACACAAATATTATTTTCACAACACAACAGACAGTTTGTGCTTTTTGGATTTGTTAGCAATCCTATATTCCCCAGAGCTGTACCTCTGCAATACAAAACGCAATAGTACGAACAGGATCACCTAAATGCAGTACGAAAGTGTCACGATTGACAGTATTGTCGTACTCAGATTTTTCTGTATGTCTCATATTATAATAGTTCTCTTGTTTTGAGCCATGTCACAGGAATTTGAATCCGATGGTCCCTTAGCATCACCATTAACTACGCCTGGTTCCTGACACTAACTACCTGAATAATGGTTTACTTAGAAATTGTCTCACAGTCTGTGAGGATTAATAAAAGTTGAGCCGGCTAACCAGTACCTATAGCAACGGTGGATCGAACAATCACCTCCAGCTGCGCTTTCATCGGTTTGATACCGATTATTCCGGCTGTTGACATACCACAGATATATTTTACGATAAATAGGCGAAACAAGTGTGAAATGAAAATTTCTAACCCATACCTAAAACCGTAAATACATTTTACAAATATGGTGCAAACACATCAACTTTAACTAATCTCAACACTATCACACTAGAATTTGTTTAACTTTATAACCCAAACGATTTAAGATGGAGGTCGAAAATTGATTATTTTTGCAATGAAAGGACCAAGGTTTCAACGTTGACGTTTAATCATGCTTTTAAAGAATCATCAAGAAATAACGTCAAGACTACTTAAAAGATTTAATATTATTTAAAACTAAATATTTGTTTCTTGAATGACAACTTACCTTTATTGTGTATGCCTATTAACTAGCCGCAGTCCACTGCACTCTCCGTCTGTGGTCAGCCCTTTGTGTTGCAACGCAACTCACTGTGCATCTTTTATACTGAGAATTATTCAATTGTTACTCCTCCTTAATAAAGACCGATGTTTCCGGGTGACCTTGTGTATCCCACTTGTTATTGAACCATCATGTTGACGACTCAACTAATTAGCACACATGATTCAGTTTCCAATATTAATCATTGTGTTCTTAAACAATCTAGACCTATCTAGCTCACAAACACAGATCGGTGACACGACTAGAACCAAATAAGAATCAAATACTTCTGTTCATTTCCCATGTTCATGATTCTGAGAAGATATATTGATCTTATGCCGGCACACTTAGTTCTGCTAGTGAATGAAGGCAGAGCAACGATCGCTTTTAAGCCATTTCCAATACCGTGTTCAGTGGGAAGACGGTGCCCTCCGTTACATACCCGCTACATGCTTGCCAATTACAAATGTACATAGTCTATAGAACTGTATACCGACGCGTGGCGTTGCTGTTTTATTTGTTTTGTGGTACTCCTCTGAACGTTTTCTTTTATTAATTGTTCGTCCAATATTATATCACTCACTAGAAACCGCACCACGTCATGGCGAGGATTGGTCGATAATTATGGGGTAAAATAAATTAAACATTTGGTTAGGTACATGTAAAAGAAACAAGCGTTAATTGTACATTTCGCATTAAAATCATCAGTTGTGCACCTATTTATTCGAAATAGTGTTGGCTTTTGATTTTTTTTTTTTTAATTATGTTTGAGATAACTTACAAGTTCGCTTGAAAGAAGGATATTATGTCCGCTCGCTCTCTCTCTCTCTCTCTCTCTCTCTCTCTCTCTCTCTCTCTCTATATATATATATATATATATATATATATATATATATATATATGTATATATATATATATATATCTTTCTCTCTGACTTTCTCTCTCTCTCATTCTCTCTCTCTCTGTCTGTCTCTCTCTCTGTCTGTCTCTGTGTCTCTCTCTGTCTTTCTCTGTCTCTCTCTGTCTCTCTCTCTCTCTGTGTCTCTCTCTGTCTTTCTCTCTGTCTCTCTCTGTCTCTGTCTGTCTGTCTGTCTGTCTGTCTGTCTGTCTGACTGTCTGTCCGTCTGTCTGTCTGTCTGTCTGTCTGTCTGTCTGTCTCTCTGTCTTCTCTCTCTCTCTCTCTCTCTCTCTCTCTCTCTCTCTCTCTCTCTCTCTCTCTCTCTCTCTCTCTCACTCTCTCAGGCTTGAAAGGACAAGTTCATCGACCGTAAGGTTATCTTAAATATTTAAAAGTGTAGCTGCTTACATTTGCGTATAGTTTTCGCGAAATGATCGAAGTAGTTTTATGTTTTAAGACCAAAATAAAAGATCTTTACTCTTAACTCCACTTGTATAATATACCCCAACCATTTAAACATAATAAACCTCTTTTATAAGTGCGTCAAGAATGCTTACTGCCAGCATGTTGAAAGGGTATATACGAGAACGATAACTCAAAGACGGAAAACAGCATTGTGCTATGGCCGCAGCGAAAATGGGACATAAACCGCATTCTAGTTGACAGCATACAATTTGATTATGCTTGAAAGAGTTGCGTCCCTTTAACAAATTAATATTCGCATCATTCAGCCTGCATCCCGCTATCTTAGTCAATAGTATTAGTTAAATATATATGACGCTCGCTAATAACTGTGTGAGATGGTAGCAAGACAGGTTATTAGAGACTGTAGCGAATAGTAAAGATCCTGAAATTACAGTTCCTACGGCATGTGCACATTATTGATAGACACGTGCTCTGCGGCTGTGTGTCAAGTGAATGTCGAACTGTTTTAACGGAAAATTGAACAAGATCTAGGATGATTGACCTAAAGCTGTTTTCCGGTGGAACTATCAAGATTTGACTCAATAGTATCATAAGCGCTCAGAAAATATACACGACTGGCAGCCTGTGAACGGACGTTGTCGAGGGGTAGAATCGAGGACATACCTAACCCATCTGTTTCTCGACGCGTGGGTTTCTAGTGCCAGCCGCAGAAAAGGACTAATAGTAAGGAAGTCATCCAGTTGACCGTCGGTGCGTCAGTGGAGATTGCAGAAACTTAAGAAAGGGTCTCCGTGATATTTGTTTATAACTTTCAGTTGTTTTTGGTATATTTTGATTTTCTTTTTTTTTCAAACCATGCAAAAAAGATCAATACCTTATAGCGACTCAGTCACAGTTGGCCAGTTATGCAAAATGTTAAAAAACAATACTTTCTTGAACCACCGTCTAGTATGGAAATTAAATACTATCTCTGGTCACTAGATAATGTGTGAACACGAAGTTATTCAAAATATTGTGTAGTCGTTAGGTTGATGGAATAAAAGCATTGCGACGCTTTGCGACTTGTTATATCTCCAGAGCATGAGGTAATATAAAACACGTCATGTGTAAACGTCATTCATAAAGAATACACTGATTGGCTTTATATAATATACTAAACATTTAATGGATGCATTTATTTAAATACATATGAAGTGTGGATCGAGTGGTTCGATGACTCTAATATAGGTATGACAAACTGCGCACAAATAAGTAAATTATTATTATTATTTTATTTCATTGTACCACACATTAAAATTTACAACAAACATGTTTCGAAATGTATCTACTGGACGATCGCTGGACTGTGAGATGCCAATCAGTGGACTAGGTAGAATGTGTGAGAGTTATGGCATGCACGGATTAAACCAGGGGCCAGGATAGCCTGCGGCACAACGGTGTAGATGGCCGCGTTGATCTCTCGCAGGATTCGAAGCTGCAACAATAGTAGCGCAATCTTCAATATCTGGTAAAGGCTCATCATCAATAATAAAACAAAATTATAAAAAAAAAAAAACATCCACGAAAAAGGGAAGGTTATAATTGATTTAGTGAATGATGATGTTTTTCAACAACTCGCTATTGTGATCATCTTTATGGTGATGTGGTCGTAGTGCTGTTGCTAAAGATGATGATGATGATGATGATGATGATGATGATGATGATGATGATGATGATGATGATGATGATGATGATGATGATGATCAACAAGGTGAGTATTTGCTCACCTCAATCTGCCTGAGTCCAGCATCGGTATGCACGGCGCTGTGTTCGTCGGGTGTGATAGCCCAGAGGTAGCACTTGTCGCCTATCTGGACGACCATTAGGCCCTACAAGAGATACCTATGCATAATAAACTATACGTAATACAGTTACTTTGATTTTTCAGCAATAGAATAACATAAGTTCAGTGAAACTCCATTATATGTACTGTTGTACTTTACTAAGTAAGAATAACCATCCATGTTCTCATGTATTTGTAGTTTCTTTTCTGACAAGCTTGATGTTTCAATGTTGTATTCGATAAACTTTCTTATTTTATTATCTTTATAAAATATCTTATATCAAACATCTGTAAAAATGCATAGAGGCGCCACTAAATCTCTTAAAATGTATTGTTTTCCGCCTTTTTTAGCCGCTATTGCACTGTTTTCCTATGTGTAAAGTTCCCGTGTACGGAAGTATTGAACCTATGTACCTTATTCGAACAAAAACATAGCATGCGAATAAAAGCGTTGTTTTAGGTTTCATCCTCATTATGATGCGTGCAGAGTGGCAATACAAGTGTTAATACGTCATTTAGAGCAAGTACAACGAAGCAGCTTTATTGCCAGGTATCCAAAATAGGCTTAACTTGCTATCAAAATGGTTCGAAACTTTAGGTTGTGGGTTTAGATCCTAGGTGGCTAACTTTACCATTCTGAAGTCATGGACCAATTGTGTATGTATAACTCATTTCATATACAAATTTTCTTACAGGCTATCAATTTTCAACATAACTATTGGATAAACGAGACTAAATTTGGTGACAAGTAAGAAAACTCACAGTTAACGTGTTTTATATTGACAAGATTGACGAGATCAACATAATGCTATATAATAAGTAAATTTTGAAATCCATTAAAATAGCTAAACGACTTTCTAATCAATCACTCTGAGTCTATATTGGTTACCAATTTATAATATATTTTCGGAGAGATTCAAGAAACAAACTTTATTTGTTTGCAGAATACTAGACTTAATTCCAAACGACACTTTTGTCCGAGTTTTTTTTGGAAAAATCCATAACTGAAGAACCGGGTGGCGAATTTTGCATACAGCTGTACAAGAAAAAATAGTTTTCATTTTCAAATACTGCCTAGCGTCCATGACACGGGTTACATTTTAGCTGACAGCCAGCGGAAATTATTTGTCAAACTACTTCCGGATAGTCTTGACCCGAGGTAATAATAAGACGACACTAGATTTGTTGGAGAGACGCAGTGTTTGGATTTACCCGTGTTTACAAATAATAAAACAAATTTTGGAGATTTGTAAGTTGTTGTTTTCAATTGTTAAATATAACGTACTGAAGAAGCCGATATATTACTAAACTCATATTTTTTCTCGTGCGTGCTAAATACAAATTGTCATGTGAGATATTATATGGTAACTTATAATTAACCTTTAAGAGCAATATTTTATTTCATGAAAATTCAGCTTAAAAGAAATGTTCGTCTTTATTTTCCAATTCGCTATTATTTCTCGTGATCTGTTGCAGGCTAATGACTGTAGCAGCACGTCCAAAACTTTACATGTTGTAGCGTTTGTTTGTAGATTATTTCGTAATGACCATCTACTCGTAAAAATCTTAACTGATACGAACTCTGTGATGTACCGTAATTTCACTGTTATTAAACAATTCAGGGGTTGGATTACGGTATTACTGGATCAAGGTACTTTGTGATACACACGAGTTTCGAACCTTTGAGATACGTTTAACTCGGGTTAAAGTTAACAAAAAAGGGCAGTTAAAGGTCGACACTTGCCTGTTTATCAAGAAACAATTGCCATTGAAAACTGTAGCAAGTTTATTGTTGCAGATGTTATTGTTATTCATGTGTCTGATAGCAGTAAAGAGAAAAAATGTATGATTGTGTTGGCAAACACGTGAATCTCCCTTAAAAATGCAATTAATCCATTTTTAAAAGTACTTATACAAATGCATTCTTGTAATAATAACACTATGAATAATACGGCAATGTAAGTGCTTTTGCACAAAACGATTTTCATGCTTATAAAATGAATAAGAAATATTTTGATTCCTTATTGCAGCATGGTATATATGAACAAAGTTTTATGCATTCCAATTCTCACAAAGAATGTTTCAGAACAACAAGGCATGACCTACTTTTTTTTTACAGCCATGCGGCCGTCCTACGTCTCAGTTCTGTGTCTGATGGTGTCTGTTCTGCTTATGAATACAGCGAAGGGACAGTTCGGGAACAGCCCGGCATTAATTGGTAATTACTTATTTACATGTGAACTGAACCCTAATCAATTGGAATTGGAATTGACCATGGGTAAATAAATATTGTACATGTAATTACAGATGTTGCAGATAACAGGGAAGAAATCAAGTAGCAGAAAGTCTCGTTCCTATCAGCATTCTTGTTTAAATCGCATGCTCCCTGTGGCACATTGGATGTCTCCCAGCCATGTTTTTTCTTGTAATTTACAGAAAATACTGACGCAAGGTCAGGCCGAAAAATATCAGAGCGACTCGTATTGTAAAAATTCCCGACAACACCATACATACCATATCTCATTGTTTTTATTAACTTTATACTTATGATGGCTTTTATTATTTTTGTTTACTAAACCAGTATCTATGTAATCAGTTTATTTAAAACTGGTGAGCAGGAATGCATAGCACACCTAGACGACAGTTTTATAAAGTTTATAAAACAGAAATTTATTTTAAAGATTAATTAGATTTTATTTCGAATATTAAGCACAGAATAGAACTAAACCGAATCGGCTTCTATGCCTTCACAAGCAATGTATTGAAACTGGAAGATGTAATAGTGTTAAAGGTGGTATCCGACAGTTTAAACCAGATTTTTTCTCAAACAACCATGTAATTTTTTTTTACCCGAAAAGATCCCGCAAAATCCTGTTTATTAATGTCCAGTCTCTATGTGAAAGTAGATCATATCATCCTACTCGTCATTACCAACATACATTTTCTATCGGAGCCACACTGCGCAGTTTGCTTCTGTCTAACAAAGAAAACCACGTGATCACCGACGTTTTATATCACGTTATATCATCGTCCGCAATCCCCATCATGTTTATTTACTGATTTAGGCATAAGGAACAAAGCGAGTTTTTTGGCGATTTGGGTTGTCTAACATTTGAGGTAGTGTTCCAAACCGTTATTTATACTAAACTGTTAGCATATTCAGTAATTATGCCTTAATACCCCAAACAAGGGCAGGGTTTTGATAATTGTATTTAATATAGGCAATCATTCGTATATCACATCTAGCAAAAAAGATAGAGTATGCGCGCTCTGTAATAGTAATAAACCGGAATGAGAATACAAGTTCTTGTTGTACACACTACCAATCTTTACGAAAGATGTGACCCTTCGCTTACTGGAAAGACCATTCATGCCCTTAAAGGTAAAAGGGTTAAAGGGTTAAGCATACTTCTTGGCCAACAATTACTCCTCTTCAAAAGCCCATTTAGAATAAACTTATTGTAAGGATTCTATCTAGACATCTAGCATTCGTCATTGTTAAGAGAAACTCTTGTAAAACCATAGTAATTTTTGCTGTGACGTTTTATGTATGTACAATTATTCCTGACTTATACGTATGTATTTTAGAGTAATTTATCTTCAGACGCCTTAGCCAATAGCTATTAAAGCGCGTCTATTTATTAGTTATAGAATAAAAATGTTTATTGACCTCGGCTAACACCTCGGCTAATAGTGATTGTTTTTTATTACAAATTGCATTTTCCCCCCTGACAGCCCTGATGGCATTGTTGATCGTGTTAGTGGCCACACGCCGACCTGCTACAACAACACCGACCACGACAGCACCGCTGATCATACCACCACCCGGACCTACCCTCACTACTTAACTGTCTAGAAAATGCGACCAAGAACAGCAGCAACAACGATAACATCAACGACGTCGACTATTGCTCAAAAACATTAGGCATTTTGCTTAGAAGGACAACTAATGTTCACGTGATATGTATGTGAATGATTCGGAAACTCCCTGATTATCACCGTTGCATTTGTATCATTTGTTTTATATTATTGAAGTCTTCGGATTTTTCCCACTGTCGACAGGAAAGTTAACAAAGATCATCGAGACCGAAATCGTTCAGTCTTGGAAGGATTACGGTAACTCGTACACAAGTAGAAATATGACGTCCTGAAAATAGTATGTATCTCCATATCTGTATGTATGTGTGTGTCCTGCTATTTATTGTATGTGAGCTTTAATTTTGTTTTTGATTTATGTCCAAAGTTAATCAATATATAAACGAGGTATTGTTGTCATTTACTATCTGCCATTGATGTATAAATATGGCCAATGCACATTCACCGGAAGTTAACACCGATTGCCGACAACAAATCTTGTGCATGTACCCGGTCGATCCTAGTTAGCCTAGGTCATCTTGAAAAGTGACATTTAAGGTGGTATCCGAAAGTTTTGACCACATTTTTTTCCAATAACCAAAAAAAGTCAAATGATCTGCAGACTGCTGGTCATTGACCCCCTGTTTCTGTGTGAACAGTGAAGCATAACTCCCCACTCGCCAGTGCAAACAGTTATTTCCTGTATGAGCTAAGCTTCTTAGGTAGCTATTTTAATAGAAGAAAACCACGTGACAACTGATTTTGAGATTACATTATATCGTCATAATGATAGTCCGTTTTGACTTCGATATCTATTTATACTGTCAGACAATATAGTTAGTGTTCGAAATTTTCTTTACTTAGACTAAAATGTGAGGTTTTTTTGCAGAAATTATGCCTAAATTACCCAAAACAGTGAAGAAAATAGTTTTACAAGCGTTTTATATAAGCAAACTGTCGGATGCCACCTTAAATGAGCATAGTTCTACTTTACCATCAGTTTTAGGTAAAGTTTTGATAGTGATTTAATTGCTTAATTACGATCGGAAGATAGTTTACCCCGGGATATTTGTATTTTGCAAATCATTATTACAATCATATGCATACAAATTATTCCTTATTCACATACATGTGTTACGTATAATTATCTATTAATAATTGTGTATATTTATAATTTTGTGGTTTCGTAAAACTTGAAATAAACTATAAACTCTATTCAGTTATTGTTGCTGTTAATACATTGTTTAGTGAATCAACAGACATTGATTACTATGTGGTATTAGTTGTGTGCCATAAGAAATTGTACATGTAAATTATCTTAAACTATATGTATTAATATATTGACTAAAGAACCAAACACCTCATCTATAAATAAGTGCCTACGCTCCTATTTCTATGCCTATCTACATTCACAACCGACAGTTACATTACTAAGTAGGCCTACATGGCACACACGTGTCCATAAAGTCTTGTAATAGATTAAAGAAAAGTCTGACGTGAGAATGTTCTGTACACTGACAATCGAAATCATGTCCTAGAAGAATGACCAAACCAGTTAAAGCAGGTAGAAACTAGAATTTATCTATGTCTTTGGTTAAGCCTAGAAATGTTGAAGCGTACTGCGACAATGATCAAAGGACCAAAAGAGCTGCACGTGCCTAGTAACTGTTCTCTAATTTAAATTAAAAAAGTATTCGTTTTCGCACTTCTTGTCATCGCACACAAAGGTTAAATATCACACCACAGATGTCACAAATGACATGATCTGACCTTCATTTTAGCTGTCTGTACGAAACAGTCTGGAAATATGCAATATTTTACATTAGAATAATTTCTGATACACAGCCGACGCTATATATACCGGAATACAAACAATAACACTGAATATTTAAACCATACACGTAGATTAAAAATAATTACTGCTGTATTTACCGACATCATTTAATTTAACAATATTCAACAAGTCAACATCCCCACTCCCACCACACCCCGTGCCCCTATTTAGATTATTTTACAATCTGTAGCCAATTTTGGAACTTCTGTTTTCAAATTCATAATTGATGTTAAACCTTATGTCATACTGAGTCACATGGCCTAAAGTACTCTGTGCTCGTGACAGAGGTTAGTGTAATGAACTGACAGTGTAAGAGTGCTTACCGTCACATAGAAAGAGAAATACCGGCTGTGTTCCCAGATAACGCAGTTAAAATGCTTATCTTAAGTGTCTTTTACAGTTCAACATGTGTATTAAATATAATGACGGAAACTTTGATGCAATTCTATTTTCTTCACACATAGATATCAAATATTCAAGGGAACACTTGACATGATTTTAAAATACTACTTTAAACATCATGAACGTGGAAAAAAAACTGAAATCTACATGATTTCCTTATTAATTTAATTTAATGTTGCCGTTTGGCACGGTCGTCGAGCTCACAACATCGCCTCCGTATTTGTTGGCGCTTTCGCAAGCGTGCCTGGCTAAGACTTCTTATACCCGGTTTCGGTTATTGTAAAGTGCGGAACTACATAGATGTCAGTGTTAAGCGGGTACAACAAACATGAGTTGCTCTGCCTGAACATAGAGGAATGATATATTCAATCATCGTTTACACGTCGTGACAGTTAAGCTCAAATTCTGGAGGATAAACATAGAACGATTATTTATACGCCTATAAAAAGCATCTCAACATTTTTTTTCGCAGGGTGTCCATGACTCGTTGTCTTTTAAAATTGGTTTAAATTTAACGATGCTTTGTTATCTTGCATACAATGTAAACTTGTCAAAATATACTCTTGGACTACTGATGTAATTCAAATGTGATGGTTTTGCAAATATAAAAAAAGAATGTGCCCACATAAATCTGGGCCCTATTCAGGTTGGAAAATCTAACATGAATTGATTTTCCTTACCATTATAACATTATACTCAATCAACTATTTTGCTTTTACTCTTTATATTTCCGTATCTCAATGCTCGGAGTTGAAAACAGTACTTAGGCCTATGGCATCCCAGGCTATAATGTAAATAGTACTAATTGATTGCAACAGCATAATTAAGTAATACACAAAATACATCGCTGTAGTGATTGCTGCTAAAAAGTGATCGTTGTCAATATTTAAAAAAATATGCCGAGTTAAAGTAAGAGAAATACATTAAAGCCATTGCCGGCTTTAATTTGATATTGGACTGTTGTAATTAGGGCTATCAGTGGAAGAACGTAATGAATGGTTTAAAATGTGATGCTACTTACAGTGCTGCCCTCGAATGTAAACTGGATGTGGTCATTTTCTGCCGACTCATGATGCATATGTGGCTTCTGTGTGGTCTGGAACATATATGTATACACGAATAAGTTTGACTACAAATCATACCATTCAACACAACGTAATGCATATAAAACCATGTTTTGATGCATATGTGTTCACTAATAGGATTAACCGGATTATAAACGTGTTTTATTTCATAGCAAATCTTTCACAAAGCTAGTGCATTATTAAGGTCTCTTAAACATGTTATTTCAAGGACAACAAAATCGTGTAAATAATTTTTCAAAGCATTGTATCTGGCTCAATCTATCGGGAGGTTTGGACCAAACAATTTTTACCCAAAGAACCAAACATATTAGTTTTACCAGAACACGTCCTGTAAATAGTTGTTCAAGGATGCCCTTGATATGTGTCAAAAGTGATGTATACCAACACAATTCATTCATATTTCTGCATACACTTATTTTAAACCAAGGGACATTACTAAACCGCGTGACCAATTACAACATGCACGTGAATAAAAAAAAGGACTAACGATACCTATATTTTGAGGCAATTCACTACTTTATAGGTTTGGAAAGAACAAAAATTGAGCGATTTTTCTTCCATGACTTATTTGCAAATACTAAAATATGAGTTTAAGCAAAAATTATGCCGAATTTCCATTAAACAATTGTAAGACTGCGCTACAAGTATTTGATTAAAGCAAACTGTCAAATTCTGCTTTTGTGGAACTAGACCTATTTGGTCGTGTATGAAATGTTAGACTGGCATGAAATTCACGACCATACCAAATAAACGTTGTACTAACCGCATGTTGACATTACATACCAACTGCATGTTGAATGTAAATAACAGACGTTCATATATTTGTGACATAAAAAATGAATTAATAAAGTGTACCTCAGCCACGATGTAACCGAAAACTGCCAGAAGAACAAGGGCCTTAAGGTGGAACATGATTGTGCCAAATGAATGTGTAAGTTAAACTGATCGAACAATGTCAAAACTAGTTGCCCATGTAACAAGAAGACATTGAGATAAGATAAAGGGGCGTTGCAACAAATTTAAAATAAAATATGAAGGCATACTTCGGTGTGAAAGTGGACATACAGTAGACTAGTCAGTAAGAAGTCGTGGCATTTGTAGCCGGAGTTAAAACGCTCTTTGTTTACCACGGTTAAAATTTTCGTCTAGAACTTATTAGTCAGTAAGGTCTCGTGGCTGTTATATTGATTCATAACGTGACTGATCATCTAGTAATACTAACTTACCTACATAAAGTTTGCTTCATAAATTTTTATTTATTCAAAGGCAAACCATGTAAGATTTTTTATATACAGTATTTTTATCATCCGTAGTTAAAGACCCGTATAGACACGGCTAGACATAAACAAAATGAAACTAAACGGCCTAGAAATTCTTTGCGTTTCCTTATTCTCCAATATGTGCATGTTGAACACTTACATTCCCGACCAATCCCTGTAATTGTCGGTATTATCAGCCACTAAGAACCTCACAAACAATGAAATAGCAACTTGATAAACAGGATATTTCCAGAATACCCAATGCCGTTGTCTATTTAGCACTTAACACAATATGTATCATATAAGACCTATGGGCAGCTGACAATTCCGTCCTTAGTTTAAGACTTCCCAACCAGGAGCTTATAATGCTATGATAAGAGGGTCAGCCTATTTTACTATTGTTTGTATCACGATGTGTAAGTGAAGAGTTTGTTGGCAGCGGCAGTTTGTTTGTTTGTTTGGGTTTATCGTGCCACCAGCAGCATTTCAGTTATCTGGTGACGGTGTCCACTTGAAGCAGATATAGTGCTGCTTTCACTGTATATAGAATGCCGTGAACACCTGATACCACATCCAGTCACATTATCTTGACACCGGGCCAACCAGTCGTGAAACTACCCTTATAGGTGTACTTGCTTGAGCGTTAGCAAGGGAACTATACCACTATCATTTTTAACGATCTTGGTAAGTCGCGGCCCGGGATCGAACCCGGTGCCTCCCGTACCTGGAGCCGACACTCTACCGATTGCGCTACCAGGTTCGGTAGCAGTTTGAGACAATTCACAGATATTTTACTGGACAAATGTACACTTACAGATATATATTATAATATGTAAATTAGAGGAGTGAAAACCCGACCCAGGTCAAACTTGACAAAATCGGACTCAGCGATCTTCTGGCGAAAGAATTGCCCTTTAGGACAAATGTCCCTTTATCATGGCAATGTTTCTCAATGACCCAGTTAGGCATAGCAGATAAATCTGCACGAGGGCAGCCTTAAAACAGTGCTTGGTTTGTGCGAGGTTAAAATATTTTTGGTTTCTTGTATTCATCACCTCTTTTTCAATCATCATAGTCTCATTTCATCAATATCCCCATCATCATCGTCATCATAATCATCATCAACAAGAAGAACAACAACGGAAGTTATTTTGTTACCTGTACTTGTTCATCATCAGCAGCATACCAGAGAAAACCAGTTATTCTTTGGAATAAAAACCGGTGTGAGGAAACAACTAGAAAACACAATTCTGTTCACTGTTTTTATTCAATTCAAATAGTAATGTGACATAATAAACAGATGATAGAAAATGACAATAATGAAAAATACTTAACAACAATGTCCCTCTAAACAGGAAAATGCAACAGTGACATTTTGTCAGTTCATATACCGAATAAGATTAATCTTGTAAAATAATTTTGTATCACAGAAAATCGTGTTTGTTCTTCACATATATAAATTTTGATAAATTAAATGGCAATGACCAATACTTAAAAATCAAGTCATAAAAATATACACAAAGTATCCAGACATTACTACTGACCTATACTTCACTAAAGGTTAAAGCAAAGTTAATATATAATAAAATATAATGTGTTCTTCAAATCTCCAATTTTTGACAAACTATTTGCAGTTTGCCTTTAGCTGTGCCTATGAAGCACATCATGACATACCCTTAAAGACGGTTGATGTATGTTAACAATGCCCCCCACCCCCAATGGACGTTAATAACTCATAAAATGAGATGATATGACTCCTAACCAATTTTACACCTACCCAATATTTAGTGAAAAGTATATTTAACAGTAGGAAACCCCCAAATTCTGTAAAATATAAGTAGCACAAGTTAATGAACAGATTATCACAGAGTTATAGTTGGAATGTAGAACCTTGATGTGTTTTATGTTACAAATAAAGTATTATTATTACAAAGGAGATGTGTTTAATACACACCCCTTATATGCAGGCAAATGAATAATTAGTCAAATGGACCCATGCTTCTGTAATAAGACTCTTTGTTTTCTTCATATTAACAAAGTTGAAATGAACTTTAAGACAGAAGTTGCTCACAGTCACACATAAGTCTGTTGATCTATGGGATTTTGAAGCAGATTACCCATATTGCCCTGGAATCAATCTACTTAAAACAAAAACAAATAACTTTTAAAAGTTGTGGACGGATTACAGTACACATTTACAACTACATGTAATATACAGTTTCTCTTCACTCTGTAAAATCTGGAAAACCATATAATGAATAAGACATAATGTTTAAACATCTCTACAATGCTACAAAAGTGTCATGACTACAATAATCTCTTCACATCAGTCATATCAACAACACTTGTCAGACACTAATTTTTAACAGTGCCACAAGTAACTAATTTAATGAATTATCACTTTGTAGCCATGTTCCCCACCAGAATTTCAAACAAGGACAGTCAATTTTACTCTTTTTTGCAGCAGAATATCCCATAATTTGCCACCAACCTTAATATAGTTCATACTCAGTTGGGAAATAAAGGAATTAGCTTGAGATGAGTGGCATTCTCTGATTATCCGAGTTTTGTAGCTAGGCCTGTGTTTTCTCCTCCACCATGACCTGGCTGGGTTCTACCATATCTGCCGTTGATTCACACTGTGCGCCACATTTCGCCTCCTCCTGGCTCCGTCGATCCACGGCATGTTTCAGCTTAAGCATGTGTTCAGCGGCGGGAAGGAACTTGCGCACAAAAAAGATGTGCACCTGGTGTGTCCAGAAGTTAAACTGGCGTGTAGCTTCATCCAGCTCCTCCTCCAACTCCTCATCCACATCTGAAAGATCAATGTAATGTACCATACGGTAAATAGAGTAATCCATATATAAGGTAATATAAGTAAGAGATGGGAGATCAGTCAGGTTTGCGGTTGTAATCAGTTCTTTTACAAACTTTAAGTCTATATTAACTGTTGTGTAAACATATATTTATATTTTTGCTGCAGAAAACTGTTTGCTCTGTCAGACTGCCATGAAAACATTAACAATACCATGCCTAATACTGTTCACACCATTACTTGATTATGACAACAGGGACACAGGTTTGGCAGAACAGTTTTGCTAAGCAAGGCTAACTCTCAATAACTGTAAAACCATCATTAATCAGCAAAAGTACTGGCGCTGATTTCATCAGTGACAATATACTCCAATACTGGCTCATCTGCTAACAAAATGATTAGCTCATCAAACACCTTTAGAATAACAAGTCAAAAACATACAAGGAACATACTCTTATTACACTACCAAAGTGGAAATTAATGCCAGCAAGTTACTGGGTCTCTTCTATAAAGGAGTTTCTCTTAGGTTTATAATATAACTTCGATTATGGGTATGACTCCTGAACAGCGAGGATTACCTTGTGCATGTGTCTCAGCATCGTCAGCATCAGTGTGTGCCCCAAGGGTGTGTCCTTCTATAGACACAGCACTGTGTACCATCTTGTCATGGTCCTCCAGCGTGTTGGAGCTGATGAAAGATGCGCTCTTCTGGTGATCACCACTCACTGCCATGTCTGCAATACAAACAAGAGATAACTAACGAACAATTATAATGAAATGTACAAAAGTTCTTTAAAAACAGCCATGTGTGCAAGTAATTACAACGTTTTTATTAAACAACATGTTTCTTACAAAGTGCTTGAGAAACCTCAATTCTTCACTTTTAAAAGGTTGGCAAAAGTGTCATGTAAGAAAAGGTCACTAGGTATTGTAAGGAAAACATGCATTAAGAAAGCACATTTTTCAGATATGTAATAAAATGCATATTTTGGGCATTTGATGTCAAATTAAAATCCAAACACATCTAAAGCAAGAATACAATTACAAAATGTGAATAGACTAGGAGCAGAATAGTGAGTTATGACTATAGTTCAAGTATCAACAATTAACACCAATCTAGAGAGGCTTGCCTGTTGACATTACATGGCAGTTACAAATACACTAGATTCATTTCCTTGTATGACTCAGACTCACAGAAAATGTCATAAACAGGTAACCATCTCTAGATAATTAATAACAGCAAGCTCTAATTTTAACAAAATAAAGAGACTAAACACTAGTCAACTAGTCATAAATAAATGAGAACCAACCCAAACACTGGAAACCTGTGAATTCTCCATGGTACTGGTTTTAACTACTTTAACTGTTTAAAGATAGGGATAGATTTTACACCAGGTCAAGCCAGTCTGCACCACTATAATTATGGTTGTTTTATCAAAGTATGGAAACCCTTCATTTGCCTGCTAGTTCACAGGCATATCTATTTTATAAGAAAGACACAACTCATAAAAATACATTTACTACTATTTTATCATAATCAAGTTTATTCCAGTAAATGTGAAACATATTATTTTAGGTAAAATATTTATAATGTTCTATGATATTCTGGAAAACATGTTGAAATCAATTCAAGTATTTCACATAAGATAGTGAAGATACCAAACTAACAATCTAACCAAACAAAGTTAAACAACCTGCCTCTATGACAGTAAGTCTCCCAATTTTAGAACAGAGTGGTCATTTCCTGAGATCAAGCAAAGATTACAATCCTGTTTTAAATCAGGTTCAAAATTAAACTTGCAATACCTCTGTATATTTGTTAGAATATTTCTTAAATTTGTATCAAACATGACCTTATCAAGTACAAAAATATCTCTCAATATCTGTAAGGCATACATTTATTTTATTGTCATTTTTGGAAATGTAAAGTTCAGTGGGTCAAAGTGATCAGTCAGGGGAGATTACTCACCTTTAGCCGATCCATGCCTGCTGGTGTCACCTCCTCCTGCCTCTGAGTTTGCCCTCGTTACATTAGATGTAGAAGGATGCAGCTAAAATGATTATAGAATTGTTAAATGTTTCAATCACAAAAAATGAATAAAGTTATAAACAAATATAATTTACTACTTAATTATTTACTCATGTCTAAATGCATATGCAAAAATAGGTATTGAAAGGGATGATCTTACTGTTACATATGGCTCTACAATGTTAGCCATAGTCTAGTGACTTTATACCAAGCATGTTAAGAGGTAATTATTTGTTTATTGGGTTTATCCCTTACAGTATTTCAGTTATTGGGAGATGGTGTCCACTTGAAGCAGATAAAGTGCTGCCTTCACTGTATATAGAATGCCATTTACACCTGGCATGATACCACACTCTGTCACATTATCCTGACACAGGCCCAACCAGTTGTGGAACTACATCTATACTTGCTTGAGTGTTAGCAAGGGAGTTATACCACAATCATTTTAAGTGACTGTATGTCGCAGCCCCAGGATTGAGCCTGATGCGCCTTGTACCTAGAGCTGACACTTTACTGAATGTGCTGCCAGGTCCAGTCATTAAGAGGTGATCCTCGTCTTGGTGCATATAGTATAATCCATTCTGCATTCTCAGTCAGTTTTAACTTTTATGCATAAGTTTGTAACAAGAAGTACTGAGAGAGATTTAGCAGGAATTACAAAAAAGCAACAATCAGAAAGGAACTTCCCTACCAGTGTGATCAGAACGATCTTTTAGCCTAAGATTTAAATATTTTGGGCAAAAAGCAGTCATCTCCATTCTTTTAAGCCATTTTCACTTAAACCTTACAAGGCATGGGCAAAATAAATTGAACAGGTTAAGTTTGTCCTTTGTGAGTAATTAATCATAACATTGAATTTAATACCAAAGATCTATTGTTAACAGGCTTGGAAACAAAAACGTTTAATTAAATGATAAGTATATATTATCACCTTGATATATATTAAGTATTACTAATTCAAATTTTAGACATGTGTTGTGGTAATATGATTTATTAAAATCTTTGAACTCAGTTTACATACCAAATTGATCATAAAATTACTATTTAATTAATATTTTTGCTCAAACACCCAGAGGCTTTATAATCAGTGAGGCAAGAAGCAGCTCTAGGGTTAGCTATGCAATAAAGTTAATGTACAGTGCTCAACTTATAACTGTTACGTTTTAAAGATACTTTATGTCTGCTGATTACTGAATCAAATATGCACAAAACAATTTTTTTTAAGCATTTAGCTTTTATTTTTAGCAGCATCTTTCATATCAACAGTGATAAATAATGTTTTATCTCACTGTACCTCATACACAGAATAAATATTAAGGTATTAGTTAGTTTTGACCGAAGGTATATTTGGTGTATAGAGAGAACACTTACCCCCTCAGGTACCACCTTGGATGAGCCTCCATCACCAGTCTTGTTTGTCCCATCAGCAGATGACACAGCTCTGGTTGGGGATCCAGTTTCTGGGGACTGAGGATCCCGTGGGGAACCCTGGGCCACAGACTGGTCATCCAAACCAGCCTGAATATAAACATTTCATAGCAGAACGTATAAAGTGTGATCCAAGTCAAGCAAGAGTCAAGCAAGGGGATAAATATTTGGAACATAACAAAACATGTAACAGTCAAGGTCACTGTTATCAGAGATTTATTTGAAATCTTCTTTTTATTTATTTTAATAATTATTCATATAACTGATAAGTTAAATGTATACAGGGATTGTTTTTCATTATCTAAATTAGTGCAACATTTCAAATATATAATATATGACCTATATAAAGGCTGTTAGTTCATAGTTCTATATATCATAAACAAAAAGCCAACAAAAAATGTTCATAACATTTATAAAAGACTATAGTACTGCCCATTCATTAAATATTCTAAATGATTTTGCCCAAAATATTCTTATTAATTATGATTACATTTCTTTTATCCTATGACCAGCAATTATGTGCTAATTTTTCAAAATGTTGACAGGTTATATACATATCACTACCAAATTATAATGCACTAAGTACTTGTCACTGTGAATCGTCAAAAAGTTAACACCCAATCCAGTAACATACATCATCAGCAATGTTTATTTTAAAAAAAGGTTTAAATTCCGGTGCTTTAACAATAACTTCTGAATAGATTTTTGAATCTTTTTTTCTTTTTTCATCTTACTGTTTCTGTCTGCTAAAAATGAATAAAACAGTAATAAAACAGTAATGTCTGTTTAAACATTTGCACTAAGTGAGCCTATAAGTGAATACCCAAAATAGAACTATGAGGGTGATTGTATTCCTAAAAACCAATGACCTAAAATTATAATTTAATGCAGAAATTATATTTGATGGTCAATGTGCTGAGCTAATAATTGTATTTTTGCATTGCTTGAATGATTAAAAATGCCTTTTACATAAATTAAACTGAAGTTGTAAGTTCTATATAAAACTAGTTTTGTACCTGGCTAGTCATGCGTGAGGGAGACCCTGGAATGGAGTACATGCTCTCATCCTTGGTCACTGATGTGGAGGGACGAGGTGTGTTAGGGTCCTTCACCACGGCCTCTGTCACATACTTCTCTGCACAGCCTATCAGTGCCTCAAAGAATTCCAGGAATGACATCTGGGAGATGGAAGAAAAATAAAAATAACTCTTCTCACAAAACTCATAGAAGAACATCTGGCTAAAAATAACAGAATCATTCAACACTAGATGCTTGATATCACAAAATAAAATGTGCTGAAACAACTTTCATATAAGAAAATCAAATCAAAAGCAACATTGTTAACTTGGAGCCTGTCAAGCAAACATTGACAGGCCTAGGCAAATAACATAGATCTTGATCAGCCAGCTCCATCCTGGATGTTGTCTGATCATGATCTACAGCATTTGCTGCTTAGTGTCTCGAAAAATGTCACGTAATTGTTATATAATAATAGATAGTACAGACAATCAATAAAAGTAGCAGGAGCAGCATTCACCTCCAGTTCAAGGTTGTAGCTGCCCTCCCCATCGGCCACATTGGGATCATCTTTAGCCATCACCTCAATCACATCCTTTGCTGTCAAATCATTGTTGATCAGCTTCAAGTCCTACAAAACAGATGAAGTTTGACAATTTTTCTTATATCTTAAGTATTCAAATTAAATAACTTTTAAATATGCAATGCAAAAAATAAAATTTAGTATCAATGAAAACCAATTTAAAGAAGAAAAAACTAGCAAAATCTATGTTATATGACAGAAAATTGCTGTGCTACCTTCATCATGTAGAGGAACTCTCTCATCTTCATGCTATTGTCCTTTGGTGGTAACTGAAACATAACACATAGCCATCAATAGGCATAAAGCAGACATAGAAATGAAGTTATCATTGGAACAAAATACCAAATGAGAAGTTTAATTGGATTGCATGATACTGAAAATGATTTGGTTCTATTTATAGTGAGTAAAAATGAGCCATAACTGAGTTGAATATAAACTGGAAGAAGAACTTACTGATCTTTGGCAGCAGAGACTCTGGTACACTTCATAGGACTGGTCAAGATGTATTAGGGCATTAGCTGCTCGTCTCTGCTCAAAGAAGAAGTGGCCTATGGAAAAGAAATAATCTCCATTAGTACATGAAAAGAGAATCTGCTAGCTGAAGGTATAGAATAATCATACTCCCTCAATCTCAATTCTTATAGAGATTAAAAATCAAACAATAAATATACAAAAATTGACATAAAATATTGTTAAGAACTATTGATTTATTGAACTGATATGTATGAATGACATGATATCTGTTGTTAAAAATATTAAATCACGAATATGTCAAAGAAGCTCAAAGGAAAGGTAAAGCAATATAATCAAGATTTGTCAAGGACAGCTCACTTCAGTGCTTGACAGTACGATGTAAGCTAGACAGTACCTGCAACTCTTTATTCTGCATGAATATATACACACGAAATTTTTCTAAGTTAAACCAGGGCCAGGTTTTCCACAAAATCTAACCTGGAACTATAAACCAAGTAATATTGGTAGATATAGGAGCAAGGAGACACATTCCAATCTTTCCTGTGGTTATTAAGATATAGGCATGAAAATTCTTGTACACAAAACACTAACCACAGCGTTACAATGAATGCAATGCTTGGGTGAGTCATAGATTAGTTGATCTAAAACATTTTCTAACAATGATGTTTACCTTTAATATTACAAGCAAATCTGAGTATATGGTCCGACATGAGTCGTGAAACACACCAGGCCAGTTTAGGAGTAGATCCCCTGTAAACAGATGAAAAGCATTCAACATTAGTTGGTGATTTTACTTAATATGCATTCTGTAAGTTGCAGAATTTTTCATCAGAAACATTAAGATTTTCTGTTCAATGGACACAATGAACTGGTATTAATAAAAGACATTATTCCCAATCATTTACCTGAAAATAATAAACATGAAGGGGAATTTTAAACCCCAAGGTATATATTTGAAGTTGAGATTAACGATTATACTCACGGATGTTCCTTCTTGTAGAGATGGTAGGCAAGGACAATGACATAGTTCATGAACTGTCTCTGAAGAATTCTCTCATATGGGCTGTGGAGCTCTGCATTAGATTTCTTGTGTCCTGGAAACACCATTCAACATTCAGCAATATTAAAAAACTCATATTTTAAATTATTCAAACAAAAAAGTTAGACTTCAAAATGAATATTGGAACAGCACTAAATTGGTCCAGTGATTTGTCAGGCAGATTTGGGATGCAAATGCAGACCACTAAAACAAGGTGAAGGACCATAACCCCAAAAATCAAAAGCGTAGAAAAGACCTAGAGGGTGATCAAGACAAAACTAATGCTTGTCACCATTAGAGGAAGCCTTATTTATCACATAGCATGAAAAAGGTAAGTTGGTAAGTTACATTGCAACAAATAAAGTTGAACTTCAGTTATTCTAATTCATCATGACTGCTGATTTACTTTGAACAATGCATGGGTTGGAATAATCCAAATTGCCTTCACTTACAAAATTTTCCATCTAGGAGCCATTTTGAATTCTCTATGGTAATGTGCAAGGAGCAATGCATATACCATTATACAGTGAAGTATAAGAAAGTTAATTGTTAGAAAAGAAATGAATAACAGAACAAGCATCATTTTTTTAATATTCAAGATAATAACAAATCAAAATTTATGATGTATGCATAATGCATTGTTGAACATGTTATTATCATTAACAAACTGCAACATACATTACATTATGTTTACAAGCACATAGTATTAAATCACATAGTACTAAAGTGTAGCTGATCTGGGTATCCCTCAATTGCTGGGTCCTTCTCTAGATTGCTCAGCTCAGATTTCACCTGCTATGCTTGCCATTTCTCAATTAAGGTGATGGTGATATTGGTCAACATTTATATCTATTCCCCCTGACAGTTTGCAATACCACTGTGTCACACTGCTTAACTGATTATACATTGTAACTGATTGTCAAACTAATCATCACATCAAATTCAATTAACAACTTCAACCAACCAATAAACGAAGCCGAACATCAATGTTACTGACGTAACCTTTCTTCACAATTTGACAGGTAACAATACACAATGATCAACCAGCAACATGACCTGGCTTTGGATATGATGTATGATAGTATTAAAACTGTACGTTGGGGCCCAATATTGACATGAATAAGGCAAAAAACTTTGATAAATGCAAATACATTATCAGAGGTTTTTTACATTAACTAATGCAGTAAAAAAAATGCAGAAGAATGACTTCGAAAAATGCCTCAGCTTTCGACAACCTGAGTTTGAATAACTGAGGTTTGACTGTAAACATTATTTTTTAACCCCAGAGTACCCACCTAGCACTCTGTCCATCTCCATGAGAGTTTTCTCCTTGTGATGAAGCCTTGTATCCTTCATGAAGCGCCAAAACTGCATGTGGTTCATCACAAATGTGTTGTCTGGACTGTCATCATGTCCAAGGGCACTGTAGTAACTGCAGACACACAAACAGTTCAGTGAAGTGAAGTAATGGTTTAAAAAATACACATTGATTCAGTGAAGTGAAAGTTATGTTTAAATATATACAGACAGTTCAGTGAAATGAAGTTACGCTTAAATATGTACACAGACAATTCAGTGAAGTGAAGTAATGGCTTAAAAAATGCTCATGGATTCAGTGAAGTGAAGTTATGCTTAAATATATACAGACAGTTCAGTGAAATGAAGTTATGCTTAAATATGTACACAGACAATTCAGTGAAGTGAAGTAATGGCTTAAAAAATGCTCATGGATTCAGTGAAGTGCAGTTATGCTTAAATATATACAGACAGTTCAGTGAAATGAAGTTATGCTTAAATATGTACACAGACAATTCAGTGAAGTGAAGTAATGGCTTAAAAAATGCTCATGGATTCAGTGAAGTGCAGTTATGCTTAAATATATACAGACAGTTCAGTGAAATGAAGTTATGCTTAAATATGTACACAGACAATTCAGTGAAGTGAAGTAATGGCTTAAAAAATGCTCATGGATTCAGTGAAGTGAAGTTATGCTTAAATATATACAGACAGTTCAGTGAAATGAAGTTATGCTTAAATATGTACACAGACAATTCAGTGAAGTGAAGTAATGGCTTAAAAAATGCTCATGGATTCAGTGAAGTGAAGTTATGCTTAAATATATACAGACAGTTCAGTGAAATGAAGTTATGCTTAAATATGTACACAGACAATTCAGTGAAGTGAAGTAATGGCTTAAAAAATGCTCATGGATTCAGTGAAGTGAAGTTATGCTTAAATATATACAGACAGTTCAGTGAAATGAAGTTATGTTAAATATGTACACAGACAATTCAGTGAAGTAATGGCTTAAAAAATGCTCATGGATTCAGTGAAGTTAAGTTATGCTTAAATATATACAGACAGTTCAGTGAAATGAAGTTACGCTTAAATATGTACACAGACAATTCAGTGAAGTGAAGTATTGCTTCAATACATACACAGACGGTTCAGTTTACTGTTACAAAAATTAGTTTTATATCCATACCTAAGCATCAGTTAAATAGTTTGCTGTTTTATATATATGGATACACACACATATCCAGTTCAAGTTACTGGTACATAATATTTCCATGCATATCAATACGAAATCATCGGTTCAGCAGTAACTTTATTTCCAGAAATCAAAGGCAGAAACAGCCACAGTGGCAGGGCACAAAAGAGCTATTTAAGCAGATGTAAAAAACTGAACATGATGATCTAATTAAAAATAGATCTAAAATCCAGTATATCACGGTTTCCAGTTCACAGGTGTATTTTTTAATCGGAAGGCTGAAGGCCTGAAACATTAAAATTCAATCTGAACTCGTAACCATGATATATCGGATGTTAGATCATGCAAACTTAAAAAAACTTTTTCTATTTTAACACGTTCTACAAGAAATTTCGACTTAAAAGGGACACAATGGCACACTACAATTTATGCAATGTTGTTAGGTTGTTTCCCCTGTTTGGCTGTTCTATTTCACCCCTGCATACCTATTTTTTTTTTTTTAAAAGGATACCAACAACCAACGAAGCTGCATATTTTTTTTTTTTTTTTTTTTTATCACAGTTCTTTACTTATGCTATTAGTAATGTCAAATTGAACTAAATAACAAAACTGTTACTTTCCAAGATTGGGTGAAGTTTCGGGTGAAGGTCATGTGAAAGAAAACATGTTAGCTTGGTGAACAATATAAAAATGTGTAGGGAAAGTAATAGGAACAGTTATTCTGTTGCAGTAAAAAATTCCTGATTTATGCCATGATATATCAATTATTTTATCATGGCAGAATGCTTCTTTGTTTATATAGGTAAAATACTGATAGCGTTAGAATCACTTATGAATCAGAATTAAATGATTAAAAAACTATCTGTATTCTAAGGATGGGGTTTTTTTTGCAACTAATTATGAAGACAGGTTTACAAAGAAAGGACAGACAGGAGAGTAGTTATAACAATAATTATCTTTTCTGTATGTTTATCCAAAACTGAACTTTTATTATTTGATTGATTATTGGGTTTATCGTCCCACCAATAGTATTTCAGTTATCTGAGACAGTTATTATCATTTTAAAACTTAAATGATAAGAAAATGTTTAAAAAATTATTGTAAAGTGAATAAATTTAATTATCATAGATCTATGTGTTTCCAAGCATTATCACATTGTAGTTACTGTATAATTTTTTCTAAATCACTAATAGAATTTAAGATCCAGGCTTCTGCTTTCATATTCATTCACATTCAGTGAAGTTATCAGAAGAACTGAGAAATATTATAATTTGTATAACATTTAATGATCAAGTTTTGTTGAAGAAAGAACTCTGACAATCAACCATCATTAATTTAATATTATCAAATGCATTTTTAAACTTTTATGGAATGGTATGAAACATGCAATTAGGACATTGCATTTCATTTAACATATGCCAGGGGTTAAATTGTTTGCCTAACCTGATTTTATGGATACATAAGTGTTTGTTCAAATAAGATGTTCTTAGTGACTGCTTCCTTTTTCATGAAATGCATTAACATTTTCACATTGGCAACTTGTAATATACCGAAATGTCAATGTTATAAATCGACAACTAGGTCAGACATATTTTACCATTTCTTTTTTTACTAGCAATGACTAAGCAATGTTCAGTTATTTTTGGTGTTGAAAGATTCCACTTTACACCACAATTATGTAGACTATAGATAAAAAAAGTGGCTACCTTCTTTTCCTGCGCTCTCTGTGTTTTTTAAGTTGTTTACAGTCAGCCTGACTTATTTTCCTGTGATATTTTTAAGCGGACAATTCCATTATGGTTCTTTGTGCTTTATTATTCTTGCTTGAACCTGCATCCTTACCATTTCATTTTCTTTTTACCATTTCCACTATATCCATGCTATGAAATAAACAGATACAAAGCCTAACGTTAATAGTAAAGATATATTGCTATGATTTTTAGCCTACATCTTCTGCAATATCTGCCACAACTAAAAAATACTAGATCTATTCCTTCATCAAAGGCATTCATTCATAAATTTCACTGTCTCCTTCCGCACTGGAATTATGTGGAAGCTTCATTTGTACATCATTTCTTTTTGCAACAACAGCCACAATCACCATTAATTATGTTGAAAAGGTTATGAATAGAAAAAACAACTAGTAGCACTACTTCTTGATGCTTCGTTGTCCGGTGCAGAAAGTAAACAAAGCATGAGCTCTACATGCCATCGAGCTTTGCTTGACACTAAACTATATCTATTTTAAGACATTAAATAGTTTGGCTTTAGGACACATGCATTTAATCTTTTGTTATGCTTTTGTCCTGCTTGGGACTTTTTTTAATGTTTTTATATCAGTCATATGTTTAAAAGCAGATATTGAGCCTTCACTATATTTATTTAAGATCCAATGACAAATTCTATTTTTTTAAAGGCTGGATCTGGTACCTGTAGATCCTGCGGAGAGAGCTAATGTGTCTGGTAAGGACAAACAACACCTGGCTGGCCTCTTCATCTCTGTCTGCCTCTGTGAACTCATTCAGCAGGTACTCAAGATCCAGTTGGAAACTGGGGCTCACAGTGTTCCTGCTCTCATTGCTGTGCACTGACACATTGTCTGGAATAGATAAATCAACTGTTAATAACAACATGCTCTCAATGCTATGCCCTGATACAATGTCTTGGATAGAGGGATCAATTGTTGGTAACAACATTCAATGCTGTACACTGATACAATGTCTTGGATAGGTAACAACTATTGGTAACAACATGCTCTCATTGCTGTGCTCTGACACAGTGTCAGGGAAAGAGGGATTGATGGTTGGTAACAACATACTCTCGATGCTGTGCACATATACATTGTCTGCAATAGAGTGAACTAATTATATATCTTAACATCTGCCAATGTCATGTGCATTTGTTTTTGATCATGCCATTTTTTATCATTATATCTTTCTGAGTTATTATCTACATGTTATAATAAAAAAATTGACCTGTTAAAGATAATATTTGGTTAGAATGTTAATGGTTTATAACAATATGCTTTCAACTTTTGTTGAACACAGCTAAACAAGCATGGACAAAATGGTGTCCATGGGGACAAAAGAAAGAAAACAGGACCTACCCATGGGTAGAGGTGTTCGTGTGCGGATGTTGCTCAGATCTGGGGATGTGGTACCATCCATGGTAAACTCAGGGTACTCTACAATGTGATCTCTCTCAAATGCTCCCTCATAGATACGGCCATTCTTGAATGTGAACTTGCCCTATAAACATTGGTAACCTTTATCAATCAACATGTTGGTTGGAACACACACTAATTCTTAGCCATCTTCTTACATCTACATGTAAAGGTGCCTAAACATACTGCAACAAATGGGGCCAATTATGATCAAGCATCTCCTAGCAGGTAGCTGACTGATCTGGATCTACACAATATGAATAAATAAATCAAAATATGTCACCAGGCTAACAAGTAAGAATGTAACTTAATTATATATACATACATTTATATGACATATTTCTGGAAAATCTAATTTTTTTTGTTTGTTCTGTACATCAAAATTATTGAAATTACCCCAAATTCAGCTTCTGCCACTCATATGTCAAAGTTAACTTAATAAATAATTATCTTTACAACTGACCTTGCCATGCTTCATGTTGTTTTTCCAGTTTCCTTCATACTTAGCTCCATTAGCATAGTAGAAGGTACCATAGCCATGCCTGAGGCCATTCACAAAGTCTCCGTCATACATATTCCTCAAAGGGTACTGGGATCCATGGACACGGCGCAGCAGCCAAATGTGCTGCCCTACACCATGCTGTATTACAGAAATATTGCTATGTTGATCATTCTATTCTAGACCAATACTTAAGGCTTGCTGGAAAAATTTATTCAATTTTATACACTTCTATTATTACACTGTGTGAAACCTTGTTTTAAGGAAATCCATTTATGTTGAAAAAATAATACATTTTAAGCAGGCCATTTTTCTACAAAATGGAGGCAGTGATTAGGAATCTTATTTTCTTTATTTGACAACTGCTCATGAAGATTCCTAAAATAACCATCTATGTCCAGAACTTCTCAACTTAATATATAAACATGTATAAGGAGCAATTATATTAATGGACACAACAAATGAAATAAAGTGAAATGTTTTGTACCTGTATTCCATTTTCCCACTGTCCTGTGTAGATCTGGTCTCTGTCTATCCATTTCATAGTTCCCTCCCCATGTCGCACGTTGTTGAACCACATACCCTGGTAGATATTCCCTGTGGGGTACTGGCGAGTCCCCCACCCATGGCGCACATTGTTCACCCAGTCACCCTCGTAGAATGATTTCCCATCCCCATCATACTCCATACGGCCCTGATGAAATTTATAGTTTTATTAAAAGTGAAAGATTTCTAATAAAAACATACAAAATTATAATGTAATAAAAAGAAATCTATGACAAATCACAAGTCCCTAAAATGGATCTCTTTTGGCTACCAGAGCACATGTCTTCAAAGACATACAATAACAATATAGAATAATCTGGCCTTGTAATTGACCGTCTTTATATCCCAACTACTTTAATCAAATCATGAGATGACAACACACTCAATATGCTTACTATTGATTACTGATCTTCTTTTCAGCAAAAACATGCTTATTGTAATGAAAGAGAATGGCAGAACAGAGTACTGGCAAGAGTTACCTTTCCATGTCGTTTCCCCATGGCCCATTCACCAGTGTAGCTCATGCTGTTTCCACGGCAACGGAATGTACCAATACCATGTCTCTTCCCCATGGCAACCTCACCATCATAGGAACTGAAGGAAACAGGATGTGGTGTTGAAAAAGGTCTAATCAGGTTAAAGAACAAGGTAAACAATAGGGCCATATTATATACATCAGGACCTGGCTTTCAGTATGTTTAAGATCACACAAGACAACATTTAAGCAACCATGACTTTGGCATCTAGTGATCACAAGTTATTTATTCAACAAATCCTTGCAAAATATTGCACATCAAGATTTCCATGATTCTTATAAAGAATTGTGAAGATAAGACTAAAACAACTCTTTCTGGGTGTTAAAGGACAAGTTCAATGATTTGACCTAATTAATCATTTCTGATCCCACATGACATAATTACAAACGTATGCAGATATGCTGAAGATTGGGCCAGTCTTATACATGGCTCACAATGGTAAATATTGTTGTAAAAAAAGTAGAAAATATAAAAAATGAATAAGCATAACAAGGAAAAAAACTTCCACTATTGCCAGTGGGATGAAAAATAGTTTCAAAGTAGTCAACCAAGCTTACTTATACATGTTCTTCCTCCACCAATTATAGCTGCACATGCCCAATATGACCATAATGTTATTCATACCATGTTTAAAAAAACCCAAAAAACTTCACACTATCAACATCCCACCACTTACCTGCCATCAGGCCAGTTGTATGTACCCTTTCCAGACACTTGGTTTCTCATGAATTCTCCCTGAAAATACAGTGAGTACAGCAAGATAGACTTGGGATGCTTTGGATAATAGAAATATGCAATATTGAAATGTGGACTTGCTGAAGATGTTGACTCTGTAAAATACTTTTAATCAGATACATTACCAGTACATTACATGTAATCAATTTATATAATCATCAGGGTTCCCACAATTTCTGAAGGGAAAAATTCAAGGTCTTTTCGAGGCTTTTTCCAGGTTTTTTTGTCTATTTTCAAGGTCTATGAACGTGAACATTCAAGAGTTTTGCGGTAAATATTTATGGGAGTTTACAAATGTATGCCAACAAATACTCTGATTTTTTAAAACAAATTCAGTTAAAATGCCTTATGATTATTAAAATGCACTAACCCTTTCACTCATACAGTTCTCCTAAATAACCATATGCCTAATGCATAACAAGATAGCTTATCAGGCCACCTGGCATGCATAGGTAAACTGGTGACAAAGGTACCTCTGGTTCATAAAGCAGTAATGGTTTTGTGTGGGAAGCTGACAGTAGTTATGTTTAAGTTTTATTTTAAGCTAGAATGAGTTATTTAATCATATTTATGTAATTAAAGTTTATTCAGAAATATTTTTTTCTTTCTGATGATATAATTTTCATGCATATGAGGTTATATAAATTGTTAGAAGAGGGTTTGAATAAAACAAAAGAAATTTGTCATAGGCAATTTCTTTATTTTATGTTTGAAATATTCATTAATTGCTATTGTTTTTATTTACAATACAACATTTAAATTTGATTCCCCAAAACCAGAAAAATCTGACTCAGTGTCACTACAAAACAAAATATCATAAGCATCAGGCATACTTCTGCAGCAAGATAAAGTGAGACAATCAATAAATATTATCAAACAATTTGTGTACAAGATCTTTTTCAATAGGTGTTTAGGATGCAGCGATTAGAATGCAAATGAACGAGGCAATCAAATGAAGCTTAAATACCTTCCAAGTTGATCCACAGAGCAATAAAACATATTGCCCCTTTCATTAGTCAGTGGGTTTTATGGCCCAATGCTGCCCCAAAGCAACAGGGGGTTCCAATATGTCGGCAAAACATTAAATACTTCACTTCCATTTATTGTGAAGGAAGCGGACGTTTATTACATCGGCATACTCGGGTTTTACTGTAAGGCTGACCATGTGAGAGTTGTTGCGGTTTAGAAATGGTAAAATTTGCCAGCGAGTGTAAACAATGGAAAATTCCATTAGGGTGCTCAACAAACTGAGCAAATTTTCACATTTTTTTCAGAACAACCCCTCCTTTTTATTCACTAAATGTATAAATAAAGGCTTTATCTTACTGAATAAAGATAAAAGAAAAACTTTACATGAAGTATTCACTTATGATTTTGCACTTCACTTCGAGGGCGTAATTTCGCCACTTATGCAAATGACAGCATAGCGTAAAATGGCGTATGTATGAACCAGACGCACAACGCCAAAAATCGCCAAAGCATGAGTGAAAGGCTAACAGTTTTCCCGGTATTTTCCCGGGGTTTTTTTTCATATCATGTCAAATTTAAGGTCTTTTCCGGTAGTGTATATTTTTGAATTCCCGGCTTTTTCCCGATTTCCCGGTTCTGTGGGAACCCTGAATCATTAATGGATGGATATTTATTACACATGAATGATGGGATGGGTAATGGTTATTTATGTAATATGAGTGCTGCAGTCATTATATATGAACTGCATGACATCCTTCAATAACCTAGTGAAAAACACATGTTTGCTGCAATAATACTTCACATAAATTCAATTTACCAAACAAAGAAATTCAATTCATTTAGACAAATAAGGCAAAATTTCCAATCATAGTTTATCAATGCTCTTTCATTAAAGGTACTTTTATCAAAATATAAGAACAAAGCCAATTTCCTAGGCATTGTATTAACAATGCTAGTAACTGCCAGGGAACATACAAGTTTTAATACATCAATCTATGGATCAATGTGTGCCTTATTGATTACATATCAGCATAACACTGGGTGCCATATATTATTAATGGTAGGGCAGAATTCCCAAACTTCTCCAGGTGAGTTCAATCAATGGTCACATATGTACAGATCTCCATCATCAATTAGACAGGCTTAACTCTTAGCCAGCTAAGAATGCTCACATTGCTTAAGCAAATAGCATTTTAGTAAGGGTTTCTAACATAAGATGCAGCTAAAGAATTTGGTTAAGTAGCAATTTATGTCAAAAATCAATTCAGTATTTTATCAAGTATAAGAATATTCAAGTTCAGAAAGACGTGGGATTGGGATTTGCTGGCATTTTTGCCAATACTGTACAGCGACATTTCTATCATTATAGCACAGATGTACTTGTTGCATGAATAATTGGTAATGTTTAAGCAGAAAATAATTACAATTATAATACATTGTATGTCACTTTTCAGCAGTACTTTAAAACCAGAAATGTCACTGGATTCCGGATATACTCCTGAAGTAATTAACTTTAATATGACCTTGACCTTACATGTTGCACTGCGATTGGTATGCAGACAGACCTTTAAGTGTATGACAGTAAGATTTACGTGAAATTCCTGATTTCAGAGTATTTCTCTGGTCTATTAATTACAAAATCACAGCCGAGACTGTCAAAAAAGAGAAAATGAGAAACACACCTGCAAATTACTCAATAAAAAGAAAATTCTATGTATTCACTTCTGAGTCATATTGTAATTTTGTTCTCCAACATTTTGAAACACATGTAACTGTAGAATTAATTTATTTTCAGACTAATTTTCAGCTTGGTTTTGTAAGTTTTTTATAGGATAGTTTTATGTATTGAGTGATATTAACCAACAAATAATGGTCCTTAAATGTCATTGAATATCAATAACTTATAAAAGGCAGAAATATCCTGTACATATCAAATAATATAGTGCACATTAATGTTCTGAGATGAAAAACTAATCAACTTTTTTCAACCTTTTCTCTTGAGAAACAAAGGCATGAATGCATTGCATGAAAGCAGACACCTTTGATGCACAATTCTACATTCAGCCTATACAAACGAACCTAATCAAATCAAATTCATTCCATCAATATTTAAAGTACCTAATGCTGGTCCTGCTATTTGCATATTGACCAAGTAATTGCAAATGTAGATGTGTAGACCCAGATCAGCAAACTCCAGCTTAAAGATTCTGGATCAGAATATACACTATTTGTGAAGGAGGCTGCAGTACTGTGGCAAGTTCCTTTTGCATGTAGTTGTCAGCAAATAACAAAATTATAATGGTTTATTAACTAATGTTCATAGGCTTTTGGTTATATAAGGCAAGGTTTAGAACCCAGACTGAGCTTATATGTAAATCTTCAAGACTGCAGAAAATCAGGAAATGAAATCAGTCATTTTCAATGCAGAAAATAGAGTGTCCTTTATTGATTCAGTCTATCACCATACACATATAAAAATGCAACAATGAAATCAATACATTTGTCGGAAAAGATGGAGTGACAATGATTTAAAAAAACTTTTGTAAAACTGTGTAAAAAAAATTTACGTGAGAAAAGTAATCCTGAACAGAGGATAAGATGTTGCCTATGAAGACCTGGAGTCTCTGTTGTTAAAACTTTTTGATTTTAGTTTTCAAACATAAATGACACCTAGAACCACACAGTCTGCATTTGTAATTAAGCAATTAAAATTAAATGAGTTTACTTAATAATTTTTTTATTGATCCATTAACTTTTGTAGAAATTTTACAGTTAATGAAATTGAGATGGAGCTTTTGTTGATTTTTTATTTCTTTCAGGGCATCCTACACATGTAAGTGTGCCTTAACAACTTCTTTTCCTGTTTCATTTACTGTTAATTAGTATTTGTATAAAAGAAATCTTACAAGTACCATCTGTATGCTCATCTTTCTTTTGCAGAATCTTTGGTAGTAGTATACTTTTTCCTTTTACTAGTGTGCACATATTAATACTAACTATATATCCTTTTTTCCTACTTTCATTTTAAGACCTGTTTTTCTTTCTGTCATAGTTTTCAAGGCTAAAAGGTAATTTATTTTATTTTTTCTACAATTTAACAAATGCAAACTGCCTTTGACCTAATTAAGGTTTCTTTGATTTTGTCATCATATATTTTATTTATGATTTGATATTATTCCATAAGAATTTTGTTTATTTATAATATCATATTCATTGGTTGATTTTCTAAAGTTTTTTTTAAATTTTTTAATGCACTTTTTAGATGTTCACATTAGTTTTAAAGTTTTGTAATACATAATTTTGAAATATCATTGTTCTTTTTAAATGGTTTCATAATATATAGACACTAGTGAGCAGTCTTTTAAATAACTTGGTTTTCTTTAACTTTCTTTTTATATTGTTATTATACTGTCTGATATTTGAGAAACATTTTGAATAAAATATGGATGTATGCAGTGACCCTTATATAACCATGATGATGATGATTATGATGATGATGATGATGGTGATGATGATGGTGATGATGGTTTCTTATGGATTACTTTAGCTTAAAATATCCTGGAACTCACCAAATAACTCAATACTGAGCATGAAGTAATTATCAAGAAAGCAATTATTATTTGTTAATTGATAAACAATATGATTACCTCATACACAACCCCATCTGACCAACAGTAGCGGCCCTTGCCATGCATGAAGCCCTCGCAGAACTGACCCTTGTACTCATGGCCCCCTGCAAATGTGGCCTGCCCTTCCCCATGGTACAGCCCCTTCTCTGTATCACCCATGTAGCTGAAACATACAGAACACTCCAATACTGAGAGACATGAATTAAAAGCAAGCAAAGAAACAACAATAAAAAACAACAATAAAACATAACTATTTCCACCATTTTTTAAATATATGCTGACAATGTACATAAACTAACAATGAAAATGAAATGTAGTCAGGTTTGTAAATGAATTTATTCCCATTTTTCATTTGTGGGTGACATTTTTAAAATTCATAAAAATTGGCGTAAAGATTTTATATACACAAACTGACCAATGCAGTGTCAGCAGGATATGGACTTAAGTGAGTTCTGATCAATCACATATGCACACTTCTGACATTTTGAATTTTAGAACGTCAAACTTCTAACAAAATTACAAAATCACCTTTGTGATGTCAATTGAAGTTCACTTGTCAGTCTGACCTTTTTTGTATAATCTGTAGTCATCAAAGAACAAGCATATCTTAGAGTATTTTCATGTCACCAGTAAAAATGTGTCTAAAAGTCTATTGATTTAATTGTCAGTTGGTACTTATTGTGCAAAGAAACCCCTTGAGAAATCAAACCTATGCTACAGACTTTCCTAAGCACTCTTCTAGATGGAGGTCTCTTGATCAGGCAATGCACTATTTACTGCTAAGTCTGTAGCAATGTGTCTAGGGACCTTTACCTGTCTATGTAATAAGATTACTAAGAACCAGTCTTGGTTATTAATAAATTCAGCAATATAAGGATTAATATAGTTACTTTAATGTTCTAAATGCTCAAGAGATTTCTAAGCAGCATGTGAAATGTGTGGATGTTAACATGTATTTATAAAGCAAATCTAAGCAATCTTTGGACATTCTATGTTATCGATCAGTGGATCTGAAAAGACATTTTAATAATAAATAAACCTGGAAATACCCAGAATGTCCAACTTAGCGATATTGTATCTGTACCATCATTTCTATCAGTTATCTGACAATGAAGTGGCCTTGCATTATACTCACACTGTAGCTGGGTTCATTTTAAAAACCTGCTAACATGCTAACCTTTTCAATGGTAAAAGACTGGATATGACAAATTATTGTTTTACATAACAGAGTGGTATGTAAAAACTGTTCAATGTTTGTTTTTAAAGCATTTTATTTATTATCTGTTAATATAAGACAAATTCTTTGACTGGTCAGCACAAAGTTTTTAAGCTTGAAAGACAGTGTAGGCCCAGGATAGCAAGTTTCTGCCTTGTTTCTACTGTAATACATTTATCTTGTCGTTGCATGAAGTTGTTCACAAAGCAGCAGACTTAGCAGAAGATTGTAACACACCAACTTCATCACCACACTCACCTGTAGCTAACTGCAGCTACACAGACACAGGAAAACCAACTCCTCCATGGTTAGTGAATCCTTAAACTCAAACTCACAGACTTCTTTGAAGACAACAAGTTCAGAAGCCACAATGTGAACATCTTTAGCTTTATATTTACATTAACTTATTTAAACAAATATAAACAATGTCTACGAGAACACTTATCATTGTTTGAAAATCCATGTAAATATATCGTTATCGCATGCCCTTATAATGTTAGTCTATCACACTCTCTTTATTCTAAAACTTATTATTACATATTCTTTGATCAGGGAATCATCAGTCAATTTTAAAGCAATGATAACTTAGGCATCACATCACAAAAATAGAGTAAAAAGCCACCATATTTCTAAATAATGAAAATACCGAACAATGGTTTAAATCCATATAACAGAGTATCTAATTCCAGCATGTGCCTGCTTTCCTGTACTGGCGTATAGTCCTATATGATCTACAGCCTATCACTTATCTGGGAATGGTAGATTGGTCCATACGTCAGCCGGACAACTGACTGGGATCAATCTAGAATCAATCGTCTGGGAGACTCCTGAAGCACTACATGGCCAGATCTTATCAGAATGTGTTTGTGCCGACAAACTCTTTGTCATATCAATTCAATCGGCCACTATCAGTTAAAACTTATTATGCTGATTTATTAATAACCAATATAAATTCCTAGTTATTTGCTTTAAACTACAAGCATATGCAATAATGCATTCCTCAAGAGACCTAGCAGCAAATTTTGCAACCTAACAACTCCCTGCAGTAGCTAACTGATCTAGATCTAAACTATTGGCCTTGGCCATAACAAACCCTGAAAGCTGGCTTAGTGCTAATAAAAACATTGCCTTCAAGTCTGAAATTGCAGAAATTTGACTGGTTGAGTTTGAATGTAACACAATTTCTTCAGAACGATCTCACACTGAAACTTTCAATCTTTTGTTCTTTGACAGCATTCATGACAGCATTCCTGAAGTAAGCTAGTATACTATTAAAATCAAAGGCAGTAATGGGTTCACAAAGATGAGTTCATTTGGTAGTACATGTTCTCAAAGATACTCATTAATAGATGAAACTACCCAGACAAAATGTTGTTTTTATAATGAAAAATCTAAGACAGATTAATTCAACTTTGTGCATATTCCTCTGCCCCCTCATTTATGCATACATATATGTGTGTGTCTATATTTATATATATACAAATGAACCAATACAAAATATTTTATTAAGCCTATTAACAGCTGTAGTAATGATTATTGAATCTTAACTTACTAAGCATAAAATGATTAAGAATAGGCAGATTGTTTAGATACAAACCCCTCAGCTTCCACTGGTAGCTGGCTGATCAGGATCTGCACAAGTTGTAAGAGTCTCATGCAGCATGCTCAATTACATTAACATGTAGTTGTTATCAGATAACTAAAATTTTGCATTAGATCTAAATAATGGAGCTGCCTATGGTTTAGGCCAATGACATGTTGTTGTCAGGATTGTTCTACAGAGCCTGTGCAACAGGTCTGTAGGGCACTGGGAGAAACTGGTGGTGTATAGGTGTGATACCCGATCAATATACAGGTAGGATCAATCAGCCCAGAGCTGTTGAGTTTTCAATGGTACAATAGATTCCCACTCACTAGATACATGTACAATATTTCATTGTTTAACACAAGCAAACAGGTTTTAATAGTAACTTTAATTTGAAGGTAGTTTCAAAAAGTAGACAGAAAGTCAGAAAAAATATTTCCTGTTCCACAAACTGTACTAGTAACAATATATAAATCCACAGTGAACAAGTCAAGTGACATGCATCTAGGTTCTCAGCTATTTGGTCTGTGTTAATATTTCAGAGTTTTGATTACTGGTGATGTTTAATAGTGTTTCAAGGTCCAATATGTAGCTGTACTGGACTGGAGGATGAGCAGAAGGAGGGTAATAATTTACAGACATAAGATCTTTCCCGGTTTCCCGGGGAGACTCCCAATATCAGGGGTCTTTCTTATGCCTCACGCTGAGCACATCAATTCTCCCACTTTGATGTTCCTGACTTAATCTCACTCCTCTTAAAGACTGCCCCAGGCAGTAGCTACCAGCCGATCATTTGATTACACAATAAAACCTATTGCAAGTGACCAGCATCTGTGTGTGTATGTGTGCAGCTAATCAGAGCAGATCACTATCAATGAGTGTACCGAGTGTTCATTGGTCGAGACGATAATTTTGTGCCCCGCCTACCAGTGTAAGAACACAACCGCCACAAACTGTAATCCCTTGATTGACAATATAACCACACCCATTTAGTGAATGGCGGAGACCATGCCCAATCAGTGTCACATGTTTTATTTTCTAACATAACACTATGTTAAAAATGGAAGCAATGCTTAACGCAGGCATTGGGCTGAGCTTCGAAATTTTAAATGTTCAATAACAGGTTAATAGGGTGCTATTCTGTATTAACCTAAATGCAAGCTCAGGATAATTTTGACTGAACATCTTCATTTGTTTCCTAACCAAGTCAAGGTACTAATTTTCAGCATTATTACTCCCTTTGACAAACCTGCTGACGGCAAACAAGTACAATGATTTCCGTATACTTCGGTACTGTAAGAAAAATATGTAAATCAACACTACATAAAACTTGTAAATATGTAGAAAAATGGAAATGCATGCACTTGAATGCAGGCATCTAACATGTCAGCATAACTCAGAAACATTAACCAACTGACCTGCCAATGTGCCTTACAAACAAAAACAAACTAGTGCTAATTATATGTGTGACGTCATAGCGTCATTTTGTCAGCAGACTACAGCATTAACTTTGTAAAAACTGTGGCGCTTGCGTGTAATCATAAAACTTACTCTGTATTGATTTTCTTTTTCTTAAACTGTGTGTTGCTGTGTAAAATTTTACCATGTTAAGGTTAGTGTCTAAATTGGCGGCACATCCTGGAATTAGAAACCAAAGGGAGCGAACGAAGCGAGCATCCGTGGCTTCTATTTCATGAATAAGAACATATGACAAATTCCTATGAGCATTGCAACATATACCAACATTTGAAAAGGCACAGGACAAAGGTATTCACCAGACATGGGATATTTCCCGACTTCCCCGGGAGACTTCTGATATCAAGGGTATGTCTCATGCCTCATGCTGAACACATCAATTCTCTCGCTTTGATGATGCCAACAAACTAGCTACCAACCGATCATTTGATTTTGCAATGTAAATAACTGCAAGCAACCAGCACCTGCGTGTGTATGTGTGCTGCTAATCACAACAGACCACTGCCTTTTATTGAGCGTATCGCGTGTTCATTGGTCGAGACGATAATTTTGTGCATCGCCTACTGGTGTAAGAAGGCATCCATCATAAACTGTAATTATAATAATAAATGGAATGCTGCACATGCGAGAGGATGTGCTTTGACATTCTAGTTCTAGATAGAGATTGATCGAGGGAAAATGGACAAAGCGTTCCGAATTCCTAAAGTTTAGCGATTTACACATTTCCAAAGTATGGGTCCTATTTCGGTAAATGACGTTCTTTTTATTTTAAATATAACTGTAGCGAGTATGCAGATTGATTATATGTAAAGTTGTTCTTTGTATTAATATGTTTATAAATCTTATGAATCTTATGAAAACTTATGGTTATTTGCTTAAAATTTACTATTTTCTCTATTTCTAAAAATAGATTGATAGCATTTGTAGTGGCACGTTAAACAAAATATCAATTTACTCGCGCTCAGGTGGCAATCGTGGAATAGCGCAGTGGTTATGGACTTGTTCTGATGAAAGCGGTCTCCAGAGATCGAATCCCCTCTCACTTAAAGTTGTTTTTTTTCTGAGACTTTTTTTGTTCTTTGTTTTTACAATAAATATAATACACAAAACATTTAAACAGACAAAAAATATTAATCAGTAACAAATGTTTATTATTTTTTATTTCTGATTAGGATCATTGATTTTAATGTTTACTTAATAATTTAAATCAGTAATCTCTAATTTTCTTATAAATATCAATTTTCATTGTTGCGTCGCCCTTTGATGCTTTGCATAAATCCTTTTCTTGTGCCTTGATTGAATGGCGGAGTTCATGCCCATTCAGTGTCACTTGTTCTGTTTTCTAACACAACACTATTGAAAATCGAAGCAAGCTCAGGATAATTAGACTGAATTCAGAAACGTTTACCAACTGACCTGCGTATGTGCCTTAGCAAAAAAAACACACACAAAAAACAAAACAAACTAGTGCTAATTATATGCGTGACGTCATCGAGTCATAACGCCATTTTGTCAGCTGACTACAGCATTTGTTGAAACTGATGCGCTCATGTGTATTCATAAAAACTTTACTCTGGTATTGATTGTCTTTTTTTTAAACCGTGATTGCTGTGTAATGTTTTTCTGTGTTAAGGTTAAGGTCTAAATTAGCGGCCCAAATTAGAAACCAAAGAGAGCGAACGAAGCAAGCGTGGTTTCTATTTCATGAAAAAGAATATATGAATAAGTCCTATGAGCATTGCAACATATGCCAAAATTTTAAAAGGTACAGGACAAAGGTTTTCACGTGCATGTTAAATGTAAAAATAAATGTGATGAGTCATTTAACAAAATGAGCAAACATAACAGTTAAGCCTTAACGGCCTTGGAATGGTCAGTTGGTAAAGGGGACTGACTGGAAGAATCACCAATTTAGACTAAAAACCTATACTAAAAACATGTTGCTTGTAATTAACATGGTTGGAAATTAACATTATGTAAAAGTAATAATGTGTTTATGAAATTAACAGAAAAACAAGTTTGCATGAAGAGAGGAATGTATGAAACAATAAACACTGCTGAATATACAGAGCTGGCAGCATGTATTTTTGTGCATTTTGCAACTAAAACATCTTTGATTTTAAATATGTTAGGGGAAATAGGAGACAAATCAGCAAGGGTCACAGGAACCTTGGAACAGATCAAAGCTACGAAAAGGAGAACAGATTTTCACAACATTATGTTAAACTTACTTTGACATTAGCTTTTAAGAGGATACAATAGTGTTGTTTCCTTTTTGAAAAAAAAAGTACTCTTCCTGCAAATACGCACTTATCATAAAAGTAAAAGGTTTTAGTAATAGTTGATACCATCTCATTTTGTGCATGAATAATAACCATAGACACTTTTAAAACATATTTTCCATTTCAACTAGTTCAAACCAGTTTACATTATTAATCTTATGAGATGATCCATTGTAAAAAGAATTCATTAATTAATGTAAAATAATTTGAGCTTTTTTTGCTTTTTTTTATTGCATGTGACTTCTATATGTAACAAAATCTGGACAGTTATCCATTTACTACTTTGTAATAGAAAAATACTTGTTTGCTATTCATTCCTGATTAGTACAATGTCTTCAAGTATTCATAATTCACTTAACTTTAATTTGTTTAGGCAATAATGGTATCAGAGAATTTACCACTTATATTTTATAAATATCAAAACTCAGTAACTTACAAATTAAATAAACTATTTTTATGCTTGCATCCTCATCATTTCAAATTTAACATCTTAAAAAGTACATAAACATTTTTCAAAGATTTTATGCAAATTTGAATTTCACAGTAAAAATATATTTAGATCACTTTGGAAACCCTTCTTCAATTCATTAGTAAGTGCTGTTGACACTTCACTTGTTTATACCATGTTTGGCTGTTGTTGTTTTTGCAGGACACAAGCTTAAAACCAAAAAATACAATTTATGTCTAGAAAGTGAACTAAAATATCTTAGATATATTTCAAAATTCATTAAAAATATTGTAAAGAAAAAGATATCACTGAAATTACTATGATTATTGTTAAAAGACAAAAAATGCTGTTTTACAAATATAAATAAGCCACATAGTCAATTTAACGCATATTTACGGATTCCCTTCATGGCACTCCAATCTCCCTCTCTGGGAGCCTTAAAGTCTCCCTCTTTGGGACCAAGGAAAGATCACATGTCTGAATTTATGTAACAGTTAAATATGTGATCAAATTTCGACCCTCACTAACTTTGTTCTCACTAACTTTGTTTTGTTTTTGAGGCATGCATGGTTAAAAATAAGAAATATTTTCTTCTAGAATGTCATTATTAATTTTACTGTCATCAGCACTGGGCAGTGCCATTATAAATCCTTGATGGCATCATCAGTACCAGGTAATAGATAGTTTCCACATCAGTGAAAATCCCTTATCTTGGCAGTCATCTTTGATGGCAACTTCAAGGGATTTTCACATGAATTGTATAGAAGGGTAAAATTTATTTTCTTGTAATTTATACAAGAAAATACACCATTGGAAAGCTCTTGAAATTAATATTTTTAGAATACAATATTTTTACAATTGATAAATGCACACAGTATTGATACACAGAAATAAATAAAACTATTGGCTCATACTTTAAACAAAATGAACAGTGTATAATTTTCGATTGTATTTCTTTAACATTTTAAACTTTCAAAATATAGTTTTGATATTTGAAATACTTTATTACAGCTGTTAAATATGATATAAAATTCAGTAAAATAGACTGAAAAATAAAAAACACAGTGGTGAGTTTAATACAGCACATATTTCCCGATTTTGGCCTGCATTAGCTTCTGCCCACAAAGATGGCTGCCTTAAACTGTCTTATCAGTGTCGATGACATCACATGGAAACTATCTATAAGGTAAGGCACAGTGTGACAACTAATTATATTCCATGACAAAATTCAGTAGAAGTGGCTTAGACCTGATCCTCATTTACCTCAACTGATCTCAATCCTTCCCTTAAGTTGATTCTTCTTTCTAAATCCGACTGTATCAGAAAATCCCAAAAATTTTACAGTGCTGGAGCACTTAGTGATGGTGTTCTGTTAAATGTTTGGTAAATTCACTTAAGAAATGCTGTATGCTATGAATAATATTACACCCTATGGCTAACATTCATAAACTAACCTAGTGTTTTTTTTCAATATCCTGGTATTAAGTGTTTGAAAATGGGGGCTAAAGATGATTATGGTCAGGTAATACCCGGCAGTGCCTTATCTTTGTATGCAGCTTTAGACACTTACCTCACCCTCTGTTACTGTAAGGTTACTGATTAGTGTTTATGCAACATATTCAGATAAAAGTTATGAAAAGGCTCCGTTTTTCACATCATGGCTTTTGTATGTTAAGTTTGGATATACTCAAACCATGAAGCAGATTACAACAAGGCAGAATTGTTGATAAAGTGACACAGTTATATCAACCAACAGCTCAGCATGGTTTCTCTGTTAAACCTTTAATATTCAAGGTATGGTAATGATGTGATGACTTCAAAGGATTTGGTAATTTAACAAAACTGCTAGATCACATTATCGGGCTTATGTTTCATAAAACAAAAGTAACATTATAAATTGGGGCACTCATGCCAAATACATACAAGGTATAAAATATTTAACTTTACCAATGCATAAGCGCTCTCACTATATTCATCAACATACTGGCTCGGAAAGAGTAAAAGATGTTTAATGATTTTATTATGGTAAAAAGGAAGTGGTTAAACCAAAACGTATAAATTTGAATCCTAGAGAACAACCCAAACATTATTTGTTCAACAGATCAAAGACTCAATAAACAGACTTATAAGCAAACAAACCAAGAAGTAATGTGTATAGAACCTAATTCAAAGTTGAAACATCCATACCTCTGCAGATCATTTCATGCTTGCAACTTTGGGTAAACATCTGTCCATCAATATATTATTGGTAAGAGCTGTGAAGGTTCACCACTTATTACAGACACTCATGCATGAAAGCAGCGAAGCTTGTTGTTATTCTAACAAACTTTCAAAGGCACTGTGTGAAATCTAATTGAGGCAAAATGTAATGGGTCATCATTTATAATTGTATTGAGATATCATGTCATCAAACTTTATTAGTCTTGAGCATGATGCTATTGTCATAAGATATATGTTTTCTTTTTGACATTTTTTTCAGCGGTATCACTTTTAGGCTTCCCAATTAATTTTTTTTTTATACTATGCCCATAAGTCAAATAGACTTTGAGCAATTTTAGGACCTGTTTTTATTCGACTTATGGCTGAGGCAATACGGAAATTCCCACGGTAAATGTTTCAAAATCTCATTAATATTGATTTTTTTAATTTAAAAAAGTTACAGCTGGACACATGAATACAGGCATCTGAGCAGCCAGCTGATAACAATGATTCAAAACGTCAATCCAGGGCAATTTTGTCGGAGGGTTTAGGTATCTTCTAATGCATATATAGTAAATATTTAATTGAAATTGGTGAATATAAACCAATTAAGAAATGATAGTGATGCAAGCACTGTGGTAATAATTGCTTGGAAAAGTAGTTACATTTTGAGACAATAAAGAGTGGAAAAGTTAAACAGTCATTTATTTTTTGTTTAACTTTAGATAACAGTTCCTTCTCAAAATACACATCTACACCTGCAATGTTGTGGTCATAGGTTGTCACTAGTTTACATCACACACCTTAGTTACTGTAATGTTCTTAGTTAATGTGCACTTGTCAAGTTAGTAGTTATTCAACTATGATTTGCATACTGCTTTATAACAGATAAAACTCAGTGATATACAGTGATATATTTTGGATTTTCACAACTAGACCACTATTTTTACAACTTTGATCATTATTTTTTACATATTATTATTTTTCATTATATTTTCCTATTTAACATGCGACATTGATAATTTTCTAATATTTTCTATTCAACTGCCCAACAACAGTGAATTTCAACATTGTGAGGTCGTAATTTATCAATCGATGTATTTTATGAAACCCCAATCAGAAAGAGAACAGCTTCAGTTGAAGAAACAAGAAATGCCTGATACAGCCAATTACAGACAATAATTAAAGTTACAAATTGATACTGCTCACAAAAGCCAAATCAAAAGTTTATTAATTACCTCAGATATCCATAAGTGTACCAGGTCTAAACTATTATCAATCCATATATGTGTACCAATCACAATCCATAATTTGGTTGTTCACCTCAGCAAAAGTTTTGTAACAAAAATACTCATTACCTTTTTAAAATCACTTCCTGCTCAATTAACACAAATTATATGCTCTTTGGATATTTGAAAATGTCTCCTAAATTGACATTATGAATACCGTACTTACTCACTTATAAGACGGGGATTTTTCCTTTAAACTTCATGTTCAAAGTGTGGGGCTCGTCTTATAGGCGGGGTCTAGCGACCTGACAAAAAGTTTTCACATTGTTTTAGGGCCAAAACATACCACATAAACTTGTTAGCAGTTATGCAATGACCTGACGTGCCGTCATTATCAACCGCCGATATCTTACCTTTATTAAACTTTGAATTCTGTCTGTCAACGATTAACTGTCTTACATACATTTCCCTTTGTTCTGCATGAAACACAGCTTATTATCAATCAGTAAACACTGAGACAAACTTTCAACTTCAGTCTGCTAAATACACCAAACTGTAATTTACTTGGCGTTTCTGTGTAGACTTGCCTCATTACACAGGTCAAGTGACTGACTCTGAGATAAGCTGTTGTCAAGGTGATATTGATAGGAGCAGTTTGACAGTGAGGAAGTGAACGATGTGTTTTTATAAGCAGCTGCCAATTACATTTCTCCATGAAATTATTGATTGGTGGCACTGTTCCCCGATATATCGTGTATTGTCATACCAGATTTGGTGACGTAGATCAAAGAAATTAATGCCATGCCGCCATGAGCTACAGGATAGCAGAGCAAATGACACTAGATACATCCTGCAACGTGTGAAAATTACAGTCACTTTTTACCAATTAACCCTTTTGTTGAGACAGCATGACCGGTCGACTCTCTCTTCATTTTTTCGCCTCGTCTTATAAGCGGGTAGAAGCAGAAACCGTCAATTTCACAGGTGAAGTAGGGGGGTCATCTTATAAGCGAATAGTAAGTAAGTAAGTACGGTATATCATTAAATAGCTGTTTGCCCAGGAAGATAGAGCACCTTTCACTCTGGAGCAGGAGGGACTGATCTCTGGATTTAGTGGTGACATATTTCCAATTCTGGTAACTGTATTCCGCTGTGTATAACACACATATTATCAAGTTCCTGATTTACTCGCTAGTATGTGTGCGCGGTATGCATAAAAAAAAAATGTCAATGTTCTATTGGTCTATTAGTATACAGAGACTAATAATTTTTACACATTGCAGGATGTATCTAGCAGATGTTAACCTCCCATCTGCGAGAACATCCTGCATCGTGCAGTGGCACGTTATTATTTTCTTTGATCTACCTTCAGATTGGGGAGTCTCTAGCTTTAACGGGTGCCTAAATCTTGATCAGAACAGTGCAGGGTCCTTGTTTACATGCCGCCAATCACTTTTTTCATGGAGAAATTTAATCGGCTGCTGCTAATAAAAGCACATCATTCACCTTGACCTCAGAGTCAATCAACTTGACCTGTGTAATGAGGCAAGTCTACACAGACCCCCAGACTTGATGACGTAGATCATAGAAACTTATACTGTGCCGCCACGCGATGTAAGATGTTCTAGCAGATGGAAGGTTACCACCTGCCAGATACATTTGGCGATCCTGTGATGTGTGAAAATTACTAGTCACTGTATACCAATTAACCCTTGTGTTGAGACAGAATGTCTGATCTCTGCTCCTATTCATTTTTCTCACCTCGTCTTATTATTTTTATTATTAAATGCGCCTTATACACAGCGGAATAGGGTACTTAAAGCTGGGCATCAAGGAATTACATAAGAATATATAAAACTATATCTAAAATTTGTACATGCAGAAGATAATGATGCAGGATGACTAGGTAACAAAATTGGGAACCCCAACAAAAGACATGTGATCTTCCCTTGGTCCCAAAGAGGAAGTCTTTCATGCAAATTTGTTTTTGTGTTTTTATATATAAATCAGTACTTGTACATTTTTACTTACATCTATAAATGTTAATTTAATGCTGCATGTTCTTAGTATAGGTTTTGAGTCTAAATTAATGATTCTTCATGGAACAGAAAAGCATGGTTGCTCTCTACACTCATTCCTATTGGTTTTGAATTCCATAAAGAACCACCAATTTAGACACTAACCTAAACATAGTAAAACTTAATATAGAAAACAAGGTCAAGAAAAACAATACTAGAGTAAGTTTTATGCGTATACAAATGTGTGTCAATTTCAACAAATGCTACAGTCTTCTATAAAGAGGCATTATGATGTGATGACTTCACATATGTAATTAGTAGTTTGTTTATTTGTTTGTAAGGTCCATAGGCAGAAGGTCAGTTGGTAAATGTTTTGTGAATGCTTCTGTCAAGTTAATAGCATTTTAGTGTTTCTACATGTTTACTTGTTTAATGTACTTAAACATAAAGGAAATCAGTGTTCATATCTGCAGTCAAGATGTCCATCGCACAAAAGAAAAATGCTGGAAATGATTAACTCGACCGGATTAGATAAAAACTGATGACTTATTATCAGTCTTATTATCCTTGGCTTGCATTTGGGTAAATGCAGATAGTTCTCATAGCACCCTAATTATGGGATATTGTACATGTCAAATTTCAAAGCCCAATCTGATGCTTGAGTCCTCACATGTGTTAAGCATTACTTCCTGAAACCAACATAATAATGTAGTGTTAGAAAATGAATATCTGACAATTATTGAGCACGCTCTCCGCTATTCTTTACATGGGAGTGGAAAATTTGTCAATCAGCGTTAGAGTTTATGAAAGTATTCTCTTGCGCTAGTAGGTGGGGCACATAATTATCGTCTTGACCAATGAATGCTTGGTACGCTTAATGATGGACAATGATCTGTTCTAATTAGCTGCAGACATACATATGCACAGGTGCTGGTTGCTTGCATTTTGTTGTAAATGGTTGTCCAGGCCAATTTAATTGATGTTTTTAGGGATTTTACAGAGATTGAGTCTGTTTGGGAGATGAAAGTGGTAGATCACATGGGCTCTGCATGCGACAGAAGATGGGTCCTGTAAAGCAGTATCTTTAGGGGATATAGGCCATTCAACAAGGAACAATCTTGAGAAAGAAAAAGTACCTTTCTACTATGATCTCGGAGAGAATTGGCTCATCATAAACAGGTTCCGGGGAAGGGTTCTTCGGGGCCGATTCTTCAGCCGATTTGTCTTGCATTTCTGTAGACTCAGCCTCTTCCGCCTGTGGCGTTTCGTTTGAACATATGTTTGTTAATTCATCTTCCAGCTTTTTTGCACTTCTTTTCTCCCCCTTTTCCCCTTTCTTCGATTTTCCATCGCTTTTATCCGCTTTCGTTACCATGTTGAACAACCACCGTAAACAACCGCAACACCGCAGTGGAACGGAAGCAGGTTTACTGTTTTTTAAAGTAAAAATATTTTTTATTGTAACATCTTACAATATTGTAAAAATGAATCGATAAATTGTTGTGGTATTTTTGTACGATTTGTTAAATTTTATTTAAATATATAATTGTTTGCTGAACCGGTGAACGGGTAAATATTCCTTCATGTGATTTGTCCCACCCCCGTACTCGCATTGGTTCCTCTAATAGATAGTTTCCATGTGATGTCATTGACACTGATAAGACAGTTTAAGGCAGCCATCTTTGTGGGCAGAAGCTAATGCAGGCCGAAATCTGGAAATATGTGCTCTATTAAACTCACCACTGTGTTTCTATTTTTCAGTCTATTTTACTGAATTTTATATCAAATTTAACAGCTTTTATAAAGTATTTAAAATATCAAAACTATATTTTGATAGTTTAAAAGGTTAAAGAAATACAATCGAAAATGATACACTGTTTATTTTGATTTAAGTATGAGCCAATAGTTTTATTTATTTCTGTGTATTAATTCTGTGTGCATTTATCAATTGTAAAAATATTTTATTCTAAAAATATGAATTTCAAGAGCTTTCCAATGGTGTATAGCTTTTAATTTTCGGACCACAAATGAAGAAATTAACAGAAAATAAAATTTTACCTTCTATACAATTCATATCAGTGGCGTAGCCAGACCGAAATCAATGTTACGCACCAAAGGGGGTGGGTGTGGGAGGGTGTGTTTACCCCCTCCTGCAGGTGGGGGTCCGGGGGGCCTCCCCCGGGCCGAAAAATGGTTTTGGAGATCGAAATGGTGAGCTCTGGGGTATATCCAGGCCACAGATGCTGGTCTTTTATAATGCAATTTTAGATATAGAGTCTAGCCTAAGTTAATATATTTTAAGTCATATTCTGTCGTCAGGCGCGGAGCTACCTATACGAAAAATACGCATTTGCGTACACATCGTCGGAAAATGTGAAAATTATAAAACGGCGAAACTTACAATAAAACCTTGAGTAGAGGTATACATGTTTATTTTATCAATAAATCGGAAATGTAAAAGGTAGAAACGTGTCAAATGTTTGTTAACAATGGGTAAAAAAGCTCCATTTGGAGATTTTTGACCCACCGTAAACCAATATTTGTCAAAAAAATCTTAAAAACGTCATCTGGTTTATGTAAGATTTAGCTCCGAGTAATGTAAATAACCGTTTACAATACTGTTTAGCTTAAACCTGAGAAATAAGGAGGTCATATTCACATTTTATTACTACAAACACATGTCAACAGAAAGTGCAAAAGCTCCATCTGAAGATTTAAGACCCCAGATTGACCGGCATTAGGTAAAAGCTCTAACCAAAACCCTATAATTTGCTTTCAAAATGTTCGACTTTTCTCAGGCTTTATTGTATTCTTGAAACTGGTTGTTCTAAATTGTATTGGTTAACCCTTTACCTCATAAAACTCATATTTATGTCTTTACAAACTGAAAAGACCCCAATGAAACAGCTCCCATTTTTCATCAGCGTCTGCACGGTTTGCTTTGTTAAGGATATCACTTTGAATCACGGCTACAAGGTAAGCAATAGAAATTCAATTTTAAAAAAGTAAGTATTTATTTGAAATGCACCAATTATTATTTATGAGGGTCAAAACAATTTTTTTTTCTAATAAGGGAAAAGGTTAACAAGGCGTTTTTGCCATATGTCATTGCTGCAGTGTCGCTAGGATGTTGTACTGAAAACACTCATTTGGACACATGAAACAAAGAAACTGTTTGAGTGTATAGATGGGATCCGTCTTTGTATGATCGAGTCAGTTTAATGGAGATCTCACATTTAGTTAACTAACGTTTGACACCACATGTCGCAATAAAGTTCGTCAATAGCATACATTACACGTTCATTTCGGTAACTGATAAAACCGAGATTGCTCTGAAGTACGATGCAATGCATGCGTTGCATTTATAGCAAGAGATTACATACATGTATCTTGCGAATTCCTAAACAAATCACGTGTTTTCCCATTTCTGTGGCGTACGTTTCACTAAAAAACTTATGCAAATAGTTTGCGTAACTCAAAACAAGGTGCTCGTTTCACTAAACAATTTACGCAAAATTCTTGCGTAACTCAAAATGAAGTAGGTACGATTTTTTAGATACCGAACTGTTGTATACAGCAAATAGCTAGATCAGAAACCACGTTTTCAGCGCGGCTTCTAATCTTGCTATTCACTGTTTACACTGAATAATGACTGAGTAATTGTGGAAAGCTGGTTTTGCAATAAGTATTAATAAGTCGTTTATCTGACGTATGTTGGAAACGGTAAAAAATTCGATCAGAAGCTGCATGTAATCTGGCTTTTGATTAAGCAATTCGCTGTTTACGTGAAATAATTATTTAATTGTTGTGGACCGCCGTTTAAGAATCAGTTGTCTTGAAAAATGAGAGCTAAGCGCCGTTGCTTCCTTTCGGCAAACCGGTCAACTACTGTAGCTGCGCTCAGCTCGCGATCTCGGTGTATGTGCAGAAGACCCAGTCCAGACAAACGATTAGTTGTCATCGTGGATCGCAGGTATGTCTTCAGGCGACGCATACTGCTGAAAGACCTCTCCGCAGACGCAGTAGAAACTGGCATTGCCAAAAGCAAATGGAAGCATCGGGCAACATTTGGGTAGAGGTCCTCTGGTAAAGCGGCCACTACATCTTGCAGACACTCTGTGGAGTTAGTGACCACCTGGTCGCACCGAGTCTTCCATCTTTTGCATTCTCTGTAGAATGTGCCTCTGTCATCGTTAAGATCTGGGCTTGCTGCGTCGAAGATATCATCGATCTGCTGGTCGGTTATTGCACTGATTCGTGATGGCAGAAGATGTTGGATGCAATATCGCTCGTTTCCCTGTAGTAGGCGCGAGTCTAATTCAGCCAACAAATGGTCGACGAACGGCAGATACATATTTATCCGCCAATACTCGGATGCGTTTGCAGCTGGGGCGTTGGGGCGGTTTGCCTGTCGACCAGCACGTGGAAAGGTTGGCAGAACATCTATGGACTGTGCCATTTCTGCCGCTTTCTCATAGAGCGCCTGCCACACTAGGGGGTCGTTCCTCTCTGCCTCTACCTGCGCTTTAACGACTCCAGCCTCAACTACAGCTTGCAGTAGATCGCATGATGGAGACTGCAGCTGCTTGGAGAGCGCCACGCACGCTGATAGCACATGCTCAACAGCAACTAATGTTATTACAAAACTGAACTGTGATACTGCAGCTTTAAACGCTACCGCCTTGGCATCGTTATTCTGACCTAATTCATCCAGTGTTCGTACCACGGTGCCGAATGCAGCTTTGAAGGTGTACAAAGCGTCCGCTCTTGCTGCCCACCTTGTCTCGCACAACGTCTTTAGCTTTGTCCTCCTCTCCATTTCAGCTCGGTCCGCGTCATTCTCACCCAACACCTCCTGAAATCGAAGCAGCCGCTTCGCAGAGTAGTCGAACGCAAACGCAACCTCTTGAACGATCTGCATCATGTTTCGTGGATGTTGCTCTTTTGAGGCGTGTATTATAGTCAAATTCAGAGAGTGGGCTTTACAATGCGTGTAAGTGGCGCGTGGGATCAGTTGTTGAATTCTCGTCTTGACTCCACGATGAATGCCGGACATATTGGCAGCGCCGTCGTATCCCTGGCCTCGCATATTGTCAATGTTGACACCGGCTGCCGTTAACTGGGCAATAAAAGCTGCGGCTAGTGACTCTCCTGTTGTCGAGTCGCATTTGGCGAAACCGATAAAATCTTCCAAAATCTTTCCGCTGCTGTGATCAAAGTACCTAAAACATACATGTAGGGATACATACATACACGTTAGGGATTTGAAAAGCTAACGCGGTTCAACCCGTGTTGATATCGCATCATTGACGCTTTAAAGACCTTGCAACGCAAGAAATCGCGAGATTTTGTTAAAAACATTTGTACTAAAGTTCCGCTTTCAACACGACAACTAGTATAAAGAGACTGTAAACGATTGCTGTCATTATGTAAAATGCTTATGCTTTTCTGTTAGCCGTAGCAAACAAACTCTATGTTTCCCAACGAAATACGTGATGTATACACAATTAATATAATCAATTGTTCAAACGTTATTTGTTTTTTAAAAAATCTGTTTAAATTAATAAAATCGATGAATGAAATCGAAAGCTATAGAAAACATAATTCACTTATCCACTGACAAAACTCCGATGTCTTTTGTAGCTTCACTTGTATTCAAGACTTAAAAAGCATTCACACCGAAGCAAACAGAGCAGACCCTGATGAAACATCTATAATAGGAGCCGTTTTATCAGGATCTTCTCTGTTTGAAAATGTGTGAATATGAGTTCCCATTGGGTAAAGGGCTAAATAGAATTACAGTTGTGTAACATGTACTAGTTTTGCAATTGACTGATAGAAGTTGGATGTCAGATTTTACATTTACCTAAGAACCAGAGCCATCTGTTCCATCGTTGCAGCGTCCGTAGCCTCGTCGGCGATAAACCCAAAAAATGGGGCTTTGTTACACGCGGACACTATTTGGTTTTTCAGAAGCTCTCCGCAAATACTGATTATTTCATTTTGTATGGTCGGAGACGTGTATTTGTTCCGTGAGCTGCAGTTCTGTAAGTGGTCTGCGAGAAGGCTGTTATCTTGAGCTTTGAATTTCAACAAAGCAACAAAGTTACTTTTGTCTTCATCGTTGCCGCGAATAGCAATATTTTGTTGCCCGCATAAAATTATCGTGTCCACTATTGCTGTAAGGATACGCCTATTTTGCTCAACCTGTTCATCATGGGCCTTTGATATACTACTCAAGATGTCCTTTTTCTTGCCTTCCAAGATCTCCACAAAGTTGTGGGCAGCTTCACATGAGTCGGAGTGCAAGGGAGACGATGCGTGCGACTTAATCAGTTTTCCGATGTTGCTCGGATCCGTCACAGGCACTGCTGTTAAAGATCGTTGTTTGTCTTGAGACGTTTTTCCTGCAAATAGGTAGCAAGGCGCACAATACACACCTTCCTTGCTCACTGAATACCGCAGCCAGCTGTTGCTGATAAACCAGTGACACTGGATTTTTCTGAATTTGCCGCCCACGAATCTGAAACATAACGCATGTTTTGTATAAGAATGTTATATTTAATAAGAAAAAAAAAAACAGAAGAAGGTGCTTGTGAGGATCGAACCACAGACCTTCGGATCAGCAGTCATATGCTCTACCTTTACACTACAGCGCTTTCGAAAATATGAAGTTTATAACTACTATATGAATATATCTTATGTTTAATATGACTCAATCACATTTAGAATCGGCTTTTAAGTTTTTTTTTCATATTGTACAACTTTCAATAAGATGTTGCTTAAAACTTAAATATAAATATATATGATATAAAAAATCTAAAAAACATAAAAAATTAGTTAAAACTTAAATTGTAAGGTAGTCCTATTGCAGGGTATTAAAATCGATAATTCATAATAAAACAGAGTTAAAATCTACCTTTCCGGGAATTTATACTGATGCACAGCATCCCACTTCGACGTCAGCAACGATTTCTTCTCGGAGACCTCAAGACTACCCTCATCCGAACGAGAAAAGACATCAGGATATGGCGGATCCGCAGATTTACATGTGTTTTCATTAGAAGCCATTTTGAAAAAAAGTGCGTCAAAAACTTCAAACAAAGGGCAAGCAACTCTTCCGTTGCTAAGAAAAATGGGCTGTTTCATACTTACCTTTCTTTATTTGTAAAACAGTTTCCAACGTGCTGAACATAGACAGCAAACTAGCCACACAACGTCCGAGTTCATTTTTTTTCAGATTTTGATGTGCAAATGATTACATTTCCCCTTACAGCTAGGCTAGTCCACCATTGCCTCGAAAAACCTTACCCTCCCTCATAAAAATTTTCAACTTTTATTGCATTTTTGGCATTTTTATTTTTTTCATTTTTCAAATTGATGTTACGCACGTGCGTACGTGCGTATCGCTGGCTACGCCACTGCATATGAAAATCCCTTAAAGTTACCATCAAAGATGGCTGCCAAGATAAGGGATTTTCACTGATGTGGAAACTATCTATGTGTTGGGTTTGGATTTCAGGCTACATGTAGGTTAGGTTAATGCATGGTTAATGTCTTGATTCCATTAAGATACATCTACGAACATTTCGTTTCCGCCAAGGTCATTAACAATAAGATTTCGCAATGACCATAATATTAAATGGGACCTCCTGGGGTATTTTTCTGTAAGAATACACACACACACACACACACACAAACCACACACGCACACACACACACACACACATATATATATATATATATATATATATATATATATATATATATATATATATATATATATATATATATACACACACACACACACATATATATATATGTATATATATATATATATACACACACACACATACAGTAATGGTTTAACAATTTGCTCTTCGTGTCTATCAATTCAAGTTTGTTTTTGGTGGTACAGGCCGGGGAAATCATTCGCGGAAGCTTGTACATTGCCACCGATATTTAGTGCACTCCTGTGGAAGTCTGTAACGGAAATGTACTTTCGGTTTCGATGTCAGCACTTATGACGGAGCGATTGACGTAAAATAAAATTGCATTAAAATACGAGTCCTCTGCAAAACAATCTTAAAATGGAAGGGCTTAACATGTTTGCCAATTTTCTTAGCATGACAGTCGTCACGCTATGCTTGGTGATGAAACTTCCCCAGATATGGTCTGCAATACGGTCAGGAGACACGAAAGGAATTTCGCTCAGCAGTGTCCTGTTGGAGCAATCTGGGTAAACCACAAACGTACAAATCGTTATTATAAATAATAAAAGAACGGCCTGATATGGCTGCACATGGACATGTATATATATTCAAGCCAAGTCAACTGATTATCAATAACAAACCAAGTGGGAGATAAAGCATGGGACCTCAATGGTAAATCATATAACCTAGGAACAGTTAATGTAAAATATTGTTTTCTGGCAGCAAAGGTTACTTTATTGGTAATGAACACAGTATGATAAATTGGACCTAACCAAACAAACAGCCTTTGGCGCAAAAGGCCTGTAATTTCACCTGTGGACCAATTCTCGAGACTCTGCGCATCTAAGGCATCTTCCCTATGTTTGTTTTTTTCTAATTTACATTGGATTATTAAAGTTTGATGACATTTTAATTTAATGTTTATAGTTAAGAAGTGAGAATTTTTGGATAACAGCATACAAGTCAAGTGTGCTAAAGCAGGCTGGCCTATTTTTAAGTATGACCTGTATTAGGGATTAGTAACACTTCACACTTTGCCTTTCCTTGATTGGTCACAGTTAGCTCAAATGAAAGGAGGTGAGATTCACGGTTTGCCCTCATGCGGCATAAGATCTTCACACATCGCCCTTTTTTTCTTAACATTAGTCATGAATAAGAACAACACTTGTTCAATTTTGTTTAGTGTGTCATTTTAAACTTTAATTTATGTTAAATCTACTTGAAGGGCATTTGAAATAATGCACAAATCATGAAATAGACTTAGTGTCTCTGGAAACATAGTTTTAATATTATGTTTGAAGAATAAAAATTAGAGAAAACAAAACTTAATACCGGGACTAGAGGATTATATAATAAATTAATTGAATTAAAATCTGACAACCATTTAAAAATATTAACAAGGAGGTGCACACTTACATAGTTGTAATTGAATAACACATTCAGTATTCAAATGTAGTAGAGCATTTTACATAGATTGTATCACTACATTGTTAACGAACTTGTAAATGATTAATATACAGGACTTGTTATCAATAAAGAATAGCGTGTGTGCTATCATCACAATAATTATGCTTTTCTTGAATTGTTGTGCAATTATGAAATAACTACATACTCCAAATTGTCATGAGTGTTAAAACCCTATTAAAGTAACAAAATATGTATGCAAAAATAAGTAACAGCAACACCCTTGCAACAGCGGAGTCTCATTAAAATACAAAAATAAAACATGGTTTAATTCATTTTTATAAATAAAAAAAGGAAGATCACCATGTTTTAGTAATTTATTTGGAATGTGTAACATGCCCGTACATGTATAGATTTTTTTGTTATCCAGATTATAACTTGTTTATTTTAACACATTTTTATGTGAAGTAACATTGCATTTAAACCAAGGAATAGTTACGATTTGTATTATTTTTATTCAGCTTAAGACCTTTTCCTTGGTTACGGCAAGTTAAAAATTAGAAAAAGTAGATTTTTCTAAGAAGTATCAACAATGCTCATAATATAATTTCCAGTATATGAAGACAAACAAAACAAAAAATCCAATGTGAATGCCATAGAAATAATTATTTACAAGTATACATTTTTGACTTAATTTTTTAATTTAAGATTTAAGGTTTAATTATGACTTATAAATATCCATCAGAAGGCGACATGTTATTTAGCAAGAGCGAAGTGTGAATCACTTCTGGGTGAACCCTGAGTAGTCAAGAGAGTACGAAGTGTGTAATGGGTGAAGTGTTATAATACCATATTAAGTAAGGTCCTGATAAAAGTTTAACAGTTTATTTTCAATACCACTGAGCATTAAGCTCTTGTGTACCAACAAACAGTTAAAACAATAAAGTGTGAAGACAGTTATTGTTAAAAAAAGAACATTCCAAGCCATATAGTACTAAAAATTATTCTTCTTATATAAACATGTATATTAACAGATGCCACCCTTATTCATATGCTGAATGCCAATTAAAACCTGATTGTAAGGCTAAACAAAGAAAATGACCTAATTAATTGAAGGTGGACATATTTGCATATGAACACATGCCCTCCAAAACTGTTCAGATATAATGTATGTAAGCTCCTATCTATGCTGAAATCTACACCGCCTTGGACATGAAAGGTTATGTGTCAAAAGCCATATCTCTTGGCACAATGGGCAAGTTGGATCATCAATCACCTTTCACTGGTGCAGGTTAGCTGGTGTAGGCAACAGATCATAGACAAACCACAAGAGGAATTTAAGCTGTAGTGACTCATATATGTCCACAAATATTGACATCTTAGAGTTTCCCTTGGCAAAACTTTGTTACGTTTCTTTTAGGTCCTAGTTGTACTGCTTTTGCAGCTTTGTTTGACCTTGTCTTAAACTTGTCTGGTATCTCCCACCTTTGATGCTGACTTGTAGCTAATCCTTCTCTTTCCTTCTAATTTATTGTAGAATGCCTTGGCGCTTTAAGCTGTTCTCAGCCTGCACAACAGATGGCTTGATAGATCTTTCTTGTCATAATTCATCTGTCATATTATTATCTACCTGTGAACATATTTTGTAGGTATTCAGTGATGCTGTCCTACAGCTTTGCCATGGAATATCCTGTGGCAAATTATCTGGAATCAGGACTGTTGCTCATTCAAAGTAGGTTTCAGTTTTTTCAATTATAAGTTGAATGATAACAGATGTTACACAACTGTCTTTTTACACAAACATCTAACCAAAGTGAAATGTGCAAGACACTTTTCTTAAAATAGATGTGGAAATGTAGAATAAATCTGTAATACCATGTGGCTTAAAGCCTTTTTAGTAATGTTTTGAATGTTTTAAAGTAATTACACACACACTTATTTGTGATCAGTGCTAAGAAGTAAAATGAAAACATTGCTTTAATTTTGTTTTGTTTATTGTACCATTCTGTTTGAAACATTCATACTTGTACTTGTTTATTTTATATAAATTTTTATTGCAGATTTTTTCATGCTAGCCATTATCATTCACACCAGAGACCTGCTCTCACCAAAAGTTTGTGTTTACTTCATCATGTATCCTTGATATTACAATAGGCCTTCTGAGTTGGTTAAACAATGGATATTTATTATAGTGAAATTTATCTACTTTCCTTTGTATGTTTGTTTCCAATTATTCAAATTATGTTTGTGTAATGGGAACAGCATTGTCAAAAGAATGTACACAGTCTACAGCTGATCTGAAGTTTGTTTTACTAGGAATGTATCATTTCTTAATGCAGTTTATTTTAATCAGAAACCTTTGCATGATTGTACATTTTCAAAAACAAAATAAAACATTAGATGTTATGTATTATAGCTGAGTGGCAGAATTATTATTATTTTTACCTCAATTATCAATATTTATAATCCATAACACCTATTAAGATATTTTATAGTTTATCTGTCGATAGGATACCGACTGGTTCCGGATGTCATCCTCACCTCAGTCATTGTAGGTATCACATATTATCACATAACCTATAGACACTTTCTTTAGGGGGCTCCTGTGGTATAGTGGTAGAGTGGCCGACTTGTATCTCCTCTGATTGCTTAGCCTCTCATTGCGTGGGTTCGAGTCCAGTTCAGTGAAGGACTTAATGTGGTAAGGTCTTCCAACTGACCTGCGGTACGCCCGTAATTTGATCCAGTCATTTGTTTGGGGTCTTCCACCACCTAAAATAGCTGGACGTCGATATAATAATCATAGTTGGTCGCTGCAATGATTTAAAAAACAAAACACTTTTTTAACTGGACCTTTTTAACTGGTCTGAAAATTCCAGTCAAAATAACTTAATTAGTCCCCTACCGATGTTTACACCGGAGGGGACTATAGGTTTTACAGTCCGTCCGTCCGTCTGTCTGTCTGTCCGCTAAAAATCTGGATCCTTCGATAACTTAAAAACTATTAAAGCTAGGCGCATGAAACTTGGTATGTTAATAGGTAGCAATGTGTACAATATGTACGCGCAACATTTGGGTCGCTACCTTGAAGGTCCCTGCAGCAAAATCGTGTCCGCCCCATAACTTTGTTATTTGAAGTCAGATTTTACAACTATTTTACAGAAATGATCACCATATTGAGATGATATGTTGTGAACAAATTTGGGTCGATACCTTGAATGTCAAGGTCACAGCATGACCTTGCAGCAAAATCGTGTCCGGCCCATAACTTTGTTATTTGAAGTCGGATTTACAACTATTTCACAGAAATGATCACCATGTTAAGATGACGTGTCGTGCACAACATTTGGGTCGCTACCTTGAAGGTCAAGGTCACAGCATGACCTTGCAGCAAAATCGTGAAGTTTTGGATAGCGCATTCAGGTGCACTTACCTTAAATGATGGTGCATTAAGGTGCTCATACCTTAAATAAAGGCCAAAAATAAATGTCATGATAAGTTAACAATTATTTAGGCCAGGTGAATTAAAAAAAATTATGTGAACCCCAACTACTGTAGATTTCCTTGTTTATTACTTCATTTTTAAGCCATAATTATACAAATACAGACTTCAACCTCAAATTAATTATAAATGGCAATAAACAGGAGCATATGATAATTAAAAAGCTTTTTGAGGGACCGGTAGGGGACTACTTTATTGCCCGTTATACTATCAAATGCTTGTTTTTACCAGTTTTTACCAGTCTATGAATAAACATTGGAAAATTTCATTTTAAGATTGGTATCCTTCCTCTTCCAGTGGCTGCACCTTGAAAAAAGTTGAACATGTCAATTTGAGAGACTTTAGAGTACATACATAAGAGCACACATGTGCTTCATCACATATATGCAGTAATTCAGTGTTATTTACAATAATATGAATAAATTCTGAGTTTATTGTAAGCAAACTAAGTGACAAATATAAATCAGATGCACTCTAAATTTGTGGAATATTTAATTAAAAATATATTCTTTATGCAATAATATTTAAAATATGAACATAACTTATATGTGGATCGAATTTTCATCAGAATAGTGCAAACAATTTCAGTGATATATGACATTTTCAGTGGCTGTTTGTTAACACCATTCCCTTTTGTTCAATGAACAAATTAATCATTCATTTAGAAAAAAAACTTTTTAGCACTTCTCAGTCATTGAGGAATATATTCTGACTGTATTTCAAACAAATCCAATCAATCCTGTGACCTTTAGTTGCATAATTCCTAAAAATGATGACATGCTACACATCACTACTTAATAATGACAAGCTTTATACCAACCCAGTAACAAAAATAAGAAGCTATAATATATTTATTTTGGTACTTTACAATATCTCTAAAATAGATTTTTTGATGTGATCGACCACAGAAGCTTAACAGAAAGTTGGATCTTTGGCCTCATTCATCTTCATCCTATGGCAGACCGTAGTGTATGAAAGTTGTACATGGCCTGTAAAGTCTATTAAATGATCATTTGGTTTACTACACACCATTGGATGACTTTTAAGCTGATAACCTTGGAAGTTCTACTGGCTTGGCACATATGTCTGGTCATAAGTATTTGGTGATACATATATGTTATGATTCTATAATACTACTCAGCTGGTCTGCTTAATGCTGACATGCCATTATTGACCTTGGCTTCTGCCTTGTTCAGTTTTTAAGTGCCTATCACATAATGTATATCTGTTGAACAGCCTAAAAGTGTATTTATGCCTCTATATTTCCTCAGTCCAGGTCTTGTTATCATAAGAACGATCAGCAACTTGCTTATGCCGTAAGAGACTGATACCCATAATTGGATATTGACAATCCATATTCTGTTATTGCATTCACTTTTACAAAACCCTTTTGCGCACAAAGAAGGGAAACCTTAAGTTTCTGACAAACAAATCTGACCATTATCTGAGAGCCTTTTAGTAAATTCCAACTATCACAACACCAGGAACATCATATGGTCGAACAAAGTCATCCACCACCTTCACCACCATTTTCCAAGTTTTTACAAACCGACAGCATATGCAGTGATCCACATCTGTTGTTACATGATTGCTTGGATGGTTGTCCACCATATATTAAGGTGTTATTAGAACAACTGTAAGATAATTTGACCAGTCCTTGTTGGTAAAGGTTCCGGATTTTACCTTCTGTGTTAAAACTATCTGTAGCTATCCCAAGTCATACTCACTGCTGATGATAAACAAACAAACAAAAAACAGATGTGGATAGCAACAATAACAAAATTATTGTTAAATGATTTTATGTTTAGTCATTATCATTGTAAAAACCAATGTAGGAATTGACTGGTTGGATATCTGAGCTACTGTACTACACCAGACCTTAGCCATGTCTTACTGATCTCTCTACTCTGTCTATAGCTGCTAGCCACCCCTCTATCAATGTCAAGTAAACTGGCGCAGATTGCAGAGCTGTATAGAACCAAAGACGCAGGACGTCTCAGTGCAGCAACATGGAGTATAGCTGCCTATGGGTGCTATGGTAACTGAGTTTTGTCTTTCTATTCAGCTCCTAAAATCTATGTGTTCATGCAGAAGAGCCACCTCAGTTAGAATCACTGTCTTGTAACTCAACTGACCAAACTAACTGATCAAACCTCAAGCTAACCAGAGGAAAACATTGAGTGTGTTTTTGTACAATTTAATATTTGATTAATGTTATTGTTGCTATTATTGGTTAGGTTAATACATCCTTTGAGTAGAGTACAATATTTATCTGGTAAAATATTAAACATTATATACATGCAAACTTGCTATTTTTATCTGTCAAGTTGAACAATGTATTCAACTGTTTTATGAAAATGATCTGTTTTCTGTTGCTGTTTTCTAGCACGAATCGTCACCAATCTAGTTCAGACAGGGGACCTGGGAATATTGGTCAACTTTGCCTCTGGGGCTCTCCTAAATACAACAATTGTGGCCATGATACTCTACTACACTCAGCAGAACAGAAAGAAACTCTACTAAACCACTTGTACCACTAGCACACATTTATCATTTGTGTAGATCCAGATCTGCCAGTTCTGTAAGAGCCACCTGATCAGGATCAGTACTGTTTGCTGCGACATCTAGCAATATTTTAGACCTTGCACATGTAATTTTAAGGGCAAATAACTCAGATTTTGTATTGGTTCAAATTAGATTTGGAAGGTTGAAGGCTTAGAGCAAAATGTACTGTGTTGTGCATGTGATATATTCTCAGATATATTTTATTCCCATATAAGTGCCATAGTGATACATTGAATGTACATGTTATTACTGTCTGTTTTTCTACATTTTTTTTTCTTCAGGAAACAGTTTGGCTGATTTTTATTCTTTTGTAGAAATTGGGTTTTCATATTAAAATCATAGTTTTATACATATTAATTGCATGATTGTTAACAGTCAAAAGTATGATGTATCACTTAGCAAAAGGAAACTTAAACATGTTTTAAGGCATTAAATGATACAGCTTGTTGGATGCCACATTATATCAGGTACTGTATATGTTATGGTCATTTCTTTAATTTTGATGTAGAAAATTTTGTGTGTGTATGTGAAATTATTTACTTGAAAGATTGTTAACACAAAAAAGCATGCCTGACTAGGGCATTTCAAAACATATTTCAAAACAAAAGTAAAAATCAGCGATTGTGCCGGCTAGTCATATACGTTAATTTTTTTATTTAATGTTTAAGGATATTATATGTACATGGCTGTCAATATTATTTTCAGTTGCCTTAATTATTCAGCTATAGAGCATCAAGTTCTGGTCTGTATCTTCTTGTCTCAGGGAATAGCTTTATCAATAAGAATTGTGTCAGGACAGCTACGTTGTGATTTCTGGCAGTTGTATGTATTTACAGTTGTTCCAGGTGATTGACTTCTCAGGTTTTGAAATCTTAGCCAGCAAAGCTTGATAAGGCTAGTGACAAAAAGTGCAGATCAAGTCAGCCAGCCCCCATTGTCTGATCAGGATGTGCACTATTTTCTGCCATATTTAGAAATGTGTCAAGGTCAACAACTAGAACTGGAACTATCAAAAAAATGCATGATAAATGTCATCTTGTTATTGTCAATACCTCAAAGTTCCACAATTGCTCACCAGAGCTAGAAGTATGCAGCTAGCAAAATTATGCCATGCCTTGCTCATTTTCTTATATGGGTCAGTCCAAAGGATGATGTGTTAAAACATTTTACTATTAGTATTTAATTTTTCCTTACTGATCTTCTTACTGTTCTTAAGATATTATATAAGTAAAATAGTGATTAACAGAGAATTGCAAGTTTCATGATAATAAAACTGATGTGTTATGGCAATAAAATGAAAAAGACACAGAAATGATTTCAATCATTTATTTTAGGAGCTTGTTTATAATGACTAATACAACTATTTATAGACCATTGGAGTAAATAAAAATAATATATGTACACAATTCTTGTTACTTTTTACACCCTTACCCCTGTACCAGTTCTGGCCAGAAGCTTTGATACTGAATCAGCACAGGCAGATCTAGAGACAGTTGTTAATGTTTCCGGTATTAACAAAGTCTTAATAATATAAAATATGGTACAACCGCCATCAAGGCCAAAAAAGGTGAAAGCCATGTATGCAAACAGTCTAGCCATAGATCTTACAGAGTTTGAAATATAAAGCTCAAGGGTTCAGGAATGTACCAAGTGGTCACTAGAGAAAACATTTGCAGTTAATAGGAAATGCCAAATTCATGTTGAACCAGTAGCATCAAAACAGTAAAGTTAGGTTATTTGTAAACAAGCAACTACAGCAAAAGTAGATTTCTCTGCTTTGTTTTTAAAAACATGTATATAAATGCTTATGCAATACTTACTTTACAAATTGAACTACATGGTAGTTCATTGAAAAATCATGGTACAGTGTAGCACATGATCATACTGGGTGCTTGCATTTGCTTAGACTGGTTATACGACAGACTGATACCTTGCTTGACTGGTACCATGTGGTTTCATCTTGACTGGAACCATGCTAGACTGCCTACCTACACCTTAAACACCTCTGATAGAGAAACATAGGGTACAATATGTTGTAGATTAAATGACATTCTTGGAACCAGGTCGAAAGGTAATTTATTAAATATAATAATCATACCATAGATATTTGTAATTATATGTGCAACAATCACCTAAATTTATATTAAGGCTTATCCATTAAAGAAATGGAGTTAGTAAAAGTATGCTTAATAATAAAAAAGTAACGTAATTAAGATAGTATGGATACTAAAATTACTGTCAGTTAAGATTAAAGATCAAAGAAATGGAAAGATGTTATGATCACAGCCTATTTGGATAAAATATTTTTAATAAAATTAGTTATAATTTTTTATCTAAATAATAAAAAAAATAGTTGGGAGAAAGAAATGTTCAAATATGTAAATACATAGCAATCAAATTTGAAAGTATATCATTAGATAATTCATAACAAGTCAAATACAGATGTAAATGATGACTGACATCATTATAAGAAGATACCAGATGATTCAAATACTGTCAGCACATTTCATTACGAGCAGTTATTACAAGCAGTTATTTTGGAATCAACACAAAAAGTCCTTAACAATGTTAGATTAGTCCACACTAATTTTTTTGAGGAAGAAACGTGCATGAAGTAACTTGATCCTCTAAGTTATACATAGGTTAGTTAACTTCTTGCAAAGAAACATTTATTCTTAAAGAAGTAACATTCATTCAACTGTTTGCATGTGCACGTTAACAAACCCTGTACACATTGTGGCTCGGCAGAAACTACCGATAATACTACAAAGACTGATTATCCCACAACCAAACTCGGCTTAGTTTTTGTCACTGTTGAACAACAGACATTTCCAAACAATCCCTTCCATGCATTTTTAACATAGGCATACAAAATCCCTCCAGTCATATTGACAAGGCAGACAGAATCCCCTAGGTTCATTCGCAAATGTAGACAAAATTGATTATGGTAGGACTTTTGTCTTCCATGAAAATATATGGAAGGGTTATAGTTTGGCCTATGCTAAAATAACTGCAAGGGATTTATCTGTAGACAGGGCTTTGTCCTACACTTGGTACAAAGCTTCAAAACAATGAGTTCCTTTGATGGTCACTAGTCTTTACTTTACTATACAGTTGGTACACAATAATTCAGCAGTGTGTGTGAAAACTTGAGTATCAACAATATTAGTAACAAAGTAAATTTAAAAATCATCAAAACTATGCCTTGATCTGAAGCCCGCCCACCAATAAACTCACATATGTACGAAATGCTGCCTTACAAATAGATATAGATCAACAGACGGCAAATCGAAATGAAGCCCAATCACTAAGACAATACTGCATTTTGATGTTGATACTATGTCTGAGATTCTCCAAAGAAAATAAACTGGAGAATGCTTAGAAGATTCAACTTGAAGCCTAAATTAGTTTGTGCAAGACTCATCAAATCTGTATAAATTGTGTCTTTCAAGTCTTTGGCATGCATGATGTTACATGATCAATACTTTTAGTAAACTGTTGTAGATTTAATATTCTTATCAAAATAACCCCATTTCATTATTTGTCTACATGCTAATTTTGCAAATGATGTCATTATTTAAGTTTTTAAAAAAAAATGTTCTACCTTATAGTATTTTAGAATTTAAAACTTATAATTTGTACATCATCTTTTCTTGTTATTCTAAAAAAAAGATAACTATTTGGGCTTCACTCTTATCTGTTGATCAAATTAATAGCTGTTGTGTTATGTTGAACAACATTCAACTTAAAAGGTTTCATAGGAAATAAATAGGCCAATTTATCACAGATCAGAAATTGCTCAAACAGCTTTCTAGCTGGCTGCCATCATAGAACACTCACAATATAACAACAGAATGTGCAAGCTTTCAAACATATACAAATTCACAATATACAAATAAACAATCCATTTCAATAAGAATTTACAAGTAAAAATACTATAAAATTAGTGTACATTATCTATAAATAGGGTTATAAAACATGGAAAATAAATCTGAAAGGTCAAAATTACAAGTTTTAAACGTCTATATAATGACATAATCTAGTAAGAAATTAACAGGCATAATTTTATATTTAAATATAAAACATCAATACTTCAAACAATAAAAGGAAATATAAATATACTGAAAAATACAACTACTAGATTAGGTTTATGTGTCAAGATGTAAAAACGATTGACTCCATGCTTGGACTTTAAATAAATAATTAAGACAAATGGTTTTAAAACCTATTTTTGTATTGCTAATTTTAAGAACTAACAACATTACATGGATTTTTGCCAATAATATTCAAATTGTTCAATATATCTTTAAAATAGTATAATTTAAACAATTTCATTTAAACAAAATAGTTAATCAAAACATAATTATAAAAAATTTGGATGAATCAAAAGAACACAGCATCTAAAATGACTAATGGAAAATCAATAATGAAATCCAGTATATTCATATGTATGTCTTATATTAGTCTTGTGAGGACATCACAGAGTACACTCACATAAAGACATTAATATCTGTTATTCTGGTGTCTGCTTCAAAGCAGTCAAAGCACATACAGAACTCACAAATCACACTAATTCTTAGTTGTCAGTTTTTAAGAGAATTTATATTTTAAAAAAATTCAACAAGATAACTTCAGACACTAAAATTCAGTTAAATCCATCATTACTTTATGTTGAAATAGCAACTTATCAATTACAAAGGAACTACTACAATCTAGCAAAATAAAAGAATCAAAATGCTACATAAAACATTTGGTAGGGGAGCAATAACTGTTTGATAACAATAAAGTAAGATCATAAAAGGTGTACAAGAAAAATATGACTGCGACAGCATCACTGCATAAGTTAAAAACCCTGACTTGAGACTACAGGCACAAAGATAAACGAGTCACATCTCCCTCCTTGAAGGCCAGTGGACTGGTGGATATGCATAGTAAACACTCTTCACAGGAAAAAAAAAAACAAACACAAATGTTTTCAACATGTCATCAACAACAAGGACAAAGTCTGCCGTTTGTAATGTCACCGTATTACCGAGGCCTTAGTACTGCGGGTGTGTGGAACCGACCTGAAACGAGATACAAACAGATTGTGTATGAATGATAATTTACAAGATCTGAAGCTTATCTAACTTGTGACAACATCTCCATCTGTAAAGGACAAAAAACAATTTATGCTGTAAATTTAAATATCAAAATTCTCATGTTTGTAAATTAGAATTTTATTTTATTTATTTTTTTTGGCTTCCTTTATTTGAAAACTAATTTAAAAAAACACCACCACACAGTTTGAATATTTCACTATGAAATCTTTTAAATATTCAAACACTGAGCAACTTCTTCTATACACGTATTTTAACAAGAACATATTAAATATGACACTAAGTGTCAAAGGAACAATATGAATATACTGTCACACAACACCAGTTTGAGTTACATAGGCATGCAGTTATATATACAACACCGATTGTGATGTAACATGTAATGATGTGATATGCAAGGATCACAAAATGAACAGGTGATTGGATTGGGATTTATATAGAATGGTTTCTCAAATCTACATTGCATTAATGAACTTTTTTCTATAAATAATGTGTAACTATTTTCAACCGTGCAGACCATTTGTTGCATGCTTCAAATAATTGTGAAATGTAAGAATAATAGAATATGAATATAGAATGGAATAGACAAAATTTATTTCCTTATTCTTTGATTTAATGAAAATTCTAAGAATTTTTAACATAGCGGACATTTTGTTGTATACTGTAACATTTTATCAATGGTAAAACGGCATAATGGATGAAATTCATTGTCTATTCAGTATGTTACTTTATCTTAGGCCTGTCCAACTCTAGAGGAATCTTTAATGTTTAAAAGTAACTAATATACTAATCTGACTACCGTTTTTACTCAGCCATAAGTCTAATTCGCTCATATGTTGAGGTGGATTTTACGGGTCTAAATGGACATATTTTACTTTGAGAGCATATAATCTGCAAAAAAAGACATATATTTTTCAGTTCCACTTTAATAATTGTATGCTTATCATTCCTAACAAAGATTACTGTTCCCACATTGAAACTTCATTTGGCTTGGTACCTACTGTTTATCTTTATCACATAGAGGCCTACTTTTACACTTTAGTATTAGAATCTAGTAAGCAATGACGTCGGGTCGATTTGCTAATTCGTTGTGCTCGGAGTCACATTGCCAACTCAACTGTGACATCATTTCTCTAAATCTTCAACAATACAGTTCCTTTCCAAAAACAATTACGCTGTAAGTTGCTTATTTCGTAAAATGTTAAATGACTTCCCCCATTTTGAATACTATTTAGCAATACTTAAGACTGTGACTGATATTTATGAAGTAAGCGTTAATCTTGTAAAATTGACAGAGGTGGATTTTTTTGTTGGGAAATAAGTTTTCTCTTAACAAACTGAACCACAGTAGATCTATATTATGTGTTTCCTTTTAATTTTTGACATGATCGCATTTCTCTAGCGGCTTTCAAAATGATATTGTACAAGCTAAGAATCTCGTCAGCCTTTAGATGCAACCTGGTAACATTTAATATAACTTTTAAATGCATAAACAGTAGTCAAGTGTTACCTTTCAGCATATGCTAACTCTGCCCATTTTAATTAACATAACAATCGCTCAGCCAGTCAAATCTCAAAAGCAGATAAATCATTATGGACGGTTGTTATGTGTCTCTCCTATAGTTGGCTAATAAGCATAACCCCAAACCACCAACAAGCTGTCATTTGCCTCTTATGATCTTGTGTATTGTATCAATTTCATCCCACTTCCTGATATCTTGCATCATGCTAGACTTGGTGATGTAGATCAAAGAAATTCAGGTCTTGCCAACGCTGATGTACTTGCATCTGGAAGGTCAACGCCTGCTAATTTCACTTGTCACATGTGAAACTGACACATTTTCATAGCTGTTAGCCAGTACACAATTGAATGATAATTTTGGATTATAGACAACAGGTGTTTTAAAAAAAGGTTAGTGTTGTAATATATGATATTGTGAACTTAATATATATATTCCAGATACGAGCTGATTAAATGATTACAACATCACTTTTCGCAAGGAAACACATGGTCCAATGTGTACTGGTTTATTGATGTCTCTGTCCATAGGCTTTGAACCTAAATCAGCGTCCTCCCTTTTTTTTTTCTTCTTGATATCTCGCCCATAGTATAGACTTTTTAGAGCAATTACAGGACCCATTTTTACTTGACTTATGGGTGAGTAAATACGGTATTTGTGTAAGTTGTTGAGACTGTTTTGTTGGGAGTTAGTAGTAACAACTAGGCCACCCTGTAATTGCAAACCACTGTAACCAAGGGTTTTGTTTGTCTTGTTTGTTTTTTGTTTTGTTTTTGAGATATATCGCAGCGACCAATTATGATCATTATACCAATGTCCAGCTTTTTTTGCGGAGGAAATACCTGAGACAAATGTCTGGATAGAACCACCAGTGCACCGCAAGTCAGCTGGAAGACCTTCCCACATTAAGTCCTTCACCCCGAATGTGACTCGAACCCATGCGGTGGGAGGCTAAGCAGTCAGAAGTTACAAATCGGCAACTCTACCACAACGCCACAGATGCCCCCACAACCCCTGGATAGTTTTAAATATTATTAAACTATAAAAGTCAAATGACTGCAAACAATGGTAAAAAGATGTAAGAACAATGTCTTTCCTCACTGCTTTTTTATGGCAACAGGAAACATTAATAATTTATAGAACTTGATAAAAATACAACTAGTATCAAAAGGTAAATAAAGAAAATGCAAAAATACAAAACATTGTAGATTGTTTTTCATATATTTTTATCTATTTATCTATATAACAATTTAATACTAATAATTATAAATGCTGATTGCTTGTATTTCTAAATCGTAACTTGAAAATGTATGTAGGCTCGTATTCTGAGATACACTGAAGGAGGCTCTGGTTACAGTGGTAGGGGCAGCAATTTACTCCAGCACATGTGATCTTCCCCAGTACTCTCAACCTAGCTCTTATCATGCATGATGCAGTGGTTAGACACGTACATACTTATCTGCTCACAGCTTCATGCATATTCAGTATAATTTACTGATAGACATAAAAGCATATATTGTAGATCCTGATCAAACAAGAACACAGCTGGAGCTAGCTGTCTAGATCTAAACAATTTTCCACAGGCTGATTAAATTTGTGCTTAGCAGGATAAAAGCAAGCATGGACTATTGTCCTCACATACATGGACTTGAACTGTGTGCTATTTCTTTTTCTTTTGAAAAACAAATTAACTGTTGCATTATATTAATTTATTTTTGTCAAGAAAAGAGCAATTTTGTGGTAAATAGTAATGACAGTCCTTTTAAAGACATACAATCATGTGATAGCTGTGGCAGTTCTTCAACCATCACATACCTTTAGAAAAGGCAGAGCATTGTTGGTTGTAGTGGAGCCAGTCCAGTAGGGACAGATCACTGTCAAGGAGTCAAGCATAAATAGCTAGGGACCTACCTACAAGGGCACCAAGAGGCGACCTAGTGGTTACTGTGAAGGGGCACATTGTCAAGGTCACACCCTACACTGCAGACATGAAGGGAGAACAGTAGGGTAAAACTGGACTTGTAACATGGATTTAACAGGATTCTTTACCATAGAACTTAAGATGACTGCTAATTTATTTGTTGAAAGAAAGGAAAGACAACATCTGGGCAAAAATAACTAAAACATTACTATTTTAGAACCACAGGTATGGTTTACAGACAGAACTATATTCAGCAGTTATCTTCCATTTTGATTATACGAAAATGTTAAATTAAGATTTAACAGGAAAGCAATCAATTTATCATTTCTACAAACTGGCACAATAGAAGATCTTATAGGAATGATGTAGAAAACAAAACAAAAATGTACACTAATCCAAAACGACAATGATTAATGTACTGCTGACAGTTAAGATGATAGAGTTGATGTTGTAAATAAAACAAATGATGATGACAATACAATTGATGCTGATGAAGATGATGATGATAAGAGAAATGACAAGTGATAAACGATACCAGTATCTGTGATAACAATGTTAGTTTGCCAAATAATAAAATATACAATGACACTTTCAAATCTGTGTTTATAATATTACCACAAAAGCCAAAAGAAATATATTCATTAAAAACATATGATTAACTCCTTAAGAAATTTTAACTAAGCATGCATTTGGATAACTAGACACAACCGTGTTAGATATAAAAACACACAATTTTTGGGAAATCCAAGTAAAAATACAATAGTGTGGTCAACACAAGTAACAGATATAAATAATTTAATAAATTGTTAAATAATTAGGCATTTACACAAGAAATATATGTTTTAATAAACAATATTGTTTCACCATGAATACAAGTGTGTTAATTCTTTAAACTGTATAGCTATCTAGATTCCAATTCACTCAACTACTGTGATACAATGGTACGAAGAACTATGTCTAGTAGTATCTTACTTTGGTACAGATTATTTGCAAAAAGCAATACCAATAAAATGCCTTTTATTAAATAAAGTTTGTTAATAATAAGCTTGCATTAAAACCACAATTTAAGCAATAAAACGTATCAGTGCATCATGATAATCAACATTTCAAGCAAGTGAATGCTAAAAGTCAATGCAATAAAAAAGGAATAATTGTATTGCCATTAAATTACACATTTTATCACATTACAATAGCAAGGGCTAGAAATGATTTTGTGTCACCATGGTGACCAGTGGTTCCAACACCTGAGCCAGTGTAAACTGGGTACCAGATAGAATAGTGAGTACAACACCAAACAAAGGAATGTATGAGTATAACCTTAATTGCAAAGCAGTATTTATTGGTACTTGGAATTCTAAAACATGCAGGAATGAAGCAATGCTCGAATATTGATGCTTTTATACACAACTATAAAAACACACTCATGCCAACTAATATCTTCTTGGACAGCCTGTATCAAAGATCTAATTCTAGCACATTATTGTTCAATTCGAAGACTTGTGAACACTAGCAATGTCAATGGCCAATCTTTTTTAAAGCCAGAACTCCATAACAATGTTTTGGTACAAAACAATTCAAAACAAGAAGTACAAACTGGCTACCAAATAGCAACTGACTCCTTTTTTCTCAGCTTTAATCTAAATGAACTCATAAGCAATGAAGAAACACTTCCAATTTATGTAACAAAGGTGATGTAGAAATTTCAATGCTAACATTGATCTAGACAGTCACCAGACTTCCATTCAAGTAAATTAAAATCTTATATAGACATAACATTATTTCAGCTTTATTACAAATTATTTTTTCTTCCCATTTTATATTCACAACTTCTAAGATGAATTAATTTTTATTATAAATCCTAAATCAAACAGCATTTTAAACTGTTTGAATAAGGTAATACAAATGGCTTTAAAAAATTAAAATAAAGTACAGTTTCAAAATATTCTCCCTTTAATACATATTATGAGGTAATAAATAAACCATTATATATGTTGTACTGTTTAATTTTAACTGCACTATATTTATTATTATTAGCGAAGACACAATTCTAGTTAATATTCAAATAACTTTATTCAAAGCAACCTAAAATATTAATAGACATGGTCAAAAATAGTGAAGATCCCGATCAGACAGCTCTCTGTTGGAGCTCTTTAGTATGGTTCTATACTATTTGCCTAAGCCTGATCGATTCCTGCACATTTCTGTACCTACAGCACTAAATACCAGCTGCTTGGCTGTATTTTCTAGAAGTATCAATAACCTCATTGTCTGTTTTCTTTGACTGAAAATCCTCATCATCATTACCTATACATATCACACAACTAGCTCGTCTTCATGCAAGGACACAATCTCAAGTTATGAATGCCTTATTGCAGTACGAATATTCCTTATAACTATAAAAAAAACATATGATTAAGTAATGCAAACAATATGGCATTAGCTCCAGGCATTAGCATTATTATAGTTTATATTTATGAATCACTTGTAGAAAGTACTTTGGTCCTGGTCCCATATACATGTAATAGAGTAATATCATTTTCCCAGACCTATATTGTGCAATATAGTAGAATCCAAAAACCATAACGAAAAATAAGTAGACAAAAAGGCAAGAAAACCAAAACTGGAAGAGGACATGAAAAAAAAGTTTAGGGCAAAAATATTTGATGTTTTCCTGCCATAGATTACAATATTTATCGGCATATCAAGGTAGAGGAGTACAGTGGAAGCAAAATAAAACACAACGGATACAGAAGAGGATTGTAAAATATGCAGCAAACAATCGTCACCCGCGCAGTGGCACTTACTGTGGTGGCACGAAACGAGTATTTGTAGGGCCAAGTACTTGAGGTGTAATCGTTGTTAGTGTCATAGAGAGAGGACGTTTTATAGTCCATGGACATATTACCCAGGTATCCCCGGTCTACTCCATATGCGAAATCCCTGTGTGGAGAGCTGGAGTAATAGAAACAACCCGCAGGTTGGTTAGTTATAGCACATCATTCAGACAACACTCATACAGCTAGCTAGCGATTACAACATGTCCACAGCTTCATAACAACACATAGGCCAAAAAAAAAAAGAAAAAAGAATGGAGATCACAATGTCATAAATTCTAGTCCCAGAACAATAGCAAAGTCCTCTAAAAACATTTTGATTTACAAACACATACTTCAAAAGCATCAGATTCTACTTCAGTGTTCTCTTAGTGTTGTATGTGTTATGACCCAAACAACAAAATATGCACTCCAAATCGGCTTCAGCATACACTAAGAATACGGAAGGCTAATATCACAAAATTCATTTGTCTTTCCGCAGACAAAGACTCTTCTTACATATTTGAAATCATATAAATATATATGAGGTAGACTTTACACAAAGTAAATATTCTACGATATTACCATAACACCTATTTGGGGGCTTTGCATCCCCTACAAAGAGATTGGAGTCTTATCTACCTCTGGATTATGGCACAACCTGTGGCTGACAGCAACACGGATTATCACTTCAACATTGACTGCAATGTCTAAAACTTCAATGCAACAAAAGTTGAGGGAATTATATATACCATGAAAAGACAGACAAAATATTCAAACCAGTGATCACCACACAACATTAGTAGACAAACCAAATGGCACCAAAACAGCTGACTCACATACATTTGAACATTTAACAGATCAACAAGATTAAAACACTAGCACAGCACCATACTGAGCAGATTAATAAGCCTTATTATGATCACTATGACAAAATCAATCAATAAACACAGAAACAACTCAATCATGCTGACTCATGCTACAGCTCTAAATATAGTAAGAAGTTACTGGAGTACAATATTTTCATAAGAAAGATAAATTGAAAAAAAATCTTCAAAAATGCAAACCCTATGTTCAGCAAAATACAAAAACATAGAATCATTAGAGACTGTACTACCATTATTTTGTGAGCCTGCTTAGCACTAAGTAACGAAGCTTAGGACAAACAGAGAAAATCAAGCTCAGTCCATCTCCCACTGGGATCTGTCTGATCAGGATCTGAACTTTTGCTGCTGACTCTAACAATATGTCTAGTGACCTTTGTACATAGTTTTTGGTACACAACTGTTTATATTTTTTTTATATTGTGTTGGTGCTTTCCTAAAGTACTGGATGTGTATTCAAACTGAAATATAGGATCACAAGGATTTCCATGTTTTTCTAATTCTGAGGAACAGCACCAGCTCAGCCTGCTTAACTAGATTGCCGCAGCAAGTCAGCATCACTGAATGGAGTCATTTCCTATGGAGGAGCGCTGGACGGACTGACACAAGAACAGACAGAGCCATCAAACAACACTCAGCTTATACTTGCTAGGAACAGAGGGTTGTTCCCGCCAAAGTTTGAGATCAATCTGTCAAGCCTATGTATGCAGAAAGACATCATGAGGCAACAGTTACAATATCAAATATTCTATAGCAAATTAATATATCGAACCTAATTTTTATTAAATCAAGATTTACATTTATAAATTATTTAACAAAAAAATAAATGAATTTCAAGTTATTTTAATATTTAATAATACTGGATCTATTTAAAAAATATCTTAAAAATTTCTAAACCTTAAAGTTGCTAAGCAAAACAAAAATGCATGATTGCTATTTTTTATTTAAAAGTTTAACAAAGTTAACTTTAACATAACAATTAAAACAAAATGCACAATATGCAATAAAGTATATTTTACAACATCAAAGAAAGAATAAACAACAGTTAAAATAGGGAATACAGGAAAAAATTAAATAAGTCTTCAAATAAGGACTAATGTCATAACTTAACCCACTGCCATGATTTTACACTTCAACACACATCATCCGATTTTATTTGTACTAAAATTCCAAACAAGATCGCAACAAAATAACACAAACACCAGTATATCTTGTGGTACAGAAAAGAGAAAACTGATAACAATACAGAAAACATCACAGACCCTTCAAATGCCAATCAATACACTATGCCTGATTGGAGGCTGCCACTATGCCTAAATAAAAAGAGTATTAATCACACTTTTGCAAACAGTATGCTCATAACAAATATGTTTTACATATTTTAGATATTTTAAAATGAAACTTAAACTATATTGCAAACTTGTCAAAAAGGATTTTCTAAATTACAAATACCTCTAAAGTGATGACTAAAAAAAATGTATAATGATAACAATTATTACATTTACTTCACAACACAGATAAACAGACAGGCAAAAACAAACTGAGGATGGATAGAAACAAGTTGTTTTTTAATACCATGATTCTAAAAGTTTACAATCTGGATAGAATAGAGTTCAAAGAAAACAAAAAGAAGATTACAAAAATTAACACATGTCTTCCTTGTCTTATGAAATTTGCAAAGCTGTCAATCACTGATCAAAGAATGTCTGAAGGACATGATATTGCCAATTATGATTTTATAAGTAAAATTAACTGAGCAAATATTTGATTTGATCTCCTTTTCCTATTATAGGCTGAGTTGCTGGAGACAAAAAGTCAATGCATCAGGTATTAACAAACTTTTTTCCTTCTTCAGAAGCACTGGAAAAAAATTACCCAACAAAAAAGAGAAAGAAGCATTTCAAACACATAAATAGGTCAATGAACATAAAGTGAAATAAAACCTTAATCCTGCTTTGTCTTTGCAGTGAATGTGTTGCACTCATTTAAGACAGAAGTAAAGATTTCAAACAGGTTCGACAGACTAAACAACTGGGCTTTGCTCTAAAAACTTTGAAGAAAAAAAGTAAGAAAATATTGATAACAGTTGGATAATAAATCCAAGATTGATTATACTTGGGGGAAAAAATGGAACTAAGGATGGTAAAATTTGGACTGGGTAGTTCATGCACTGGGAGTAACTGAAGTTTATTTGGTCACCCAGTAAATTCAACAAAATGTCTGGTTAATAAAAAACAGCAAAAAATTAGATTTTACAATAAGGTAAGCATTTGATCCAAGATGTAATGTTTGCAGTTTACAGTTTTATCCTAACTTTGTGCTGATATAGAAGAAAATATGCTAAAAAATTCCTAAATACAGCAAACCCCAGGTCCTGTTAATGTGTAGGCTGTTTTAATTATGACCAGAGCTACAGATTAAAGGATGAAGTCTGATAAATTAAAGCAATATATTAAATAATTTAAAATAATAAGCAATATTGTTAATAAAAAACATTAATTTTTTTTTACAAATAAACTATTTTAATAAATACCAGGATCATTGAGTTTGACAGGAGGAAAAAAATAGCATGACAAATACTCTTTTTACTGTTTAGCATGATAAATATTCCCTTAAGCATGACAATTACCCTCTTACCTGAAGCTCTGAATTTATCAATTTTATTTTCATCTGATTTGTCAATTATAAATAAGTTGGCCAAATGGTAACATAGAAAATATTCCCTGTTAAGGGAAGCCGGGAAACATCTTGGTCAACTAGAAAAGCAGATTATGTGCACACAGAACAAACGTGTCCTTACGGAAGATTGGCATACCTAGGTGAAACGCCTTTAGAATTCCTCAAGCTATATGAGTGTGTATGTTTTCTACAAGAACAATGAAGAACTATTGGTTAACTTTTCATTCACATTAAGGTAATTTCATTTAAGATGCTTAAATAATTAACAAGCTTGTTAAATGTGCACTTCGTACATAAGAGAATGATAATATATAGTTTAATAAAAACTATTGACAATAAGTCATTAAAACCAAATACAAGTACTTGAAATAAGTCTAAAAAATTTAAAAATACACCAATATACGAAGTTTAAAAATAAAAAGTATTATCAATATCTAAAAGTCCATTAAAAAAGGCATTATTTAGGTCTGTTTTGTCAAGTTGGTAGTGTTGTAAGAAGCAAACCATAAGTATGTTATAGTGATTAGGATCACAGCATCATTGTCATCATCATCATCAACATCAATAGCACTGTCACACAGGTTTTCAGCAAATCAGGTGTCAGCGCCAGCTGCCTATACTCACCTCTTGGCACTGGAGGATGTAGCGGAATGTCTCGTGCTGCGTTTCACCGAGCCTGTGTTCGCATGGTTGTTTGCGGACAGTAAACTAGTTTTACCAGCCTTCAGAAGGGACATAACTGACCCATGGGCACTTTTTGATGTTGTGCGCAACGGTTGGGTGGTGGAGCGTTTGTGACTCTTTGAGTCGTCAGACCTGATGGGGGAAAACATGCAGGAGGTCAGATGGATGGCCAGAGATCATGTCAGCACACAAGCAGCATAGTTCGGTTGACTTACGTCTCAGTGTGAGATAGTGTTATTGTTTGTCATCACACCAACACAATTATGTTCATTTCAGCAACATCCAGCTAGGATTGTTTGAGAAATCTCCCTGACAAGTGTCTGAGTAAATCTATATGTGCACCACTGGTCAGGTGAAAGACACAGAATGTAATTAACACTTTACATAATGGCATAAGGAAACATATTGTGGATTTCCCCTGTAATCAATAATGATACATTTTAGGTTTTTAAGCACAACCAATTTTTCCAGGGTTGCAAGTGCAATTACTATTCCACTGCTTTGCAACATGATCTCTCTCAGATATAACCAATGATACAAAAGATAGGATTGGGTATGAAAGGGACATAATCCAAGGATCAGTTTTGATATGGGTAGTTATGTCCCCTGCATCAGAAGGCCTCAAAACTTGCAAGAGGTAGTGGAAAGTAGTTAAAGGAAAATTATATTCATCTTGTTTGGGAAATCTGTACATACAAGGGTGTGTTTGTTTTCTTTTGTTTTTATTAATTCATCATAATGCTTGGATTGCTATACACTTGAATACAACTTTAAGGAAGTCATTATAAGATTTAAATGAACCAGATTGTTCATATGTACAGGTTTCTTATAAGAAGTTAAATCCAGTCATTGTTAAATCTTAATAAGGAAAAGGCGATAGGAGCGAATACTGCCACAACAAGCGGTTAATCTTCTGATTAACAGCAGTAACAGCAATGTGAGATGAACACACATAACCAAATATTGCAACATTGAAACAAACTTTCAAGGATGTTTTTACAAATATTAACTATTCCTGTGAAAGTTAAATTCAAAAAAAGAAAGATTTAATATAGTTGGGACATAAGCAGGATGCATGTACTTTTGGACTTAGTGCATTTTATCAGTTGATGTGATAATTAGTCCATTCAGTTGTAGAATACAAGGGAGCAAAATCTACTTAAAATAACATCTATCTCTAATGAAAGGATACTAATGACTCAAGCATTGCAAAGGTACACAAATGCAATCCAAATGCACTATCATCTAAAATTGCAACGTAAGGAATTATAATGGAAAACAAGTATTAGATTTAACTACTCTTCTGTTTTAAAAGTTAACACATAAATAAAAATCATTAAAAGGAAGACCTTTGCAATGCTTTGCTGTTTCATACCTACCAATCTGCAACAGGTGACAGATCAACCAACTAAAATATTAAATTGTCTTCAAACCCATAGCAAATAAAAATCAGAAATGAATCAAAAACTCCTGAACAAAAAAGTTAAACAGTTCGCTTTAGTCAGTGACACACAACCCACAGCTGGCAGTAGCGTGTATCTACACAGGGCAGCTGTACAGCACAAACAGGGCTTACTTTATTTTATATTATTAGCTCCAACTAATCCTCAATTTTCTTCAAATGATCCCTTTCCCAAAACTTGATGAGTTACAGATTAAATATAAATATAAATTTGGAAATTGCAATGAATTTTCACGCAAGAGCTTGGGCACTAGGTCCAATCAAGAAAACAGAAACTTAAAAGAAAGCCCTGTCCATGTAGTACAGCTGCATCATAGTGGTGGACCTACCCTAGAGCTCCAGTGGTGGCAGACCGTGAATGTTTGCCTCGAAGCAACTTCAGCTGGTTCAATTTGTCTCCCTGGGTCTCAATCCTGGTACCTCTTGTCACAGGGCCAGTGTAGATTCTCTATAAACAGATATAGCAAACAACTTTTTACTCTAAACCTGCAACATTTGTTAATGAACCAACTTGATTCTAAATATGCTTCATATGTATAAAACATAGACCGATAGACTAAGCCAAAAAAGCGTAGATCCTGATCATACAGCTTCCAGCTATAGCCAGCTTAGTTTATTTTTAGCAGGCTAAGAGTTTCATTGCAGTGAGATGTTTGTGTGATACTACATGCTGTTTCAGGGACTTACATCATCTTCGTTGCTCCAGGAGTTGCCATAGGACTCCTCCATATGATCCTGTATCTTCATGTCATCCACTCCGGAGAGCAGCTTTGACACACTGTGGTGGCGCTCTCGCCGACGGTCATTCTCCTACAACCATCAAACACACAGCATTGTCAATCACTATGTTTCACCTCATTCTGAGAACTTCAAATATGATTGTTTGATAATAAATTCAAGAAGGATACATATTTAAAGTTTTCCAAAAATGTTTTTACCTATGGTTTTCTCAGCATCAGTCTAGTATAATAAAGTATCTTACTTACTTAAATCTTAAAGGAAAAAATAAAATAAATTAAAAACTGAATGATAACAGAATTTTCTACAAATAATTTTTAAATCATAACCTACTCTGTGTATGAACTTATGAATAAAATTAATTTATAATGTCTTTCAGACTTGTTAACCATGTCTTAAGATACGAGTGCTAAACTGACCTTGACCTTTGCCCTGAAGAGGTCACCCTGCATCCACATCCAGGCCTGCTTCTCCTCCAAGAAGTTCTGCTGTGGTCCAATAATGGAACCTGGACGACAAATCCTGCACCAAGCAATCGACTCAGCTGCTGTAAACTTGTAGTGTTTCATCATGTAGCATGCTATCAACGTCCCAGTACGACCAAGACCAGCTGATACACAAGGATAATAGAGATGAATTATAATGATTATAGGAACAGGTTTGGAAATTTCTCTATGAAAACAAAACAGAATTGCATATATACTATATATAACCTTTTTTGCATATACTACATATATTTTTTTCAGAAATAAAAGGAAATATTTGCAGAATGGAAGTCATACCCAAACAAAGCCTAAAATATTATCTGCAAAATTAATTAACTTTTATTTTTCCTTAAAACAGTCTAACACTAAACAACCCACCTTTACAATGGATGGCTATGCCACCCTCAGCATTTTCTGCCAGTTCTAGAAACTGTCTCACTATACTGTCACTGGGAACACTGCCATCAATAAAGAAGAGATCATAATGATCAAAGCCAGCATCAGTGAACCTGCGAGCATCATAGATCTTCTTGTTCAGACGCACGATGGTGGTGATGTTGTGTTTCCGAAAGTATGGGAAGTAGGCCTCAGGGGCGTGCAATGGGTAGCCTAAACACAAGGAATAAAATTAGAGCTAGTAATTAACCTTTTAAATAGATATTTTCTTTGACTGTATAACTGCAATATAATTTTAATTCTTACTACTTGATTTACAAACTATGATATGATGGTTTTTAGCTAATTTAAATAGAAAATCAGAACACTGGCAGATGTCATATTAATTGTACCTACACTTTTAGTCAAACTATATATCACTTCAAAACATTGTAGATTTTAAAAATACACCACCATTTCACTGAACATATAACAGATGAATAAAATGAAATAAGAAAATGTTGTCTGTAAGATTATTTATAATCAGTTATCTTAAGCTACCATAACAATGCATTATTGACATATGATCTGAATTGTTACTTCCGCTAAGGTACGCAAAACACCACTTATGACAGGAAGCTGGTAAGAGAAGTACTACAACTTGCAAATATATCAGTAAAAGTGTTATCAATGAATGATAAGTGTAAACAAGACTGGACAAAACTTGTTATAGCATGTGAACCACAACAAGACTAGCACTATAATCATGTCATTTTTATAAACCATCACAAAGTGGAAGAGCAAAACAGTCAAATTACTTTCCAATTACTATAACTAATAATCCTCCTTTCTAAAATAGTTCATTGTATTTTAAGTACTTTTGACAGCCTGAGGGTATTTTTAGTGAAGGCTGTATTGGTAAAAAGTCAATCATCCTAAGGGTAATTGCATGGTGGTACACAGCTTTATCTGTTATCTGCCTGGATTTATTTACTTTTAATGACACACATAGCTATTCAATCACCCTGTCCAGATTGCACAACTTCTAACAACAGAGACAACATCTATCGGTGCCTATTAAAGATAAAGGGCAGTGACTTGGCAAAGCTGCCCCTCTAGCAAATACTTACAGCCCAAAAACGAGTCAACATGATTACAAGTGCTGCTATTGTGCTCAGTATGTTTACATTTTAAAAATGACTTAATATGGCTTTACAGTGAAATGATTACATGCTCAGTAAATTCTTCTGAATCACAAAAGATAAAATAGGCAACTTCATGGATATAAACTAGTCAAAAATTACAAATGTTAATACTCTGTTTGAATAATTAGTTAGGATGACTTTGCTTTCAAGCTGCACACTAGTTTACCTTCTTATAAAAATAATTAAATTTTAAGCTAAGAAATGCATAATGCAATTGAGACTGTGTTTTATATAAGTGATCATTTTCTAACTATCTGTTAACCAATTAAAAAAAAGTAATATGGTTGTGGAAAAGGACAAATTAAGGATACAAAGAACACAAACACCTCAACAGTTAGAAAAGAGATAACATTAAAGCATCACTAAGTCAGCCAGCCAAACAATTGTTTACATTTAATTACTGATTTTGATATTGTTAGTACCCCTAACATAAATACTGCCGGAGTTCTTCTTTCTGTTACATTAAACAAATACAACAAATAACTTACTGTTCTGTTCTTGTAACACATGTTTACATCTTTGCAAGATAGCAACAAAAAATCTATTCTTATTACGAACAGCATTTAAGTAACAAAGTAGGGGTACTATTTGAAAGAGTTCTTAGAAAAAAACACTAGTAATCCAATACAAGCATTTTTTAACACCAGGTAAAAATAATTGACTAAGCAGCATCCATCAGTATCGATTCACTTTAACTTGCAATTTCCAAAGAAAACAACATTACCAATTTCTAGCAATTTTCAAAGAAAATAACATTACCAATTTCTGTAATTAGACTTGCCTGCAGCAAGCAATCACACACACACACAAAGCTACTGACTGAAGCACACAAAACCTCCAGCACTTTGATTGATCAGGTCACAAGGTCATGACCCTGCCACTCTTACCATTCTCAATCTTGCTTCTTGGGTGAGGGCCACTAAATGCTAGGAACTTGTCTGGAATTATCCAGTTTAGATCGCCATTTTCAACCCGCTGCATCAGAAACGGAGAGAAAACAGACATTCTATTAGCACTAATTAGGAAGAAGACAACAGATTCCTGATTTATCTGTCTATATACAGTGCTGTAGAGCTGATACCTACTAGACTCCACCTCCAGTCAATAAATACCAAAAGTGTTTCTTTTATCAGTGTTTCTTCTTTTCTTTTATCAGTGTTTTTCTATCAAATCAAAGTGTTTCTTCTATTGAAGGGAATTTGAAAAAGTCATCAGCATCTTTAACTTCCATGCTGGTGACCAATTCTGGTTTTCAACAATTTCTTTTTCTTTTTTTTCTGTATGCAAGTCTAGTAAGTAACCAACAGTGTCCTAAATGGTTGGATGGTGATGGCTGACTATGAAGAAGCCTGAGTTCAAGATGCAACACAAATTATACTGACCATATCGAGTGGCACAGAAGTACTAACCCAAATAGCCATTTTTTTAAAAAAAGAAATAATCGTTTTACAGCACTTTTAAATGAATTATCAAAGTTTATTCGACAACAATTCTGCCTTATAGACATTATAATTTATATCTCTTTTTTTTTTTGGGACAAGGGAAGATGCAACACAATAATGTTGCTGCCAGTAAGTATTTGATGTTGCACCTTGACTGTGACAGTTAGTTGGATTGAAAAATTGGAAGCCATCTACAGCTGTGAGTTCTATTAGATGATTATATACAATGAACTACTGTTCAAGAACTGTCAGCTGTAGATGCCCTGGCCATAGCTCAACTTCAACACTCTTGGTATAGCATGAATGATTTCATCCAGGTGATATCCTCTGGCTTAAATACCATTGCTAGCAGTAAATGTCATAGTAATTGTTCAAGGATCATGTAAAAAAAATCAAAACATAAATGCCTTTGCAGGTGTGCTTTCAAAAAATGAATACGCTGTTTTTCATTTCTTTTCAATTAAATTGCATACAAATTATTTTCCACTCTAAAATATGCCCCCAAACCACTTAAGTTGTACAGAAAGACCTGCCTAGTAGTGTTGTGTGAGCTATGTGCAGGGTACATTCCATAAAAGGGCAGGGCCTCCCAGACCAAGGCTGTCAGGGGTTCTCTGGGGTCGAGCTACATGCTGTATACAAGGGGACCAACAGTTACCATTGTCTATCTTGGTTTTGGGGTGTGGTCCACAGAACGCTAGAAATTTATTTGGCACGATCCAGTTGAAATCACCATTTTCTACCTTCTGTAACAGCAAAGCATCCAATATGGGTAAAAAAAGGTAATTATAAATGTTGTTGTTTTTAAATGAATAAAGACAATGACACAATATGCAATTTTTCAATAAATGAGGGTAATGAGTGTTGTAATATATTATCTAATGATTGCCTATTCTCAGTTACAATGGCTGATGAAAATCTAGCACACACATTCACAAATATTAAAGTTCCTGAATATTGTATCCAATTGTTAGGACAATGGTCTGCATAACATGACTTTTTCAGCCAAAGATATTTAATAAGTTAAGTATTAAAAACATTAAACTTGTAACAAAGACAAGTAAGTAGACAACTGATAAAATGAAGCATGAAGAGATTGGAAGAAATGTCAAAATGATTTTGACAACTGTCACAACACATGTACACAATAAACAACCCTATTACGACTCATTATAAACCATAAAGCAATCAGGAAATGAGTAACATTTTGACGGGAAATTCCCTGCAAACAACAACAACAGCAGCAGTTATATGTTCACATCTAGACATTTCAAATGTCAGTTTGTCATCAGTAGTTTCAATGCAGCACAGAGTTATGTCTCACCTTTACTAATACATCACTTTTCACCTTTCCTTTTCTACACTGTAACTTTCAGGTTTGTCCTTGAAGGATATTTGAATACATTAAACTAGTTAAGAGAACTTGTTTTGATAGCTAAACTGAAAGAAGGGTCAATAAACATCACCAAGCCCACCTTCATCCAAAGAAAAGTCTACTCCAAAATTAAATAAATATTTTGGGCAATACAAAGATATACTATAATTACTTTGTAATATATAAAACTTCCATCTAAAAAAAGCAAATTAACACAAAAAAGACCCATCCAATGGTACATCAGTGTATGCAATTATGAATACAGAAAAGTCATGTTACGGTCCAATCATTTTTGCTGAATTGTATTTGCTGGTTAGTCACACATATAAACTATTAAGAGACAAAATAACCTTATCTCAACTGTGTACTCACCTCATAGTGTTCATATTCATCAACATCAAATGTTTCAAAATCAAAGAACCCATTTGCTAGAGCCTGAAAGATAAAGGTATGATACTAAGTAATGAATGAGTGCCAGAATAAAAACCTAACTCTAAAATCAATAAATGAAAATCTGCACTGAACAAGGGAGCATCAAACTGAGAAACAGTGATAGTGATAGTCAATTTTATTATATATATTATATGTATATATTATATTACATATACATTGAATTTTGCAAAACATACATCTTGTCATTATTATGGTATATATCATCATTATATTACAGCAGTAATTTTAAAAACTTTCAGAACTTGGTTAAAGAAAAATCCTAAAAGAACTCAGACATACTGCAATGTGAAGCTGCATCCCTTACCTTATTAAGGCCATGTAAACAGTCTAACAATGTGAGGTTATATGTACAGGCACCAAAGGAAGCATCCCTGGAAAAAAAAATACAGCATATGCTTCAATGGTGCAAAAAGTAAGCTTACTCTTAAATTTGTGAATTCTTTGATACTGAATATAAACCATACTGTTAATATGTAAACTACCTCAGGGCTGGAAAAATATGGTAGTCTGACGTCCCGGCTAAGTCAACATGCAGTTTCTGGCTACTGGTCACTGATCATAAAATTAGTCCCAGCCAAGTCATAAATCAGTAGTCAGACAAGTAACAAATAAACAGTGCTTTCTAATTAGCAATGAAGACAATCAGTTTCACACCAGGAGCATTTATCAACAACACATAAAGGCGGTACATGTACAATGCACGCACGTGTCCAAAAACAGCCAATCACGATGCGTGATACACAAAAAATTCTAGACAAAAAATAAAAGAAACAACTTGTTATACCTTGTTTGTTAGTTGTAGATATGACAAATGTGTTGTTGTGTACCTTAAGTGAAAAAGACTCATATTATTGGACAAGTCATTTTTGTCCAGGTCACTAGTCCAGGGACTTGTCATTGAAAAGAAAAAATTTCCAGCCCTGTACTTAACCTTTTACTCATGAGAAACACTTTCACCACCTGAACATTAAACATACTACCACCCTAATGGTGTTAATATTATATGTTATGAACCAAAATGACAATCTTTCATTGTAACATTATATCTAATTATTTTCAAACTACTGTCATAAAAATGTGGAAGCATGTAAGAAGGTTTTATCATCTTTAAACTTTACTTTCAGATTGAATGAATGTCCAAATATATTTAAACACCATTGACACTAACTCTTTATGTAACCTCATATTCTCTGTATTGTTTATTTATTTATTGGGTTTATCGTCCCACCAACAGTATTTCAGTTATCTGGAGACTGGTGTCCACTTGAAGCAGATATAGTGCTGCCTTCACTGTGTATAGCATGCATATGGCATGATACCACACCCAGTCACATTATCCTGACACCGGGCCAACCAGTCGTGGAACTACCCTTATATTTGCTTGAGCATTAGCAAGGGAAGCTATACCACTACCATTTTTAACGACTTTGGTATGTCGCGGCCCGGGATCGAACCAGGGGCCTCGCTGTACCTAGAGCCGACGCTCTACCGATTGCGCTTACCAGGTCCGGTCTCTGTACTGTTGAAACTGAATCAAGTAGACGATATGCAGATGTAATACTAGATGCTAGACCACTCTCTAGTGTCTGATAGGTACCATATAGCTACCTGGGATAGGGTAGTATATAATACATGATGCTAGACCACTCTCTGTTGTCTAACAGGTATCACATAAATGCCTAGGATAAGGGTATTACATTAACCCATAAACTGCTGCATTTTCCCAAATAATCCATTAATTGTGTTCATTCTTTGCTAACAATTTGATTCTACGTTAAAAAGTATTAATATTGATGCTAAGCACCAAATAATGCAAAATCTGATCCAGGACTGATCATCAGTTTTCATATTAAGAGTCCCATCAGAAAGATTTTTCAAGTAAACCTGAAAGTTAAGATTTATTATTGAGATTGGATCAGCTAGAAGTTATGTAGATGTAAGACCTCTTTCTGCTGGATGTCAGGTATGTATAGTTACCTGAGATTAGGTATTACATTAACATAGCTTAGCACAGATTATATTGTGCTCTTAATCTAAATGTAACATGGGTTTCACTTAGCCTGTATAATAAATAAACTTGGACAATTGTTGTAGGTACAGGTCTGATCAGGATCTGAACTTTTTGCTACTAACTTTCAAACAATGAATAGTTACTTCTTCAAGTAGCCATTTTCAAGGAGCTAAGAACTAATGCAGGATCATATTTATTGTAGCAGGGACTGGGCTCAATTCAAGCCAGGCAATTTAATCTCCATACAGTGGACTCTTAATTGAATGTCATCATCACTAACAGAGACAGTTAATGGTTTGGAGGGTACATAAACACAACCTTTGCATACTGTAAGTAACAAAAATAACTACAGGCATGGAAAAACAAGTGAACAGTGTATGTACACAGCTCACAGCTTGTAACCGCATAACAATACAGAATATAACATCCCATTCATAACCTATTAAATGGATTTGATCATACTTAGGTAAAAAGGCCCAGATCAGCCCAGTCCAATCAGGATGTACACTATCTGTTGCTAAGTCTAATTCAAAACAATTTGCTGTTTATGCATGAGGTTATAAGAGAATACAATATGGATTATTAATGGAGTGTTAATATGCATGTACATGTTTATACACAAATCGAAGGACTGACCCAAACCAAAACCTGCAGCTGGCCACTTTCTTCTAGATGATAATTAAACACAGAAACATTTTATTGTTATTCATTTAAAAACAACTGCTTGCATGGATAAACATCTGCCATTTTAAGATTTTAATCACATTAGATTTGGATATATCAACCATTTCTAAGCCATTCAAACTGTAGTTAAATTGTTATGTATTATTTAATTAATTTAAACTCTGAGTAGCCCTATATGGGTTTAATGCTACACATAAATCACCTACCTAAATGGCAAAAATGGTGGATTTGAACCTGCTACCAACGGTCTGTATGCTTCTTCTGGAGTTTTCTTTAGGTATATTACCTGCAATGACAACAATACAGGATTCATTATAAAATGAGAGGACCCATCTTCACAATTTCAGGGGAAAATATCAGTAGGAAAGACAATGTGCTCCATCAGGCAGTACTGGTCAGTGAGCCATTAACATGACACTGTACAAAGAAACTATTTTAAACAAGGAATATAAATATATTGTGCTATTGTGATAATCATAATGCTATGTGGTCTACATACTGGCAGTACAATATTTTCACTGTAAAGTCAACAAGCTCAGTATGAACAACAAAAACATTTACAATCTCAGTTTGTGCTTTTTCATGATAACCTTATTAACTGGCAGATGTAGAACTCAATGGGTTGAGAAAAGTTTGGCACGTTTTGTCTGCCTGTATGACATCATCATAAGGAAGCTATTGCTAAAAAGTGTTTTATTTAATGTAAGCAATTGACTTGACATCCTTTTTTTAAAAACACTTTATGTTCTATTTTTTTTATTTCCAGCAAATGATTTAAGTTACTATTAATAAAATTTTCATTCAAAGCTTTGTTGTTATCCTTGTTCAGCAAAGTCCTGCTTGAGATACCATGATGCTGATTATTAATAGCATGGTATTAGCAATTTCCACCGATATTCTTGGTAATTTCTGTACTTATAATAATTATGACAACTCCTGCACTATATCAGGTGACATCAACATCATTTTCAGCTGGAAATATTGATAAAGGAAACCAAACATATGGTGTGCCTAAGAACATATTATATGTAAGCAATATATAGGTTTTGTTTTAGCTTTTAACTTACTGCAAAGATAAAACTAGTCATGTTGCCAATATAGAAACCCAGCAAAACTAGGGCAGACCCTGATCAGACAGCCCCAAGGAAGAGCTTGCTGATCAGGAATCTAAGCTTTTTCCAAAAGTCTCTTAAAATTTTGACTTAGCAGGCATTTAAAGGGGAAAAACTATTTACAAGGATAACAGATTATGTCAGAATGACTTCAATTACTGTAACTTCTTACTTCCTTTTTTGCGATGAATTTAAGATATGATATTTATCTCTAATCACTGTGATGCATAGGCAGCCAATCCTGATAAAATTAGTGTGTGTCTATTATACCATATCTAAAGCCCAAATTAAAGGCAAGAAAGACACTTGCACAAATCACAAACTTTCACCACTAGAACTACTTACATGTAAATCTGCCAAAGCTTTTTGTTAAAAACAATACACATATTACTCAAAACTAAACAAAATATGGTTAAGAAACCAAAACTCAGTAGTTCCTGAATCATTATTAACGTATATACATAAAGTCCATGGTTAAGATCATTCAGCCATCAATATTAAACTGTACTATAATGACACTTTAAGTCAGTGTTTAATTTTGAAAGACAGTATGTACAACAGAGTCACTGATAATAAAAGCTATGAGCCCCGACTAAAATAATGAAAACTTGTGTTCCTTCAGCTCTTAGACTTCTAGGCACAAATTGATCAGGCTTAGGCAAACAGTGTAGAACCAGATCAGCCAGCCAAACTGTCTCTTCAGAATATGCTGTTAGGCTTTAGCAAAAAGTCTACTAACCTTTCAGTGGTCGAAATTAGCGACTAGCCCGACAGCAAAAAAGCTAGTATATTTTCTTTCGAGCTAGTAAATATTGCCTATTTACTAGCGTGTCGGGCTTGTAAGATCCAGATCATTGAAAAAATTATTGTACTTTCTTTCTCAATTAGTAAACAAACTTTTGAGTCGCTTATTTCATTCGTCAAGCTTGCTTGATCAAACCGTGTTATGCACACTAAACTGACAATATGTTTGCACAGGAACCACACAGTATTCTACTTCCTGCATGGTACATAATGTTCTATACAAAATTAAAATCAACTGGGCCACAGAGCAAAATGGCTGAGAAAATGAAAAAAATTTCAGGTGCAAAACCAGAATGACATTGCCGAGCATGCGGCCACCAAACATAAATATGGAGATGTTTGTGTATACAGGTGTTTTGAATATACTTAAGCCTGTTACTTGTACATGTATATTTGCCTGCTCAGGATAACACTCTGCACCTGTGATCAGTATTGACTACTGTGACCAGTATGTTACATAATATATGGCTTGGTATGGTTGAGTGTATGAGAGTTTTGTTTAAAGGGTGAGTGAATTTCATGAATGTCATGTGCGTTTGTACTAGTTGTATTTTAAATACTGGAGTTCTAATTTGTATACCGTATTCACTCGTGTAATAGCCGCACTTTTTTTACCCGATTTTATAGTTAAGGAGTTGGGGGTGCGGCCATTCTATAGGTGTAAGGCCTTGGGACATTTTTTCTAGGACGATTCTGCCGATTTTTGGGACGCCATGCGTCTAGATGAGCTCTAGGAGGTTGACGGACGATATGAACGAGATAGCGCTGTTCTATGCTATTGTCTAACCAACGTGAACATATTCCATAATTTATAAATTACTTCCTAGTTTTATCTCATGTATCATATATCTGAATGTTTGCATCATCAACCAATTTCACCCAGCTGTCAAGTGCACTCTACCATGCAGATCAAAGGATATCATAGTAGAGCCGATAAAACAACACAGCTTTGATACGAGCCGACAATCTCGTTGAAGTATGTAAGAATCACAATCATTGGTACAAGTTTGTACATCATCTGTTTCTGTTAATTGTCACTAATTGACACGTTATTCTCATTTCTCAGAGCCACTAATTGACAAGTTATTCTCACCTGTCTGCTGGACCCCAGAGAAGAAGGTGACATGTTGAGAAGGTGCGAAATATATTCCAGAAGGAATTAACCTTTCAAATTGTCTAAAAACTGTCCCACTCAATCCACGCCTTTACTAAATAAATATTAATTATAATACGCTAATCAACATTTTCAACGATTCTCTGTACGTAACTGAACAACCGTCATTGTCTTTATCGCTATACGCGGTATTGACGATATAGCAGATCGATTATAAATAAATAGTTTGATGCGCTAATCCTTTTTTTTTTTTCAATGATTCTTGGTACGTTACTGAAGGACCGTCACTGTCTTTATCCATATGCGCGGTATTGATGATACAGCAGAGCTCCGCTGTATAAACTGCAGCCTTTATATTTTCTCTTCAAATTTTGCGGTCATTTTGGGGGTGCGGCCATTACATTGAATTAGGATTTTTTCTTCAAATTTTGCTGTCATTTTGGGGGTGCGGCCATTACATGGGTGCGACCATTACACGAGTGAATATGGTATATTCATTCTCGGCTATACTTTTACAGAGAATGCATATAGTATTGAATTACTTAAGAAACATATTTTATTAGTTTCTCATTACCATTTTACCGGAAGTAATCAAGATATCTCCATTACAACCAGGTAAGACCTTTTTATTTTTTTATTGCATTGTATTATTAGCAATGATGATGTACTGTGTGAATGGTTTAATATATTTGAAATATTGTTAATATATTTGAAAAATATATGAAGTGATAAGTTGAATTAATATGAATTGTTGAAATGGTATTGTCAATTTTCATATCAATATTCTTGTATTTTTATTTATGTAAACTATTTATTCTGTTACAGGTTTCAATAGAGCCCTTTCAATCAACATATATTGATCGACCTACAAGTTTAACCTTTATTGAAACCCCACTGACATTTGTGACAGAAATTTTCTTCTTTCCTGGACTATAACAGGCCCTTGTTGCGATTTACGATGGAGTCAAACACCATGTTTTACGACAGGAATTTGATTTTCATATGTTCTAAAGAATAAATTAAATATATGTTGAAAGTTAAATGGTGTTTTTTTTCATCTGTATTTATCTTATATTTTAGACATACTTATAAATTAAAACAGAATTTAATTAAGGCTAGTGAATTTTCTTTCGGGCTAGTAAAAATTTCGTAGTGACTAGCCCGACATGCTTGTGAATTTCAATCCTAATTTCTATGACTGACCTTTAGTTGTCAGCAAATAACTAAGAATTTTGTATGTATTATAATATTGCCAAATCATTGCAATGTATCAGGCTTTTGGATTAGAGAACATGCTTCTACAATCATATATATTATGTGTCAAATGTAATCATGGACTTTACAAGCATGTATGTATGGTAGGCCTAGTGATTCATAATTGATTTATCAGGAGTGAGAGAGGTCAGTTGACGGTAGGATTACAGTGTTTACATGTACACACCCCAGGGCAGGCTGCCAAGCCTAGCCCACTAACTGCTACACCCTCTCATAAACTATGCACCTCATGGACCATATTGACTGAAAACTGATGTATCAAACCATAAGGAAAGCTGGAAGACTGTATTAAGCATGCATTTTTATCAAGTTTTGCAAAATGAATAGCTTGATTGAAAACTAAACTGTACTGAACAACTCTCAAAGTAGAGTTATCTGTCTTGTGCTATAAACTTCCACACAATCAGACCTATCCAACTCCAGATGTGGAATGGTTTGGGAGATATACTTTTGAACGAACATGCAGATGGACATACAGACAGACAGACAGGAAAGGTGACAATTGTAAGCCCCACCCCCAACCACCCTTAAAAGCATAAAAAATAACTAAAATAATAGCTTCATTTTGTTTCAGCTATAACTGTGTTTATTAAATTGATAACCGTTTTTGCATCAATTAAGGTATGTCAATTTTTGTATAAAGCATGCTGTCTTGTAAAGCTAAAAATCTTTGGTAGGTTTGTCAAACAACTCTGTGTACCAGAGTTTAGGTCTAGATAAGCATGTAGGTAAGCAGGATTATAAACTGTGTGTGGTATGGTGTGTGTACACACATGACCATGTGTAGCTAAAGCAATACAAGTCATGGAGAAAATCAATACCACTCAAGCCTTTTACAACATTGTCTATCTATGTATAGACAAGACTAATGGAGTGTCAGGGTTGTTAAGTGGAATGAATTTCTTGCTCATTGAAAGTTTAAATTGAGCTGCCATAATCAACTTACTTTAAATTTTGGTCAGCTAAGCAATAAATCTATATGGCTTCGGCAAATAGTGTAGATCCAGATCTGCCAAGTGCCTCTTGGAGCTGTTGGATCAGGATCTACATAATTTGCTGTTAGCAATATATCTAAGCAGATTTGCATGTCAAAAAAGATGACTTAGGCACTTCCACGGATTAACAAAGAATAGCATGGTAAGGGTTGTTAGGCAGTTTATGATTTCCCTTGGGAGTTTTACTCACATAGCCAGCTGTTATTTCATGTTTTGTGCATATTATTACCCACTGATTAAATATATTACTTAGGTAGACACCATCCCTATGTCTGACACAGTAGTCTTAGTAATTACATGTATAAGAGACACCAAAACCAACTGAACAGTAAGTGTTTAAGTCCTGTTTGATTTTTCAAATACATCATCATTACAAAACAGTACAGATTTGTACATGATAACTTTCTGTAAAGACAATTTCTTTAAATCATCTTGTTATAACTGATTACTTCATAATAAAGATATAAATAAACAAGAGGACTAAAATTAGGACTTATGTAAGCTTAGACATGTACAGAAGTTTGGGTTTTTTCCAATCTAGTTGAAAACTCAGAGTTCAAGCCTGTCAACTGCAATCAATAATAAATTAATGAGCAGACATTGTGACACTTTCTTTAACCCTACATGTGGCGAGTCAGGGGACAATGCACTAATGGTCGTATGGGTACAGCATTTACAATATTCCATGAGCCGGTGTCATAAGAAAATTAGAAATAAGTCAATAGTGGCTAAACAGTTAATCTAATCTAACCCCCATATCCAAGCATATTGATACCCTACCATATCATTATAATGGCTGTTGATAACCAATGACTCAATAAACTGGCTTATTGCTGATCTAACAAAATCTGTTACTGTGAAAATTAAAATGAAAATGAAATGTTCTCTTGATTCACAATTTTAGTAACATATTTCAGCTTTATAAAATGATACACTTTTTGGTGGTGAACTATTTAAAATAAATTAAACCAACTATGTGAATGTATACATTTGAGCAGCATTCTAACCTGTCTATCATTCAATGAAAGTAAACGAAAACAATAACAGCACTTTAGAGTATAATGATGTCTCATTTGATGGCTGCAATCACAATATTACAATCCAGTGCAAAGTGCTCTGAACTGTTTTAAAGTTTGCAAATTTACCCAATCTGTCCCCATATCACCAAAGTAAACAAGTGGATAGAGGCCATCTGCCAACCACTGGACCTTGTTCACACACTGCCTCTTACTCATAGTTTGAATCTCATGTTTTCAATTGTACTTATTGCCAGGTTACAGTGATGGGGGCTTGGTTTATTGAGAAGTGACTTGAGCCCTTATGGCCCATCTAACATCACCAAAACATGTAGTTTGCCTCAAAATTATAGAAAAAAAAGATCTTTTACTCAGTAAACAGACAACTGATTTTGATTGAAAAAAATAATGACAAAGTTTTAATCTTTTTTAAAGGGCCCAGATCCGATCTGTAAACAAAATCTGTCAAAGATACTTTAAATTAAACAAGGATACTAATTAAAACATGTAAGGTGTAAGTGAGATATAATACATTAACTTTCGGTTAATGTAATACTTTTATTTTAATGTCTACATTATACATTGCTGCCGACACACTTGCCTGATTTTGCTTTGTAGATAATAACATACAGTTTTATACTATAACATGAAACCAGTTATACAACCTGCCTGGACATGTTTTGAAAGGCTTTCCATTTACAAGGCTACCAACTTTTATTGTTCAAGTACACTGTTGATCCCTGAAGTATCCAGTCCAAGTACACTACAATGACGTGGGCTCCCTTATTAAGTCTGAACTTAGCATGTTATTGATTTTGTATCCAACAGGAAGGTCCTGACCCGTTTTGAGGTATTTAACATTATTATCCTTATTAAATCCATATTAGTGCAAAGGTGATTAAGAAGCAGTGCATGAAAACGCTTTTGCAGACAAGAATATTGTGTAATATTTAAAGCCTTTTATAATAAGAATAGGCTGTTTTGCTCTGATGAAAATGACTTGATAACCTGGTGGGAACACTTCTCAGATATTATCATATGATGTAGCTTGCAGACCGCAAGGGAAGGGTGTTACCAAACTTGTGCCAAGAGAGGTAATAAACTCTTAGCCTGCTAGAATTGTGAATAAACCATGCAAGAAAGTAAATGATTATAGGTCAACAAACTTCAGACAGCTCCCAGGAGAGGTCTAAACCTACACTGTTTGCCAGTGCCTGATCGGTATGTATTTAGTAGGCTATAAGTATGATATCACCAGATAAAGGTATACTTACTGCATAACTGGCTATGAGGAAGGCAGCATTGGCTCTTTTACGTGCATCAAAACTTGTATAATGCACTATTCTCTTTTTCGCTAGGGAAAATGACTGAAAAGAAAGAAAATGACACTTTGAAAACAATTCTTCAACCACTGCTTAAAGCACAGGAAAGAATATGCTTTCCAGAGAAAAGAAATGCAATTGAAACAAAAATATAAAATCAAAGCTCTGGAAAAACACAGCATGAGCAGTCGGAGTTGAATCATCTAAGTGATTAAAAGTGTGCAAATAAATCTTCTTTTTTTTCGTGATTAATCAAATGTGCAGCACAATGTAAGGCAGGCAAGTCTTCAGCTGCAAGAACAAACAAACACTTCTTCAAAAAAGATTATACGTTGGGACAAAAGTTAAACCAGATTAACAGTGTTCAATCTAGAGTGTGGCATTGCGCCATAGGTGCATAAAAATTACAAATGGCTATCTGAATCACAACATGGGCCCATTGGGCGCAATAAAAATAACAAGCTGAGATCATGTTTTTCTTCGTCACTATTCCGTTTTTATTCCGCTATCCAGTAATTCAGCGTATTGCTTTAGACTGTGCTGCTATCTAACTGCATAAGCAGTACTCTGTTGTCTCAGCAATCGATATCCCTACACACACTGTGCGAACCTGCATAGACTGTGTTTAGATTCTGGGGGTATAGCGGGATTTTCTTCTAATAATGATCGATAACCAGTCGTTGCTATTGGTGATTTCATGATGTGCTGTTAATTTAAATTGTGCTACCTGTTCTGTGCCAATGGATTCTCGAATATTAAAAATAGAAAGCTCCTTTTTTAAAACCAATCAGTTATAATTTATTTAATTAGTCGGGCCCCCTTATTTGCCAAATGGCCCCCTATTTTAATGCGAATGGGCCCATTTTGCCCCCTGTTGCCAAAATAAGATTGAACACTGGATTAACTAACATCTGATAATAGGAACAATTTTATTTAATGTAAAATACTTTCTTTATGATTTCATTTTCATTAAAATTAGATCTAAAGAAATGCTTTTAAATGCTACTGAATGCAACCAAAAAACACCAAGTTTAAAATAAATTCCCAGTTATTTATTTCATCAAGTCTACGCCACTGAGATCTGAATCTGAAAATCATGAATGCGGATGCTAACTTTAAACTGAGATGCTGAGACAATATGAATGACCTCTGTCATACATAACCTGTTACAGAGCAAGCTTCTGTAGGCAGTGAGGCCTCATGCAGGAATAACACAATAAACTGATCTACTGACTACACCACTGATTCTTGGTTACAAGTAACATGGTGTCTTACAATGCAACTTGTTTCATGTTTACAAATTATATTCATCATAACCTATGTATGTTTAGACGGGCTTTTAATCTGAACTTATCTGATTATTTGGATGAAAGTCAAAAAAAAAATAAAAATGGGTTCAATAGCTTTTGTTTTGTTCAGAATTCTGCACCATATACTATCAGTTGTTTCTAAATTGTATTGAGCCATAAACACTTTTTCGCAATAGTCAGTATGGCTTTAAAAGAGCTTTAAAAGATGGAGGCATAACAGAAAAATTTAAGAATATGTGCATCTGATAACTCTACCACAGTCAGTGTAAATTTATGTACAAAGAGCTTTGGGATAAAAAAATTGTTATGGCTTAAATAATATCTAATACGACAATCAGTTTCACATTTTTTTTCTTTTATATTAAAACATTAATTACTCTATCTTCTTACTTAGCTTTTACTTCACTTCAATATTCCTAGTACATTTTGGCTATTGTATATGGTAAAATTCATCTCATGCTGTGGGAGGGGTACAAAGACACCACTATCTGTGAGTAGCTGGATCAGGCATTAATGATTAACCCGTTTACTGATATTAAATAGTTTTGTTGTTGTTTCCATTACAACTTCAGGCAATGGTTTCTTTACATACAGCCCAAGTCAGCACAAACATGTACTGATCCTAATGCAATGCTGGGTCAAGACAATTTACCAAAGTCAGCTAATGGCATGTCAAGAGTTGAAGGTTATTGTAGAAAGTGAGAGAGGGGAAACAGACAAGCTTCATCCATTATCAGTGGAGGCATACTGTATGAATTAGAAAACAATCCTAAACCAATTACAGCCAATGTAACCATCTCTGTTCTGAGGCATTTAACTGTACTGTATTGAAGCTGCTACATTTGTTAAATACTAACTCATGTTTATATATTAACTATCTTACAACTAGTTATGCTGCAAAAAGTGCAGATAATGATCAAATGGAAGAAGCCAGGCTGATCTCAATTTTAATATTTGCTAATGCATAACCAATTCATGCTTTGTTGGAATTAATAGAATCTTAACCTAGGACAATAGACCACTAATTAGGCTATATTAGTTGTCAAGAAATAATGAGCTTTGTGTTCATTACATGGTTGCCCCTGGGGACTTTTCTGCAGGTTTCATTATTTACTCCTTTATGACATAAATCACATGTTCAGCATGCAATTTAACGTATTGGGCAATTAAACTTTTTATCAGGAAACAAAAGAATGCAAATATTTATGAAAAATATAGATCATTGCAATGGTAAAAAAAAGTCAAGAATAAGTTGTGTGTTCATTATTTATTTTAAACAGACATAAAAGAAAATATGTTTTTTAAAGACTGTTTGTAATGGCTGTGTCCAAGGTCATTAAAGAAACCTAGAATATATTATTGCAGGTGCTTCCATGAAGTAAAATTGTGGTAGGTCAACAAAAGCTGTGTTTGAATTAATAATATAATCACTGATGCTTGGTGTAAAAACATTACATAACTTTTCACCAAAGCCTGTAATAATGGAGGGGGGGGGGGGGTCATAAAACATTACTGATAATTACAGCTTCACCTACAGTCCTTTACATATTCGCAACCACATTATGATGCATGGGAACCTGTGATATGGATGTATGGATGTAAACCTTAACTATACATGCTTCATTTATAATATGCAATACAACTCAACTGTATTTGCTACAAACTACATGAATGCTAAGTTAACAAGACATACTGCCAGAGACCCACAGCATAAAGTGCAGGTCCTGATGTGACCAGTTACTGTAGGAGCATGTTGATTCACATCTACACTATTAGCCTGAGCATGAACTGCTTGTGCTTAGCAGGATAAGAGCTAGCAGGTCTGAAACAAACAACAGCTCTGGGCCTGACACACTTGATGTGACCTAGTTTGGTGTTTACATCAGCTATGTTTATCTTCACCGTCCATAGGTAGTGTGTAAAGTTTGTCAACCTTAAATGTCAGATGTATTTGAATGATTTTAACAATCAGCATTATGTAAACTTTACTTGTGACCAGAGAATGAAATTTTGATTTAAGACAAAATATAATTTTGTCAGTGAATGTCCTTACAACAGTTATAAATAGAAAACATGCAGCAACATTGTATCAGCAGCCTATTCACTGCCAAATATGTAGCTAGGATTCTGCAAATAACTTTTAACAGCTATCTACTATGTAATCATTTCACATAATGTATACTTTGTATATATAATCCCTCATTAAGATGTGACATAGTCTGATAACCGGTTTCAACAGGTTTCGATGAGAGATCTGCAAGTTACTCCAGCAGAAAACAGTGACTGTTGCCAGCAGTCTAGGCCGCAGATACAGGTACCTTGATACAGTCTCTCTCAGCATCTACAGGTGGCATTCTCATCTACCTTCTTCATCAACATACAATTCACTGACATCACAAGAACCAGATAAAACCAGCCAACAAAGCAGTGAAATATAATCTTTAAAAAACACGTACCTTTTGCTCTTTGCACTAGCAAAATTATGTGTTTTGTACATGCACGTTGCACCAAGTTTCTGTCAGCCATTATCATAAAAAATAGAAAAAGACAGAAATTGCCTTCGACTGTTGTCCCCTGGTACTTCTGGCAGTTTATAAACATTAAATATTGAAAACAAGTTTTCATCCAAGACAGTTGTTGATAAACTTAGCTTATATCAGTTAACATCAACTGTTTTTGGTAGACATTATATCGCATTGCACTCACCCAGATCTGATAGTTATGTAGTTTATTATACCAGTGTTCTGCCAAGGTTTTTGAAACTAGGGGACAATGTCCCGTTAAGTATAAAAAGGGATATTTCAAAATCAAGGGGAAATAAACAATTTAAGCCTCCAAATATATCGAACATTAACCTATTTGGCCTCCATGCAATGGATCCAGTTCCGCCTCCCTGAACAAGGTCACATTCCTGTGACCTGTTTAGCAGAAGCATTTGTAGCACTACTGTCATTTTTGTTAATAATTTTCGTCACTTTTGGTAAATGGATTACTGCCAAAATAGCTTAAAATTGTTCTACGGTTTTTTTTTCACGACTGGTGAAGCCATTTTGTATGCAGACAGTGATGAACCTCGGTGGTTGTATCAATTGATACAATTGACCGAAACTATGGTCAAGCACTGACTGATTGCAAGTGAGCCAATCAAGACCAATGTTACAACACAAGAAACAAGCCTACTGCGTCCCAGCTGAATACATTATTTATTGGTTTAATCCCCTGCAAATACCTATGCTACTTGTGATGCAACAGGAGCAATTTGTATGGGGCATTTTTTTTATGCTAATGTTGCAAAATTGTGCCCTCTGCAGAACACTGTTGTATCATACATTAACAGAAAGTATTTTTATTTTGGTTTTTTATGGCACACAGACTCATAACAGGTCATATGTCGTCGAATATGATGAAGTTTAACATTAATATGGTATAATCATGTTCAAATTCCAAGAGTAGAAATATAAGAATCTATAAGGTTAAAATAATAATAATGAATTATAAATGAATACAGGTTAGTATAATAAACATTGAAAAAAATCACAATGTTAGCATAATAAACAGTTTAACAATTTAAAACTTATTAAGAATACCAATCTCGTTCAGGAAGCAAACAAGCTTAGAATCGGACACTGTCTTTAATAGTCCATATATGTTATAGACATTAAAATACTTTGATTGAATATGGTCTGTGTCAATACAATGTATTAAAATATGATTAACTCTCAGCGGTTCCTGGCAAGGAACACATTCAGGTTGAACTTCTTTTAAAAATAATATTATTCTGCAAATAGAGATATTGGCACCAATGTTAGGTATAATTACGTATGATTTGTTATCTAGTATTGTCCTAACTTGTTTGCCATCAAAAAAATATTTTGGTTAAAATATATCGATTGATAAGTGGTTTACAATCTCTGTGTGCAAAGATCTGTCTCAGTAAGGGCAGAAGCAGATTTTGCAACCTTATCTGCACCCTCGTGTCCTCCAATGCCTAGATGACTTAGTAGCCAACAGAAAGCAATATTCTTATTAAGAGAAACTTAATTAAATTTTAAAAGTAGTTCTCAAATAAGAGGGTTGGAAAAACTGTGATTTTACATAGACTTTAGTATTACCATTTTAGGTAACAAATAATCCGTAAACACTAAAAATTTATCACCAGGACAATTTAAAATGAAATCAAGAGAAGGTTAACAGCCTAAATTTTGGCTATAAAAATGGATGAGTTAATGAATTTTACTTATGGAAACACAGCCGACATATGAATCTGCTTTTGAGAAATCAGCATATATTTCGAGATAGAGTATTTCTTTATATTTAGCATAGAAAGAGAGGGTCTGTTTGTAAAATCAACAGCAGAAGTATTAAACTGCCATGGTGGTAATTCCAATACATTATTTTCCATTACTTGATTTAAATTCAGATGTGATAATTGTATGATTTCCAACATGGGTAAACAAAATGGTTTAATTGCCTTTGGTTTACACTGGCACAAGTGTTCATATTTAGGATTAAAAATTGCACTGTGTACTAAATTTTTAGGATTAGACTTAACTTTATAAATAAACTGAATTACAAGGTTTTCACGTCTTAGATATAATGACGGCTCACAAGCTTCAACATAAAGGCTCTCTATAGGTGAAGTCCTGAAGGCTCCAAGGTCCAGACAGAGTCCCTGGTTATGGACAATGTCAAGCATTTAGAGATATGACCTCCTAGCAGAGCTGTAAACAATGCTGTAATTAATAACATTTTGATCTTTCCAGCGATCTATAAAGGTGTAATAACAGTTTTCTATCATATATGATATGAGGTTTAAAAGATCATTTGCTGTCTATTACAACACCAAGAAATTTAGTTTTCTATTCAACAAAGAATGTTATTAAGAAATAATTCAGGCTCATTGTTCTGACAAAAATTTATGCAGTTTGTTTTGGTGGGTGAAAATTTAAATCTATTGTTGTTACTCCAAGTTTGTAATTTGTTGAGGCACTGTTTTAACTGCCTTTCTATTGTGTTCATATTTTTGGAATGATAGCATAAATCGTCCACATGTAGTGAACAACCTACTCCATTACTGAGGGTTCTTACAATGAAATTTATTTTGATTTTAAAGAGTAACAGACAATATACTATACCCTGAGGGACACCTTGTTCCTGTTTATGAAAAGAAGACAAAGTGGGCTCAATTCTAACTTAAAAATTTCTGTCAGAAAGAAAACTGTTAATAAATGTGGGTAAATGACCCTTGAGACCAAGGTCACCTAAATCTTTTAAATCCGATGTATCCATGCAGAATCATATGCCTTTTCAAGATTAAAAAACATCGCTCATGGTGTTCTTTCTTGATAAAGGCATCTATAAAAGTTACAAAATGAACAAGATGATTGATTGCACATCGTTCGTTTCTGAATCCACTTTTAAATTCTGTAAATTAATAAATTCAAGATAGCAGATAAGTCTATTACTTTTCATCTGTTCAAAAGTTTTGCAAAAACAACTATGCAGCAGGTGTTAAAATAGAGAAGTAAAAAAGTAATTATTGCATATTCTAAGGTAGAGCAAGTATTGACAATTATCTGCAGATATGACAAATTGACTTTGCATGGAACAATAAGTAGTCCAAACGAAAACACTGAGGTATTCACTGCCCAGGAAAAATTGTTGTATTTTGTCATACATAGCTGTGTCCACTTCAAGCATATATACCTTTAAAGCGTATAGAATGCTGTGAAACCTGGCATGATACCATACCCAGTCACAATATCCTGACACCAGGCCAACTTTTCATGAAACTATCCTTATACTTGGCTGAGCCATATCAAGGAAACTATACCAATTTTATTTTTAATGACTTTGGTATACTGGAGCCTGTGACTGAACCCCAGGGCCTCCCCTTCCAAGAGATGATGCTCTTACCGATAGCTCTTTTACGTCCAGTCTAGATCTGTTGATACAGGTATATGGTCTTACCTTCAACTTTTTGTTCAGTTTGCAGCAATATCTGTACAGCATTGACAAGTTCAGTGGACCAAAGTCTGCATAAAAACTGGAAAGAAAAGAAAATCACATATTATCAGGGTGTTCAGTAAAATCCTAGCCACAGATTTTAAAAAATAATTACAATCTACAATAATACATTAGGATTATTTATGCATTATACTAGGCATCTAGTAATAAGTATGTATGATTAGAAAAAAAAATACAATTCATTATGAGGTTAGTACAACTTGGCAAATTGTTCCTTTAAGCTGACACCATATCATACCAAAATATCGTCAAAACGAAATCCTGCATTATTTTCAAACACAAAAGACAAATCTTATAAAATAATTTTCAAATATTGAATTTCATTTTATTACATCATAAATGAATTTATACTAGTTAAAGTTCAAAAGTGTTACTTTTTTTATTTAAAACAAAAGGGCCATTCTAAAATTGTAAATCCTGGGGGATGCAAAGATTTAAAAACAATTGGTCCCAAGTTTAAATCTATTAACATTACAAGCATGTCATCTTAGGCATTAATAAAAAAAAAATTAATACTTGCATTTTCATAAAAAGAAAAATTGTCGCATTTTTTAGGGATTTAAAGAGAAATTGACAAAAAAACGTTAAAAAAATTTATTCACCACTTTATGGATTGTCAATCAAATTGGGGTGTTGAGACAAATGAAAAATGTGGACAAGACCATTTAATGCTGCATATTTGTAGTGAACATTAATGGCATTTTTTCAGGACAGTCTCTGTGAGGTCAAATTCTTTTTATAGGGTATTAAGTGTCATTCTCCATTAATTTAGCTCTATGAAGTATAGTTCTGATAAGCCAAGTTAGTACTTTTCTATCTCACATATGGGACACAAAGTAACCATTACTAAGGTGTATTTGAAACACTGAATTATTTATATACTTAACCAAATTGATGTCTTCACTGTAAACAAAATGTCAAGAACACATGAAACCACAACTAACCACAATATTCTAAAACCAGGCTGGCCAGGTATGTAACTACCCATACAATTACTTGAGAAAAAGCAAGAGAGCTACTACTGATAAAGGGATCATACAGATTAGCACTTGCCCAGTTGTCCGAGGCAACAAAAGTAAGTTTACGATGTGATGCTTTATTATGTAGGCTCAAAAGCCTCCCGAGTCAAATAAACAGATTCTAGCGAAGTACATTTTGAGACAAACAAAAGAGCTGGTATGTTCAATGCTAACTGGATACACAATCATTCTTGGCTGAAAGACACAGACAAAGGCATGATTTCCGTTAGCTGTTCATTATATGATGAACACATAATGTGTTTAATGAAAGCACACAAGTTTTACACCCTTTATAAAACATTTTGGTACCATACAACGCTTTTAACATAAAATACTTAATATTTCAGGTGCGCTCCTAGATTTTAAAAGATGGGGGCCCAGGTGGCTACTGAGGACAAGGGGCTAATCTGTATCCCTGTACCATTTTCTTACTATTTGGTATGGTGCAGCTTTTATCCCAGGGTTTTTCATATATCCTTCATGCTTTATAAATTACCAAACTCATGTATGTATAGTGTGATAACCTTCCTGACTTGAGATTAATTGATAATGTCCATTACATGTAATATCAGTGATTGGTTAGACTGGTTTTGTTTTTTTTTCTGAAAAAGGGGAGGGAGAGGGCCAGGGGCCTTTGAGAAAGGGGAAATTTTGTGGTGTTTAATTGAAAATGGGGGAAATGTGCATGTTTAACTTCTTATTTGCTATCATACAATAGTCAGGGGTGTGCCTAGGCAACCTTTGAGTATACGCACTATTCCAGGGGGGAGGGGGGGGGGATTTTTTTCCTTATAACGCCGTAGATACTAGGGAGAAACTATGTCACAGTACAACGAGCAGGAAGGGACAGAAATACATCAGGTAGGATTGCAGAAGTATTTGTAGAATTCGGAAAAGGGTTAAAGAACTCTAATTTAAAAATTGAAACAGCTAACAACAAGTGCCAAACACAGGTTATGTACGATTTTTATTTGCTTTTTGACGTTTTTATTTTTTCAATGTTTGGAAGCAACTGTACGCATGTGCATAGGTGCGTAAGTCCAGGCACGCCCCTGATAGTATCTTGTATATTTATTAAGAGGCCATCTCTCTACTTTTCTTGTCCTTGAACTCAGCCACTAAATATCATAGTCCAATTCATTCAAGCTTCCACTGTAGTCACTTATTCCGCATCAATGCAGGTATAAATTTATGCATTTTAACAATGAAATAATTGGCATTTTTTCAGAGGGCAATTTTCATTTTTTGGGGGAAAAAAAACTTGGCTTATTTTCTAAAGAGAAGGTAAACTGTCAGATAACATCAGGAGTGGAAATCAGAGACTGTTTACTTACTTTTCATATACAAGTTCCTCATCTACACAGAAATAGTGTGTATGTGCAGAGGAACGTGGCCGTGTTCTCAGCGTGGCAAAATAGAGACGATCTGCAAATAAAATAAAAAATGTAATGATGATGCAATCAGTGTTCTGTCGAGGTCATGATCAAACAATATTGTTGCAGGAAAAAAAGATGTCTCATAAATTTGATGACCATGCGACAGCTGTCACTGACAAAATTGTCCAGGGGACAATTCAGTTTAATAAATATCATGGAGCATGTACTATAAAAGACCTGTTTACCCTTGTTCAAAGCTAATTTCAATTACACTGTAAGGAAAAAATAACAGTCAAATGGTAACCATAACTTTACTTATGCAAATGCACGAATGCAGTAGCCAGGCAATCCGCACATACTATGCCATGAAAAATGGCTTCTAATTCAAGGAAAAATAAGATTAAATAACTATTCTGAGATTCTTTGTTTAACAGAGCAGTGTCATTTCTTTGCACAACAGAGCAGTGTCAATGTAAACAATGAATCTGTCTCTGTTTCTTCAGCTTCAACTAGTGAATCAGTGACAATTTTTGGCGATAAAGGTGAAACAGATGCAAAAGAACACTCCCCTCCAGTTCAAAAGCAAAATTGCATACTAAAACAATTCGGAAGTTTCAAGAAAGATGATCGTGGCGTCAGTACAGAAAGGAAGAACATTTCATGACATGTCATGTTTGTATTAATAAATCAAACAGAAGCAATGCCATGTAAAATGTCTAACTTTCAGCAAACTATGTTGGATCATCTCGCGGACAAGAACACACTGGATTGTCTAGCGGACAGAAACTAACACAAACATTGTATTGAGACAGTACATTTAAAGGACCAGACATGACGATCAGTTGACAGAGTAATATGTACATCAAGAGGCAGCCCTTCTTTTGCTCTTAAATCTGTGTCTTTGATTACCCAAGAAGGTGTGGCCATTTCAAAGTTTGTCAGTTTGATCGGCTTGCTAGGGGAATTAGTGTACCCAAATGTAGAGCGCTTGAAATGTACCTAAACAGTGACTGATGAATCTGATAAAACAGCACCAGGTATGATCACTTTGATCTACTCTTCGATTTACTCTGTTACGGGTAGGATTTGTAATCTTTTATCCAAAATGTTGTTGTCCCCTTCAATTTTGGAAATGTCCCCTATTTTTTAAGGTTGGTGGGACAATTTTTCCCTTGTTTTTTAATCCTTGGCAGAACATTGTGCAATGATGAAGAAAAAAGATTAAACAGGTCACAAGTAATAATTTTAGCTTAGTTGTATTTTAAGTAAATAAAGCGGTGACACAGTTATGGTAATTTTAACTTCATAAAGGGAAATGTGGTTGAAGAAAACCCCTCACTAGTGTCTGGATAGAATCAGCTGCACATTGCAAATCAGCAGATAGACCAGTCAACAGGAAAGTTCTTTTAATGAAAGGGACTTGAAACTATACGGTGTTAAACCAAGAAGACTGAAGAGATATGGATTTTGAAAGTCAATATTCCCAGGTAAACTTTCTGTTTCACTTTATGACTGGAATATTTTGTTACTTATTTGTGCATAATATAGTTGATTCCTGGTCACTCAATGTAATGTCAGACTATCAAAACATTTTGCTAATTTAGCAGGGCCAGACAAGACAAATGCCACATCATGTCCTACCAAAACAATTCCCTCTTTTGTTTGCCTTCAGAATTTCTATCCTAAAATTATAATAATATTGAAATAAATTACTTGTCTCAATTGAGCAAATGGAAAACATATTCATTGAAATGCATTTCCTTTACTAATTTTATATGAATTTAGGATTCAATTTATATGTCACCACTTAGCAATTTGAGCACTGCAATAAGTTTAAGATGTGGTGAATTTACAAAAACCCAATATAGTTTGTTAGCAGGCACTACTGTGTTCCAGTAAACGTATTATATCTTTTAGCATTCTGAAATTCTGTTCATCAAAGTAAATAATAATTAATGTAAACTGTAATTAGTTTAGCCTGATACAGCTCTTCTGTAAAAACCTGTCTGAATGTTAACTGTTGTATCTGACATTTTGAACAAATTGTTTTTCTCTCTGAAATAACCTAATAAGTCATTGTTACCTGAAAGGTCATGCACAATGCTGCCTTATTGATGCCCTAGATGTATGCAAACAGTGTATCATAAATCCCCACCTTGTCATTGCAAACAGGTATCTCCTATCTGAACCATGCTGAAGAGATAGCTATTATTAAACTAAGAAAACCCAGTGACAACGTACTTTTGAGATCATGTTATAGCATCATCTGATAAACCACTCTGATAGCTATATTAGAAGAGATTATCATTGTGGTTATTATAGGTTTCGAAATCAGGATCATTTAGAGTGCATGTACTTTCTAACTATATAGGTAGTGTTCAAAATCATATTTGCTTAGACTAATTTATGATTGTATGCAGAAATTATGCTCCAATTCCCCAAAGCATAGCTTCGATATTGTTACATGTATTTGATATAGGCAAAATGTCAGATACCACCTTTAATAAACAATATACCATTAAATGTGAGAGGTTTCCCTAAACAAGATTTATTTGTGCTTATATTAAATGTCCAAAGACCTGCCAATGTAACATCCAGTGGCAAGTATCCTTTCTAGAAGAAATAATGTTGAATACTTTCAAAATCAATCTCACAAATAGATAACATATTTAAACATAGATGAGTACCACTTTAAAGATTAATGGTGTATCATTTACATTCATATAATATTGAATGTAATGACCATATCATAACAAAGATATGCAATCGGTGTGTACAATTATATTTTTATTTTGGGCATCATCAAAAATAAAAGTACTCTTTAAAGTCGATCTTTTATGCTTGCATCAGTTGGTAGAGCACCTGAATCTAGAACATGGCGGGTGTGGGTTCAGACCTTCTTGATTAAACAGTTATTGCACGGTGGCTCACAACAATCATGATGATAATTTTTTGTTGGCAACAGGCTAGAAACAAGTAGTTCTGTCAAGTTGATGCCTGGTTAAAGAGGGAGGAGTGTTATTCATATGCTCTTCAAAGAGCAGTCTGCCCGGATGGCTCTGTTGGTAGAGCACCCTACCCAGGAGCAGGAGGTCGTGGGACCAAACCCATTCCTGGGGAAATGTAGGGAATGTATCACTCCATATAAAATGTTTTTTTATAAATCATTATATATTGTACTTACCTTTGATGAATTCCGATGCGCTTCCGATTATATCGTGTTCTTCTGCCATATTTTCAAATGTTTACAAGTCAAGTTTTGGCAACGACAAATCACCGACGGCTATAATTGCACTGCTTAAATGAATTTATGGACAGAGAATAAACAAAGGCCACGTTAACTGGATAAAAGACTAGTTTGTTCGATTCTTTACTGCTATATCATGGCTGTAGTAATCCTAATGAATCCAGAATAAAACAACAATCATCCCCAAGTCACAAATTTCTTTCTGACGGCCATGTTTGAAAGGAAGTAGTCACGTGAACATTGGTGAACCAATCGAGAACGCGACAACAGCAGTCGTCATGACGATTCAAATATTAACCAATCAGCGCTTTGTTTGTATAATCAAGCGTAAACATGTTTGTGTTTGTAACTAGGGGAAGTAAGTCGTGGTAGACTGGAAGTTTGCATGACGGAGTTACGCATCACGAGAAATGATGAGATATTTAGTTCTCGAATTTATGTACATCTAATAGTGCAATGACACATTTCAAGTAACACGTACACTACCCACTTTACTTTAATAATTAATCATTTTAGATTATCTTTAGGTGCCTCAGAAACTTTTTTAAGTAATTGATTACTTGACCAGATGGGTAAGAGGGTGCATTGTAGGGCCTTTTCCGCCCCAAAATGTTAGGAGAAAAAAAGCAAATACCTTGTTTTGCTGGGTTTTGACTAAAACACAACTTTAAGACATAATATATCTTTATATCTTATGTTGCTTAATTTTGTGAAAAATCTAAACAAGAACAACAATTAAATGAAATATTATGATGATTAATAACTGCTAACATAATACAAAAAGAATAAATAAATAGATGTCACTAATTTAGATATTGCACTGTTTGATAAATAAATGATTTTTCATACTTTTCGTGCTTATATTATAAGTTAATTAATGTAATAAATAAAATAAAATAAAAATCCATCTGTGAAATTATTTAGTCATGTTAGTATTAGCAAATCCATCATCGAATTACGTCATAAAGGCTTTTACTCTCTGTAATGTTTTCTTTATAGATTGATAATACCTATATGTTTCTTTTTTTATTCTACGTTGTTGTTTTTTTTAAAAAAAAAAACACTTTCTGTTAGAATAAGGCTTCAATATATTGTAATTATGTTTTGTTCTGTGCCAGTTATCAAGAAAACAACAACCATGCTCTGACGTTTGCACCAGTTTTGTAAACTGTACTGTACTTTGTGTTCAACATATCTTTTCTTTGGACATAACTTCAATTTATTCGGTTGCATATGGTATACTTTATATCCTTAATTTACTCATAAACATTTTGACTGTTTATGAGTGCTACACATTAAAAATGAATTCGAGACGTCGCTCTTTTTTGCGACCATTATCAATCAAACACTTTAAATATCAATAGCAAGTTGCCTGTGATCCATATCCATCAGAGCCAGACCGGACATTTTTTCAGGGGTCATTTTGGATCTGGGGTACGTCTTAAGTACGTCGCATGTTGCTGAACGATCAGTTTGGCAGTTGCAGTGGAGACCGGCATTGCTAAGAGAACGTGAAAACCAACGTATCTCGGATTCTTCACTGCTTGATGCAGGCAGGTCATGTTTGAATGTGTTGTAAAAGCTTCTGGACATTTAGATTCAGTTACTTAGTTGCATTGCTTGATATCAGCAAGTCTGCTAGCATTCGGTCTTAGATCTCGAGCAGACGGTCAGAAAGTTCTAGTGCGAGGCTGGTCAAAAAGGACAAGAACGGCGCCAGTGTTTGGACGATGTTGCTGCCGCGAAGCTGTTCTCGGCACAGATGACAGCGCGTCTACATCTGCTGCTACTGCTGCTTTTTTCCCAAACAGTTCATCCCATAAATCATCGTTGTTTCTTTTTGTGAATATTGGTCTCCGTAGATGCTTACACAAGATCTCGCCCTTTATCTTGCAACATTTTAGAAAGTGGTTTGAGCTATGCCAATATGCACTCTACAACAAGCAGAGTTAGAATAAACCCAAATAAGGTAATTAGCGATTCGTTGGAGCGAATCTTATTTATTTATTTTTATTTATTTATTAATTTGCGTATTTATTTTTATTTATTTATTTTACTTATTTAATTTTATTTATAATTAAGGGATTGCAATTTTTGTCCTCTTTTTCATCGCTTCATTACTTTATTTAACCTCTTCAAAAACTTCTTGTAATATCATCAAACGCTTTGCTGAATAGTTGAAGCAGAACGCTACTTCTTGCACCATCTTCATCCATGTTTTCATCAAAAGCGTGGAGCAAATTGCTAGATTGAGGCAGTGTGTCCTACAATGTGTGTATAGTGCATGTGAATGTTTTTATGAATTCTATCATGCACACCTCTTACTCTGCTCGACATGTTTGAGGTGCCGTCATATCACGACCTCCAAGTTTTGCCCTGTCTACGCCAGCAACTTCTAACTGTTCTAGGAAGGCATCACTCAGTGCTTCTCCTACGGTTGCAGAACACTGGACAAGTCCTAAACAGTTCTCTGTCACGTTTTGCAATGTCTGATCATAATAACATTGGCAGATGGAACGTGTTTAATTGTGAACGCATCAGAAGCTTTATCAGCAATAAAGATAAGAAATGGGGACGAATAGCAAGTCCTTTCGGTGCTTTGTTTGATTTCGTCACCACAAATATTTATCAACTCACTTTGAATGATGCTTGATGTGTGCTTTGTTTTCATTTGAGCAACCATTGATACTATAGAAGGGCAACAAAATCTCCACGATCTTCTATATGACCTCTTAAAGGCAAGCTTTGTCTTCCTCTCAAGGAAATGGTTTCTGTGATGGCTTCTAAGATTTTACGAAATATCTCCACTAACGCATAGTAGGCAGTTGAAATTGAGGAAAAAAAATGTCACGTTGTTGACCTGTCATAATCTTCTGAAAGTTGTCTACTGCTTCACTAGAGTTATAATTGTGAAGTGTTGCTTTAGCGTAATTTGATATTGCTTTCCCAATATTACTTGAATCTGCTGCAGATGAAGAAATCAACGTAGTTATAACATCGCCTGCAAACAGGTAACATGGGCCGCAATACAACATGTTGGCAAACTTCGTAATACCTTCACCATGTAGTTATCATTGAACCAATGTGCATTGAATTCGTCGAAACTTTCCTACGGCAGTACATAGAAAACAAGACTGTTCAACACTGTGGTGTTTGTGTTATTTGGGCATAATTTCTGTAGAAAAAAAAAATCATACTTTAGAATAAGCTTTGACGATTTTCAACAATATCTTAATTTTATGGCAGTAAAACTCGTTACTTAACACATAAAGTGTTCATTCTTTTTCAAATCTATAAATAACAGCGATTGGAATTCCTGCTAAAAATAGACATCGGCGTCACAGCGGATGACATGGATGAGATAAAACATAAGTGGTCACGTGGTTTTCTTAATTTAAAAAGAGCTAACTGTAGCGTAGCTCAGACAGGAAATACATGTTTGTGATGACAATTGAGAGGTGAAGGACATCAGTAAATAGAATTTTGTGAGATCTGTTCAGGTAACAATAGTTAAGATGCTTAATGAAAATATGTTTGGTCCAAACTGTTGGATACGACCTTTAACACTGATTATGTAAAGATCTTTATCACTGACAGACATCATTTTAGAAGATATAGATAGCTTAAATTTGTTATCAGCAACGCCATATGATTGAAATAAACACATGTCAAAATATTATATCTATTTAAAAATGAAATCTATTCAGCAGCTAGGGAATTAAAACATGTTAACTTTATAAATAATTTTTCTCTTAAACACTAACGCTCACCCTTAAAAGGGAAGTAATATTAACAAAATGCATGCTCGATTAGCGCCTTTAGGGAGTTAACTCCCTTAAATTAGCAAAATTGGCAGCATTTCCCTACATCAAAGCCGTTCATTTAAAATATCTGATAGAACAAAAATTGTTAAACATATGAATGAGAAACAATAAAACATATATAAAATAGACAAGAAATCAGCCGATGCTATAAGAAAACTTTGTCAGCGCTATTGATTATTTTTACCTACAACATATACTTAACTATCTATCTGTCTATCTATTCTGCCTGCACACTGTACAGTGTATTACTTTTCAATGTGCGCAGAGAAAGTTACCGGTAATTTGTGCAGTAATTTTAATAATTAATTTGAGAAATAAAATCAATGGTGCTTAATGATTTGTTGTTATCTTCAACAATTTAGCATAAATATGCATTTGTGAGTGTTAAAAGAAAAAAAAAAGTTTGTGTAGTAACTTAAAAATCTAGTTGGAAACATGATTAGAATTTTTGTGTTACAACTGCTGCCATGAAGAGGATTCAAGCAGGTGAGGACAGTTTTATGCTGTATGCTAGCGGATCAAACTTGTCTGAAGCCATGTTTAAATTTGAGCAGTATGTAAACTAAGGAAAATTACCTTTGTAGTAATTACATTTGTTAGTATTCGGTTCTTTTCTAATGAATAACAGGTAAAATGCGGATGTGCAAGGAACTTTACACAAAATAATGAACAACTAAATTCCTGATTTGTACAAGTTTTACCAATTTAAACCTCAACTCAACTGATGTTAGCAAGATTTTATAACAAAGAAACTACGAAAATAAAATATATCACGCCTAACCCAGGTTAGGCATCGACTTTCTTAATGTTTATGGTGCTTTTAGATATTGGATTTTTTTAATGGAGGTTCGGCAGGTGCATTAAGGTGCATAATGGCAGATACCGGGTACAATGAAATGACCATAATCTTGTTTCATCCATTACTTTGAATGACCAAGACATATCAGCAGCAGCAGCAGTGGCGACAGCGTATTTGATGGAGTTAGCATTATCATCATCAATCATTAATCATCATTATAATCAGCATCTATATTATAATGACTCAACAAAAACCACAATATAACAGTATTATTAATTAATCATATAAACATTTGCTAACCTAAGCATTTCAGGAACATTAATCATTACTTTTGAAAACAAAACTGGTCATAGCAGAAAATTAAGAACAGAGAGCAACTATTATAGCGATAAACTTTATTTTCACTGATAAAGCAGTGTACAGATTGTACATGCTTAATGTTCAATAATAACATTAATAATGTATGTTTTTATCAAAAATAATCAGAAAAAATATTGGATTTCAATCAAGTTTGTTCATAAAGAAATGTAATGCACAGACACAAAAGCACACAATGATAATATGAATTATTTTCAAAATATATTCTTAATCAAAGTCTGCATCTTGTTCATGGTAAATTATCTAACAGAGTTAACTCTAAAATCTAGGCAACATACCAATATTATGCAATTTCTATGAAACATAGTTAAATTGAACTAAACCTAAAAAAAGTGCAAAAATAACTTAAATAACATAGACTTTACATAGAATTTAATATCATGAGGACAACATAATTTATAAGCGTAACTGTACAATTTATTTGTCATTTTTCACATGTTGTTTTATTTTACACTGGACATTTTCTCAAATTCTACTCATACAATCAGCAGAAAGGCAAAGACAAAACAGCAAACAAAGAATTTTTTCTTAGATTCATACATACTCTACAGTTAATTTAATTTTATTAACGCAATTAAGAGAAAGGTAAACACATAGTATTAAATCTTTTTTAATTGCCATTAGTACATAAAAGGCAACTAAGAGGTAATATAGTACAAAAAGGTCATCTGGTTTTACAAGTAGACTGCATTAGAATGGACTGAGATATTTATGATAGTGTTCATAATCATGAAACAAAACTGTGCTGATACCAGTATCTACTTTAAAGTCAATGCCTGCCTGTTGTTCAATTGCCAAATTAGAAGACCACTAAAAAGAAGGCTTTTTCATTGTTATTGGTATATGCAGTTCAGTAAAATTGTATAAATGATATCTTTGCAACTTACCAAAGCATGGTCTTCATGCATTCTTTTTACACATTAAATCACTTGACAAATATATAATGAAGAATTGAATAAAGGTAACTTTTTTTTTACAAAATCTGTAAATGCATTCTGATTAAATTAATACTAAAAAATAAACAATATTTCTTGGTGGCAGCTAGGTAAAAATTGCCAGGATGATTGTGTTCCCCTATTTGAGACTCTCGGTCCAAACTGACTATCTTCATGTCTTAATTTTTTTTTAACTAAGTTAGTACTTTGTAAATAAGATATGGTTCTATTCCTTTCATTGTACAAAAATATGATTATCTTTTCAGTTTGTGATTTTTGGAATCTGTTTTAAAAAATGAACATACGGGTGGACAGGACCTTTAAGGACTTAATATGGGTATGATGGTAAGTGTCCATTTGGTATCTGTTGAGGTGATTTATAATCAAGAAAAGGACAATGGTATAAGATATTCAAAACAACAAGTTTGACTGTATGTGCACAAAATACTTGTAAAGATGAAGAAACAAAATGGCTACATATACTACAAATAAGAATAATTCTTATGTAAGATGGTATTCAAAAGGTTAATATGAACATAAAAATGTATTCATACAACTCAGCATTACTTTGAAACATGGTATGAACACATTCCTGAGCAAACAAAACATGATTAAAGACATACAATGCACAAAATATACTAAATCCTTAGCCTGCTAAACAAATAGTTTAGATCCAGATCAGCCAGCTCCCTGATAAGGATCTTCACTTTGCTGCGAAGTTTCTATCAATCGATCTTATGTACCACATATGGAGTCACCACTCTGGCACTTCCTTACATTAAATTTAAATGTTAACTACAAGTAAACTACTGACAAATGAAAACTCAATTGATTTTACATATTTGTTTTATTAATATAACATATTTAGCCCCCAACATCATCAGTGATGTCTGTAAGTTTCTGTGTTTTGCCTTGAACAGTGTATTTTATTTATATCTGTCATTTATGTTAGATTTATTAAGATCAAGTTAAATTGAAGTGACGATTGTTTTTTGTGTTCTTGGTAGCTGTTTAAATAGACAACAATCCAAAATCATGTTCACCACTTTCTAAAACTGCAAAAATTGGAATCTGAGTTTCCAAGCAAGTATTTTAATAGCAATGCTGTACTGTTATAAAACATAATATATAAACAATGATACACCTGACATTTTTAAAAAAAAATCAGATGTTTTCATTAGGTATATTGAATTAATGGTTAAAATACACTTTTCCCATAATTTTTAATTTCCATGTGGACTGTTTCCACCAACATTTACAAAGAATAACAAAATTTTAAGAAGTAAAAGATGTACTGCATCAGACCTTTCATTTACTTGTATCACAAACTACACAATATAATACAAAACAATCCATTTAAGCCAAAAAGTGTCATTAACACTCTAATTATTTATTCAAATTGAGGGTTGGTCCCACATACCCTTACCATAATGATAATTTTTCATTGTTCCTTGCTGTTAGCATGCATTAGTATACACTACGTCTCCACATATCTACATAAAATTTACTAAAACTTAATTTTTGAAAGTAAAGCAACACCAAATTAATGTGATCTAGACTTAATAGTCAAGACATGCAACATCATTTACAGACAGGGCGTAAAGTTTTGCTTTTCTCTATTAATAACTTGACAACATTTACACAAAGCATCTTCCACACAGCCAATTAAAATCAACTTACAATTTGCAATTACACAAATTAAAAGTGACCTGACTACACTCAATTTGAGTGATGCATATTTTCTGATAAACCTTGCTTGCTTTCAATGAGTTATTGTATTAATCTCAACTGGTGCAGAGCGCAATAAGTAGACTCTACAAGGTTTCTGCTACCTTTACAATGTAAGAGCAACAATTGTTTATCAACATTTCTACAGCTCATTAATAAGGAATTTTTTTCTGTTAATAAATTAAAAAGTATACTATAAAATATATGTGGGTGGTCATTAATATGAATAAATTTGGATGTTTACTTGGTACACACACACACAAATTACATGATACTAAATATTTATGAGATCCCTTATATTACTCTATTTAAGTACTTAATGACAATTTATGTTACTGGTGTCACTTTAAGCTCTTAAAATTAATCATTCCACTGTAAATATTGCAATTGAAAAAATACATAGTTACAAATAACAGACACTGAAACAGATATACATAATGAAAGCGTGCTTGAATGGGCATGTAAAATAGTGTTTAAATGTAATACATTGTAGAATATTACAACACCATTACCAGATGCTATCAGTAGTCCTAAACTCTCAGACCTGTGTAACTCAAACTCAAGTAACCCTCATCTTGCTAATTACATTTTTCCAAACCATTCTAAGGTTTATCTGACAATTTCATGCAGAAGTACTGACAACTGATCAAGACTTAGCAACAAACAGGATTGATCATGATGAGACAGCTCCCAAACCTACACTATGAGCTGAACCCTGATACATTTGTGCTTAGCCACCAAACAGCTAAATTAAGATGCAACTGCAAATTCTGACTGCATTCACATTGTCAGTCATACAAACTTTTACCAAAACAAGCTTTTCTGCTTAAATAAAAGGGGCACTAACATACCCTTTTGTATGAAAGATTGTTTTCACAGAATTGTATGAAAACCTATAGTTGTCTTCCCTTCTAAATAAAACAACAATTTCAAGTATATTTGTTCTAAAAATATGGATCAAGAACCACAGTTTAGCTTCTTAAGGACAGTCTATACAATACAAATAGTTTAGCTTCTTAAGGACAGTCTATACAATACAAATAACCCTGAATCACATGGTGACTGTTGGACTTTTCATCTTAACTTTAAGGCTGCTTAGCCTAAATTGATCACAAGTAAGCAAATAGTAAAGATGCTGATAAGCTGCTGGGCTTGCTTTGACAATCACCAATGGAGCCAATGGCTTCAAATCATCAAATCTGGCTTCAGAAAATCATGAATGATGAAAATCGCCCAAAACCATCACTTAAGTCATTGGGTAATTCCATGCTGCTGGCTTCCATTGTCTGGTCAGGAATTACACTATTTCCTGCCATGTTTTTACCAATACATCCTTTGGCCTACGCATGAAACTGATAGCAATTACCAATAACTTGTTAATTTATTATTTACACATGTAAAGTGTTAAAATATTACTTTTATAAAAAAAAATCTGGTTTGCAATGTGACTGTTGTACATTTTATTGTTATCTAACAAACCTGCAGATTTATTAAACTTTCTTAGATGGTATAAAGAATGGATTAACTGGTCAATAAAGGGGTAATATCAAAGTGTATTAAAGATCCTGAACACGGGGGTCCTTGGGGAAGCTAACTGGCTGCACACCAGCCTTTTGAAGGACATCATTGATAGGGGCATGGTCGGCTTGGTTCTCATCGATGTGGGCGTAATGGACAACATCACCTGTTGTAACAAATGAAACCATTGTTTATTCATCTTTATAGTCATGTAATTGAACAAAAGCCAAAAATAATTGTTTATCAATTTTCAAATAAACTTTAACACATGGAGATTCATCTCTGAAGAAATAAAACAAATGTCAGTAATGTTATCTGTATGTTACCTAGAACAATTGTGTTTACCTAAGGTAAAATAATGGTGCAAAGCATTTCCTCTATACCTATGATTTGCTGAAGTGTCTTAACATACTTTTAGATATAGAAGACAGAAGCTATCATAATCTGTACCCTTCAGCTCTCATTTTAGCCAAGTAGCTCTAACTTGCTAGTCAATCAATTACTTTTTTCTAGTAATTTATAATAATACAAATATAGCTATTCTATTCCTACTTTTAAATTTAAATACCAGTTTATACAAAAAATCAACAAAGTAACTCCTGAAATGAAATAGCTCTATCTTAGTGAAAATGTGTAACTCTACTAAATGATTTACCTGGACCAAAGATGAAAGCTCCACCTTGCTGCTTTACATCGCCCTGATACTCCTGAACCTTCATGGCCTTCCATGTACTTCTAATGATACCCATCAACGTACCCTGCTTCACATGCTTACTCTCTGCAATACATGCAATTCAATGAACCAGATAACCACGGACAGTAGTCCCAAACGGAACATTTCAAATAGTATTAAATATCAAGATGCAGCATTTAAGTTTGTCACTTGTAGCTTTTTGAATTATATTAACATGATATGTTCATAGTGGATTTTCAACATTAAGTCAAAGAGAAACTGTATTTACAACAGAAGAACAAAACAAGGCAAGACCAGTTTTAACAACAGGACATTAAAACACGAGGGCCATGATGGCCCTTAATCGCTCATCTGAAGACACAGGTTTTTAGCCATATCTTGAGTCAAGTGAATATGAACTATTTCCTGTAGAAATCTTTAATGAAGATTGGGCCATAAATGTGGCCCATAGCGTGTTTACGGGGTATTCTTATATTTGAAATAATAACCTAATTTTGAATCCTATGTGACCCAGTTATGAAATCAATCAAGATTTCATGCTGGCAAATATTCTGGCCAAGTATAGTGAAGATTCTGCCTTAAATATTGCCTCTAGCATGTTCACAAATTTTTCATAGTGACCTACTTTCTGACCCCACATGACCCAGTTACCAATTCATTCAAGATTTCATGCAGGCAACCATTCTGACCAAGTTTAGTGATTGATTGGGTCATAAATGTGGCCTCCAGCATGTTCAAGTTTTTCTAAGATTTGACCTAGTGACCTAGTTTCATGACCCCACATAACCCAGTTAGGAAGTCATCCAAGATATTATGCAGGCAAACATTCAGGGACAGGTTTAGTAAAGATTGGGACCATAAATGTGTCCTCTAGCTTGTTCATAATGATTTTCTAAAATTTGGCCTAGGGTCCTAGTTTTTGACCCAAGATGACCCAGATATAAACTTATCTAATATTTCTTGCAGTCTAACATTGTGACCAAGTTTGGTGATGATTGGATAAAAACTGTAGCCTCTAGTGTGTTCACAAGAAAATAGAAGAGGAGGCATGGCACACAATGAACAAAGGGGTATCAGAAAAGCACATCCTGAGCATCTTGTGCTCAGGTGAGCTAAAAACTAAGAAGTCCCTCAAAGAATATTACTTCTTTAAAATTAATACAATTCAAAGATGATGTTTTTTCTTTATTGTGGTAACTTACTAGACACGTCCATGGCAGGGTAGTCTGTGCTCAGGTTCAAGGCAGTGTAAACATCTCTTTCAGGATCACAATACATGGAATACTGCAGACCAGTCTCTTTCTTAAAATCCTACAAAACAGCAGTCTGCATGATGACATGATCAAACAGTAAACATCTCTTTCAGGATAACAACACATGAAACACTGCAATCTCACCACTTACCTAAAATACTTCAAAAGTGTAGAAAAGACATACTGACCTGATTAGTTACTTAACATTTAACATCATAGTTAATATTAAATGAGTGTTAGTTTTCTTCAAACTTTAACCATTTAATGTCTTTTCAGATGTTTGTTTTGTATAAGAAAAGTACTGTTAGCACAAATGATATTGTAAGCTCTTTATTATATTCAATACAAATAAATAAAGAAAGAACACCATTTACCGAATTAGGACCCATGTGTTGAAAACATGTGAATCGCAGAACTTACAAAATTTGGAACACCTAGCCCATTTTCATTCGCCTATTCTCTAGCTAGAACGAGAATGTCCGAGGACATCTGCTCGCATGTGCAAATCTTTTCAGCATTCCATATATAGGTGGAGCACTCCAACGCGTTGCCAATAACACAGACTTGATCAGCAGATATCAGTGCACCTGTAGCACATCTGGACAACTAACAATACAGCACTTGGAGTACTACTTGCCCAGAAGGGATTAACTCAAAATGGATGTTTTCTTTATGTATTGACCATCCCATCCATTAAGTTCGCAACCTATTTAAATAACAATACAATACATTAACAATTGAATTTTTAAAGCTAACAATTTTTTGCATTGCTTAATGATAAGTGCTTTTTCTCCTCCCCCACCCTACCACCACACATATAACTGTAGAAATATGTGCACCTACATTAATAAACTTGAATGGGGCTGGACCTATGACGACCAGTCTAACATCTGCCTCTTGCAGATACTCAAGGGGGATCATCCCAATGTCCTCAACATAGTCCTTGGTGATATAATCCAAAAAGTGCTGCAAATAAAACATCCATGCAGTGCTAATAGATATAACACAATTGTAAGATTCAAATATCTAACAAAGATATAACAAGCACAAGTACACATAAAATTATGATAAAAAGAAAACCCCATCTGAATTCCCAAAACAAGAATATTTTAAAAACAATTTAATCTGAATGTTCAGCCTAATGTTGGAATGAGGAAATAAAAGCATTTTAGATGTGCAAAAATAAGGTAGGCACACAGATGGGCAGGAGTCATCGGATTCAATTAGCTTATGTTCATTTAATGAAGATGAGATTTAGTGCCCTGTTCTCTGTTCCCATGAACCCTTGACATTACACTATATCCATTACATCACCTAACACCAGCCAACCTCTCCTGGAACTAACACATGTGAGGTGTGTGTGTAAAGCAAAAAGACAATGCAAAGAATCAATGTGCTGGTTTGTCTTCATATTAGTACCCCAGCAAGGGACTGATACTTTATGTAGCACTCCAAAAGTTCAGCTTAAATTATTTGTCTGGGATCTAAAAGGACCGTTGGGGCTGTTGTCAATGAAATCAAGAGTTACAGCTAATTCCTGGCCCTGGTGGTAATGTCGGGACAGTAGTGGTATAAAACACACAATCTGTCTTGGTAACTCAGTTGGTAATAAGCTCATACTGTACATGTATTTTTAAAAAATGTTTCACAACCCATAATTACTACAAATATTAATTTTTCCCCTCAAAGCATCACTCCCTGGAACTGTCTACAGCATCACAATGCCTCACTTGCTTAATGCTGGCATCTTCTACGCAGGAGTTGCATATAAAACTTTAGTTGTACAAACCATGCGTTCTAACTGTTATGTAATAACATACTAGTAATAACATTTAAAGTATTTTAAACAAACTAACATTTTAACATTCAGAAAACACATATACTGTTTTTTTGTTGTGTTACTGTTCATACTAACTCATGCATACTTTTTGTCTATCATGTTGATAAAAATTTCAAGCTACTAATTATAAAGCATTACATATCGTGCAAAGACCATCGTTTTGCTAAATATAAAAACAAGCAGTTGAGTCTTTTTTCAAATGACAGCTGGAGGTTTAAATCAGCAGGCAGGAGGAACTTGATTTAACAATAAGAAACTTGAAATATTAACATTAAAATTTATTTGAGTCAAAATTGGATACATTAATATTTTGTATATATATATACAAAAAGACAACACTGTGAACACAGATGTAATAATAATCTTCCTCGCCTGAAAAATATTTACTAGTGACAGAATGACAAATGCATCCAATGACCACACATGTAACAATGACCCCATTTCAAAATCATGAGATGCAATTTCGCACTGATGTTTGGCAGTGTGTTAAGTCCAACATAAACATGCAATAGTATCATCAATATCACATTCAAAGACCGATTCTAACTGATGATGGCTGGTAAGAGAAGAAGGTTTTGACATATTGTCTAGTATTGATTGTAAGTAAATTAAAAGATTTAAAAAGGGGCATAATTTTGTCGAAATACAATACAGAGTTATGAAACTTGACCTGCATATCTTACTTGTGATACGTCATATATCTTTTAAGTTTCAAGCAAATACCTGTACTAATTTTAGTAATATTCAAGTACATGTTAAAATTTAAGAACATTTTCTAAGTCAATTTTGACCTTCAAGTGTGACCTTGACCTTAAGCCGGCACAAAGGTAACATTGGTTCTGCACATAACCTTGTTGAGTTAAACATTTAAGTAAAGTTTGAAAAACATTCTTCCATTAGTATAGGATTTATAGAGTGGACACGACATATTGTCTAATACTTGATTGTATGTAAATTTGAAGACTTAAAAGGGGCATATCTTTGTCAAAATGCAAAACAGAGTTATGAAACCTGACCTTCATATCCTTATTGTGACACTTCATATATATTTTTAAGTTTCAAGCAAATACTTTTTCTAGTTTCAAAAATATTCAAATACATGTAAAAATTTAAGAATATTTTCTAAGTCAATTTTTGACCTTCAAGTGTGACATTGACCTTGAGCTGGCAAAAGAGTAACATGGGTTCTGCACATCCCCTTGTTGAGGTGAACATTTGAGCCCAGATTAAAGAAAATCTTTCAATTAGTGTAGGACTTACAGAGCGGACACGACATAATGTCTTATATTTGATTGTTTGATATTTGACCTTGAATTGTGACCTCGACCTTGAGCTGACACATGGGAAACATGGGTTCTGCACATCCCCTTGTTGAGGTGAATATTTCAGCCAAGTTTGAAGAAAATCCTTCAATTGGTATAGGATTTATAGAGCGGACATGATAATGGAGACGGACGAACTGACGGATGGACCGAAACAGTGAATCCATTATAGCCCCCCCACATTTTGTGGTGGGGGTATAATTAAGTATTAAAGTTATGATAAGAATAATAGGGAGAACAAGTATAATGGAAACATTTAAATAAATTTTTGTGTTAAAATTTTATGTTTACACGCAATTATGTGTATGTGTACACAAAACAATGAAAATAAAAATCTCACTAAAACTAAAGTTTAACTGTTGTTAGTTGACTGTCACATTCAAAGTAATTTTAACTGGTGTTGATCATTGATGTAAAACAAGGAAACAGGTGTGAAATCAGTTCCTAATCTGCCGGTACATTCATTGTTTCGCTAATTGATTAACGTCACTTATCAAGTCAATGTGTAAAAGTTAACTGCTGTTTTGCTGTAATTTTGCAACGATATTTTAAAAGATATTTTAATTCATTTCAAAATCTTTCTTCTATATTTTTTATTCAGCAAAAACACACATATAATTCACTGCTAACCATAAATTATTTGACTAGCCAAGGTCACACAGCATACAATATACCAACTAAAATGAAAAATAAAATAACACATATTTCTGTAAAAATAGATATTATTATTTTTGTGAACAAAACATGACAATTTGCAGGTTTTTTTAGTGTTTTTTTTAAAAGCATTCTATGCAAAACTAAAAAGAAAATCATATTTATTAAATTAAATTAAATGTTGATTAACTTTCCTCAAAGAAAACAAATCTAATCTCATATGATACAATTAAAGGTGTTAACTGAATTATGGTGTGTGTGTAATAACCAATTTGTTTACTGATTGATGTAAATACCATTTAAGCAAGAAAGAATTTTGTTATGTGTTCTTATAATATCCTCCTTCATATTTTTTGAGCTTCAAAATAAAAATAAAACGTCTTACCATTTTGAAATATCATTTTGTAATTTACTCTTAAATAATCCAATCTGTGACCCCTAACATCTCAGCAATCCTATTTATCTATTATGTAAACCATGCATGACCTTTGACTGTTTGTGAAAGGCAGGAATTTTCCGTGATTATCTTAGCTTAGTAAACATCAGGAAACAATTAAAGAATAACACAGCATGTTCAGGACATGTTAAGTTTCTCATGAATTTTTCTTGGTGGCAGCAAACTTCAGAAGGATCAAAGAAAATGCAGCATTTTTTTTTTTGTCAACCCATTAGCCCATTTTAATATTGCTGATGTTTTATTCTTTAGAGCTTCACAGTGATTTCAGTCAAAGATTAGAAATTTTAGCTAATCTTATCAGTAAGTGAAATTAACAGAGTGTATCTACACATATTGATTCTGAATTCAGTCACTGAAATCACGGAGACATTAGCAGTAGGGAGGGCCAGCATACCAGTTTGATTAAGATAATCCAATATGCGGGCCAGCAAAGTAACTGGATCGTGGCCCTAGGGGACGCATTGCCCCGATCTGCACCCTTGGAAGGGGTTTGAGCCTAGCTTACCAGGCATCCTAACTTTTTGGGGGCCCCCTGGGGACAGCCCACCACCCTCGCCCGCCCAGAGGGGCTGTGCTTCATGAGCCTTCTTCTCATTAAGATGTTGTATTTGGATAATCCATTATGCACCATGGACGATTCTATCGAAGTGTTACTTGCAGGAATGCCTGACCCTAAGGGTTAACAGTTCATTGACCTGGATGACCAAGTCCCTCGCCCAGTGAAATTTCCAGCTGACCCAAGGGTTGAATCTCGGAAGGGTTGCTGGCGATGCTAGGCTTCGAACAGACCCATCTATACTTCCAACCAGGGCAAATTGCCCAAGGGGACCGTCCTGTAGATTTCTGCCCACACAGGTTGTTGTTTACCCACCTAGAAGAGGAGAACACCTCTGAGAACACCTTGAACTGGGCCCCCAGTAGTCTGCTGGCTGTTGTTGCTGTCTGTAGCTTGTCATACGGGGAGATCATATCGTCCATAATCCCTAATCCTGAGTTCAAGCTCCTGAGACAGGGGACAATCTCTGAGCTCACAATCTCTGTTAGAGACGAGTGTAGTAACATAATAGACAACCACGGTTTGCCAGTGAGTGTCATCCTTGAGGTGAAATGATGGTGTGTTTGATGGTGGAAACCCAGTGCTACTCGGGCTTATGTTGATGTGGTTGCTTCACTACAGAGTGCCCCTGATCTGTCCCACTACATAAAAAAGAACCAGGATGGTGATGTAGACCTAATGGGGGGTCAGATCATGAACCTCGGTGACATCCATTTACCTACGGATGTGGTTTTAGCGCGGGACCTTGGGAGGCGGCGAATTTCAAAGGTCGTTTGAGTCAAACTCGGATGGTAATAGCCATAGTACAGTGGGCTATGTCATGATGAAAAAAAGAAAGATTCTGACAATGTCTTTGTCTGCGGCTCAATGAAATGGAAACTCGGAAGAGAGGGTGAGTGTGGCCATTACAGTAGGTGGAAAGTATCAAGACGGTTATGATATAACTAAGAATCAAGGCTATTATTCCGATGAGAAAACTTTCCAACAACCACTAGAAGTTGAAAAGGGTGATATTATCAACTTTCAGACATGGGAATCGAGTTGGACTAATGCTTCGGGATTGGTTGCACTGTTAATTGAACTAGAGATGTGAGGGAGTAAACATCGAACTGAAACATGAAAGACGGAGAGATTCCAATGGCCCCACAAATGTATCCCACCCTGCCAACTGAGGGTGATGGGCATGCCTACTTTCTTCAGCAGATAACCCGAATCCAGGCAGAGTAAATGCGAGAAGCTGAAAAAAGGGCAAAACTCAGCAAGAAATACAAGAGGGCATTGAGTTCTGTAGATGGTGCCGATGCTGCTTTGGCATCTGTAAGCCCTGGGCTTGGAATCGGAGGTATATTTCTCATATCGACGGTCGTAGCCCTTCCGCTCAGCATACCAGGAATAGATAATGTGTCGACTTTTTGCCCACCATAGCACGCTTGAAAAGATTGACAGCTTAAACAGCAGACAACATGTTTTACTACACTGTGCTTAATCGAACGTATCAAATTACCTTGCATCTCTTTATCAATATTGTGTTTACACGAGCGTACATTTATTTATACATACCTGAATTTTGTTTTTTAAAAAAACAACCCAGCCGGGGTTCGAACCCATGAACCAAAGAAAAAATAATAAAAATGCCCTTCGGATGTTAACTTGCTGGCCTTAAATAAATAATAAAACTTCCACAGATATTAACTTGCAGGCCTTGAAAAAAAACAAAAAAACTGCTGCACGGATGCCAGCTGGCAGGCCTTTACATTTGGGGACGTTTTTCTCACATACTCTTTCACACTTTAGCCTTCTGCCTGCCAGTTGTTTCAGACAACCTTAGTTTAGGACTTTTTTAGGTGGTCAGGGTCTTAGCTCTATATATGTGTGTGTGTCACGTTCAGCCCTATGCGGATGTATGTCAAGGGTCATTTTCGAAATGTGACTCTACCTAAGGTAACATAAGAATGTAATGTGTCTTGTCATAGTGAGCTCTTATAACTGTCCATGTTGCTCTTGGGACAACTGCATACCATTTTTTAGTATACTTAAATTTACGCAGTGTGATTGAGCAATCCATAATCATGCGAGATCAAGCGAGACTTTTTGTGAAGCAAAATGGTAACCCCACTTTTAATGGCGATCTCTAAGGCTTATCTACATTCCTAAATGAGTTTAATCAAATACATCATAAATTGTGTATGTATTAAAGGCTTGGACACTCTCCTGTATATTGGCATCAATGTCGATCTGTTACAGATCATTATCCCTATCGTCACACTCATTCTAGTGGCCAATATGAGGAATCGACTTGAGCGGTCTAACAAAGAAACTGCAAAACGAAATATTCTCTCTGAGAGAATAAGAAAGCTGAGAACTAATTCCTACGAGGCTGTGGGGAGATCTTTGGGCCTCATGGAGCACAACTCATGGTCGGCCGTCCCCAGGAGGCTCTGACTATTTTTTCAGGTTGCTGGAGAGGGTGGGGCAGACCAATCACATAGCAAGGTGTGACAGGATAGTAACTGGAGAGGGCCATAGGGGCACATTGCCCAATCTAGGTCCCTTGTCTGTCACCGCTTGGCCCCCAAAAAGCTGGGATACCTGGTAGGCTAGGCCCAACCCCCTCCAAGGGTGCAGATCTGGGCAATGCATCGGCTAGGGCCAGGATCCACATATTATCTAAATCCAACTGGTATGCTGGCCCTCCCTGCTGCTACATTTCACAACACTTTACCAGTTTGCAAAACACTACATTCCTGGGTTTAGTATATTCTCCGCAACTTAAATTTTGTTTGGGCTAAAAAACAATCAAAGCCTGAATTTGGTCAGAGTGATCACTGGCTTTGGGCCAGCGTCAGCATCACTGGCCTACTATGATTAAACGGACACAAGAAATTGTTGCTCTAATTGGTGCATGTTTATCTTCATCCATATGTAGTGTGGTACATATAGGCACTTCCATTAGCCTTGCTGTTGCAATAACCCTTTAGTGATGTGGTTGAGTGTTGCCCTACAGAACTGAAGGTTCCCAGTTTGGGACAGGGACTTTTCTACTCCTAGATTTACTTTACATACCTGACAATCTATAAGGAGTCTTACCATTTTTAAGCATATGTAGACGAATGAACAGAATGAAACAGAATACATACCCGAACAAAAAATATAATGGTTTTCTGTTTTTTATAAATATCACCAAACTTTATCCTATTGCCTTGTCCATCATAGACAATTTTGTCTCGGATTTTCTCAAACTTAATCTCTATCTCTGGAATTTCCGTCCGCGAAATCTTAAGTTCATCGACTTCCTCAATTTTCTCCTCCTCTGGTTCTTTCACGTCCAGATTATCTTCTCCTTTTGACATTTTCTTTATATGTCTCACTCGTTCACAATGTTGACGACAGGCATGCAAAGCAACAAACACGAAAAGACATGACAGACGCCGGCGGAAGTAGTTACAGACGGGGACAAGGGAGCTAACTTTGTTCAAGTAAACAAAAATAATTATTGATCAATTTCATGCAACGGTGGATTCAGATGCAATTTTGTGTTTACTGAATAAATCACACGTTTATTAAATATGCATATTTCCTTTTTTGATAATAAATAATAAACAGCTCAATAATTTAATGTTCGATTCAACTACAAACATGTTTTGACAACAGCCGTTACTAATGTAAACAAATTTTCAAAGGGAAATAATAAACGTTCACTTTAAAGCGTGGTCTGCCTTGGTTCTCTTTCTTATACTGCTCTTTTTTGACAGATTCGCATATTTTGATTAAAATATGCCGCTTTTAACCTTTTTCCGTATTTAGAAGCCAAATACGTGCAAATGCTTTTTAGCAGTCCAATTATCTCATCAAACTAGATCATTCGATCGTTCCCAAAGATTAAATGTCAATGACTTTCTGTTAATGGTAGAAATTGTAGCAGTCTCAGCAGTTTCAGTAGCAGAAAAAGTAGAAGTCAGGCCCGGATTTACCGAGGGAGGGCCTTGGAAGCCCTGGGCCTCCCCCAAAGCCCCCCCCCCCCCCCCCAACCCAGCCGGCCCCGACATACAATTTTTCAACTTGATTCTTGAGAAATGGCCTAATCACACACATTTTGTAGACCGAGTGTCACGGGTATCTCAGGCCCCCCAAGACTGTCATATACTTAGCCACTACCCCGCTGCTAGCCAGACCCATGAGGTCATCTGGCTCGAGTACAACATCCTGCATTCGCTCTCAGTAATGATCAACAGCACAAGCATATGTCATTTTAGTATATGTCTAATAGTCGTACTCTGAACTTATCTTATTTCTGTAATTATACAGAAATATAGTCTGTACTTGTGTATTCGCCATAATAGCCAATGGTCGTTGTTGGTGTTTGTTTGTTGCTATGTTGTTGTTGTTGTTGTTGTGTATGAAAAGGACGGACGTGTTGATATGTTCATTCAATGAAAGACTCATGGTGTTGTATATTTCCAATTCATTGTTTTGTTTAAAAAGTAATTTAACAATTACATTACACCACTAGAAAGAGATTTAATTTTTAGGGCATATTCCTAATAGGCGAGCGTCACATTACCTAGTCGCTAGGTAAATTGTCAAACACGAATGAATGAACTTAGATCTATGGGGATCTCGAAACCAGGATCAAGGCGACTTCTTAGTTTGGTTAAAATTGCAAGTTTTACCTGATTAAAAAAAGTTCAAAACACATCATGCGTGAAATAAACAGCTCACTACCTCTCTTTATGGAGTGCAAAGACGTTGAAATACATACTTATGTCATAATTTATACCCTTGAAACATTTTTTTTTATTTGCTCAAACGGTTAGCGAATTTAAACGGAGAATTCAATCTAACACTTACATTTCTTCGTGTAGGAATGTTTATAATAATATTTTTAACCGTCTTTCTAACTGTTGTTGACTTCCCATGTAACATCGGATGTTTATAACAAAGATATTTCCTTATTCTGTACCAAATGTTAAAAGAACTCCTATACAAACATATTTGTTCAGTTTTGTTTGTTCACCTATACCTTGTATTTACTCGATTATATTCGAACTGAAACCCATTTAAAGAGTTAACTTAAGGACCAGAGCATTCTATATCACCAGCGTCTTTACACATTGGTTCAATATTCATTCAAGGCGACAACCTTCATGTGATAATGTCTAGCGAATTCAGATGACATAGTGTGCGCTGGTGACTCTACTATCACAGTTGTCCATACATGGGCGTCGCCATAATGATCGTGAATGAATTATATCTCAGCAATGAATATATGCACATCTTTTATATCAAGGAATAAAACATTTGCCATACATTCTGTGATTATTTTTTTCTCTTTTTTTTTTCTTTTATTATGCTGTATCTTGTTCATATTTGTTTTGATTCTGAATTTAAATACCCTCCGAGTTTCGAGGCAATAAATGTGTATATACTTCTTAGTTCCTTTGCGGTGGATGGTTTGTTTGAATACTTACGAATGAGAGCAAAATAAAGACCAGTTATTATATCGATGTTAAGACATATAAGACATATTCTAACTTCACATGTTTATTGACATAGGTAAATTCATTTTAAAAGTATATTCATGCCGCGCACAGCAACCATACATTACATTCTGCTGATAGGGAGCGAGTGGTGGGCGAGTGGGGGTTGGGGCGCGGGGATTAAACTGCATGTACTCGTATCATAACTGCTCTTGATATGCACATACCATTGCGCACATAAACGAAACCCGTGTAACTAAGGGGTATGCTACGTGCTCAGATGTGTTTACTACCTTCATTCACTGTGCAGCAGACGGCCTCCCCTGGGCACACACATTGCATGCACGTTTCAATTCCCGCCGATGTTTGAGGAAACATTCATATTATGTCTAGCTTTACCCTTACCATGCTGCATCGTAACAGTCAATACTTAAATCTTAACTACTGCTTACAATTGTATGGATAGGTCACAACATGTACTTATTAAGACTTTAAGCAGCAAAAAGTCTACATCTTAATCAGACAGCCGCCTTACCCTCTTTAGGCTAAGTGCAACCTTGCAAATTGACGATATGGATCTTGTTTTTAGACTGGGGTGTAATAGCAGCCACAGTGTCCTTCATCTTAAAACATAGATCTACTTTTGTGCCACGCGCACTTCGGTGAAATATAAAACATACGCACGACCTTGTGTTTTGTGTCTTACGATCTGAATGTATTGTTGCATACGAAATGCATCTGGGGACCATGCGTTCAAAGTGAATTAACTTATACCGCTTTCAAAAGATATAACACAAAAGAATTAGTAAAAATACGATATATTAACAAAAAATTATTTAATCCAAAATTTCATTTATACTTAGCACACAGGTAAACAACTCGCATGTATGTCGCCTCTCAAATCACTTATCAATAAGTCGAGCAATAAAATCCATTATATTGATCGATTAATGTCTAGAAAAACAACAACAAAAACATTTAAGCTACATTCACCGACACTGTTGAGTATCCCTTCTTAAAAGTCGTGTATTTAAGTTTCAAATATGAGTTCTCTGAACTTATGCTAATGTCATCGTAATTAAATGTGTTCGATGATGCGTTGCGAGTGGGGTATGAATGGGTTCGAACCTAGATAAGTGGCTTATTGACCACGAACCTTTCAGTACACACATTTCAACACGACATTGATCTCACACCTTAAAAAAGAAATCGATATATTTGTTCCAGAAATAGGAATAACGATAAAAAAATCATTCAATGACATAATTTAATGCCTTAAATGAAATTGTCAAACAGTCCAAACATCCAATACCTCTAACAAAACACATTTTGTGGTATCTTTTCATAAAAACAAGGCTTTAAGACTCATTCCGGTTTTACATTTTTTGATCGAAAAATGCATTTTAATGCAAAGCTTTGAAACAGCTTTAGGTTAACGTATGCGCGAACCAAAGGCACGCACTAGATCGCTATGTTGTGTTGTTTGTTTTTCTCTCAGGCCGGTATCCAAAAACTAGAACTTTTAATAGCTTACATTTCAGTAACAACACTCGGCATCTATGCCTATGGTAATCACATCGGCAGTAAACTGTTACAGGACAGCTGCAACTTGACCATGAGTTTTATGCACGACAGCGCAACGTTCGAGGCTTTCAATGTTACAGTGTGTTGTGTTTTCTTTCCCTCTCGCCTGTATCCCAAAACCAGAGCTTTTAATAGCATACATTTCAATTACAACACTTGTCATATGTGGTAATATCATCGGTAATAAACTGTTACAGGACCGCTGTAACTTGGCCTTGAATTTTATGCACGATAGTGCAACGTGCAATGCTTTCAATGTTACCGGATACAATTTTAGTTTGCATCTTTACAGTAAAGACCTATGTCGTGATTATCTAAGTGGCAAGACATAGCCACTATGAGCAGGGTCGGGGGTGAGGGTGGGGGAGGGGGCATGGGATATAAATGAAGACCCATTCAACTTTATCGCAGTAAATTCTAGATATATAGAAAGAGAAAGGAACCCTTACGTTTAGTATTTTTAAACTTACATGTATCTGTTTTCACAACTCTACTCTTTTACCTGCACCCCCCCCCCCACCCCCCCACCCCCCCCCGGATCCATCCTTGATTATGAGAACCAATTTGATTACAGCAATTAGCTGTTGTATACAGAGGACAAACTACAATCGGGACTTAGCAGGGGTCTAGTGCGATTATTGAAAGAAGATGCAATTATTTTATGTTGAGTATTTCTGTCATTAATTCTTGACTTTGGTGACCATTCGTCTAGCCCTGCCATACCATAAAGCAATCACGCGTTATAGTGAGGTTAGGACAAATATATCTGTAAAACTGCAAATAAGGCTGATACTTTTTTCATTATGTGTCATTTTCGATATTTCTAAAATTGTATTTACGACAAAAAGATATTCGAAATTAGATCTAACAACAGGAGAATTGGGCAGTTTTGTCTAGTAATGAAATTTGTGTATGCTGAGTAGAATGTCTAAGTATACGTAGAAATTATTTTACTGTTAACGTTGCTCGGCTGTTCGTCATTAAATGGCTATCGAATAGCATAACATGTTAGGCCTACATGTGAGGTTTCTATATAGTAGCTGCAACTTACAGAATCCGTTCCATTATGTTTGTGAGTTACAAGTTGTTTAAGTGTATTTTAATAATTTTTAAGCAGACTACTTGAGGTTCAATTGCGTTTATCCCCCTCCCTGATAGAATGAAATATTTTAAATTATTTATATGATTCACAATTTATATAAGGCCAATTGCTCCAAATCAACGGACTCAAAACGTGATTAGTACGTACCAGTGTCGAGTTTGAATCAGACTTTTTGCCCACCATAGCACGCTTGAAAAGATTGACAGCTTAAACAGCAGACAACATGTTTTACTACACTGTGCTTAATCGAACGTATCAAATTACCTTGCATCTCTTTATCAATATTGTGTTTACACGAGCGTACATTTATTTATACATACCTGAATTTTGTTTTTTAAAAAAACAACCCAGCCGGGGTTCGAACCCATGAACCAAAGAAAAAATAATAAAAATGCCCTTCGGATGTTAACTTGCTGGCCTTAAATAAATAATAAAACTTCCACAGATATTAACTTGCAGGCCTTGAAAAAAAACAAAAAAACTGCTGCACGGATGCCAGCTGGCAGGCCTTTACATTTGGGGACGTTTTTCTCACATACTCTTTCACACTTTAGCCTTCTGCCTGCCAGTTGTTTCAGACAACCTTAGTTTAGGACTTTTTTAGGTGGTCAGGGTCTTAGCTCTATATATGTGTGTGTGTCACGTTCAGCCCTATGCGGATGTATGTCAAGGGTCATTTTCGAAATGTGACTCTACCTAAGGTAACATAAGAATGTAATGTGTCTTGTCATAGTGAGCTCTTATAACTGTCCATGTTGCTCTTGGGACAACTGCATACCATTTTTTAGTATACTTAAATTTACGCAGTGTGATTGAGCAATCCATAATCATGCGAGATCAAGCGAGACTTTTTGTGAAGCAAAATGGTAACCCCACTTTTAATGGCGATCTCTAAGGCTTATCTACATTCCTAAATGAGTTTAATCAAATACATCATAAATTGTGTATGTATTAAAGGCTTGGACACTCTCCTGTATATTGGCATCAATGTCGATCTGTTACAGATCATTATCCCTATCGTCACACTCATTCTAGTGGCCAATATGAGGAATCGACTTGAGCGGTCTAACAAAGAAACTGCAAAACGAAATATTCTCTCTGAGAGAATAAGAAAGCTGAGAACTAATTCCTACGAGGCTGTGGGGAGATCTTTGGGCCTCATGGAGCACAACTCATGGTCGGCCGTCCCCAGGAGGCTCTGACTATTTTTTCAGGTTGCTGGAGAGGGTGGGGCAGACCAATCACATAGCAAGGTGTGACAGGATAGTAACTGGAGAGGGCCATAGGGGCACATTGCCCAATCTAGGTCCCTTGTCTGTCACCGCTTGGCCCCCAAAAAGCTGGGATACCTGGTAGGCTAGGCCCAACCCCCTCCAAGGGTGCAGATCTGGGCAATGCATCGGCTAGGGCCAGGATCCACATATTATCTAAATCCAACTGGTATGCTGGCCCTCCCTGCTGCTACATTTCACAACACTTTACCAGTTTGCAAAACACTACATTCCTGGGTTTAGTATATTCTCCGCAACTTAAATTTTGTTTGGGCTAAAAAACAATCAAAGCCTGAATTTGGTCAGAGTGATCACTGGCTTTGGGCCAGCGTCAGCATCACTGGCCTACTATGATTAAACGGACACAAGAAATTGTTGCTCTAATTGGTGCATGTTTATCTTCATCCATATGTAGTGTGGTACATATAGGCACTTCCATTAGCCTTGCTGTTGCAATAACCCTTTAGTGATGTGGTTGAGTGTTGCCCTACAGAACTGAAGGTTCCCAGTTTGGGACAGGGACTTTTCTACTCCTAGATTTACTTTACATACCTGACAATCTATAAGGAGTCTTACCATTTTTAAGCATATGTAGACGAATGAACAGAATGAAACAGAATACATACCCGAACAAAAAATATAATGGTTTTCTGTTTTTTATAAATATCACCAAACTTTATCCTATTGCCTTGTCCATCATAGACAATTTTGTCTCGGATTTTCTCAAACTTAATCTCTATCTCTGGAATTTCCGTCCGCGAAATCTTAAGTTCATCGACTTCCTCAATTTTCTCCTCCTCTGGTTCTTTCACGTCCAGATTATCTTCTCCTTTTGACATTTTCTTTATATGTCTCACTCGTTCACAATGTTGACGACAGGCATGCAAAGCAACAAACACGAAAAGACATGACAGACGCCGGCGGAAGTAGTTACAGACGGGGACAAGGGAGCTAACTTTGTTCAAGTAAACAAAAATAATTATTGATCAATTTCATGCAACGGTGGATTCAGATGCAATTTTGTGTTTACTGAATAAATCACACGTTTATTAAATATGCATATTTCCTTTTTTGATAATAAATAATAAACAGCTCAATAATTTAATGTTCGATTCAACTACAAACATGTTTTGACAACAGCCGTTACTAATGTAAACAAATTTTCAAAGGGAAATAATAAACGTTCACTTTAAAGCGTGGTCTGCCTTGGTTCTCTTTCTTATACTGCTCTTTTTTGACAGATTCGCATATTTTGATTAAAATATGCCGCTTTTAACCTTTTTCCGTATTTAGAAGCCAAATACGTGCAAATGCTTTTTAGCAGTCCAATTATCTCATCAAACTAGATCATTCGATCGTTCCCAAAGATTAAATGTCAATGACTTTCTGTTAATGGTAGAAATTGTAGCAGTCTCAGCAGTTTCAGTAGCAGAAAAAGTAGAAGTCAGGCCCGGATTTACCGAGGGAGGGCCTTGGAAGCCCTGGGCCTCCCCCAAAGCCCCCCCCCCCCCCCCAACCCAGCCGGCCCCGACATACAATTTTTCAACTTGATTCTTGAGAAATGGCCTAATCACACACATTTTGTAGACCGAGTGTCACGGGTATCTCAGGCCCCCCAAGACTGTCATATACTTAGCCACTACCCCGCTGCTAGCCAGACCCATGAGGTCATCTGGCTCGAGTACAACATCCTGCATTCGCTCTCAGTAATGATCAACAGCACAAGCATATGTCATTTTAGTATATGTCTAATAGTCGTACTCTGAACTTATCTTATTTCTGTAATTATACAGAAATATAGTCTGTACTTGTGTATTCGCCATAATAGCCAATGGTCGTTGTTGGTGTTTGTTTGTTGCTATGTTGTTGTTGTTGTTGTTGTGTATGAAAAGGACGGACGTGTTGATATGTTCATTCAATGAAAGACTCATGGTGTTGTATATTTCCAATTCATTGTTTTGTTTAAAAAGTAATTTAACAATTACATTACACCACTAGAAAGAGATTTAATTTTTAGGGCATATTCCTAATAGGCGAGCGTCACATTACCTAGTCGCTAGGTAAATTGTCAAACACGAATGAATGAACTTAGATCTATGGGGATCTCGAAACCAGGATCAAGGCGACTTCTTAGTTTGGTTAAAATTGCAAGTTTTACCTGATTAAAAAAAGTTCAAAACACATCATGCGTGAAATAAACAGCTCACTACCTCTCTTTATGGAGTGCAAAGACGTTGAAATACATACTTATGTCATAATTTATACCCTTGAAACATTTTTTTTTATTTGCTCAAACGGTTAGCGAATTTAAACGGAGAATTCAATCTAACACTTACATTTCTTCGTGTAGGAATGTTTATAATAATATTTTTAACCGTCTTTCTAACTGTTGTTGACTTCCCATGTAACATCGGATGTTTATAACAAAGATATTTCCTTATTCTGTACCAAATGTTAAAAGAACTCCTATACAAACATATTTGTTCAGTTTTGTTTGTTCACCTATACCTTGTATTTACTCGATTATATTCGAACTGAAACCCATTTAAAGAGTTAACTTAAGGACCAGAGCATTCTATATCACCAGCGTCTTTACACATTGGTTCAATATTCATTCAAGGCGACAACCTTCATGTGATAATGTCTAGCGAATTCAGATGACATAGTGTGCGCTGGTGACTCTACTATCACAGTTGTCCATACATGGGCGTCGCCATAATGATCGTGAATGAATTATATCTCAGCAATGAATATATGCACATCTTTTATATCAAGGAATAAAACATTTGCCATACATTCTGTGATTATTTTTTTCTCTTTTTTTTTCTTTTATTATGCTGTATCTTGTTCATATTTGTTTTGATTCTGAATTTAAATACCCTCCGAGTTTCGAGGCAATAAATGTGTATATACTTCTTAGTTCCTTTGCGGTGGATGGTTTGTTTGAATACTTACGAATGAGAGCAAAATAAAGACCAGTTATTATATCGATGTTAAGACATATAAGACATATTCTAACTTCACATGTTTATTGACATAGGTAAATTCATTTTAAAAGTATATTCATGCCGCGCACAGCAACCATACATTACATTCTGCTGATAGGGAGCGAGTGGTGGGCGAGTGGGGGTTGGGGCGCGGGGATTAAACTGCATGTACTCGTATCATAACTGCTCTTGATATGCACATACCATTGCGCACATAAACGAAACCCGTGTAACTAAGGGGTATGCTACGTGCTCAGATGTGTTTACTACCTTCATTCACTGTGCAGCAGACGGCCTCCCCTGGGCACACACATTGCATGCACGTTTCAATTCCCGCCGATGTTTGAGGAAACATTCATATTATGTCTAGCTTTACCCTTACCATGCTGCATCGTAACAGTCAATACTTAAATCTTAACTACTGCTTACAATTGTATGGATAGGTCACAACATGTACTTATTAAGACTTTAAGCAGCAAAAAGTCTACATCTTAATCAGACAGCCGCCTTACCCTCTTTAGGCTAAGTGCAACCTTGCAAATTGACGATATGGATCTTGTTTTTAGACTGGGGTGTAATAGCAGCCACAGTGTCCTTCATCTTAAAACATAGATCTACTTTTGTGCCACGCGCACTTCGGTGAAATATAAAACATACGCACGACCTTGTGTTTTGTGTCTTACGATCTGAATGTATTGTTGCATACGAAATGCATCTGGGGACCATGCGTTCAAAGTGAATTAACTTATACCGCTTTCAAAAGATATAACACAAAAGAATTAGTAAAAATACGATATATTAACAAAAAATTATTTAATCCAAAATTTCATTTATACTTAGCACACAGGTAAACAACTCGCATGTATGTCGCCTCTCAAATCACTTATCAATAAGTCGAGCAATAAAATCCATTATATTGATCGATTAATGTCTAGAAAAACAACAACAAAAACATTTAAGCTACATTCACCGACACTGTTGAGTATCCCTTCTTAAAAGTCGTGTATTTAAGTTTCAAATATGAGTTCTCTGAACTTATGCTAATGTCATCGTAATTAAATGTGTTCGATGATGCGTTGCGAGTGGGGTATGAATGGGTTCGAACCTAGATAAGTGGCTTATTGACCACGAACCTTTCAGTACACACATTTCAACACGACATTGATCTCACACCTTAAAAAAGAAATCGATATATTTGTTCCAGAAATAGGAATAACGATAAAAAAATCATTCAATGACATAATTTAATGCCTTAAATGAAATTGTCAAACAGTCCAAACATCCAATACCTCTAACAAAACACATTTTGTGGTATCTTTTCATAAAAACAAGGCTTTAAGACTCATTCCGGTTTTACATTTTTTGATCGAAAAATGCATTTTAATGCAAAGCTTTGAAACAGCTTTAGGTTAACGTATGCGCGAACCAAAGGCACGCACTAGATCGCTATGTTGTGTTGTTTGTTTTTCTCTCAGGCCGGTATCCAAAAACTAGAACTTTTAATAGCTTACATTTCAGTAACAACACTCGGCATCTATGCCTATGGTAATCACATCGGCAGTAAACTGTTACAGGACAGCTGCAACTTGACCATGAGTTTTATGCACGACAGCGCAACGTTCGAGGCTTTCAATGTTACAGTGTGTTGTGTTTTCTTTCCCTCTCGCCTGTATCCCAAAACCAGAGCTTTTAATAGCATACATTTCAATTACAACACTTGTCATATGTGGTAATATCATCGGTAATAAACTGTTACAGGACCGCTGTAACTTGGCCTTGAATTTTATGCACGATAGTGCAACGTGCAATGCTTTCAATGTTACCGGATACAATTTTAGTTTGCATCTTTACAGTAAAGACCTATGTCGTGATTATCTAAGTGGCAAGACATAGCCACTATGAGCAGGGTCGGGGGTGAGGGTGGGGGAGGGGGCATGGGATATAAATGAAGACCCATTCAACTTTATCGCAGTAAATTCTAGATATATAGAAAGAGAAAGGAACCCTTACGTTTAGTATTTTTAAACTTACATGTATCTGTTTTCACAACTCTACTCTTTTACCTGCACCCCCCCCCCACCCCCCCACCCCCCCCGGATCCATCCTTGATTATGAGAACCAATTTGATTACAGCAATTAGCTGTTGTATACAGAGGACAAACTACAATCGGGACTTAGCAGGGGTCTAGTGCGATTATTGAAAGAAGATGCAATTATTTTATGTTGAGTATTTCTGTCATTAATTCTTGACTTTGGTGACCATTCGTCTAGCCCTGCCATACCATAAAGCAATCACGCGTTATAGTGAGGTTAGGACAAATATATCTGTAAAACTGCAAATAAGGCTGATACTTTTTTCATTATGTGTCATTTTCGATATTTCTAAAATTGTATTTACGACAAAAAGATATTCGAAATTAGATCTAACAACAGGAGAATTGGGCAGTTTTGTCTAGTAATGAAATTTGTGTATGCTGAGTAGAATGTCTAAGTATACGTAGAAATTATTTTACTGTTAACGTTGCTCGGCTGTTCGTCATTAAATGGCTATCGAATAGCATAACATGTTAGGCCTACATGTGAGGTTTCTATATAGTAGCTGCAACTTACAGAATCCGTTCCATTATGTTTGTGAGTTACAAGTTGTTTAAGTGTATTTTAATAATTTTTAAGCAGACTACTTGAGGTTCAATTGCGTTTATCCCCCTCCCTGATAGAATGAAATATTTTAAATTATTTATATGATTCACAATTTATATAAGGCCAATTGCTCCAAATCAACGGACTCAAAACGTGATTAGTACGTACCAGTGTCGAGTTTGAATCAGAGTGCAAAATTAACATTTTAAAGAGAGAGCATAGCCGATCCTTTTTATTTGACAAGTATCTTTAGTTGCAGCAAAATCATACCAAGAAATATATAATTTTATGCAAGTTAATAACAGGAAAGTAAATGCATTTGCGGTGTCCTTGAAATCCTAGCTTAAATGACAAATCCTACAATGCTTAAATCAAAATGGAAATGTTATGACCAGATCAAACGAGGTTCACGACATGACGATATATATTACACAATATATTGATTAATGTTGTCACATGATACTTTAAGCTATAAACCTATGTCATCATATCCAAGTGACGACAAAGAAACATTAATTGAACATGCGTGATGTTCGTATATAAGTTTCCAGTTACAATAAAACTATTTTACGATGCAGATTATCATAGCAACTCATCACTTTCAATGTAGTTAAAGTCGTGATTTAATGAATATATTAATTGAATTTTCGTTTTTAGAATACAATGTACTATTTTCTTGTAATAAATGTGCTTCGCAGTGATATACACACATCGCGCAGAGTGTAATACAGCTCGCCAGATATCGTACGATATGGTGCATGAATGCCCTTCCCACTTGTCTAGGCCGGATGACCTTTACGAATAGCATTTCGTCGACTGGCGGTATATCGTCTCATTCGTCTGCATAAACTTATTGTGATGATGAAACACCTGCACTGTGGATCGATGGCTTTCATGTTGTTGTTTCATTTCCAGATCCTTGTTTTCAGATCCTTGTTTTATTGTCAGATACTACACATCATCTCTTAAACCATCGACTCATTTTATTGTCATGCTTTTGTCTATCTGCACATGTGTCGCCATTCATCGGTCGCAGAATGTGGCTGTATATACTCGCCATCGCTGTGGTTTGTTTGTTTTTTTATCAAAAAATTTCCAATCAATCAACGACGGTCTTGACAATGAGCACAATCATTGCTTTTGTACTGTGTACTTTGTACTAGCAAGCCGAGAAAAAATTAGATCCTTTAACACTCATTTAATAGTACCTTGACACAAGGTCATTTGCTACGCGATTTTGACGTTAAGTTAAAAGATGTAGGATATGCCAAGAAACATAAAAATGTTTAAAAATGTGCTAAGAAATGTAAAATGTTAAAATAATGTGAACTGTGAAAAAATGCACACCTTCCGTCTGACAATGAAGAACTAGCTTTGAGTGATTTCGTTATACCATTATATCATAAATAAAGATGCGACTTTTGGTAAAACGAAAACATGAATACTGGTACGCAAGGCCAGGGGCGGATCCAGAAAGTTTGATGGGGGTGAGGGGTGGTGTATGAATCAAGATCCATTTAACTTTATTGCAGTAAATGCTGTACACGTATACATACACCGTTAGGGGCCCTAACTTCGACCGAAGAAGTCAACAGACAAAATTTACTTTAAAAGCTTATATGCGTGTGTTTTCACAAATGTACTCATTTACCTGGCTGGTGGGTGGGGTGCATCCCTTCCCCCTGGATCCATCCCTGATTACGAGAACCAATTCGATTACAGCAATTAGCTGCTGTTCAGTGCACAAACTAGTCAGGACTAAGTAGGGGTGCCCCCCCCCCCCTCCCACACACACACCTGGATCCATCCCTGCGCTCGGCTTTTGCAATTTCTTACTCAAGTTTTCGGAACAAATTAATTTACTTCAAATGAATTGAAGGAAAAGTAGACGTAGTTATGACGCTTAGGCATCACGTTTAGCCCATACCTCGTCAGTTTGTGTCACCGTGAACATTCCATACCTGTCTAGATAAGACCGGTGGGATGGTGTGTATTTCAAAACACTGCTCATATTCTCCTGGTAAACCAGATTGTACTGACGTACGTCGGGGTAACTAATGGGGTGATTTTGAAAGAGGCTATTTATAGAATGTCAACAAATCCACCTGGCTGTAAGGTTTAATACACAGTTCACAATGAACTCATGTTTGGGCTTGGTACTGTGCCAACAAACCTTTTGACATACAACGTAAAATATAGGTTATCAATCTCTTTTCAATGTTTGATATCGTTCAGCAAGTGTTCGTGTTGCGCCTGTGTTTCTTGTTGAACTAACAATCGTTTTCCACTTATATAAAGGTTAATTATTTAAAATAGTAAGCTAAGCGTTTTAGATCAAATCATTTATTAGGTGTATTTAAGCTTCTAAACGTTTAAAATTTTGGCCGAAAGTGGAAATAAAGAACCGGGTCAAAACTAGTTGGTTTTGATCAATAGAAATGGCTGATCAATAGAAATTGCAATTCACGTAGCTCACATGTCAATTCAACATGGTCACTTGGCGTTTCAAGTATATATGGCGATGAGCACAGAGACAAATGTTTCCATATGCATACACGAGTACAAACTCAATGGATGTGACTGGCGCATTCATTCGATTTTTATATAAGCAAGACAACACACCATGAGGGCGGTGTCCAATTGTTTGTTTATTGGCTTTATCCTCCCACCAACAGTATTTTAGTTATCTGGGGACGGCATGTGCCCATCTGTAATTTTTCGTTTAAAGATAGTTTACGAAGACATAGCAACAGCGACAAAGAACTGTGACGTTAACCTTCCCATGGGTACAACTAATGGATCATGCCATCACACTACGCTTGCCCTCCTTTTCAACCCGATATTTTACCCAACTATTATTGCAGAACTTTACATTAAATATCGTTTCTTCTCTTTTTCGCTCTAATGTCATGAGAAATGTTTCAATTCAATAAAAAGGGGATTAAAATTGGTTTACATAAACAATGAAAATAAGTATATTTGACATATTTATTCAAAAAATCAAAATGCACAATTATCCAATACAGACCCTCATGTTCGTCGACATCTAAACGTTAATAAATAATATAAAGTCTACCTATCTCTTGCCGCACCACCGCTTAGAGAAACATTTGTGTCACCTCAGCAAGAAACGGTGCAGCTACAGACAGACCAACCCAACAGACACACAGTCAGCTCTAACACAACCAAAACTGTCAACCATAACAACCACAACAAAGGTCCACGTCATCCCATTTTTTGTGCAAGGAAATGTTCTTGCGTATATAAAGCCCTCACTAGTAAGGACATTTTTAGTAAAATAAACTTGCCTACATTTACATGCAGCTCTAATTTAGTTAACTGAATGACGTGGATCCGGTCTGCTGTAATCTATTATCTAGTAGCACTCACCAGTCATCTCATGTTCACAGAATAACAATAAAAGCACTATTTCCTTAAGCACGTTCACAATATAACAATATTTACAGAATATACACTGCTCTGGTATATACAAAACAAAAGAAAAAGGAAAAACAGTATACATGTATATGTAAGAAATAAGTTACAAACGACTATAGAGATTCAGTTGCATTTTTGTTTGAGTAGAGATAGAACTCGCATTAGTGTTGTGATATAGAACATAGTGAGTGATTTAGCGCTGACTACACAGATCTATCAGGTAAACATGTGATAAATATTACCATAATAAAAAATATTTTGTTTTGAGCAAATGTCTTCACAATGTTTCGTGTATTTAAAGACTAGCACACATGTTAGGTTAAATGTAAAATTGAAATGTAAACAAAAGTACGAACCAGATTTCGAAATACAGATCATTCTGAATTGATTGATGTACAAATAAGCGGTTTATCCCATTTGCAAATTAAAATACATTACTAAGCATTTAGCCATTTTTAATTATGAAATGATAATGCAGTGATAATAGTTTTGGTGACCAGTTTGTTCATTGAAAGATTTGTACAAGAAGGAATGTAGAAATGTGACGATATACTACTAATGACAACATGAAAGAGCACCAGGCGTATGTTATACTCTATAAGCTACGAAAGAAAGCCTTATGGTTTGACATACCATTCAACAATTTCGTTAATAATGAAAACATCACTGAGAATTTCAAATGGATTTCTCAACGTGATTCTTCACATTAAAAAATAATAAAAAGTCAACATAAACAGATCATAATTGTAAAAAAAAATAAAAAATTAAAAATGCAAATTTGGTCTTTAGCATAGTATAAGGTATACAAGTTAAACAATAAACCATTCTCCATACACAAGGAAATAAACCCCTCAAGTACTTAATATGTTTGAAGATTTTGATAGCACAGCTGGTGCCTAGAGAAAGACTATTTTTGTCCACAAGATGAACATTTTCAACAACTGATTGCACAAATTAACACAAAGGCAATAGCTACAACACAATTCTACCATGGGTCTATGCCCTCACGTTTTAACATATACCCAATGTCACAAGTATCACAATTCTTTTCTGTATGAATACAAATATGGTTGGCACAGGGAAAAGGTAAGTTCTGCTAGGAATGTTACAGTAAACTGTGTTACTGTTTTAAGTCCACATTGTATCCCCGTACTTCATACCACCAACCTACCCTCGTCCTCCCTATGGCAGTTACATCTATGATATGTCACAAGCAATGCAAGCACTGCCTTCAGCTAGGTGTTCCGTTAGGTTATAACCCTTTTTGTTATAACCTGGCCTGAACAAATAGGATGACAGTCCTTCAGAAGAACACTGCCCATCTTCTGTTTTGTTGTTCTGGGAAGAGGCATTCGATATCTGTTCTCTGTGGAACCACATCCATGTAGTAAATAATCTCCCTCACCTGAGCGTTCATTTTTTCCCCACATTTCAAAGGTCTGTGCGTCTTAACGTTTAGAGTTGTATAAATTATGCAGATTTTTGCAGGGGTGAGATTCTGAGATTTCTTTCTTTCTCCTATTCTCCCAAAGTCAGCAGCAAGCTATACATGTATGTTCTCTTTTCTACTCACTAAGCTGCGGATTGTGTGTTATGGCCCGGCTCATGTTCAGTCAAGCTTACCCTTAATATTTTCCTTTAAATGTTTCATTAACGACACAGTTCACCAATGGAATGAGACATTAAATTCACTATTAAATAAGAAAAATTAAATTTTGATCTAATTTTATATGTTATCACACATTTTCGTGGGAATCTAACCGTTGTAAATGCTGAAATAAACAAAAAAAAACTAGTGTTGAAATTGTCAGAAATATTTAATTTTAAAATTGATGCAAGTTTAAATATTCCATGTAAAAAAGGAAGTGGCACCTACACTTGTTTTTTAACATGACCTTACAGTAAAATGTAATGAAATGTTAATGCTTTTTTTTAAAGGTTCACATTACATTTATGGAAACCATTTATTGCTCCAAGTTTGACCCATATAACATTAAGATTTTGAAAATTAGGATGTAAAATTAGAATGCTATACTTACAGGTGTTATGTGTTCATCTGTGATCATACACTGCTCTTCCCCAGAACCACTGGTAGTAGTTTTTCTATAGACTGGGTTGTCAAAGTTCATGCTCTTCTTGCTTCTGGCCTTGTACTTTCTGAGGATAATGAAGCCAACCTGGCAAAATAAAAGCAAATACAAGATCAGTATGCTATTTATGCATCATACTAAAGGTATTAACACTGCTGCTATCTCAAAATTCAAGGCCAAACTAGGATTCGTTTTAAATTTTTAGTCAACACTGTCAGTGGCCAAATCCACCTTAGGTTTTCCCCCATCTCCCTTTCATCTCTAAGTTGTCGACTATGTTGTAAATCTTGATGTGATGAAGTAACATGATTAGAGAAGATATAAGGGTTACCTTAACCATGACAGAATTTAAGAGCCTGACTTAATGCTACACACTATTTCAACAGGGCCAGTATAATATCCTTTTTATTTTTTTTTAATAGGAGTAGTAATTGGTATAGTCTCATGCAACATTTACAGACAATTTTAACTCTTCTAAATCTTCGTATGTTGACAAAATTATATTCTTTGTTACCCACATACATTTTTAAGAATCGCATTCAAGCTGCATTAATCAAGACTAAAGAGTAAATATTACAGATCATGATAGATAGCTCCTGCTGAGAACATGTGGATCTACACTGTTTACCTATGCTTGAGGAAACTGAGCTAAGCCAGCTAAAAGTTAACAACTTACTGCGATGATGACGATGAGTGCAATTAGAACGACAGATCCAACAATGGCTGCAATGACTCCGACAGAGGATTCCTGAGCACGAGGTAAAGCCCGCTCTGTAGTGTTTAAACCGTCAACAGTGTAACCTTGTCCTGGAGAAGTTACGTCAGCAGTGTAACCATGATCCGTGAAAGTTCCAGGCAGCAGCTGAAAATGTTACAAGCATATTTTGTAAATGGTCACGTCAACATATCAAAACCTTTTCATTTTAAATTCCATATTTCAAAAGCTGACTTACAGCAGTTTCTTTTAAATCCAGCAATACAGAATTTAAAATGACATTTTCAAACAGTAGTTGATGGAATAAACACACTGAAGTAACATTTGCTTACTAGGTAATTCTGTGGGTTTATTTGTTTTTTCGGTAACATCAGGTTTCTTGGTAACCAGAGGAGCTTGTGTGCTTGGTGCCAGTGAGCAGGTCTTGTTATCGCTGTTCAGGACCTTAGAGTCGTCACAGGCGCACACAACTTTAGTTTGGTTTCCATAGACATTGGCAGATGGTAGACACAAAGCCTCGCACATTGCTTTAGAACACTCTGTGGTATTGGGAGCAAGGACTGGAAGAAACAACACAAGTTTACGTTACTTCTTAGTGATATGCTTTTCTTATTTTCTTCATTTTTGCTGAAAGGTAAGATTTAACCTAAATTTAATTGACTATGAAGTGTTCAAAGAACATCAATGAGCTGTTTAAGGTACATCAACATGTACAATTATCATCAAAGTGTATCTTAATACTAGAAGAAAAACATGCAAATTCCTTCATAGTAATCAACAATATGGTACTATTTTTAAAAGCAATTTTTAATTTACTTACAAGGATCTTGCTTCATTGGGTGGTAGACTTTGACGTCCATGACAGAGTAAGATCCCAGGGAGAGGGTTTGAGGCCTGTGTCCGCTCACTTTCTGCACAGATAGGATCTTGTTTGAGTGCCAGTCAGTCCAGTAAAGGGAGTCTTCAAACACGGAGATGGAGAATGGACGCTGAATTTCACTGGCATCCACCAACACATGTCTGTGATCAGTGCCATCCATGTTAGCTGAGCCGATCTTATGAAGCTTTGAATCAATCCAGTATATTCTTCGGGAGACATAGTCTGCAACAAAAACATAAAAAATTAAGGTATATTGTGTTGACAGAATTAACTTTAAAGTGCACAATAACCTATGTACCAAACTGTCTGTTGAATATCCGTAATAAAAGGCATTAAAATGTAAAACAAATTAAGTAAGAAAAAAAATTCAATGTCTTACAATAGGTTTTAAGCAGCTTGTCTTTAATAAAATAATAATGAAAAAAAAATCAATGTCTTACAAAATGTCTAAGCAGCTTGTCTTTCAATAAAATATGCTCAAATTACCGATTGTGAGTCCATTTGGCCACTCGAGATCCTGAGATTGTTTCACAATGACTTCTCTGTTGCTGCCATCCATGCCAGATCTCTCAATCTTTGGAACCTTGCCCCAGTCAGACCAGTAAATCATGCTGTCAAAAATAAAAAATTAAGTAATATTATCGATACAAATGTACATATGCTAAATTTACCATTCAAGTTTTCTGCAGTAACTTAATACATATCCACAAGGAAGGTATGAATGTAGTTTTTTAATTGTTAGTATAAAATCTGTTTATCCTTAAAATGATGGAATAGCATAACTTGGTACTCACCCATGCTTTGGATCCACACAAATTGCTCTGGGGTCATCGAGGTCTGTGCTGATGATAGTTTTGACAATGGTGCCTTCATAGTTGGAGGTTTTGATTTTGTCAGAACCAGTATCAGTCCAATATACGTGCTTGTAAACCCAGTCAACAGCAATTCCATCAGGGGAGAAAGCCTTAGCATCAGTGTTGCTGTGGATGCTCTGGATATCCTTGGCCAAAACCTGGCCATGATCTTGGTCCTGAATCCTTGCTCTATGGAAAGATATTTTGTTTATAAAGTCTATACAAGATATCCAGAAAGCAATGAAGATCATATTTTTTTAAATCAAAGAATAGATTTATAAAAACATAAGCTATTCCCTAACTTAACAAAAAAGTAGATGAATCAATTTTAAAACTAGATCAACTTGTCTTCATTATATTGTCCCAGTAAGTCCCCAATTTCATAAAAGCTACAAAGTATTCATATTTACTGACTTATCTTTTAAATTTATTATGTTGATGAGAAGGAATAATTTCTTTCAAAACCTAATAACATAAACACTTTTGCCATGATGTACTACCTCTTTAAATGTTGATAGCAAATGAAGTGTTAGTCTGGCAATAGATATACTGTACCTTTTGATGGTCTCATCTCCGCCATCTGTCCAGAACAGCAGATTCTCACTATAGTCATAATCCAAAGCAATGCTGTTAGTTGTCTCCTCCACAACCACCTCCATAAAGCGAGAATCAACACTCATTCTGCGAATGTCTCTACGGTTAGCATACAACAGCCAGGCTGTAGGTCCTACAGATAGTATTAGAAAAATGTCAGTTTGTGAACATTATGAAAGCAAAACCAATGAGCAGACAACGATTTGTAAGAAAGGCAAAAATAAAAATTGAAATAGTGCAATGGTACATGCTTTTGAAAAATAATTCTTGGAAATCAATTTGTTAACAGGTAAATAATTCATATTACTAGATGAGAAAATCCATACCAGCCTTACTTTAGCAAATATTGATGTAATGCAACAGAACTTCTACCAACCTTTTGCTCTACAAAAGTGATGGTTCTCAATCAGGTATCCCTCCTGACACTCACACTTGTAGCCACCCTTGGTGTTCGTACAGATCTGGGAGCATGTTCCCACATTTTGGACACTCATCAATGTCTATGCAGGTATGGTCAGTTTTGTTTAATTCAAATCCTCTGTCACACTTGCATGTGGCCGTTGCAGTAATATTATACAAAACCTCACAATGAGAATGCGTCTTGCAAGTCATGTGCAAGCATGGGTCCCTCCCTAGAATACAAAATTCTACTTTAGAAGTTTATATTTATAAAGAATAATAAATGAACTTTGAGTCAATTTTCTTTACAAATCTACAAAGGACTTAGGACTATTGCTAGCTTAAATTACACAAATGACACAACAACAATCTATAACTAACTAAAAAACAGGACACTAAAATAAAATAGGAATGAGCAAGTACTTTGTTTTAAGACAATAGACTGGTGAATGTAGACATTGCTGTATAAATATTCCAATCTTTTATTTTATATAATCATAGTTTAAGGTCAAAACAATAAAGAACACTGAAGAAAAAATACACAAATAGTGACAACAACCATTTATTTAATATGCTAAATTATTAAGAAAACTTAATAGGTACATTCTCTTTCAAAAAGTCATAGCTTTCATTAAAAGGCAAAGGAATGCACACATCAAAACCCATCATTCAAATCACGTGTGATTCACAGTCAAGACTATGCAATCTAATTGGAACCGATTGCATTTTTACTGATAGTTTCTTACACTACAGTGTAATGCTCGAATTACATTTGTTTTTACTAAGGTAAATTAAAAAAGAAGCAGAGAAATGTCATTTACATGTATATCTTTGAAATTTTTACAAACAACAACACAAAGGCTCCATTTGACACTTAACATGCAACCAAATAAACTTAAGGTACTAATACTGCATCACTATAGATATTCATACCAGGTGTTTCCTCTCCAACTAGAAAGCATCAAGATTATAGTGTAAGATGAATAAAAAAGATCAACAACAGACTGAGCATAAATTATGCTAATGCTTATATAGGTAGCTCTGACATTCCACATTTCAAAATGCATAAAGATTCTAGTGTTATCATCTTCAAACTGAAAACTTGCCACACATTAAAGCAAGACTATTTTAAGAAAAAAGTACCTACCAGGGCAGAGAGCAGGGTCTTCATCTTGTCCCTGTGGGCACTTTGGTATACCATCACACAATAGAGACTGGGCAATACAGTAGGAACCATCACCATAGCAGTCGAATTCACCACGCTCACTGCAAGTTGCAGAAACATCTGCACAAAAAATAAATACATTGTACTTCATAAAATAAGCCAAATAGACAAATATTTTGTCTTTCATTAACTTGAAAGAGAAATTCTGAACATCTTTAAGATGTTGCATATATTGTCTGTCAAAAGTATTAACACAGAAAGGAAGTATTAACAAAGAAAGGAAAAAATCTGGAAATTAAATCCTTATGCAATCTCCTGGATGGTATCAAATGTAACATTTAATACTTATTTACACCACCATTATATTTGAAGTTGTTACACTTACTGCAGTCAAGCTCATCGGATCCATCGAGACAGTCATTGTTATGGTCACAGCGAAGAGTGTCTGCTATGCACACCTGGTTGGCGCACTGGAACTGGTCCTTCTCGCACTTGCTTTTGCAATCATTTTCTGCAGCCTCATCAGACCCATCCAGACAGTCCTTGTCCCCATCACAGAACCACGAGTTATGGATACACTCGCCAGACGTACAGAGAAACTCCGTGGACGAGCAAAATTCATCAGTCCCAGTGCAGTTGGCAGGTTCATCACTGTGGTCGCTGCAATCATAGTCTCCATCACACTTCCACTTAATGTCAATACACCTGGTAACAAGCTCATCAGCACACTTGAACTCATCGTCCTTGCATTCTTTGGCTGAAAGTGAACATTCCCATTTTTTTCTTAGTCAATGAAAGCTTTAAGTGTTTCTAACGTAAAAAAGAAGAAAAGGGAACAAGACTTATTTAATTTCTTTAAATATGATCATAAAGGTTATACATAGGATTACAATACGTACCTTTACATTCTATTTCATCTGTTTTATCAAGGCAGTCTGCATCTCCATCACAGTACCAGGCATTTGATATACACTGACTCACATTCTTACAGGTAAACTGATCATCAGCACATGTGAATGCTAAATGAGAAGAAAGAAGCAACTCATTATACAATTTATAACATTTTCAATTCAATCTGTTCATTATAGAAGCATATATATATTTTTAGACTATCTGAAAGAATTTAAGATAGAGTTACAATACTCTGCACACTTATAAAGGTCATGTAATTCTTTTTAATGTTATGATGGTATGTTTTTTGGGGGGTTTTATGGCACACCAACACTTGATAGGTCATACGGCGCAGTCATGATGGTATACTTACGGCAATTTAATTCATCACTTCCATCCTCACAATCTTTTGCTCCATCACATTTCCAGTTTAGGCTAATGCAGGTTTTGTCACCACAGGTAAAATCTTCCGCTGTACATCCAGTGCTGGACTCTATTTACATAGGTAGGAACATTTATTACATCATTAAAATGATACTTATTAATAATTCAAACAATCAATGAAGGAATAAAAAATGCAAAGAGACATAACAGCAAGTGAAATCTTAAATATTTAACATCTTGTACTTTTTATAACATAATGCAGAAAAATAGTGATTTTTTAAGTGTCTAAGAAATAGGATTATACTTTTACATGTTAAGCTGCTGAGCAACTATAATATAGATCTGACAGTAAATGCACAACATACTGCAGTGTTCTGGGTTCTCATCATCCTCCTGGCTACAGTCTGGATCACCGTCGCACGTCCAGCGTTTGGGGATACAAGTACCATCATTGCATCGGAATTCTTCTGAGGCGCACGTCTTGGGGGCTATAATGAACAGTGTATGGATAATATGGGGGATTCCCATGTTTAATGCCATTTAATGCTGATAAAATATATTGTCACCTGGCTCAGCAACTATTCGACCACTACCTGTAAAAAGGTGTGACTATTCAACCCCTGGCCACAATTCAACTCCACAGCTATTCAACCCCTAGTATAATGTTTGCATAATGGTATTTTATCTTAGCATTATACCGTTTGTAGGTATGATAAATGCTGTGTCATGATGTAAGTATCGTTATTGAGTGTGTTAATACAATTGTAACTGGGGCTTACAAGTGAGATGGCTATGAGGGGCGAATTAAAAAGGCAGCGTTAAAGAGGGACATTGGTTGCTATTTGTAACACTCTTAATTATAACTTGTATCAGATTTGTAAAGGTTCAATTTTTGTTCTTATAAATGGGTGATATATGCTCATAATAAATAGAACATTATTTAAACAGTATATTTATTTTTTCAGCTGGGGTGGAAAAGTCCAGGGGTTGAACTGTCACCTGGAACAGGTAGGGGATTGAATAGTTGTGGGGTCATATAGTTGCACACCCTTGTCATGAAACCAAAATTCGACTTCTCCAAGTAGTGTGTTGTTTCAAATCTAACTCAATATTTACTGTTTGAAGGATATTTTCTGTTCAACTGTTAAAAGCTAGAGTTTGGTACTTAAATAGTTGGTCATTATAGTGCAAGCTGTTGTTAGAAACGCTGAAGACAATTATGCTTAAAACATCGAATTTAGGTCACAACAGGGGTTTTGAGGGAGTCTGGACAACTTAAGAAAAAAAGACCCATCTTCAGGAGCTGCGGACATTCATCTAATTATATTGGCAGTGTGGTGTTACGTATCTTTTTTAACATTAGTTTGATATCTGTAAAACCGGTTTAAGCACACATATTGCCGACTGACCATTCCAAGGCGGTAACTGTCGGGTTGCTCTTTTCGTTAAATGACTCATCACAAATTTGTTCTTACTTTTCACTTGGCTTGCATGTGAAATACATATGTGCTGTACCTTTTCAGAGTTAGGTATATGTTGCAATGCTCATAGGACTTTGTCATATATTCTTATTGAAACCATATACTTCCTTTAAAAAATAAAACTCCGAACTGAAAATGGATCAATTCTTCGAGTATCAATTCCTTGAGATAACGATTTTATAGATGATCAACGATTTTATCGATCAATTATTTTCAACTTCACCGATGACGCAATCAACACTCAAAGCGTTCAAACTTAAGTTGCATTACTTTTTTGTATGAACCAGTCATGCCTATCTTAAAAAAAAGAGAGAGAGAAGTATATTGTATCTCTTAAAGTGGTGTACTTAATGTATTTTACTATATTGTGTATTTTACTATATTGTTTGAAGCTAATTGCAACTAAGTAATACAGTCACCTTACTTATTCACTATCAATGGGGGAATTTCAAAAATGTACATACATTACAAGGCAAGGTCAGATAGAAGCAATGTGATTGGCTGAAAAGTCAGGCGATTTCCCTGCAGCCAATCAGAACCGAGATACGTCACACGCGTATATTCAGTCACTACAACATACCGGTCTATGGTCTGTTTCTTAATACGAATATGCCACACCCCCACATGGTTACTGAGACGTTCAGGGCCTAAATAGCACTTAATTGTTCATCTAAATCGCTTTAGGACCAGTAAAATAAATGCATTTTGTAGTAATATGCATTTTGCAGTAATACTAAGTTAAAAAAAACAAACAGACACGAAATAAAAAAGAAGTTCTGCCGATGATCTTAATGCACATAAATCGATACTTACGACAATCTTCTTCGTCTGAACTGTCATTTTCACCACAGTCGTTGTCATCATCACATTTCCAACTCAGAGGAATACATTTTCTCGTCACATTGCATTGCATCTGACCAAGCGGACAATCGACTTCGGTTGCATTATCTCCTGAAAGAATAGAACGCGCTAAATAAAAAAAAATGACCCTAACTTTTCAATATCAGTATGGTAGACGTTTGACTCTCCACATAAACCGACACATTGTATTAACGGTTAAAAACCGGGTTCAATTTATTTCTGTAACATTGTTTATCCTAAAGTAGATTAAATACTAACTATACATCAGACTAACGCCTCGGCACCTACTCAGGAATTGAAAACCATAAGAAACTACGAGCTGTTAGGAATCACGAAAAATAGCTTCGATTTTTTATATATTTATTTAAAACATTTAAATCGACAACCGTATCCAACATGTTTTATTATATTTCAAATGTAAAGCAGGCATTCATTCGAAGTTGAAACACGTGAACAGTACTCACCGGGATTTGCCTGCGACGAATACACCAGTGTCGCTATCATTACACATATTCCAAAACAAATCTTCATATTCATGCTAAATTCAATGTTCATATAATATTTAAACTTCTATTGAAGATTTTGTTATGAAGATTTTGTTATTGCTCGTCTTAACACAGGTAATGTTCCAACGATAGTGCAGTCTCTGTTCAGGAAGAGACGAGACTCCGATGTCAAGATTACAACAGCCAATGAATGCGAAGCTCTAAAGTATGGGGTGATCGAAACGGTTGGCTGTTACATTTATTGTACTGGCCCATACGGCAAAATTCAAATAATAGAGCAATAAGATAAAAACGATAGTTTTGAGGACAATATATTTAGCTGCATTTTGTTTGCGTTTATTTTTTACTTGAACAAAGGACATGCATGCACATTTTGCATTTAAATTGCCGCTTTATTGAATCCAGAAAATGTAATATAATTAAACCATCACGAACACAGCCTATAAATATTCATGTCATCAGGTCATACTGAGCTCGTACGAGAAGTTAGTACAACGTGTTCACTACGAGGGCGGGTTTTAAACTTATGCTTGTAGCATAGTTTTATATAGCGAGTACATTGGTGGTTCGATACGTTCTGATTCAGACAGTGAAAACACAATCTACCATAAACATTGGCAGCAATAGTCACAACTCTGCCACAACACATAATTATGAGAAAAGTCGTTGATGCGAAGCATCAAAGGCGAGGCAAAAAAGTGGAAGAGGTAAATAAATAGATTAGAGCAATAAGTAATCAAGTAACAAATACATTTGAAACGTTATGGTTTTTATTTGAAGGTTTACAGTATACTATAAACCCCGAGAAAATGTATGTATAACTTACATTCCAAAGATCATTGAGTGGTTTTAAACAAAATAAAAAAAAACAATATCCGAAACCATTTAATAGGTTTTCAGATGTTACATATGTAGATGTAGATGTAACATATGTGGGGAAAAAAATTGCAAAATTATTATAATTAGCTATAAGACTAAAGTGTACAAGCAGTAAGTGCACATGTGCAGCAGCTTCACATTACACAAATAAGTATTGTTCAAGTTTGTTTTGTTTTTCTCGAACGTAGAATGTTTTTTTCTTTCTCGTTATGTCATTGTTTATTTTCAAAGTTATTTTGAAAGTTGAAAACACACATAAATAAATAAATAAATAATAACATAGAACGCCGTTTACCGAATTTGAACCCGTATTTTTTATGTTTAGAAAGTCGGCAAAACAAATTTTCCCCATGTGCAAATTTCAGTCAGCATTCCATATGTAGGCGTCGCGCTCCAGCGCGTCGCCAACAATGAAATCAGTAAATACACGAGAGATCTAGATCTATTAGCCTACAGTGAGCGGATATAGAATCTACTCTAGAACTCACGTTCTCTTTTGAATAATGTGTAATGTTCAAGCGGCGTTTAATATAAAACTTAACTTAAGCGAACGCGACGTAGCTTTCATTCATAAGGAACGTAGTATGATAAAATATTTAGTAGGCTATTGATATGATTTGCGATCTATCGAGTCTTAGATTATCTTTCGAATAGACAATATTGATCTAAAATCCTGAAGAAAGAATTATATGCGCACAGCAGATGCATATTTGCAAAATAAATTTATAATGGGAACATCATATAAGTACAAAATTTCAATTCTCGCCATTTTCTTCAACCGAGGGGTCTTCATTATATTGCACGAGGTATAGCGTCTGTATACGCATCTTCAAATACACCAAAATCTAGCTAGTATAGGATTTTATTGGCTTGATCATATAAGTTCGTAGCGGTCCATTATGACAAGGACATTATTATTCTATAGGTAAAGAAAAAACAACGAACTTACGATCATTGGAATAATTCGTATGAATTTTCCGTCTATCTGTCTTATAAGGAGAAAAAAAAAAAAATGTTGGTCATACTCACTTTTTATAAACAAATCCACGCTTTCGCTCACTTCCGGAAGTGGCTCTCGCTCATTTTGCTAGGTTCTCTTTTTAGTTGTGGAGCGAATGTTTGCCGGGCGTGTGCTATAAGCAGATTTGTGTTAAACAAATATCTTTTTTTCTTATACAATTCAAATTTCAAACACGCCATCGATGGTCGGACAGGGAAAGCTTTGTATAACGCAACTCTTCCCAATGATTTAGATTTCATGCAAGTTTCGCATAAGGACCCAATAATCAGCCATCTCTATAGTATCCGATGTAGAATAAATATACAGATTAACTGTACATATAACTACATGCAAGATTAAACACACGGGTCATTTCCAGCTGAAAAAAGAATGTAATTATAAAATTATGACTCAAGCAGAAGTGTAAACTTCATCGAAAAGGTCACCTAATGGAAAGATTTCCCCTTCCACAAACTGGCTGTGTTTGTTTTCAAATCTCTGCCAGGTCACTAGGGCAAAGTAACGACGTAATTCCATTCATCAAGCAAGACGATTAGCCTTCCAACCAAACTGTCGATACCCACAATTGGACCAACCTCCAACACATTGTGACTAGTGCCGAACACGAGGAAACAATTATTGGAAGTAAAGAATGAACACAAAAATGATTGCTGGCAACATGCCGATCTGGATATTTAATTAGTGTTAGACCTTTTCGTGTTTCTATTATTTGGTTGTTTTAAAATGTCAAAACTTTATAAAAATAGATCTGGACCTAGACTTTATGCGCTCGGTGAATCATTCGCAATATTGCGCATGACTTTAAAATCATAGGTACTAGAAAATTGAAAGTTAGCAATGCTCCGAATGTTGCATCAGTTTGCACCTGGGCGACCTTAAAGATATCTAATACCAATATAGGGTCATAGTAACCTTAATTTCTGAAGATAACCGGTCCTTATCACAACCACTATTCAAATCGAATCAGAGTGACGTGGGAAAGTCGAAGATAGCAAAGTAAAACACATAAACGTCCTTTTAATTGAATATTTTATCATCGGGTTCAATTAGAATTACATTTCATGTACATATTATTACTGCTTATTGTTGCATTATTGTTATCTACTTTTGCTTCTACAATAATTGTCATTTCCACTTCTGCTACTTGTGATATTTGAGATAATATACCCACAGGACATGCGCAAATCTTTCAAGAATGTTTCATTAATCCAGGGGCGTAGCTAGACGAAAATTGAATGTACTCACCATTTATCTAGGGGGGTTTCGGGGGCATGCCGCCCCCCCCCCCCCCCCCGGAAAATGTTTGAATTCTACATCGCTGGAGATGCGTTTTAGAGCATTTCTGGCAACTATCAGAAAACAGTCGACAGTGATAATCCCTAAATAAAACTGATCTGGCGGTGCCGACATTGTGTCAAACAGGCTGTCATTTTACATGTTTGTCTTAACAGGGCTACCTCATACCAAAGAATAGAAAAAAATATTGTTTTAAATATTTTTTAAACTGTTTAAAAAGTAAGCGAGCAAACTAAACATAACGTCGTACTTTACCAAAGTGCACCATAATACATAACACAGCCAGCCAGCCCTGGAACCTACTTTTAGGAACTTTTCCATGACATATCAATGACATGTGTATACTAACCCTTAAAATGTTAATTTATTAACTAGACGCTCAAAAGCTTAATTACTTGCTAATTATTACATGCAAAGGTACGAAAACATATGCTACAGATTTAGCAGAAAGAAAATGCAAATCCTGATCAACCCACTAACAGCATACCTGGCGGATCTGTTTCTACACCTTCTGCGCAAACCTGGTAAATGCTTCCTCAGCAAGGTTATACTGTTTACCTCCAATGGCCTGGAACTTTTCCAACACTAACCACAATAGGTTTCATTCGGAGTGGGACAATAAGGCAACGTGAACAACTGGAAATGCGTGTGATTTTCTGAAACGCAAAGCCAGACAAAATAGCAAACGACTTTTTATGGAAAAAAACCCCTCAACAAACAACAACAACAACAACAACAAAAACCCAACAAGAACAACACACACAACGAAAAACAACAAAAACAACAACACTGATATACATGTGTATCCAAGTCTCACCGACGCCGTTTTCTTGCGGTCGGTCTGTCGCTTGTGTCACGACTAAAGTTTGAGTTAGGGGTAGCTCGTACCGATAGTGCTATCAAGTCCGCTATAGCTATAATTTTGAACACAATTACTAAAACAAAATCTTGCTTTAATTGATTATTTATTAGTTATTAATTAGCAGTCAACTCGTTAAGAAGCTGCTTCTGTGCTAGTTGGGCAGCCTCCGTCCAGAATAAGTACGTAATGCTGATGTTATGTAATTTGATGCAAATGTCATTGGCACGGAGAAGTAAATTTTGCCATCGTAACAGCCACTTTACATATATATTTAAGTTTATAAATTGTCAAACGTCAAGAAACAACAACAACAGCAACCACACCTACAGAGATCGACAAAAGATGATGTCTACCATGATGTAGGTGAACGTACGGCAAAAGAAAAAAAAAGATTTTTAAATACATAGATATCCCAAAAATAATGTGCAGGTATTATTTATGAAGTTTTATTTATGAAACTCATAGCCTGCATTTGTGTTTAGAATCCAGCAATCTGGCCTGGCAGCAGGGGAGATAAATTCAACAGAACCGGAGACAGGAGGTAATTCCAAAATTCACCGTGCGATCATTTACCAATAATAAACAAAAATGCAGACGCTGAATCAATCGATTTTGGAGTGCCTGGAAACGGGCGACCATCGTACGATTCACTGTCAGACGATTCCAATACTATTTACGTTACAATATTGATTCTAGGCGTTCATTAATTAATGGCACAAGTTATTTTAGTCGGAACGGTTTGTTCGGGAATGTGTGTGTGTCTGTAAAACTCTGTATGATAAAAGACAAATGTACGGCTTTTATTTTGTCCTTTAACTTGCTATATTGTAAGTTTTGCTAATTTTCAAGCAAGAGGTGTAGTTGTATGTATGCGTCGCCTAATTTAGAACTTTGAAATTATGGAATTACAAAAAACAAAAAAACACACAAAAAAAACCCCAACATAAACAAACAAAAACAAACAACGACAAAAAAACAACCAAACACTCAAAGCAAAACGCTGCAATACTTGCCGTCATTCTATTTATGCTGCATGCTACATTATACATTTGTCTTGGCCTTTTACAGAACTAATTTTCTTAATTTTCGAAACGTGATTTTTGGTTACTTAAAACCAGATGGATCTACGGTCATGATGTTAAAATAGCACTTTATAAGCTAGCTATGTCAATTTTTGAATGTATATTATGTAAGATGTACATTCCATTGTTAAAGTATGCAACACGTGGGACAAGTGATTAACTTTTTTATATCTAATAGCTTATGTTATAAATAAATTTTCCTTAACAAACAAATCCGAGACGGCGAGAATGAAAAAAAAAATGCAATAGGACCCGAAAAACAAACCATCACAGATTTTTAAAATAAATTTTGTGTTCAGATAAAAATGTAAACTACGTTTAAACTTTTGTGGTTTCTATGCTTTCTTTCATATTTGTATTGTTCTTGTATATATGTTAAAAGCCAATAAGAACAGTTTTGACCCAAACTCCTTTTCTCGAACTATCAAAATAAGTCAATGGTACCTGAAAAGGTCCGGCAAAATGCTATTTATTGATGCAGTAGATTTGCGAAGCACCAATCCCCACTTGTAATTGCAAACAGGTATTTCCTATGTGAGCCACGCTGCAGAGATAGCTATTTTCAAAATTAGAAAACCACGTGAAAGTTATACCTACTTCAGAGGTCGGACGGAGATGACTTGAAACCTCGAAGAATCGGAACATTCGAATTTCCGTTCACAATCTCCAATCTTAAACAGATAACACGTTGGAAGAGTTAGATATTGAATGCTAATTATTTTCTCTAATTAAGTTCGCCTTATTGAAAGAACAAACAAAAAAAAACACAACAGGATCAAACAAAGTCCGACTCTGTAATCAATGTTAATTTGCAGCGAAAGAGATCAGATGTGACGACAACAACGCACAGATTTTAATCACGTCTAAATTTACTACCTTCCTCTGCGACTATATTTTTTTACTGCAATGCAGCAAATATTTAATTTGATATAATTTTGGATATTATCATTGAATATTTAAGCTTACAATATTTTAGCTTTTAGCTGGAAGATCTAGCGCATTCCACAAATGGCACTGCTCGAACGATTATTAACGGTACCGAATGACAAGGAAGACAATTCACTTTTTAGGTATAAATAATACAGTCACAATGACGTCCCTTAGTAGAGGTTCTGTTTTTTCGACTGTTTAATCGAATATATTCGTTTTCTGTAGAACTGCTACACCAATGTTATTTTTTTAAACGTGCATCATCATCATCATCATCATCATCATCATCATCATCATCAATAATGTTTGTATATATGTAGAAAAAAGTAAATATTTCTGTAATGCTTTTTAATTAATTAATTTATTTATTTAATACATGGAGGACAACGTCTCTAATAATGATATGAGAGGTTAGATCTTAAATGTTCCTCAAGGTCATCTAAGAACAAGACATTGAAATTCGTGAGACAGGTCTCACCTTGTCTAAGCCCAACTGTAGGTAGGAAGAAATCAGAAAAGGTGCTGCACGACTTTAAACAAGATTTAACTTGCTGATACATATTTTTAAGAATCATTAACATAATTAATTAAATTCCCTTTTCTATGTAACTTTAGAAAAGTGTGCATTACCATCAAAACACTTACTTAGGTCGACCATGGCTGTATATAAATGTTCATCATTAAACCTATAAGGCTGAACAACTGAGTTGAGGGTGAAAATAGCATCTTAAGTAGACTGTTGCTTTCGAATACCATACTGATTGTCACCAGTACTAAAGTTAAGTTTAGCAAACCGTTCAATCCGTTTATTTAGTAAAAATGTAAACAATTTCGCAAAGACATCCTCGATAATTATTTGGCTCATTCTTATCACCGTTTTATATAATGGAACAATTACACCTTTAGTCCAATCTGCAATAAAGCAACCACGATCAAATATAGCATTAAAACGTCACATATATGGCTACTAATTATGTTATTGGTTTCAATGAAGTACTCATTAATAAGACATTCAATTCCATCCGCTTTACAAGACTTTAGATGCTTTGTTACAGAAATCACTTCATGGACAGTTTTTATTTTTCTGTTAATAAAATAGTGCACTTATTAAAATCATGCTCAATACAAAAGAATTCCGCCTCGACATTACTATTTTTAAATATATCCTTCTCTTGATTAGAAAAATAACCATAAAACTAGAGTGAAAATCCACAATCATTACATCTCTTTGAGATGTTGAAGTACTTCCAAAATTCCCTATGTTTGCGGTTCCTAAGATTTTCAATTTCCTCAGTTGTCCCTTGAGCAAGTGATCGTTTCTTTCTTTTTAAAAGGGCCTTATAATAACTTTACGATCACAGACAATGATTCTACTGATGTCCGATTTAACATGATAGAATACAAAACTTGCACCAAAATAACGTTTCCTCGCTTCCATCCACTTTGTGTCAAACCACTCTTTATTAAGAATACCAAGCACATTCTCGAAGAATTTGAGGACAAGTTTCATGGCCCACAAGATAACTGGCTGTCTTCATTAGATCACCTTCAGACAGGATCTCCTTGTGCATGACTGGAGCCGACAAACCAGTTGCAGTTCTGATTTGAGGAAACAATCGAGAGTGTTATTAGCGCTTGTGAAAATGGTTTGTCCCGGGCAATGTCCAAAATCCCGTTTCAAATCTTCAATGTGTCTGCTGATGGCGTATCGAATACTCAAGAGTGGGCTACGGTGATATTCATTGGCACCAACAGCACGTTTCCGGGCATCTGTCTGCTTCGGAAAACAAAAACAAAACAAAACATTACAAAAACAACAACAGATGAGCAAATGTAAACATGCAATCTTGCAAATTGAAAGCTGTAAGTATAAATCACAGTGTTAAAGAAAAAAATAAGGTCAAACTGTTTAAGATTTTTTATTTGAAGTTACAGTTTTCAAATTTCAAATAATTCAGTGCATACATGTACGTTTAAACGGGAAACAAGACCGAACGCGAAAAGCATCAGTTGATAACCACAAAGGAACATAGGAATAATTGACTAATAAAAATGAAAGCAGACAGAGAATTAAGAAGACCACCAGAAGCAGACCCTTTCTTTGTCACAACACAGTTATTGAACGACGATGGCAATGGAACTTTAACTGTAGCGGAGAGGCTCTGTCTGACAAGCTTACAAGCTCTTACAAGCGGGAAAAATGTTACCGCACCTGACAGGTAGGCATATTACCGCTTTACACTATAGGCTAAGTACTTAATTGGTGTCAGAAGTTCAAAATTGGAAACGCTTTTGGAACCCACCAACCAAGCCCTCAAAACTGATTTGAAATTTGTTTAGTAGATTAACTTAGTTTGCATTTAAGTCTTTTTTAACAAAAATATCATTATGGCTATGCATTGTGAGGGAGAAAAGCGCGCTAAGATTTAATTACCTTATCAACGTGGATTTGACGTCAATTAAAGAAAGCTTTAACAAGGACAATAGTCTCTTTAAGACAATTTCATTGCCCGAAGAGACATTGTAAAAATTAAACTGCAGATACTGGCAATCACGGGAATTCAAACCCAGAGCGTCAGGCTATAATACTGGAAAGACGAAAAACCCTGCCGACCATAGTGGTAAATATGATTTCTGGCGAACAACCTCAATAAAGGGAGCATCTTTTTTGAATGATGTATCGAAATTCATGGCATATGATGGTAGAGGGCTTTGGCAGTCTTTCGAACTGAGTTGAAATTTCTTAATTATGCGGAGACCATGGATTGTACTATGTGCCAGCAGAAGTTAGCGCTGCTTCATGTTCTCAATGGAAAGGCGCCTGACTTCTGATTGATGAATTGAAAACCTGATATCAACTTCATTAATCTAATGCTAAAAATCGACCGTCGCTTTGGTGCAGAAACTTTTGCTTTTACATATGTGAAACTTTACACAGTGATACAGGCCAAAGGCGAAGCTCTGAAAGATTGGGCTGATTGTTCACGGACGCATTCTACCATAGCTCCAAGAGTATCGGGGCTTTTGGAAGTAGATGCTGTTCATGACACTTTCATGCAAAATATTACCAGCTTGGAGGATTCTGTGAACAATGTCAGGCTTTAACACATCGCAGATATTTAATGTATTTAATATCATGTACCTGCGAGGGTTATTCGGGTCAGTAACATGACTTCCCAACGCCATGTGTCGGCTGCCATTGTATGGGATTGACGAATACACCCAATGACCAGGGGGTAAACTGTTAAGTCGGCTGAACAAGCCAGTGATTAAAAGTAGAATATAACTTGGTATTACTATCATCCCTCAAAGACGAAATTGGTGAAATTGAAGAACTTCGAAAAGACACGACGAAATTGATGATGTGAAACAATAGAGGTGGTTCTGGCTGAAAGTTCTGTAAGTGTGGTAACACGGGACATCTTCAAAGTGGTTGCCCAAAGAAGCCTTTAAACTTCAGAAGCTGAGTCAAAGAGCAACCAGGGAGACCCAATAAAGGACAATTCAAAGGCTGCAACCAATGGTTGTACAAATCAACCAAAGGTCGGCAAAAGTCTAAAATGTTCAAATGCCCAAATCTGTGTAAGCAGTTATTCTTCCAGTAAACAATGGGCATATCAAAGCAGTAGTGGATTCAGTGCGAATGTTACAATTATCTCTGAGGACCTTTATTCTTCACCGATAAGAAAACCAAAAGAAGATAAAAGCTATATATCTGGATACAGTTGGAAAAGAAATGTCAATGGAAGAATTAATCGCAGAGCTTATCAGTAAAAGGGGCCTATATATGTTGATGGAATAGGACAGTCGATCTACAAGGGGTATTTATGTTGTTCGAATAGGACAGTCGACCTACAAGGGGTATATATGTTGTTGAAATAGGACAGTCGATCTACAAGGGGTCTGTATATGTTGATTGAATAGGTCAGTCGATCTACAAGGGGTCTGTATATGTTAATGGAATAGAACAGTCGATCTGCAAGGGGTATATATGTTGTTCGAATAGGACAGTCGACCTACAAGGGGTATATATGTTGTTCGAATAGGACAGTCGATCTACAAGGGGTATATATGTTGTTCGAATAGGACAGTCGACCTACAAGGGGTATTTATGTTGTTGGAATAGGACAGTCGATCTACAAGCGGCCTATATATCTTGCTGGAATAGGACAGTCGATCTTCAAAGGGTGTTTATGTTGTTGGAATAGGACAGTCGATCTACAAGCGGCCTATATATCTTGCTGGAATAGGACAGTCGATCTACAAAGGGTATATTTGTTCTTGGAATAGGACAGTCAATCTACAAGGTGTCTATATATGTTGTTGGAATAGGACAGTCGATCTACAAGCGCCTTGTATCTTGCTGGAATAGGACAGTCGATCTACAAGGGGCCTATATATGATGATGGAAAAGGACAGTCGATCTTCAAGGGGCCTATATATGTTGATGGAATAGGTCAGTCGATCTACAAGGGGTCTATGTATGTTGATGGAATAGGACAGTACGTCTACAAGGGGCCTACATATGTTGATGGAATAGGTCAGTCGATCTACAAGGGGTCTATATATGATGATGGAATATGACAGTCCATCCACAAGGGGCCTATATATGTTGCTGGAATATGACAGTCGATCTACATGGGGTCTGTTTATGTTGTAAGAATAGGACTGTCGATCTACAAGGGGTCTATATATTTTGATGGAATAGGACAGTCGATCTACAAGGGGTCTGTATATGTTGATGAAATAGGACATTCGATCTACAAGGGGTCTGTATATGTGGAAGGAATAGGACAGTCGATCTACAAGGTGTCTATATATATATTGATGGAATAGGACAGTCGATCTACAAGGGGTCTGTGTATGTGAAGGAATAGGTCAGTCGATCTACAAGGGGCCTCTATATGATGATGGAAAAGGACAGTCGATCTACAAGAGGCCTACATATGTTGATGGAATAGGACAGTCGATCTACAAGGGGCCTATATATGATGATGGAATAGGAAGTCGATCTACAAGGGGCCTATAGATGTTGATGGAATAGGACAGTCGATCTACAAGGGGCCTACATATGTTGATGGAATAGGACAGTCGATCTACAAGGGGCCTATATATGATGATGGAAAAGGACAGTTGATCTACAAGGGGCCTACATATGTTGATGGAATAGGTCAGTCGATCTACAAGGGGCCTATATATGATGTTGGAAAAGGACAGTCGATCTACAAGGGGCCTACATATGTTGATGGAATAGGACAGTCCGTCTACAAGGGGCCTACATATGTTGATAGAATAGGACATTCGATCTACAAGGGGCCTATATATGTTGAAGGAATAGGTCAGTCAATCTACAAGGGGTCTATATATGTACCTGGAATAGGACAGTCGATCTACAAGGGGCCTTTATATGATGATGGACTATGACAGTCGATCCCCAAGGGGCCTATATATGTTGCTGGAATAGGACAGTCGATCTACAAGGGGTCTATATATGTTGAAGGAATAGGTCAGTCGATCTACTAGGTGTCTATATATGTTGATTGAATAGGACAGTTGATCTACTAGGTGTCTATATATGTTGATTGAATAGGACAGTCGATCTACAAGGGGCCTATATAGGGTGCAAGGAATGTTACTAGGTATTGACTTACTCAAAATAGGACAAGCAATCCTAGATGTAGGAATGGAAACCCTTGTCTTCGGCTGAGAAAAAATACTCTTCATGATGGTAAAAAACATAGAAAACCCTATTGTGGAAAGGTTCAAAGCCAATTAAAGTTGGTTATGTACTTAAGACATTGTCAAAAAACAACATTCAATTGTGTATGGTTTTATTTATTTTCAACTGGTTTAACATGTAGCCGAACTGAAAAAAAAAAAAACAAAAAACCAATGGGGCCCGCTAAAAACTTTAAAAAAATTCATGCCCAAACAGTACCCGTCAAGTATGCCTGTCAGGTACGTTAACAATTACATGGTTATGCATGAAAATGCTTATATACAACTTTCAACAGTCCATACCATTTCAAACCATCGAGATAACATCAAGTAAAGAGGCAAAGGATACACAAGTACTTACACTGGTCATTAATGTCCATGTCGGTTTCACCTTTGACATTGTTTATATTTCGACGGAAATCCCATTACCCTTTTGTTGGAATTATTATTTCTTTACACACAACACGAACAAATTAACAGCTTTAACATTAACTTGAAACTATTGTTTATGCATATGCGTCAATTTCACTGCACCTTCCTTGATAACGATCTCTCGATTTCAAGTCAAGAAAATGGCCTTATTATTAACGTACATGACCTAAAATAACACAATCGGAAATATGCCATACAGAATGAATTTAACACAAAACAGAATGATTGCTAACAAAAAATCTACAAAACACGACATATTGCATGTATATTATCATTACAAATCATAATTTGCATGTTCACATGCAATCGAAGTAAATTATAAGCAATTTTCAAAGCAAACACATTCTCTCCATCTTCTCTAAACATATATCTGTGCATTTGTTTAATGGTATTAAACCATTGGCAGTACCTCAATGCGTGAGTTGAAACAGCGTAACATAGAAATTATATGCAATAGTTCTGCTTCTTGTCTTGAAACAGCTTGTTAACTTTTTTTCGTAATATAAGCATTCACATACACATATGTGCATTTTGATTATGAACCTTTTCTTTAATACTGGCTCAAATTGGGTCAGATTTTAGATTCTGACAATATGACATGTGGCAGATGTCCACTGGTAAAAATCTGAGGCATCTTGAATGTTTACTTCGCCTTGCTTGGATGCTTTGCCAGCTTGTCTTTTGGCTACGCCTCCGAGACCACCACACGGGCCTTCCCGTGTCCCGACTCGAAGTAATTCCATCAGGCAGCAACTTATGATATGTCTTGGTGATTTTGAACAATATCGATAATGTATTTGTTCCGATATTGGGAGGAAGGACACACAGACTTCAGCTCTTCATCTAGCTTTTTCAGAATAGCGAAAACAGCAAGTGCGTTGTGGTTTGTGACATCAGATACGTAGATGCAATTCTTGTGTTCCAGATCTTCACCTAATCTGTACAAGAGTTAGTGTGGCAAAAAGATACGTAGTTTCACCCCATTTAACATAGTGCAAATTCTGTTTCTACACTTTACTTTTATAGTAAATTATAATAATTTTGCAACTTTGTTCTACATATGTAACATCTACATAAGTAACTTCTTAGAAAATGGTGTCGTGTTTTTATTTTGTTTTAAACCATCTTATGGTCTCGGGAATCTGTTATACATATTTTTTCTCGAGATTTATAGTACACTGAAAACTTTCATATGTCTTTGTAATTTGCTCCAATATTGCTTTTATCTCTACCTCTTCCACTTTTTGCGTCCCCTCTGTTGCTTCGCATCAACGACTTTTCTTGTTTTAGTTTTTAAGGACCTCCGCTCTCCGTTCAGTGATTTCATAAAAATGGACTTAAAGACAATACACGAATGAGCCCACGTTTCAAGGGACATAAACCACATAGGGTTTCTCACATCGAACCAGTACGGGTGACTTCCCCGGAAAAAGAAACAAATTGACTCGACCAAAGAGGACAAACTTGATCTAGTTTTTTCCCTACTCATATGCTTTCTTTTAACTAGCGTTACTAATGACCAGGTGTCAACTAATGAACGAGTGTTAAATGATCACCTGTGTTCTCGTCATGCTATCACAGTACGAAAGTACTGCCTCTGTTCATTGTTTTACTGTCGTTGAGTAATAGGAATATTTTTTTTTTTGTGTGGGTAAAACTAAACCTGGGACACTGCGATGATGACAAGTATATATACCTACTTTCTACGATGACTTGCAACAACAGAACAGATACACGAAAGCATGACGAGAAAAAAAATGAGTCGATATTATAAGAGATCATCTGTACACAGTATATGACGATAAAACGGTCGAAAACACGGATCTGGAAATTAATATATCATTTGACTATCAAAAGCTCAGTGAGTTTTAATAAAACACAATAAGCAGAAAAAAGGAAATTGAATCTTAAACGTGTTAAGTTTGTAAACATTTAATTACATATCTGGAATGGTTTAAGTTAAAACAATCAAATAACATATATTTGATTGGTTTGTCGGATACGTAAATTTGTTTCCAAACGATACTCAGTAGCAAAGCACTTCTTCTAAAGAGGAAATAATATAATATTTGGAGTTTTCTTATTTCTAAATAGGAGACGTTTCGAAAGGTAATATCCGACAGTTTGCCTATATAAAATCCATATAACAATATCGAACCCCAGTTTTGTGGGAATTTAGGGCATAGTCTTTTTTTTTTTTTTAAATTTATACTTTAGTCTAAATAAATGCGATTTTGAACATTAACTGAATTGTTAGAAAGAACTCATCGCGTAAAAATCACCCTGACTTTGTATTCTCTCCAACGTTATAAAAAGCTCGATAGTGGTCTCTGCTAAAAATAGACATCGACGTCAGAGCGGATTAGCCGGATTACTATATGACGTGATCTCAAAGGTAAGTGGTCACGTGGTTTACTAAGTTAAAAAATAGCTCTCTGCAGCGTGACGCTGATAGAAAATACCTGTTTGCAATGACGAGTGCTGATTTATGCTTGACAAATCTAGGACATCAATGAATATCATTTTGCAGGAACTTTTGAGATAACAATGACTTATTTGATTTTTTGAGAAAATAAATTTTGATCTAAAATTTCGGATACCACCTTTAAATACCAATATTAGAAAAATTATATCCATAAATTCTAAACTGGGGAAGTATTTTTCTTAAAATGTCATATTTTTAATTGAATGCTCAAATCGCTTACGACAACAGTTCTGTATTGCCCCTTTAACTGCACAATATACTTATATAGAGCGTCAAGGTGTTCGGAGATACGTTTTGCGGCAGCCTTATAAAATCAAAGAATCTCTTTTCAAAAGCCGATCATGAAGTGATTAATGCTTCTTTTTTCTTTAAATTTGTTGTATAGCATTTAGGGACATACTGTAGAATGAAAAGATTACAAATACAGTGCCTGATTGAATGGAAAAAAAGAAGCCAGTCAAAGGTTCAGACCAAGGTCCATTGCTATCAGGGACATTCATTCCCGACAGAACCAACCAATTATATAATTTCCGTCCCTATTTTGTTCCTCAGCTTCAATTCCATAGAACTGTTTACACATATTTTCGTGTTTATTAAAATAAATACATTTCATTTTTATCTTAAGATGAAGCTTACAGAGATAAAAAGAAACAGAAAGAAGAAAGAGGCCAAGGAGGCAGGTGCCAAGGTTTCTTGTTGATTTATGCATTGCCATCCTATTTGGATGTTTTCTCAATGTATATAAAGGAAGCTAGCAACTATAGAGATAGAATATGGGGTTCATTTGGGGTTAATTTAGGCAAAGACTAAATCACTGCAATCAAAAACATAAACAAAAGAAAATAGGAATACAATTTAAATTCGAAGACTTCTTTTTCGCATTGCCAGTGGTGCTGTAGATGTGAATGTTTCCTTTGATAATTGTAATATACCGTTTTATTTCCCCACCATAGAAGAGCGATTCTAACTAGTGTACATACAAGAGCAATACTGTTAAACATTGGATAATAAAAATATATATTTTTTATCAGTCGCTTATTTTTATTAAATGAAGAAAGGCATACATACGAATTTTGAATGAAGATGACAAAAGCAATGCTAGCCATGTAACTGGATAAGGTATCTGGATACCGTGACAAAGGCCTACATACATGAATCTCCCAAACCAGCAGTCCGGGGATCAGTCATTTATCCACGGTCTAGTGCCCGGCAAAAATTCGCTATAACTGCGAACCCACGACGCGCATGGTGGATTCATTCTTATTCCGCTAATCAGAATTGCTAAGGTCAATAGTTAAAATCCAGATCATAGCGCTCCCGCTGCATTATTTTCTGTCGAGTATTATAATCATAGATATTATAACCATTACATGAAGTTCTTAACAAATAACTCTGATTTAGCAATGTTTATATTTAAAGTATGAGAAGGCTTAACAACCGGGGGCTTAATTTGAGACCCACGGGCGGAATAATTTGGTTAAAATTGCATTGTCAGCAGATTTCACAGGAAAAGATCTAAAATCCTTTCCCGTTTTTCACTTCTAAATCACCATCGGTAATGTGACATAAACTACCAATTATTCACAAAAGCCAACAATTATGTGCATTTACCTTACTGCTGTATTCATCGTGTCTCCACTTATTGAAACATTTTTCACATAGGCCATTTCCAGTTTGACAAACACGCCGAAAGGCAGTAAAGCGAAAGTAACAATCTTGTGTGGTGGAAAAGAAATGATATGAAACAGTTTGCCTTGCAATTGGTTCGAACCCAATCGAAGGAGCGGCTCTGAAAGCACACGTTTAGGGAGAGTGCAAAATATACCTAGTCGGTTTATCATTACACTGAACATATATTTAGCAGGATTGGAGCGACTATATCGGATTTGATCAAAAACGAAAAATAGTGGAGTTTAAAATCGGCGAAAACAAAGTGAATTGTCAGAAATCAATTCAAAGACCACATATTCCATGTCTGGATACCACCTTTTGTTGATTGATTGAAGTCACTTACAATTGATAGGAGTCAATTATTACTTAACCTTCTGAGCAGGAATTAATTAAGCATATGTATACTGCGTAGATCCAGATATAGGAGCTGTCTGATCAGGATATACAGTGTGTGCTTATGGTGTTAGCAAAACACATAGAGTCTTTTCCATGCAGATAAATGTAGAAAAAGCGTATTACGTATATATATCATTATACAGTGAAGCCGTGTAAGGGTTATAGCGTAAAAACTGCTCAAGACACACAAGCCACCGGCAATCAGACGTACAGGACAATTGCTCACTGTGACTTCATGTACCATGGACTCGTTCATGAGCACCTCCTATATAAAATCACATTCGAATTGGTGGTTCGCAAAACCTTCATCCATATTGATTAAGTTGTACATGAAAAAGGAATGCAGTCATTGAAGTTTTCTGTAATTGGGCAATTATGAATATTATGATTCAACAATGTCAGCTAGGAGATATGATTATAGCGAACCAAAACCTCCAATGTACAGCACAAATGAATCTTAATGGGTTGAAAGCCACTGTCTATCAAATTTAAGATTTTGTTACAAGTATTTGATATGTAGACAAACTGTGGGATATTTCATTTTAAAATCTAATGTATTCGCGTCCATATATTTAATGTACATTCAATAACACATGAACATAAAATATTATGTAGAACTAACTAACAATTTGTTTGGTTTGTTTGAGAGGAAAATATTTGGCCCAAACTGTCGGAAACCATCTTTGATTTGAAATAAAACAGTCCAAGCGTTGACATATAGTAAGAGCTAGTATTGATGTCATAGGATGAATGCAGTAATGTCTTATGGAACAAAAATTGTACAAGATTCTAGCTCTAGGAAGATCATCACATTTTATTTAAATATAAAACATGGCAAAACACAACTAACGAATCAAAATAAAGTAATTTGAAGCGTTAAATTAGTGAACACCACTTATTACCTTTACGTATAAAGACTTATAAACATATATTACTAATATTTTAATTGTTTTGCACATCGGCACATGTCAAAGAACAAAACATATAAACATTAAAGTGTGATAAGAAAACGGATGAAAAAAATTGATTGCCATTATATCCTGTATTTAACACTACATCTTAAATTAAAATTATATCCTGTATTTAATACTACAACTTAAATTAAAATTATATCCTGTATTTAACACTACATTTTAAGATAAATTATATATAGATATATATATATATATAGGTAGAGAGATAGATATTTATATAGATATAGGATATATATTTATATATATATATATATATATATATAGAGTATATCTATATACTATATATATATATATATATATCTATATATATATATATATATATATATATATATATTACATTCCTTTTATTAATAACAAACTGAAAATTACTAACAAAATAAAGATGGCGTTGGTGGAACATGCACGCGTGTTTCTTATTTCTTGTAAGTACAATGTAATAATTTTAAAAAAACAACACCAAAAAACTGTTGCGTGTGTGCGCGTACAAGTGCGTGTGTATGTGATGTCTTCAATTTGACGATGTTGTGAAGATTAACATGCTTAACTGCATGCAGCAGTTCATCAATATTGGAAGGATAAATTGACAAATGGCGTTGACATTACTTTAGAAATGTAGATGAATCTCATAAATAATAGTACCAAGCGGACGATTCAAAACGACCGTTAAATGTTCCATTGTTGGGCGTTGTCAAAAGTTGTTTAGTCCAGCTTAACTGTAGATATTTTGATTTTGATGTCATTGACCTTTTATAATTATCTACTGGTGATGACTCGCTAGTTTAAATGTTTTATGAGTCTTGAAACGAACACAATATATCAATCGTACCAATATTTACATGAGTGCAATCTGTGTGTGTTGTACATAATAGAATGAATGCAGCCATGACTGTGTGACCATTGTTTCCAGCATGTCCCAAAGACAAACAACCAGCTCGGGTTGCCTGTGTGTTCGGGAGGTGATCAGATCTCATCTACTCATTCGGGTAGCGCTCGGGTGAGTCCATTACTTCTAGCAACTGATATTATCGTTGCCTGGATATACGTGCTATCGTGGAGTGAACACAAGACACAAAGCAGTACAAGGCGAAATGAATGTACACCGGATTATTAGACAATTTAAACAGACTGCACAAATACTTTGTATAACATGGTGATTCATTAAATAGTTCGTTATAGGCGCATCCTCTTTCTTGTAAGGATACTGCTCGCGGGGCCTTAACTAACCTCGAAAGAAAGTGGGACTTTTTGGCTACATGTGTTCATGGCACATATTTAAAAAAATCTATGCAAATATAAACAATCTAATCAATATTATATAATCATTAATCAAATAATTATTTCCGTTTTTAAGTAAAATTCACAAACACGAATCTAAGGAAGCTGCCTTGCTGCCATTTGACTGCAAGGGTTTCCATCTAGCAAGCTGCCCCATTCCCAGGTTCGTTAGGTTAGTGGACATCATTTAGTGGTTGCTTACTTGTATGACGTTTAATTAGATTTAATTACTCGTTTATAAAACAAAAAATCAGTACCACATGGGATTGTCGGAATTTGACTAAACTACAGTTACTTTGATCGAATGTTTTTTACATTAAAAATTTGTTTAATGCATATCATATGCTATCTCTGGACTTATAAAGGCATTTTATCAACCATTGGTACTCAAGTAACCAAGATTGTGAGATTTGCGTCGAAATGAAATGACTAGTTTATTACATATTCAAGGTCTAATATATAGAAAAACTCCATGTGCCTTGCAAAATTGTGACATAACTCACAAAGCCTTGTGATCTAAGACTATTCACATGGCCCTGTAAATCAGGCATTTCAGATTTTTATTCTCATTAAAATAAAAAGATTTAAAAATAGTCAGTCGAGAACACTATTTTGTTTCTTGATTTATTTTACACACATGAATTATTCTTCAACTTCAACACTATAGCCTGCTATATTTGTCAGTAACATCAATTAGTCCTACTGATCGTTGTAATTTGACATTTAACTATATGCAGTGGTTACATTACAGCTGTGAAGACACGCTGCTGCAAACAGCGCAGATCCTCATCAGACAGTTGCCCGCTAGATAGATCCCAGGGCGAGCTTTCTAAGCAGAATCTGTACTACCTACCTTAGCTTTGTTCAATTGCTATTCAGCAGGCAAAGAATTGAGTACAGTGTTCACATAAATTCAAATGCGTTAGTGCTGCTTTGTCATCTTCGACTTATATTTTGACACAAAGAAGAGGGGCACATACATATTTCTACAATAAAATGTCTATATTAACTTTATTTGTAAGTGTAAAAGTAGGCAAAATAAACTTCTCGTAATTGCTGAAATTATTTAGCCTTTTTATCAGCTGTATGATGAGTGTGTATATATAAGGGGAATACATCCGGGACGCATCAATAAATACTACAATACAGAGTGTGAGTACAAAACCAACAAGACGCCCGACAATGGGACAATCTTACAAAGTGGAAAAACTACAACAAAGAACACATTCATTTGTTTACCAAGACTAGAACTCAAAACACACAAAAGACACACTCTCAGTTATGTTGTGTGTGGTGAGTTTAAAATTAAGAGTACCCAGATGCAAGCAAACTACACAAACTCGTAAACAACTTTGAGCACTATAACTGCGTGCACTTGAATTTGGATTATACACGTTGTTGTATTATTTATTACATTTCTGGCATATTTTGTCACTGTTTCTTGATGTAAACCTGTGCAATAATTTATTTGCATGCCCATGGGATATATTGCCCTGGTGAAACAGACACTAAGAAAACGCTGTTTGCGTATTCAATAACCACCCCCACCCCACCCCTCGCCACCACCCCACGAAATACATTAAAAGAAGTTAAGAAGATATTTCTTGTTCATGGGAAGACTGTGTAGGCAATGTCTTTATTGCTTTATATAAGATGCTCCACTGCTTTATGTGAATATTACAAAGTTTTTGATTTACTACATAAAACATACAGAGTTATGTTATTATTGTACACACTCAGTCCAGAGAGTATCTTTGCTTATAGCACAGAGATAATATGTTATGTATATTATTCGAGTTTATTACTGAAACATAGGCAAAACTACAAATGACACATTTTAATGACTCTTACAATAAAATGTGCCTGAAGTGAGATCAAATATCTAGTAGTTAACATCTTTCGTTAAAACCGCAAATCGACCTTTCTTCATTGGATCTATTATCTATTTGACACAGTCATAGCACGGCTGTATATTGTCTGATAAGCACACACTGGTCAGGCAGATGCAAATAGTGTAGATCCAGATCCTGATCAGCAAGTCCCTCCCACCCACCACCTCCCACCTCTCCTGGAAGCTTTCTGGTGGCGACCTGCAGTACTATAGCAATCTTGGTTGTTGTTGTTAGTTTCACATCTGCTTGTAGTTTTGTTTTGATTGATATTACACTGTATATTTAAAATGTATATCTGGACTTTGGTCGGACCTAAGTTCGATACATACTTGAGAATTATCCTAAAGCACTCTACATCCCCATGCAGACGAAACACACAACCCTTTCACAAAATGGACGCGTTATCCTTTATTAACTTTTTTTCTCTCTCTCTCAAGAAAATGCATTTATAAACATAAGTTACGCGGTTTAATGCTGGCTTGGACGTTTTCCAATAAATCGTGTTTTGTATTTTATGTTTTGCCATCCTTTATTAAGTCAATGTGTTTGAGTATATGTTTGTCTTGAATATCCGTATGTTAATGGTTTTAAGCGCGTCGCATCCGGGTTTTCTCTTTCAAGATTGCTGTCATTCATTCAGACAGCTGAAATAAAATTGACATAACAAATTGTTAAATATTACAGCTCCCTCTTACGATAACTAAAAAACCTGCTAATGGTCCTGAATCTTGCGGCAAAGCACAAAAGGATAAGTCGATGTGTGTTGTAATAAATGCGGGACTTAACCTCTAGCAGATGAAATGCAATACCATCGAGTATTGGTAATAGTGTACTTTCACCACTACGATTTCCACCGCGTGTGTTTTAGTCTCAGTCGTGGCCAATTAAACCACATCTAATCACTTTTTGACTCTTTTCGTAATTAGGATCGTCGTAAAAATGTCCGAAATGTTCCGAATGAGACTGGACGAGAACTTTCATTTCATAGGAGCGCGACGCCTATATATGGAATGCTCACTGAAATTTGCACGTGGGAAAAGTTTGTTTTGCTGGCTTTCTTTACCCGATTAAATACGGGTCCTAATTCGGTAAACGGGGGGTCTATTTATTTATTCATTTTATCTTTATTTTTGTGTGTCTATAACTTTCAAAATAACTAAATAAGATACTGAGAAAGAAAAGAAAAACTTACTATGCTAAAGAAAAAACAATAACTATTCGTGTAATGTGAGGCTGTTGCACATGTGCAATTTCTGCTTGTACACTTTAGAAATATAGTTAAAATAACCATTATGCAACTTTTTTCCCATCTTGGAAAACCTATTATATGGTGTCGGGTTTTGCTTTTTATATTTGTTTTAAACCAATCCATGGTCTCAGGAAAATACGTTATACATACTTTTTCTAACGATATATACTGAAAACTTTCAAATAAAAACGCTACTTTTCAAATATGTTTGTTTACCTCTTCCACTTTTTATGTCGCCTTTGATGCTTTGCATCAACGAATTTTCTTGTGTATGTATGTTGGGAGAGGGTCCAGCTGATCTTTGGTGCGCCGGAGATTCTACTAAGATATGTTGCTTTTGTCTCCTTCTACCAATAAAATAGGATTTCTTGTACGAGTTCCACGTAGGCCAAGGATTTTTCACGTCGTAGGCCAAGGATTTTTCACGTAACTGTCGTCGGGCTAGTTTGTGATGAGAAGTTATGACACTCGAGTAATTATTTAATGAGCGATTGAGGTCTTTAGTACGCTTGAATATCTCCGTGGAATAAAAGGGTCCTCCTTAACTAATAAGATAGCTAATAGGGCGCCCGTGCCAGAGCGGTTTCACCTTTGAAGGCCATCTAGCTGACGAGCGGTGCACATTGGTCTATCTACCCAGATATATCTTGGGTCTTACTCCAAGCGGTGCACATTGGTCTATCTACCAAGATATGTCTGGGGTCTTACTCCGAGCGGTGCACATTAGTCTATCTACCCAGATATGTCTGGGGTCTTACTCCGAGCGGTGCACATTGGTCTATCTACCCAGATATGTCTGGGGTCTTACTCCGGGCGGTGCACATTGGTCTATCTACCCAGATATGTCTGGGGTCTCACTCCAAGCGGTACACATTGGCCTATCTACCATGATATGTCTGGGGTCTTACTCCAAGCGGTGCACATTGGTCTATCTACCCAGATATGTCTGGGGTCTTACTCCCAGCGGTGCACATTGGTCTATCTACCCGGATATGTCTGGGGTCTTACTCCAAGCGGTGCACATTGGTCTATCTACCCAGATATGTCTGGGGTCTTACTCCAAGCGGTGCACATATCTACCCAGATATGTCTGGGGTCTTACTCCATACAGACATTGGTCTATCTACCCAGACATGTCTGGGATCTTACTCCAATCGGTGCACATTGATCTATCTACCCAGATATGTCTGGGGTCTTACTCCAAGCGGTGCACATTGGTCTATCTATCCAGATATGTCTGGAGTCTTACACAGACATTGGTCTATCTACCCAGATATGTCTGGGGTCTTACTCCAAGCGGTGCACGTTGGTCTATCTACCCAGATATGTCTGGGGGTCTTACTCCAAGCGGTGCACATTGGTCTATCTACCCAGATATGTCTGGGGTCTTACTCCAAGCGGTGCACATTGGTCTATCTACCCAGATATGTCTGGGGTCTTACTCCGAGCGGTGCACATTAGTCTATCTATCCAGATATGTCTGGGGTCTTACTCCGAGCGGTGCACATTGGTCTGTCTACCATGATATGTCTGGGGTCTTACTCCAAGCGGTGCACATTGGTCTATCTACCCGGATATGTCTGGGGTCTTACTCCAAGCGGTTCACATTGGTCTATCTACCCAGATATGTCTGGGGTCTTACTCCAAGCGGTGCACATATCTACCCAGATATGTCTGGGGTCTTACTCCATACAGACATTGGTCTATCTACCCAGACATGTCTGGGATCTTACTCCAAGCGGTGCACATTGGTCTATCTACCCAGATATGTCTGGGGTCTTACTCCAAGCGGTGCACATTGGTCTATCTACCCAGATATGTCTGGGGTCTTACTCCAAGTGGTGCACATTGGTCTATCTACCCAGATATGTCTGGGGTCTTACTCCAAGCGGTGCACATTGGTCTATCTACCCAGATATGTCTGGGGTCTTACTCCAAGCGGTGCACATTGGTCTATCTACCCAGATATGTCTGGGGTCTTACTCCAAGCGGTGCACATTGGTCTATCTACCCAGATATGTCTGGGGTCTTACTCCAAGCGGTACACATTGGTCTATCTACCCAGATATGTCTGGGGTCTTACTCCAAGCGGTGCACATTGGTTCATCTACCAAGATATGTCTGGGGTCTTACTCCCAGCGGTGCACATTGGTCTATCTACCCGGATATATCTGGGGTCTTACTCCAAGCGGTGCACATTGGTCTATCTACCCAGATATGTCTGGGGTCTTACTCCAAGCGGTGCACATATCTACCCAGATATGTCTGGGGTCTTACTCCATACAGACATTGGTCTATCTACCCAGACATGTCTGGGATCTTACTCCAAGCGGTGCACATTGGTCTATCTACCCAGATATGTCTGGGGTCTTACTTCAAGCGGTGCACATTGGTCTATCTACCCAGATATGTCTGGGGTCTTACTCCAAGCGGTGCACATTGGTCTATCTACCCAGATATGTCTGGGGTCTTACTCCAAGCGGTGCACATTGGTCTATCTACCCAGATATGTCTGGGGTCTTACTCCAAGCGGTGCACATTGGTCTATCTACCCAGATATGTCTGGGGTCTTACTCTAAGCGGTACACATTGGTCTATCTACCCAGATATGTCTGGGGTGTTACTCCAAGCGGTGCACATTGGTCTATCTACCAAGATATGTCTGGGGTCTTACTCCAAGCGGTGCACATTGGTCTATCTACCAAGATATGTCTGGGGTCTTACTCCAAGCGGTGCACATTGGTCTATCTACCCAGATACGTCTGGGGTCTTACTCCAAGCGGTGCACATTGGTATCTACCCAGATATTTGGGGTCTTACTCCAAGCGGTGCACATTGGTCTATCTACCCAGATATGTCTGGGGTCTTAGTCAAAGCGGTGCACCTTGGTCTATCTACCCAGATATGTCTGGGGTGTTACTCCAAGCGGAGCACATTGGTCTATCTACCCAGATATGTCTGGGGTCTCACTCCAAGCGGAGCACATTGGTCTATCTACCCAGATATGTCTGGGGTCTCACTCCAAGCGGTGCACATTGGTCTATCTACCCAGACATGTCTGAGGTATTGCTCCAAGCGGTGCACATTGGTCTATCTACCAGATATGTCTGGGGTCTTACTCCAAGCGGTGCACATTGGTCTATCTACCCAGATATGTCTGGGGTCTTACTCCAAGCGGTGCACATTGGTCTATCTACCCAGATATGTCTGGGGTCTACTCCAAGCGGTGCACATTGGTCTATCTACCCAGATATGTCTGGGGTCTTACTCCAAGCGGTGCACCTTGGTCTATCTACCCAGATATGTCTGGGGTCGCACTCCAAGCGGTACACATTGGTCTATCTACCCAGATATGTCTGGGGTCTTACTCCAAGCGGTGCACATTGGTTCATCTACCAAGATATGTCTGGGGTCTTACTCCCAGCGGTGCACATTGGTCTATCTACCCGGATATATCTGGGGTCTTACTCTAAGCGGTGCACATTGGTCTATCTACCCAGATATGTCTGGGGTCTACTCCAAGCGGTGCACATATCTACCCAGATATGTCTGGGGTTTACTCCATACAGACATTGGTCTATCTACCCAGACATGTCTGGGATCTACTCCAAGCGGTGCACATTGGTCTATCTACCCAGATATGTCTGGGGTCTTACTTCAAGCGGTGCACATTGGTCTATCTACCCAGATAGTCTGGGGTCTTACTCCAAGCGGTGCACATTGGTCTATCTACCCAGATATGTCTGGGGTCTTACTCCAAGCGGTGCACATTGGTCTATCTACCCAGATATGTCTGGGGTCTTACTCCAAGCGGTGCACATTGGTCTATCTACCCAGATATGTCTGGGGTCTTACTCTAAGCGGTACACATTGGTCTATCTACCCAGATATGTCTGGGGTGTTACTCCAAGCGGTGCACATTGGTCTATCTACCAAGATATGTCTGGGGTCTTACTCCAAGCGGTGCACATTGGTCTATCTACCAAGATATGTCTGGGGTCTTACTCCAAGCGGTGCACATTGGTCTATCTACCCAGATACGTCTGGGGTCTTACTCCAAGCGGTGCACATTGGTATCTACCCAGATATGTTTGGGGTCTTACTCCAAGCGGTGCACATTGGTCTATCTACCCAGATATGTCTGGGGTCTTAGTCAAAGCGGTGCACCTTGGTCTATCTACCCAGATATGTCTGGGGTGTTACTCCAAGCGGAGCACATTGGTCTATCTACCCAGATATGTCTGGGGTCTCACTCCAAGCGGAGCACATTGGTCTATCTACCCAGATATGTCTGGGGTCTCACTCCAAGCGGTGCACATTGGTCTATCTACCCAGACATGTCTGAGGTATTGCTCCAAGCGGTGCACATTGGTCTATCTACCAAGATATGTCTGGGGTCTTACTCCAAGCGGTGCACATTGGTCTATCTACCCAGATATGTCTGGGGTCTTACTCCAAGCGGTGCACATTGGTCTATCTACCCAGATATGTCTGGGGTCTTACTCCAAGCGGTGCACATTGGTCTATCTACCCAGATATGTCTGGGGTCTTACTCCAAGCGGTGCACCTTGGTCTATCTACCCAGATATGTCTGGGGTCGCACTCCAAGCGGAGCACATTGGTCTATCTACCTAGATATGTCTGGGGTCTCACTCCAAGCGGAGCACATTGGTCTATCTACCCAGATATGTCTGGGGTCTCACTCCAAGCGGTGCACATTGGTCTATCTACCCAGACATGTCTGGGGTCTTACTCCACAAATGATTGGCGTGCCTTTAACGATTTTTAATTCTGAATAATCATAACATTTCTCACTTAATAGACACAAACTTTTACAATGAGTAAGGCAAGTTAAAACCATACATGTGTAAAATTGTAAACAAGTGCAGGCTGGAATGGAGAAGGGAGGGGGTGCAACGTTTCATCCGAACGGCATATTTTGACACATTCATGCAAAAACAAGCAGGTATGTGGACACTTTAAGTGAATGCATCAATCATACGTACTCGTCCAATTACCTTGTCCCTCATTTTTTACCAGAATTTAAAAGGTCTCGATTTAACATTAATACGTAGTGCGTTAAATTAAGTTAAGTTATTCTGTGCAATGACGCAGTGTCTGTAATACGTATATTTGTCTTATCAACTGTGCTCGTATGTTGTCACCTACGGAATGTTAAGTATAAGTGGGGGCGTCCATGGCCTAGCGGTTAGAGTCGCAGACTTGTAAATCCTCAGCTCCTCAATGCCTGGGTTCGAGTCCCGGTCGGGGTGAGAACTTTCGTGTTGGGTAGTTCTCCAACTAACCTGCGGAGCGCCGGTGGTTCTACCCAGGCATAAGTCTGGAGTCTTCCTCCACCAATAATTAGCTGCACGTCTCCAATATGATTATAACTGTGTCGGTGCGATGTAACAAAATTTACAAAAAACTAAACAAAGTAAATTACCAAGGGGTTCACAGTTCTGGCTGTTGCTGAAATGAATTATATAAATAGACGCCCTAAATGGTCAGGCTTGATCCTTTCTAATTCTCGTATGCCTTTCCATCAGTTTGGAAATACATAGACATGCTCTATGTATTCTGGTTATATAGTTAGGTCATTATGCATACGATCTTTTTCCACATATACGTTCTCCAAAACAGATTGTTTAAAAATTGTAAATATCAACGAAATTTTCGTTTGCTTTACTCAGAACATTGCATTTTTTCTTCAAAGATATTCAATTATAAAAAGGCAATTGTCATGTTATGTAACTTTAAGTATAAAAATAATTTTATTGGCGCATCGAACAGTTGATAAGGACTTAAATAATATGACAATAGAGTTGAAAATATACAGTTCGGTCCTAGTCACAGTGGCTTAAGTGTTTAACCTGTTGCCAGAACGCTTGTTGAACTTGTTTCATGAACAATAGAACGTTGTAGTTGATTCTTGATAACATGCTACTTATTAACAACTCAACTTCAAGTAATAACATTACCAAAACAACAAACAATAACATCACGAAAACACCAAACAATAACATCACGAAAACACCAAACAATAACATCACCATACCACCAAACAATCTTCCCTGTGACATAGGTATGTATTTTATATTTTTTATCATGTGAATTATATCCACAGTCGTCTGTTTTTTTTGTCTGTTCTTCAAACGTTGTCAATTACAATCTTTAATTTGACATTTGGTTGACAGATTTTCTTGAATAGTTGTTAATATAATATAATATGATAAAATATAATATATTATATCTCACATAATTTTGCTTCTACAATATTATGTTGGGTGTCGAACACTTACACTAACCCTTAGGATGCTTTGTTCATATGGCAAAATCTCAGTAATTTACAACGTTATGCAAAATGGAATAAGACAAATTGCATGAAATACTGCAGATCCGGGTCCGACATCTCCCAGTGAGATCCGGGTGTACACTTTCTGTCTAAGCCTGGCCAATTCGTGATCAGCAGACTGATTACCTGTAGGCGGGTCTCTACGTCTAAGACAAGACATATTTGAACTGTGATCCATTTAATTCCTTTCACGAATAACGAGATCAGCGGGTGTTCCAGTGCAATGGTGAGAACCAGTTAATCAGCTTATATAGGTTAATCACTAAATGTCAAGTACCCAGAGTATGGGATCTCGGGTACCTGTCACGCCGCACAATCAACCGGATACCCGGGTTATTATAAATGAGTGCATTATATTGCACACCATTGAAAGTCTGTCCTTTGAATTTATCCTTTATGAAAACGTTGAATATTTTTGCTAGGGTCAGAAGAGAGGACCGTACATGTACAACGTGTTTAATAAGTGTTTATTACAGAAACGTACAAAATAAGAGTACCATACTAGATCGGCGCACGTCAGTGTAAAAATAATAATAAAAAAGTTTAAACAATTTGTTACGACCAAAGTACAGGTTTTACCCAGGAAGAGATTACATTTTATAAGTTGAATTTATTTGTTCCTGAAATAAGATATTACTCTTGGCGTATAATGAGAAATGTTAACACAATTGTATTTTCGTTTAAAGGTGGAGGAAAACTGTCACGTCTCCTGTTATATTTTGGGCGTCGTAAGGCCTGACCAATTAGTAATACTGCATGAGTTGTATAAAATACGAGTCACATGAATCAACAATGTTTAGTTAAATCCTCCCTGACATGCTGTGCTATGTAAGCGATGCATCTGTAGTGCATTACGATTCGCTAACGATTGATAACATTTGAACAGGTGTAACGACTTCAACATGAACAAGTTTTCACCAATGAACCCAATCGAAACACCTCGGATAATTCACGAATCATCTCTCGAATGTATGAAGGTAGTCGTTTCATCTCGGCCATTCCCCTAAATGGGACTACTTTTGAGAAAGAAGTCAAAACAAAGTTGGCAACTCGGGTGACAGCTCACTACAGAACGATGCTGTAAAACTTCAATTTGTGGCGGCCTCAAATTTAACTCGTCCAATTTTAATTTACCCAGCGCAGCAGACACACAGCTGTCAAACAATGGCATTGTTTATGTTTTGTGCGAACTACATTTTAGGCATATTCTTCTTCTGACTCCGGCGAACAAAACGATCGTGATTTCAGTATCATTGCACTAGACACATCGGAGGGATGATTGTCTCGAGGACGGAATTACCCGAGGAGTTCCGATTGCAACGACCCCTCCACATGTTTGGAGCGGTAGCAAATCAATTGAACATGCTTGTAAAATTGACCCAGTTTCCCTTGCTTGCCTGTTTACAAAACATTATATGATAAACAATTATTCATTGCAATGCGGCTCGGAAAAGAAGCATCGCAATTGGGAATGGCACAATAAAACAGTAAAGGCAGTCCAATAACTAACGATGTTACATAAGAATCATGCGTCTTAGGTTATTGACAGGATGTTCAATTTAGTCTAAATAATGAAAATCGTTTTTAAAATTAGTGGAAGGAAATTGACCGATCCCTTGCGATTATAAGGAATCACCAACGGATATGTATACACTTACACATCAAAGCCTGAAGCACAACACTTAATATTTACACAGCTGACCTGTCGCGTTCATGACTGTAATTTGAAAGCGACTATTCAAACAAAGGCAAGTGGAATTATTTTGAAATATTTATTCAGTACGGGTTTTAATATATAAGGATTCCTTCCAATAATAATCTGTCGTACACTGTGTTATTGGCGACAAATCATATTCACCTATCTGGTGATGTAACTTTATAGATGAATGTCTGCATTATGTCTCTCACGAAAAAGGTGTTTACAGATATTGAATGAGTCTGTCAGAAATGATAGTTGTAACTGTCCGATCTGTAAATATATACAATAAATCTATACACATCCCTTTTAAATATTGGCATTATTTTCAATGTGCCTAATAACGAACTTAACTGCAATTTGCTCATTTTAAAACCCTTGTGAATTATAAAGATGCAACACGGTAGTGTAGTCAGCTCCCGCCAGTCTCATAGCAACGATACGCTAGTTTTCTTTTCATGTTATTTAGCAAACAAATTTAGTGAGGGTTGTTGACATATAGAATTTTATGAGGTTATTGACAAAGTAAACGTCACATGTTTAGATGCAGTTATTTTAGTGTGAGGTGCCATTTGCCTGTCTTTATTGTTGATATATCAATCGCCTAGTTTATAACGCATAACCAATTTAAGCAATATTAATATTAAAGTGAGCTACAAAACGGTTTGTGTCATGGCAATTTAAATCTAGGCATCATTATCTCAGACATAAAAATTATAAAAACTAACAAAACAGCATGCGCAATGCAGAAATCTTTCAGCTATCTACCTACTCATTAATTAAGCCTTGTCTGTATGGTGTACACAGCCATCTACCCTGATTGATTTCAACTCAGTTATCGGTATGAGAATCGGCAGTAAAGGTCAAAGGCGAACTTGGAACGTTATTGCCCAGGGTTTTATACCTTTCAACACGACGTCAATAAATGCTATCTGTCGAAAGTTACAGATGAACTTTATATCCGCTGTCAGTAAGTGATATCTGGTGAAAGTTGTAGATGTTCTTCATACCGGACATAACTAAGTGCAATAAGTCAAAAGCTGAAGATGTACTACATATTCCGACGTTACTAAATGCAATCATGAGGAAGTTGAAGATTTAATTTAAAACTGACGTAAGCAATGGCAGGCAGTCAAATGTTGTAGACATACTTTTTATCTGATAAATCTAAGGGCAGTCAGTCAAATGTTGTAGACATACTTTATATCTGATGTCTCTAAGGGCAGTCAGTCAAATGTTGTAGACATACTTTATATCTGATGTCTCTAAGGGCAGTCAGTCAAATATTGTAGACATACTTTATATCTGATGTCTCTAAGGGCAGTCAGTCAAATGTTGTAGACATACTATATATCTGATGTCTCTAAGGGCAGTCAGTCAAATATTGTAGACATACTTTATACCTGATGTCTCTAAGGGCAGTCAGTCAAATGTTGTAGACATACTTTATCTGATGTCTCTAAGGGCAGTCAGTCAATATTGTAGACATACTTTAATCTGATGTCCCTAAGGGCATTCAGTCAAATGTTGTAGACATATTTTATGTCATGTCTCTAGGGGCAGTCAGTCAAATGTTGTAGACATACTTTATATCTGATGTCCCTAAGGGCAGTCAGTCAAATGTTGTAGACATATTTTATATCATATGTCTCTAAGGGCAGTCAGTCAAATGTTGTAGACATACTTTATATCTGATGTCTCTTAGGGCAGTCAGTCAAATGTTGTAGACATACTATATATCTGATGTCTCTTATGGCAGTCAGTCAAATGTTGTAGACATACTTTATATCTGATGTCTCTTAGGGCAGTCAGTCAAATGTTGTAGACATACTATATATCTGATGTCTCTAAGGGCAGTCAATCAAATGTTGTAGACATACTTTATATCTGATGTCTCTTAGGGCAGTCAGTCAAATGTTGTAGACATACTATATATCTGATGTCTCTTATGGCAGTCAGTCAAATGTTGTAGACATACTTTATATCTGATGTCTCTTAGGGCAGTCAGTCAAATGTTGTAGACATACTATATATCTGATAAATCTAAGGGAAGTCAGTCAAATGTTGTAGACATACTTTATATCTGATAAATCTAAGGGAAGTCAGTCAAATGTTGTAGACATACTTTATATCTGATGTCTCTAATGGCAGTCAGTCAAATATTGTAGACATACTTTATATCTGATGTCTCTAAGGGCAGTCAGTCAAATGTTGTAGACATACTATATATCTGATGTCTCTAAGGGCAGTCAGTCAAATATTGTAGACATACTTTATACCTGATGTCTCTAAGGGCAGTCAGTCAAATGTTGTAGACATACTTTATATCTGATGTCTCTAAGGGCAGTCAGTCAAATATTGTAGACATACTTTATATCTGATGTCCCTAAGGGCATTCAGTCAAATGTTGTAGACATATTTTATATCATATGTCTCTAGGGGCAGTCAGTCAAATGTTGTAGACATACTTTATATCTGATATCCCTAAGGGCAGTCAGTCAAATGTTGTAGACATATTTTATATCATATGTCTCTAAGGGCAGTCAGTCAAATGTTGTAGACATACTATATATCTGATGTCTCTTAGGGCAGTCAGTCAAATGTTGTAGACATACTTTATATCTGATGTCCCTAAGGGCAGTCAGTCAAATGTTGTAGACATATTTTATATAATATGTCTCTAAGGGCAGTCAGTCAAATGTTGTAGACATACTATATATCTGATGTCTCTTATGGCAGTCAGTCAAATGTTGTAGACATAGTTTATATCAGATGTCTCTAAGGACAGTCAGTCAAATGTTGTAGACATACTTAATATCTGAAGTCTCTTAGGGCAGTCAGTCAAATGTTGTAGACATACTATATATCTGATGTCTCTTATGGCAGTCAGTCAAATGTTGTAGACATACTTTATATCTGATGTCTCTTAGGGCAGTCAGTCAAATGTTGTAGACATACTTTATATCTGATGTCTCTTTGGGCAGTAAGTCAAATGTTGTAGACATACTTTATATCTGATGTCTCTAAGGGAAGTCAGTCAAATGTTGTAGACATACTATATATCTGATGTCTCTAAGGGCAGTCAGTCAAATGTTGTAGACATACTTTATATATGATGTCTCTAAGGGAAGTCAGTCAAATGTTGTAGACATACTATATATCTGATGTCTCTAAGGGCAGTCAGTCAAATGTTGTAGACATACTTTATATCTGATTTCTCTTAGGGCAGTCAGTCAAATGTTGTAGACATACGATATATCTGATGTCCCTAAGGGCAGTCAGTCAAATGTTGTAGACATACTATATATCAGATGTCTCTAAGAGTATATATACTTTATATCCGACGTCACTTAGAGCTGTTACTCCAAAATTGTTATATTTACTTTATGCCTGACGTCATAAAGCTACCCTGTCGGAATGTAAATTTGTCTCTGAAATTATATTCGAATCTGGCATTTAAGGAAATAATTAAACATATTACTGTTAAGGATGACTTGTCGAAACCAAGCCCGTTTGAACTGACTATTAACATCCGATGTAAAAAAAATACAATCTGGGTTGCTAACTGCTTAAAAAAAGATTCAAAATCATCCATAGGAATGTTCGGTTGTTTTATCCCACATGATCATCCATAGGAATGTTTGGTTGTTTTATCCCACATGATCATGCATAGGAATGTTTGGTTGTTTTATCCCACATGATCCTTTTAATAACATCCATTACATGTTAGCATTATTCAGTTTTGCTGAAAATATCCGCTGTGCGTGTGGCTTGCTCACGAGAGTCTACGTTTCGACTGGATTGCCTTTCAAAGTATTCATAGAGACCAGGTTAAACGGTGTTTGAAAAAAAAGTTACTTCTTGCATGCAAAAATAGCCCAGACATCACATTTTGGCGAGACAAGCGGTCTAGCGGAAACTGATACTATACCAGGACCATTTCACAAGAGGCTGATATGAAAACAACCAAACCCCTTGTCCGCTTATTACGAACTGAGACGGTAAAGTTAAATAGTGTATATCAATTTAATCCAACTCCCGCTGGAAGTTGTTTGCACTGTATAAGCCGTGCCTCGAGCAAAATGTCGAGCCATCTTGTCATGTCGATGTAAGAAGACTGAGAAATGGATTTGGACCATTTACAATATGCAGCAAGATAAGAGTCAGACACTGGGTATTTACGAGGTAGCCTTGTATAAGGATGCTTGTATCCTATATTGACTTTTATCCCCATGGTGGTAAGCCGTGCATTAAGATGACGGTCAACTATTGATGGAAACAAGCGCCATGTGTCACATTGGATTATAGCGATCATTAGAAAATCAATCACGTGAATAGGGAAACAAATTGTTGCGGGTCTGTATATTTAAGCCGGTATTAAGTACTATATGGTGGTGTTGTTTTGTAAGCCTTATCATCACGAACACCATCATTAACAATTGTATATTTGCAATTTTATCAGTCTTATGCAATAGTATAAAAATTGGCACCTAAATTTTAAATTAACCAACTTAGAACGCTTTGTTGTTGTTTTTTTTTTCTTTCTTTTAACCATTTATGTGCCGAAAAAAACGGATAAGGTGTAAAATATACTACATAAATTATACCGTATGTCTTATTTGTCAACCTACCAACAATGCATGAAACAAAGAAAAAGTAACAACACGTACATCCATTAACGTTTTAATCAATAAGTTAAGTATTACAACCTATTTGAGTTATAAAGAGTATTTACGTCAATACGGATATTTACACATTTGACAAAAATCTCAATCGTCCAAAATCTCTCACTCTAATAAACAAATAACCTCTGAGAAAATGTATACTTTAAATTGAAACTAATGGTCACCACGAAATTGTTGTAAACCTGTTCAATAATGAAACTACTGTATGCGCTTGATTGCTACGGCCATTAAAAATGCTGTAAAATATTTAAATTTTGAGTTCATTGAGTTCATCTGAAATAAACGGCTAGATGTTATAGTATCTAATTAGTGTATATTATAAACCACAAACTACATGGTCAGCAAAAAAAGAAATGACACAATTAGTATGTATTTGTGTTGGAATAGCTAAATGATTGTAAGCATAGAACACGAAGATGTTTTTGTGCTTACATGGCAGAATGGAATCCTTTAATTAAAAAGGACACGTTTTACAAAAAAGAATGTAAGCTCATGTTAGTTTGTTTCGAAAAGAATCGAAGTCAACGAGTAAAAAGTAAACAAATGAATGCACATATCTGCTATCCATGAGCGTAAGACGTTTTCTTTAAGTGTTGCTTGTGGTTTTTTTAGGTAATGGTCGAATTAAACGAAAATTTATTATTTCAAACATTATGGACCAACAAATTAGTCTTGAATGTGATACCCGCTTTTTATGTCTTTGGCCAACAATCATACTTATAGAGACAAGCACTAAATGAACAACCACGACAATATACAATCGGAAAAGTGTATATAAAATATCTCAAGTAAAAAAGGGCAGTGTTGCCAATGACACATTGAACCTCAAAATGTGTCATACAAAAACATAACTGTACATAAGATCAAACAAAAAAGTCGTAAAGGCAGGGCGTTAAAACATAAATCGATTGTATGTAGAAAAAAATAAACATATAGTAATAAAACGTTTGACATTCAACAGTAAGTGCAGATCAACTCAACAGTAATGAACACGCCTATCATCGTCATATAATGTTCAAGTCCTGAGGGTAGCGATGATTTAAGTGTCAAAAAACAGAGACAGTGTGCAGATAATGTAACGACATGTGATCACTGATTATTTTGATACGATCAGTTTGGACATGGGTGGTGACCGTGTTAGGCCCCTAGGAAGACATTCTATGGAAAAGAGAAACGGGGAAAACGGGAGGTTAAGACGGACACGTGAAAGTTAATTGATGTCTTGAGGCGTGTTTTTGTTGACACTAGCTTAGAAGAGAATAGATCATTGTTATAATTGTTGATGGTGATATATACAACGATTTTGCAAAACCGTATCCCATGTACGTGCACAATGTTTTATGTCTTGTAATTCAAAGCAAGTTTGGTCATTTTTCGATTTAAAATCACTATAAAATTACTCTCTTGCGTAAGCATGTACCGCAAATAACATGTTCTTTTCATGACACCACAGACAAGGGGTCTGTACGATTATACATCCCATGACTTTCAATCGCAACTTAAACTGAGGTTAATTAAAATTGTCTGATTTTCTAGTCTAATGAGTGCCGGCAATATTTAGTTGGAGAAGTTGGAATAGATACAAAACACCATCCTATAGAAATTAGTTGGGTGTAGTGTTAACAATTAAAAACTAGACGACATAAATTGCTTATGTAACATTGTTACAACACTTTGCTAGGAAAATAACTAATCTTTGGTCTGGATTTATTAATTACCGAACGTATGTTTATTTAATTAACAATGAAAATAAATTTGATGGAGAAATGTGCATTGTTGCCATCAGTACTTCTGTCACTTTTGAAGAAAATTGCATGGCAAAGGTTTATAAAACTTATTTAAAATGAGACGGGGGCTAGAAATTAAATAAAAACACATTAAAGATGCAGTACAGTGAATCACAGGTACAATAATGGCATTGACCGCCTGGATTTAAGGTGTTTCATTGAGCCGTTTTGTGAACTTCGGTTTTCCTTGGACCCAGTAGAGCTCAGTCTGTGTTCTACACTATTGCCGCTGCTACCTATCGAGGTTTTACTTTTGGTACTTTGGCTTGTATTATCCTTAGACGTGCTGCGCTGTAACGTCCACGAGTTGGTCACTATCTTGCCTGACCCATCAGACCCACGACTTCCTGTCACACTGTTAATGTATGTTACGAATGGGGCTGAATCGGACGGCTTGTCTTTGTACTGCCGCGGGGGCAGTTCCGGCGGACTGGCCACAGCGCTCACTGGCCTAGAGCTCTGTTGTTGGTGGCCGTTGGTTCGTGTCTTTGCAAGTATATTGTGATTAGCGTCCATCTTAGTCCGTGGATTAATGAAGTTATACGTAGCATTTTTCTGACTTCCAGCAATGTCCCCACGATCAAGCAACGCTAGCCGGTCCTTGAACTTGGTCATAGGTTCGAACTCCGGTTCTTCGTAGTATGTCTCCTCGTCTGAGTCCCGGGCATATTTACTGGCAGGGGGCTGCTTGCCCATTTGTAAGTATCCATAGAGATCGTCCACTTGGTCCAGAAGAATGTCTTCTCGACTTTTTGATCGTTTCATCTGAGATTTCGCTGGTGTTTCAGCCTTCGGGTTTGTTTGCGAATACAAGTTGGCCATTGTATGGCTTTTCGCCTTCACTGCACCCTCGGGCACGGAAATAATCAGATGAATAGTGTTATGATAATTTGCCACCAGTCGATTGCACTTCGCCATGACCGCAGTCAACACACCGCTTTCCAGGACCTCTTTACTGTTTGTTGCTGACGTGAGTCGCAAGTTTACCTCGGTGGGGACTGGATATATTCTTGGAGTACCTTTATTATCCAGAGGACACACAAATGCTGTCTCGTCAGTATAGGCCCAAGTCAAGACGAATAATGCCAGTAAAACGACTCGAGTCCACTTTTGGCCATACACCCTGTACCAGCTTTAATGTCAACGGTAGTCGAAACCTTTCAATGACATCTTTGATTCGGAAAACACCCATTATATCTGTCGGACTGGCTATTGGCATGAATGAACCTTTCTGATCTAACCTGAGATACAATGTTTCACCATTACTATCCACACATTTCAACAGTCGTACATTGGGACCAGACTCGGTTGGCAGTTGCCGTGACACGTCTCCCGTCAGAGTCAACTGTTCGCCCGCTGTCACAACACGACTTTTGTCACACACCGCATCACTTTCATTCAACAAACATGCCTTTACATTTTGACGGACTAGCACACTGTTAACTTTAGGAAAGAGCTTGGCAAGCTGTAAGACAGTCTCGATAGGCCGTATAGACCGACCATCCTCGGACAGAAGTTCAAACCAACCTTTATATGTGACTGGTATAGACAACCTCTGCTCAAGCGACACGAGGCGGTGAGTTCGTCCGTCTCTGCTGTCAACTCTCATAACACTATGGCCGAGCACTTTTAATCCAGTCTTTATGGAATGAACCAAAATATCCTGGTGTAGTTTTTTCAACGGGTTGAATTTCGACGTTCCAATATTCATGAATTGTCCTTTCACCACTCGCGCGATATGTGGAACGTCTTTAACCATCAGGAAGTCCTTCAAAACAATTGGTTCCGTATCCCATGTTGGTTGTATAGTAGTCTGGCTCTTCGGTGAAGCCATAATTGTTGTAAAACACTGGTTGAAATATATATATAATAAGCACAACAACACACGACCTCTTTACTCCATTTTGACATGAACTGTCACGTCTCAGCTGCCACTATATTGCGTGTTTCACCGTAACGTGTATAGCTACACAATATAGATCCCACCTGTGTTAAAGCGCTGGCACAAATATTGTCGTCTGCTTAGTATTCACGCCTGGTTCCCTGCCTTACGCACACACTGTTTAAACGGGACGGGAAACCAATCATCTAATTTGAATACCTGTTGGACGAGTTTTAAGAAGGCGCATTGCAATCCAGTCACGGTTGATCGGCTGTCTTCGGTCGTTGTCGCTCTAGTTAGATTTGAATGACCAAGTACACTCCCACAGCCATGATTCATGTCCTCGTTTATTGTGTAGGTGTTATGTCTTAATAAGTTTGTTTTCCTAACGGATAAAAGAGTTCAACCTACACGATTATCTTAATCCCACGCTGTTTATAAATTCTTTTGATAACAATGAGAAAAATGTTCGTCGTTACACATCTTTGTCAACTCATTTCTTTTTCCAATACCCGACGACCCATGGGGATTTAAACCTAACATTTGTATTATGTTGTATTTATTTACCGGTGTTAAAAGTTTTCAAGCAAACTAGTACACTGGAACGAAACCGAAACTGATCCACAACATTAGACACACGAATATTTATTGACAGCAATTTCGGGGTCAGACTTGAAGTTTTTATGGCCGCAATTTTGATGTCAATATATCCCATATCATTAGAGTCAACTAAGCGCGTTAATGTCTAGAAATAAATGTCTAGGATGTCATTAATTGGTGACTTCAAAACGTTGGCACGTTAATAATGTAGGTTAATCTCTTGTTATGCAGTGTCCATTTTATAAATAATATCCATTAACACAGAACGTATTTTCACATAGTACTGTTTCACAGATTGTCATCAGCTTGGTGATATTCGTTCAGTTGGTGTCACGTAAACACCTAGTAAACGAACTAATCAAGAAGCTGATGAAAACTGTGTAAAACAGTCGAGTAATTATAAAAATATAATCTGCATTAATTGACATTTCTGAACAAAATGTTGCATATCAGTTATGTACCAAATTTGAACCATGTTAACTTCACAAACTGCCACACACTCCTTACATTTTATGTTAACCCACAGGTATACTATAGATATATGATTAACCTGGCTCTCGGGAAAAGCTAGAATCGACAACAGTTTTTAATGATCATTAAGTTGTCTGTATAAATATGTATTATGAACAATCATCTTTCCGTGAGGGATTGATATCCGCTAAATGTCCGCTGTACATAATAACTATGTTGTTTTTAAACGGCACACCGACACTTTATAGGTCATACGGCGCCGAACACACTTTTAATAAGTACTGTACTTAAGTGCAGAGGTCATGAAATACAGCCATATGTATCTTCGCTAAGACGTTCCCAATAAGGGAGTAAAACGGTTAGGAGTTGAAAATAGGACTAGAAAACGCATTTATTGATATATCAAAGAGTTGTAAATAAGACAGACAGTAAAACTAAAAGGCATGAAAATTACAAAAAAGGTAAGTCAAAAATACGAAGTACTTGTTTGTGTGTGATGTTTGAATGCTGCGACCTTTTGTATTGTACAACAGTTCACTACTCTCCCGACCTCGCAGGTGATACTTGGACGATGCACGTTTATCATGCGACTGGTATTATGTTAACAAATAACTTTCAACTTAACAGATTATATGATTTTGACGGGCTTGAATTGGCTTTTATCAGTTTATTTGAAAGTCTGGTTCAACGCTATTGCTACTGGTCAGTATTTTGTGCCATATACTTCTTGTTTTATATTATTTTTCCCGATTGAACGGCAGTTAGAATAAACTTTAATTTTAGGCAGGTAAGTGAATTGCCTTAATATCACGTAGGTAAGTATGCGGCGTCAGCTGCCATTATTTCATCTTTTTAGTTCTGACAAGATGAAGTTCCACTAGAATAAGTGTTAAAAACATATTTTAATCGAACTACTAATAATACATGTACTCAGCAATCAAGACCTGTGATAGAGTCAAAATGGTGACTTAATAATCGGTTGCCACAGCACATTTATGAGTAAATTACCGCATAAACAGATAAGCAACTGTACGCCATACAACAATTCAGGTAAGAACCGTGACGGTTGTAACATGGCAGATAGAGTTGTCTTTCTTCTATGACGACAAACGTGTCAACAGTTTGCGTATCGACAAGTGTTCAGCACTGTCCCGTATCGACAAGTGTTCAGCACTGTCCTGTATCAAATTAACAACCAACGCTACACTCTTTAGTTACTTGCAAACCACCTAGGGCATAAAGTTGTCATGTCGATTGATAAAGACTTAGCAACAGTTAGTGTAGATCATGATTCGAGACAAATCGAAAATGATCAATACAATAATGTTATCTATTCTTAACATTTCGTGGGTCACTGGACAAGGACGTTTCTGACAGGTAGTGACCCATAATGGAAGTCATTTTTATTTTATTTTGTTTGAAAGGCCAACCTTTATATGTTTATCCAGCATTTGAATAAAAAAAAATAAATCGATATAAAACTCGAAATATAAGGACATTGTATGTTTCATGCCTATTGATTAACCTATTCAATGCCCTTGCCCTACAAAGACATCATCAGCAACAATAATGGCTTGTTTGCAAACGTAATTTTGAAGGACCGTAGAACAAAGTTTGTATTATTGGAGCAGATAAACATCCTTAATCTACAGTCTTTAAAGTATATTATAACAACTGCATATAAAGAAGAAAATGTACAAGGGATTTGACGGATTGAATGAAAACAGTTTTTTAAACCAAACAATTGAACGGGAACAGGACTATGCAAAAATGTTTTCCAACATGTTATATTAGATTATTAAGGGCTAGACCAGGTGTACCAACTGAACTATTTTAAGACTCATTTATTCATCATCCTCACACAGTATATTTCAGAGCATAAATTTCACACACTGGCAATACAGGCAAACAAATTCTAGCACCTTACAACTACAGGAAGAACTTCCGTCTGCTTGTGTCCATTTCATGTCGCTGAAAAGATAAGAATAAAAAATAACAGTATCTGTCTCCTTCATATGAACAAAAATAATCATCTAAATTCCTGGAGTAATATGTTCTGAATTTATTTGTAAGAATTTAGAGGAAGGTAATGTTCTAAAATAAAGAAAATTCGTTATAAGTGCTGCTTATTGCATGAAAAACATTGTTTGTTTGTTTGTTTGTTTATTGGGTTTATCGTCCCACCAGCAGTATTTCAGTTATCTGGAGACGGTGTCTACTTGAAGCAGATATAGTACTGCCTTCACTGTGTATAGCATGCCGTGAACACCTGGCATGATACCAAACCCAGTCACATTATCCTGACACCGGGCCAACCAGCTGTGGAACTACCCTTATATTTGCTTGAGCGTTAGCAAGGGAGCTATACCACTACCATTTTTAAGGACTTTGGTATGTCGCGGCCCGGGATCAAACCCGGCGCCTCCCATACCTGAAAAACATTGTGGATACTGAAACTTGGAATGAAATTAAAAACAACACTGACTTAAAATCACAATCAAGCCTATTAAGTCTATTTTTTAAATCAAAAAGTTCATGCTGAAACCTCTATATAAGGTGGGAAATGACGTTTTAAATTCCCTTTGTTAATAAACTGTATGAGGTATTATAACTTAAGTATAAATGTAGAAACAAGCTATCTGTAGAACCGATTGATGCACCCTGGTGTATTTCCAGGACAAAGGAATATATATGTTGTTAAAACAGGATGGCCATGATGGCCCTAAATCACTCACCTGAAGACATGCATTTAGAAGGGTCATATAGATAAACATTCTGGCCAAGTTTAATAAAGATAGGGCCAAAAATGGAATCTAGCGACTTTATAAGGTAATTCTAAGATTTGACCTAGTGACTTACTTTTTGCCCCCACATGACCTAGTTACGAACTCATCCAAGATTTCTTGCAGAGTGAGACAAACATTCTGATTAAGTTTGGTGAAAACTGAATGGAAACTGTAGCTACCAGTGTGTTTATAAGCAAATTGAATGACACTGCACATTGAGTATCAAAAAAGCTTTCCTTGAGCACGTTGAAGACATTAAAATAATAGGCCATGGTTGCCTAAAGATACATACTTTTAGTAGGGTCATATTGGCAAACATTTCAGCCAAGTATTGTGAAGATTGGACCATAAATGTTGCTTCTAGTGTGTTCACAAGGCCTTCCTAAGCTTCCACTTAGTGACCTACTTTTTGAACCCACGTGGCGGCCAAGTTTCTTTTTGAAGGGTCAAAATCTTTGAACAAAATTTTTGTTCCCCTTGCATACTAAAGGTTCTGATGAAATTAAGTTGAATTTGGACCAGCAGTTTAAGAGGATATGTTGTTTAAAGAATGTTGAACCAAACCAGAATGTGCTGACAATATGCACATCAGCACTTGTTAGTGAAGCTTCCCATAAGTGTCACATTTTTACAATTCCAACTGGCATCTGCTAAGAAATAGGCTGGACACGAAACGTACTATACCACATTACACAGATATTAAAAAGGACAATGTGTTGATAATATGCACATTTCATTTTTTGTGAAGCTTCCCAAAAGTTTCATTGAATTCAAGCCAGTGGTTGCTGAGATATAACCCATAAAAAAAACGGTTGGACAGATGGATGGAGGAAGGAGAGATTATGCTTCCCTAAACATTTTTGGGGGTGCATAAAATTGTACTACAATAGTTGTTTCTATATTACTCTTGAAAGTGTATTGTGGCTTCTTAATTAAACTTTTATTTTTTATACATGAACTATGCTTTAAAATGTTGTAAAACTTACTTTATGAACAAATTCATATTCTCCAAACTTTGAATCAAATGTTCCCTTCTGTAGAGTCCTGAGTTTCAGGGTGAACCTTGGGCCCAACTCCTGCAAACCACACCGCTTCTCATTGCGGAATATGTATCTGCAAACAACAAAAAGCTTTCTTGACATATTTGTTTTCTTTTAAGTACATTGAAAAACAAGATAACCATGATGGCCCTTAATCGCTCATCTGAGGACACAGGGCTTTTAGTCCGCTCATATATGGCGTCAAGTAATTTAGAGTTATTTACTTTAGAAATCTTTGGTGAAGATTGGACCATAAGTGGGGCCACTGGGTTGATAACATATTCTAGAATTTTACCTAGTAACCTACTGAATCCACATGACCTACTTCAAAACATATGCAGATTTCATACTGGCAAACATTCTGGCAAAGTTTGGTGAAGATTGGGCCATTAATGTGGCCTCTAAGGGTTTTCACAAAGTTTTTCTATAATGTAACCTAGTAACCTACTTTTTGACCCAACATATACTCATCCAAGATTTCATGCAGACAAACATTCTGATTAAGTTTGGTGAAGATTGGGCTATGAATGTGGCCTCTAGTCTGTTCACATGCTTTTTCTAAGTTTTGACTTAGTGACCTCCTTTTTGACCCCACGTGACGCAGTAACGAACTCGTCAAAGATTTCATGCAAACATTTTTTGATCAAGTTTGATGAAGATTGGCCTGTAAATGTGGCCTCTAGTGTCTTCACAAGCTTTTGGTAAGATTTGAACCTAGTGACCTACCTTTTGACCCCACGTGACCCAATAATGAACTCATCCAAGATTTCATGCAGACAAACATTCTGACCAAGTTTGGTGAAGATAGGGCTATAAATGTGGGCTCTAGTGTGTTCACAAGCTTTTTCTTAGATTTGACCTAGTGACCTACTTATTGATCCCATGTGACCCATTTATGAACTATTTCTGACCAAGTTTGTGTGAAGATCGGGTATAAATGTGGGCTCTAGTGTGTTCACAAGCTTTTCTTAGATTTGACATAGGACCTACTTTTTGATCCCAGGTGACCCCAATAAGTACTCATCCAAGATTTCTGCAGACAAACATTCTGACCAAGTTTGATGAAGATTAAATTAAAACTTTGGCTTCTAGCGTATTCACAAGCTAAAATGTTGACACCGCATGACAGACAAAGCAGTATCAGAACAGCTCACCTTGAGCAAGTTGTGCTCAGGTAAGCTAAAAATGATTATAACCATAATTAAGTGCAGTTTGGCAACTGTGAAGAACCTTGTTAGGCTGCTGAGTAAATAACGACAAACAGTATGCTTAGATATAATGAAACAAACTATGCAGTGCTTGTTACTTTACTTTGAAAAACTTTAAGACAAACTATTGTTTCCATACTCATTACAACCGTATTCAGTACCTGCAAACAGAGCTATTTGTTAGCAGATTCAGTAACTAAAATTAAAACAATTTTCAAGCATTTATACCTTTAAATTATAAAAAAATATCTGTTTAAAACAATTATTACATTCTGCCATTTTGCAGAAACTGTCAAATATGAACAATATCATGTCTCCAATTGGTCGGGTCCTGGGATTTTTGTTTGTGGTTGTTGATAGGTAAATTAAGGCCCTTATAGCAATGTCCTGTCATTATAAGTGGAGAAAGCCCAGATGTCTGAGAAGAACCACCGGCATACCACAATTCAGCTGGAAGACTTCATATGAAAGTAATGTCATGACTGAGACTCAAACTCATGCAGTGAGGGGCCATGGAGTACCTTAACAAACACATTGATCATATATTAATCATATTATGAGCAAATTAATTGTTCTCTAATCTCTGTAGTTTTACATAAGTACAATCTTGCAAGGGATAAAACAAAACTCCCAACCTGTGATGTCTGAAAAATATGAAGTCTCTTTGATTGTGAAAGGTGACCACTCGGCGCCCTTGGAAATTGGGATCAGTGGGGGAATATGGAGGCAAGCATCCGACCTACAGTGTGACCCTAATCGTGTGTTAAAGTTGTTCAAGATTATCTCTGGCTTATGACCCGTCAACTCTCCACATTTCTGTAGATAGGGAAAACAAGACATTTTTATATTTTTAGATACTGGTATAAGTATTTGTTTCATTTAACAATAGGCTCTTAAAAAAAGAAGTTGCAGGCTAAACTTATATATATATATATATATAAGTACTTATATATAAAATTAAAATTTATGAACATAGTTTTTGCTTCACATTTTTAAGTTTAAAGCTAATCAGTAGACCTACCTTGATTTCTGTGGTGAGTCTACAGTTGGTCAGTTTGAAGTGGGCTGTAGGACCATTGGGCAGGTGTGAGATGACCAACCCATCTATACCATGGTCAAGGATCATGAACAGTCCAATACAATTTAATATGTGTAGAAGCACTTGTTAATGTTTATACTGGCCATAGATTGTAGTATTGTCCAAGCATTAAAGTGTGACATATGATTATTCTGTTTATCTTCAGCCAGTTACTTATTAAAGTTATGAGGTTTGGGGTTTGCCGGCATTTGTGTAGATACTGTGCAGCGAATTTTATGTATCCCTATTCCCTTGTTAGACTTTATAACCGTTATATTACAAATCTGTATGCACGTAAAGGGTTCATTATTTTTTAATAAATTAATACCAGTATAAACTACATAAACCAGCTTATGAAGTATTTTATTGGCAGATGACTCAACAGATTCAGTGGACAGAAGTTCAATGGACACCACCAGTAAAGGTGAATGATTTTTTTACATGCTGTATGTATTGGACTTGTAATGAATTAAAGAAATTGTTATACAAATAACAACACACAACAGAAAATAAAAGAATGAAAAAGAAAAGAGAAATATAAAATAACTAAACACATATAATAAATAAAATAAGTTAGTTTTAGCTAGCAAAAATGCATTTAGATCACTTTATGTAATAAAATAAAAATTAAAATCAGGCTTTAACAAGCTCATTGCGACAGCCACTTTAACCACTCAGCCATCTCTTCTGATATTATTATTGGACAAGTTTTCACCATAAGCAGTATTCACTCATTTATCCACAAATGTTGCCGAAAATTTATGAAACCCCTCTAAATGGTTACAAAACATTACAAAAAATAAGATGTCTCAGTTTAACCTTTAGGGACAATTATCAAAAAGCATTTTGAAAGCTACATAAAATCTGATTGTTTACTCAATTTATCTCACAATTAATTCTACATGAATGAAGTAAACAATTAGTATACTATGTACAAATAGATCAGACCCTGGCAAATAATGTATGAACCTGATCAGGCATCTGTACTATTTGCTGGTGAGTCTCCAGCCATATGTCTTAGGCACCATTGTATGCTGATATATGCTGAAAATGAGTACAGATTCATTTTTAACAAAATGAAGTATGTTCAGTAACTGTGTACTCTGTTCCAAGTTCATAAAGGATACTGGGCACTTTCCTATCCTCATTAATGACTATGAGATCTGTGTAGTCCTTCGAGACAGCCTGGGGTATGACCTTCTTCAGATCCAACCCTCGTCTGTAGACAAGTGTTGTGTTGGGAAGTAGGTTACGTAACTCTTGCAGAACTTGTTGGTTCTCTGCAAAAGAAGTACCAGTGTTTGTACCTTTTTTTCATTTTGCCAATTTAAACAACCAAGGAACTTATGTATGACTTTGAAAACTTTTTAACTGACATCTGATTTATTGTGAAGTATGAATATGATACAGTCCAGTCATAACATAAAATCTCCACGGGACAGGTCAAATCGTTAATAATATCATAGAATTGGTAAATCTCACAATCTGTTTATAAGTTTATCTTCTGGAGATGGTGTCCACTAGAAGCAGAATATAGTGCTGCCTTCAATGTGTATAGCATACTGTTCAGTACACACTGATTTTAAGCAAAGCAGCAAGTATGTAACTCAAAATTATCACTAAAAGTCGCATTGAAAGATAGTAAATGTGTTTCTGCTATTCACATCAGAACTCACTAGACATCACAGTGAAAATATTGTACTGCTAATATATAGACCCTTAATATTTTACATTATAATACATAGAATGAAGGGGACTGGCTATTGCATTTGTTATAACAGATACAGTCCAGTAGACTGCAAACTGAGATATCGCCTGTTTGAATATTATAAGGAACTTTCCCCCACCACTTACTGGCCCTGGCCGATCACACGTGGTCAGGAAGTATTTTGGGTGTGGTCTGCCTGTTGAAGTAGGATGCCATTTCATCCTGAGCCTCGTCCAATAATACCTGACACACAAAACATGGAGATCAAATGTTACTGATGTTAATATTAGGGCTAGAATATATTTGTAGTCAGCAACAAATCGGCTTAGTTAAACAATTCATTTGCTAATCAAATTAGATGAAAGGTGAGTATCTTTTAAAAGTATTATCATGTTGCTACAAACATTAAAGTGTCCCAACTATGGCTACAAATTGCTAATTCCTATCTCTGGCTAAGCACTACAGAAAGCCATTATAAGACCAAACAACACACGACAAAACCATGTGAGGACTTACTACATGCAGGTAAACTAAGGGTTGAAAGCTCTGACACAGACATCAACATTAGCATTTAATGGAAAATCCCATTGTGGCTATTTATAGATTGGGAAAGATTGATTAGGGAGTGTACAAGATAATCATTCCTAAATAGGCTTTAAGGGAGAAATTATGCCTAAGTTTTCACCAAGTAGGTAAAATAATGTTAAGATATCTGATATACAGAGACTTTCGGATACGTCCTTTAATGTAAGAAGCAATGGACTTCAAAAAATGTCTGCCAGTTACATGAGAGATCAGCTAGATTGATTCACCTCTTCATCCTCAGGGTTGACCATTGTTTCATCAAACACCCGCATGTTTTCTATCGTCTTTGGCACCTGCTTCTCGACCTGGGTAATACACATACAGTTGGTAAATGAAAATTTCTTGATATTGTGGCTGTGATGCGATGAAAGGTTTAGCAGTTTGTTGTAAGGTGCATCACACGAGATATTTGCCATCATTGGAAATGTCTATTATTATTAGAGAATTGAACAAATGTCGAAGAAGAATCACAGCATACCAATGGTCAGCTGGAAGACCCATATAACAGGTCTTGCCCTGACCAGGACTCAAACTCATGTGGTGAAGGGGTCGTCATTGTCTACATCAGTTGTTATATTCAGTGTGCACCATAATGTGCACATGCAGCCTGAACATTGTTCATAAGTGTATGTTTCATCTTCATTTAAAGTATTCTGTTGCTATCAGTCAAATCAGTGTTTTGTTTAATGATGATGGTAACAGATACATACACACATCTTCTCATGCAAATTGAACCTTGACAATATATTGTGCGCTGAAAGACTTAAGATTCTCCAAACATTTGATGAACATTTTTATGCATCATTTTTCTAAACATCCCCACTGATGATTTCATATTAATAATAAAAAAAAAAAAATTAAGAAATTGACAGGAAACTGTTTTTCTATTGTAAGTAACAGTGACCTTGACCATGATCAAACTGGCCCAAAATCCAATCCCAAGCTAGGTCTTTATGCAAGCTTGCTATATCCAAAGTTTCAGTAAGTTTGGTTAAACTAAAGTTAAGTTATTGACCCGAAACTGTATTTCTATTTTTAGTTACAGTTATCTTGACCTTGACCTGACTGGCCCCAAATCCAATCCCAAGCTAGGTCTTTATGCAAGCCTGCTATATCCAAAGTTTCAGTAAGATTGCTTTATCCAAACAAAAGTTATTGACCGTAAACTCTCTGTTGATGCGCGCCTGCCACCCGACCGGTGCTATCAGTGCTTTCCGACGTATTCGGACAATACACGTCTTAAATACTAATAGTTTTGTGACGGGAAAGTGTACTAGCTACTGAAAAGTCCATGATCACTTTACTTATTTTTGAGACTCTTGCAAATTTAAACTGGAGAAAGAAGTATTTTAACTGGCTATTTTGGCCAGTGACAGTCAGTTATTGAGAACACTGCACATACATTAAATGTAACAAATATACATTACACAAGATTCAGTATACCTGCTTAAGATTTTTGAGAAAACATCCAAATAGAAAGACATTAAATAAACTACAAACCTTGACACCTGCCTCCTTGGCCTCTTTCTTCTTTCTTTTCTTCTCTTTTAGCTTCATCTTAGGATAAAAATGTATTTAAATAAACATGATTAAATGTATATATAAGTGTCTAATTGAAGCTGAGGGATGAAATAGGGAGGGAATAAGATATCTGGTTGGCTCTATCAGGGAAACATTCCCCTGATAGCAAAGGACCTTGATTAGAACTTTGGATCGACTTCTTTTTTATTTTTCATTCACCCAGACAATGCTATTTGTAATTGTTAAATTTTACATTATGTACCTTAACAACTTTTCTTTATAACTACATTTGTATTAAGATTTTGATTATGGTATCTTCAAAAGGAAGAAAAACAAGACTTAGATAGGCCTGCATGATTATTTCAACCAAGTAAATGAGTATGGTTTAAATGAGGGTGTCTTAAGATACAAGCATAGCTTAAGTTTTTAACCTACCTATTGGTAAAGCCTCAACTAATCTTGTTCTACTGTTCTAAGAGTTTACAGTAACAAAACAATGGGAAAATGAGGAATTTGTTTTAACTCACGATACTACACTTACAAAGATAATCTATCTTCTTCAGTATCTAAGAAAAAACTTATGTTTTATTATTAAGTTAGTTGATAAATAAACCCCCAAAAAAGAAAGAAAACATACACAATAGTTGTATTGTAAGAAGTGCCTTTGAGTCGCAGGGTAAGCTGTTTAAGTTTTGTTAAAGGCGTCAGTATTGTTCAAGATCCAAGTGTATGTATGCTGTATCTGGGGGTTGAACATAGTCATTCACAGTTTGTAAAGGAAACAGTTATGAATATACCAATTATGCAATCCTAAATATAAATATATATATATATATATATATATATATATGTATAAGAAATAACAAAATCAACCAACAAAGTAAGAAAGAAAACAAATAAAGATTTATATATATATATTAATTTATTTGTTTTCTTTAAAGTAAGAAAGAAAACAAATAAAGATTTATATATATATATATATATATATATATATATATATATATATATATATATATATATATATAAATCTACTTTGTTGGTTGATTTTGTTATTTCTTATACATTTTGTTTTTTCTTTCTTTCATTCTTTTAGTTCTCATATATATTTTAAGTTATATTTTATTTTGATTTGTAAAATGTAATGAAACGTATCTAACAAAAGCAATTTTAAGTCATTTTGAATACTTAAACTTGTATCTCTCATGTATTTTCAAAATCAACTATTTAACTATGAAATAAATATATAATAATGCAGTTACAAAATTGACACCTAGTAATTAATGCTATAAAGAATATGTAAGTGATCCTACAATAAACAACCCACATTATCACTAACATTTATGTTTATGGCTTTGTGTAAAACTAGCCTACTGTGTCACTTCCATACTAGTAGGTAATTTAGTTTTGCATTAAAGGCATCTCGAAAGGAATGTGGTATCCCACTGAGCCAGGCCCCCACATGCTATGACCAGACCTGCTAATTGCTGGTCATCACTGCAGGGAGTCTTTAGCCAACATAGTACTAATCTGTCACAGTAAAACCTCTGATGGGTTAATGCAAAACTAAATTACCTGTTAGTATGGATGTGAGACAGTAGGCTAGTTTTACACAAAGCCACAAACATTATTGTTAGTGATAATGTGGGTTGTTTACTATATGATCCCTTACTAATTCTTTATTGCATTAATTACTAGGTGTCAATTTTGTAACTGCAAGATTATGTATTTATTTCATAGCTAAATATTTGATTTTGAAAATACATGAGAGATACAAGTTTTAGTATTCAAAATGACTTAAAATGAGTCTGAAGGAAATTATTCTGACAATGAATGACTTTTTAAATTGCTTTTGTTAGAAACATTTCGTAACATTTTAGAAATCAAAATAAAATATAACCTAAAATATATATGAGAATTAAAAGAATAAAAGAAATAACAAAATGTATAAGAATTAACAAAATCAACCAACAAAGTAAGAAAGAAAACAAATGAAGATTTATATATATATATATATATATATATATATATATATATATATATATATATACATATATATATATATATATATATACACACACACACAAATATATATATATATATATATATATATATATATATATATATATATATATATCTTTAGCTATAGCACGGAGGCCAAGCAGAATGCCCTAGGGTGGGGGAGATGTGAAATCTGACCCAGCTACAGCTACCAGCTACAGATACATGATTGCGTAGTTGGTATATTCACAACTGTTTCCTTTACAAACTGCGAATGACTATGTGTAACTTCCAGATATAGCATACATACACTTGGATCTTGAACAATACCTGTGTGACAGACACATCGTTACAGACTGTGGCAGCCTGGCTTATCAGAAAACAGATGCCCTCACATGCTGGGCGGGGCAATAAATGGGGGGGGGGTCACTTATATAAGGCTTTTGAGATGCCTTTAACCCATCAGAGGTTTTACTTTGAGTACTATGTTGGCTAAAGACTCCGTGCAGTGATGACCAGCAATTAGCAGGTCTGGTCTCAGTAGGTCAGGGCCTGGCTCAGTGGGATACCACATTCCTTTCGAGATGATATATATGATTGCGTAATTTGTATATTCACTATATTCACAACTGTTTCCTTTACAAACTGTGAATGACTATGTTCAACCCCCAGATATAGCATACATACATACACTTGGATCTTGAACAATACCTGTGTGACAGACACATTGTTACAGACTGTGGCAGCCTGGCTTATCAGAAAACAGATGCCATCACATGCTCGGTGGGGCAATAAATGGGGGGGGGGGGGGGGGGGGTCACTTATATAAGGGTTTTGAGATGCCTTTAAATACAAAACATACTGAAATACAACTTGCAGTGAAAAATAATAAAATGTGTATTTGTGCCACATTACAAGAAATGTAGAAAAAAATAAACAAAATGTAAGAATGCTTTGGCTTGCTCCATTCAACTAGGTATATGCAAATAAATTACCTAAAACATGTTACATAACAATTTTGCAACAAATAATTAGGAACACTTTGGCAATTTATGAAGGGTTTAAATGGCACTACATGATCAACTGTGTTGGATTTCAGTTGATTGAAAATGTGGATTAATTTGGATACCCAAATGTAAGTGTAAGACTTTTTATGTCAACATTGTTGATGGTAAATGTTTCATTTACCCAAGTATGGTCTGACTAAAAAGCGTCTTGATGTTATGTATCTATAAAAATAGCTTAAAAGTCAAAATTAACAAAACCAGGAACTGTGTGAGTTTAAATAATATAATAATTTAGTACTTGTAAGAGAGAAAGTAGTCAAAAAATGTTTCTGTAATGATTATGCACATATACATATAAGGTGTAGATTTAAATTATTTGATTCTGTATTATTTTATTAAGAACTATGCTAAAATAAAGCTTTTTTTTGCGGATTTAGATCTTGAAGCATATCATAGCATCTCCATGCTATATATCTAATAAAAAGGATTTCAAATGTAGTACTGAACACAAAGAGAAACTGCGTGGATATAAATAATTTGCTTATTTAGAGCTTTTCTTAGGAAATAAGACATGTGTGTTCTGCGTTAAGATTTGTGCCTGATATTTTACTTTATATGCCACATTTTTCCCCCCTCCAAGTTTTAAAGATACATCCTATGCCTTGACACGACAATCCCACCCAATAAAACTGATTCAAAATGAAGTTTTTGGAACAATTTTGTGGTGTTCTGGTTCCATTAAAAAGAGGCACTTTTTAATGGAACCAAAACACCACAAAATTGTTCCAAAAACTTCATTTTGAATCAGTTATCTTATCACAAATACTAAATTATTTCATAATGACATCGATACAGTTCTTCCGTATGTTACTTTTAACATTTGGATCATTAATGAATTAATAATAATAGATATTATTTCATTTTTGTTTAATTTCTACATTTCACATTCACAGCAAATCCTCTATCTAAATGTATACCATTTCTGTCACTCAACAATGTGTTTTGAATTACATACTATAAAACTTAAAGACGAGATCACCGGGACACAACAAATGATTTACATTAATCTGTAACGTAACAATTCTAAGAGGATGGTTTTCTAAACTTGTATTTTTTTAATTTAATAGATTTTTTTTTTTCTTTTGGTTGCCCATTTAAACACTCCTCAAAATAGAATCTACTTCTAAGCATACTGAGCAAATACATACTGTTTGGGTGGGTATTGGTCACTTTGATAAATGACTACTTCTGTAAATTGATCTTATATAGGGATTAGTCGGGTTGATTTGGTAAATAGGTAAACTTATGGTATAATACCTGATTGAAACGGAGAATTGGGTATGTCCACGTGTGAAAATAATTTCACACGTCAGCCCGAGACAGATAATTCAATCATTTATTCATTGAAAAATGTGGAACAGGTATGCTTTGGTAGATTTAATTTATGAAACAATAGTGTCGTTAATGCAACATAGATATGCGCCTACTGTAGATGAAAACAAAACAATCTCAATATTATGAAAGTAAACCATTGAGGGACATGATCCCCTTTCCGCATGACAAACTGTGATAAAATTCAGTTCAACAAATGCCGTAAATAACAACATTATTACATAAATATACACCATCTAATTTAAAGCATTACCGATACGATTGATCATAATAAATACATAAATAAATAAATGACTGTCTCGGGCTGAGGTGTGAAAATCTTTTACTTACTGACAGACCCTAAAAGGTTTAAAAGACAGAAATACCTTTTGTTTTTCGAGTTTCATTTTCTTGTACATCTCTTGTCGAATTTTTTTATTCTTAATTGAAGAAATGTTTGGTTTGGGAAGAGAAGCTTCATCTTCTTCGTCAATCATCGTGCTTTCGCCTCTGGAAGCCATCTTTGTCGCTTAGTCCAATCTCTACTTTTCGTAAGGTGGCTATACAAGTAAAGATCTAAGGCAGCCGAACCTGTTTTATGCTCATTCGGAACACCTCGCCCTTGTTCCGAATGTTTGATGCAATCGGAACTCCTCGGGTAATTCCGTCCTCGTGTAAAATCCGGACCAAGTAAGATATTCTTTCGGACCACATAGATATTTTCGACAATTGTAATTTGCAAAATTTTAAAATATACAAGAATACTTATAAACAGAACAACAATAATATTCACATCTTTATTTTACCCAGGCAAAAGGGTCGACTGTAAACTTTTTTTAGCATCTGCATATGTCATTCTGTCACATACAAGAGAACTGCGGCACCTAAGTTAGCCTTTTTTCTGGATCATACTTTGCTTCCTAATAAACGATAACGTGTTTAAAGACATGTTTGATGAAAATGCAATTTGAAGCCGAAAAATAATATTTATATTAAATTTTAACCCGAAAGGAGACGTCTGTCGTTGAAAGTATAGTGTAACAATGTTATCCCCTACGTGAATGAATTCACACACCTATTTCTTCACGCGAATTATTATTTATTATATAATTAGCAAAAACAATAATATGAAAATGCTCCAAATTACTAAAAGATATTTTAAATTTAACTGCCATTGAACATGACACTCGTTTCTTCCAAATATATAAATTACATAAAGATTTTAAACGTTGACAACATTGCGTACAGTAACAGGTGTTAACACAGACATTTCAGCGCTTATGCATGCTTATATGCGTTCTTGCGCGTGTGTGTTTGATAATAAGACACGTCCTTAGTACACGTAAAACTCACCTTCAGAACATTAAACTGATTAGGTGGAAATATTAATTTACTTTATGAACCAAAGAGAAACATGAACAAAAGCAGACGTTAAGCCTTTCTTTAACGATCTCTGGCTTAGTCAACGAATATTGTAGCGCCTAAAGTGCCCCTATGTATATAATTTAAAACTATTTCCCTAAATTGTTCTTTAACTTAAAAGATCTAGATATAACGTCTCTCTGTCATTAAAAATTGAAGAAAGTTGTATCTAAAAATGGTGCTTTAGTCCTATAAGAGTCTATGCAACAATTTAAAGAGTCATGTCTCTCAAATTTGCAAACGAAGTTGTTGTTGGTATTTTCAGTTCCTGTTTGCTTATTATGGTCGCAAAGCACGCCCCACCCCCGCCCTCTCACGCACACAACGACAAAACACAGCTAAAGCAGTTATTTGCTATTTTATTTCCAAAATCCACTTTGTTAATAATTATGATCTGTGATTAGTATACATACAAAATAATAGATATATACGTCTAAAACGAGGCTTAAATGTCTGCTTATAAAATACGGCAAAATTAAATTTACAAATCTACCTTTTTAAACACTCAAAATTTCATACTCCCAAAACTGTTGCTATGTGCGTGCCTGCTTCAATGTTGGCATATTTTAATATCTTTTTATAGATTTTTGCGCATTTTTTTTTTTTTAAATCGAGGCTGCCATAGCGCCACACATTTTTAACTCCAGAGCATATCGTTTTCAAATGAGAAAAAAACACAAACACAGTTTATTGGTGAAAGATACTTGTTTCTCATGTTTCTCACATATATACTATTTCTATAAGCCAAATAATTGCCGTGTGTACCATTACCAATTTTTAAATAAACCTGAATTGTGATTACATCATCTACTGTGCGCAGTTCACATATGTAAGAAAAATCAGTGTAACCAAAAATAATATAACGGCTTTAAAGACTTGAGTCATAGCCCGCGAACCGTATTTTATAATATATAATAAATTCCGAAGTGGTGATTTGTAATTTCATACTCTTAGTACCGCAAATCAAGTTACGTCGACGTTCATATGAATTTTCAACATATATCCATATAGTCGGCATCTAAACCCATTAGGAAGCCGAGAAATATTTACCTTTGTGCAAATAATGGATTAACATGTTAGCATGTTTCCGTTTGGTTTCTTTTTGCATATATATTAAAAAAATAACTAGTTCCCTACAGGCTCATCGACCATGAAGTAATTAAAACTGTTTGTCTGAGATAATGTAAGGGAGGCCAACTATGATAACTCGTGGAATAAATTGAAGTGATTATTTCCCTTAAATCGAAAGGTTATTTTTAGCGGTAAACGGAATTCCATATTTTCCGTGCTGTGATTGGTCAAAAAGAACAGGAAAGACGTCATTTTCTGGTTTATTCTGGAATGTACGCGAAGAGAGGCGATAGTTCTGTTGACGTTTATAAGCGAGCGGGGAAACAGCTAAACTCATAACTTACAAGATATAAGAAGAGTTAACTGAACTCATATTTCGAAGTTAGTGTGTTTGCATTTTGTTAAGTGACATTCTACTCTTTTGTTGTTGGATATTACTTGTTTGCGAACGCAATGGGAAAGGATTACTACAAGATCCTTGGTATTCCAAGGACTGCCACTGACGACGAAATCAAGAAAGGCTACAGAAAAATGGCGCTGAAATATCACCCAGATAAAAATAAGTCACCAGGTGCTGAGGATAAATTCAAAGAAATTTCGGAAGCATATGATGTTTTGAGTGACAAGGATAAGAAAGAAGTCTATGACAAATATGGCGAAGAAGGACTGAAGGCTGGCGGAGGCAGTTCGGGGGGATCCAGGTGGCCCTGGAACATACCACTACTCTTACCAAGGAAACCCTCGAGAGACATTTAAGATGTTCTTTGGGGACGAAAACCCATTTGAGAACTTTTTCAGCTTTAGTGGACCATTTGGTGGGTCGGGTGGAGGTGGCACACGTTTCACAACACAAAGCTTCGGTGGTGGTCATGAGAATATGGAAACTGATGACGACCCTTTCAGTCACTTTGGTGGTGGTGGTGGTGGTGGATTTGGTGGTATGGGCGGACATATGGGCGGGGGTATGCCTCGCAGGAAACAGCAGGACAATGCTATTGTCAGAGACCTGCAAGTTTCACTAGAAGACATATACAAGGGAACCACCAAAAAGTTAAAAATCACAAGAAAAGTGCTCAATCCAGATGGTCGTTCAACAAGAATGGAGGATAAAATTCTAACCATAGATGTCAAGCCAGGATGGAAAGCTGGAACTAAAGTCACATTCCCCAAGGAGGGTGACCAATCACCAAATAATGTGCCAGCTGATATTGTGTTCGTTATAAAAGACAAACCTCATCAAACATTCACTAGAGATGGCAGCGACATCAAATACAAAGCCAGTGTATCTCTAAAACAGGTAAGTTTGGGTTTTCAGTCCATCATTAAAAATTTAATATGCTGGTGTGTTTTGTTTAGATGTTTAATTACCAGGTATTTTTAATAACATTTTATTTAAATACATTTTTTGTGTGTCCTTGTAGTGATCTATGAGTTCTGGTTACAAATTTTGTTTTAAAACTGCATCAAGGATCAGTCGAGCATGCAGTTTTAGGTAATGTTGAATTTGTCATTTTATTTGTATACTTGTACATTTCAGCTCCCAAGAAAGGATGAAATCCTATAAGACATGTATACCTACCATGCTTGTAACATTGTATTTTTTCAGTCTCTGTGTGGTACGACATTGCAAGTTCCCACAATAGATGGCAGGAAAATTCCTTTACGACTGAATGAGATTGTGAAGCCCAACTCAGTCAAGAGAATACAGGGTGAGGGACTGCCAATTCCCAAACAGCCAACACGAAGGGGTGACCTGATTATAGAATTTGACATTCGATTCCCAAGCAAAATGTCTTCTAGTGCAAAGGAAATTCTCTCAGACTGTTTGCCTGATTCATAACCACCACTCATGGATTGCTGTCATGAAATCATCTGTTTTAATTATTTTAGGGACTCTTTGTAATAGTATTGTTTTTAAAATGGATACAGTACTATTATAATGAGACCACATTGCTTGGTGCAGAAACCATTTATTGTGGCATTATAAACCATTCTCAAGCTGTGATACATGTCAGAAAGTATGTGGAATGCAGAAGACATTTGACATTTGTTGTGACATATATTTGTAAAATACTGTAGCATATTTGATATAAATGCAATGTTGCAATCATGCAGTATGAAATGTGTTGTTGCAGCATTGTATTTTTTTTATTTATTGGGTATCCCAACTTGGTGTTAGTGAAGAATGAGTGAAAGTTGTACATTAGAAAACACATTGTTGTTGTTATAAGTACCAAATGGATGAATGATTCACTTCACATCTCTGTAAAAATGTAGTGTGAATGTAGCAATGAGATTGGTGGTTTTATCCATTTTAGCATGTATGCATTAAACTATCTGTGTATGTAAAATTTGTTGCCATCACCAAGAGCTCTAGAATATTTCTTCAGCACATGTAGATGACAATAACATTTTTTTTCATTAAGATGAATCCAGAAAGGAAGGTACCTTTTAACTTTGTGCGTCTAAGATCATAAATTAAGCATTTTGATGTCGCCTATCAAATACTGCCTTTAGGAATCTGAGGAATCTGACAATTTTTATGGTTGTAGGTTTATTCATTTGACATTTATTATAAAAACTTAGTTGCATTTTTAGTACTTGATTCATTTTGTTTGTGTGCCAATAATAATGGACATTGTTAAACTTGCTGCAAGATTTTTTTTGTAAGCAAAATAAAATGCTATATTTTAACTGTTGTTTGTAATTATTTACCCATTTATAATGTTTACTCTGTTACTATTTACCCAGTTAGTAGTTCATTCTGTTCTTTTTTGGTGAACAACAAAAAGTATATACAAATGTGACAGATAATTCAGACTTTGGGTTGCGTTTGCAACTGAAAAATGGTCAAAATTCTGTGTTGATGTCAATACATCTTTGTATAAAAGTGAAACAACACCTGCTGGTCATTACAAACACGTATTTCCTACATGAGTCGGCAGCACCGTTGGCTATTTTTAAAATGAGAAAGCTACGTTACTACAGCCAGGTAATATGCTCTGACGTTTGTTTATTTTAAGCAGAAATCCCCGTATCCACTTATTTATAGATTAGGATTTGGAAAGATCGAACAATTAAGAGATTTGTGTGTGTGTTGATTTTGATGAGATTTTTGTCTTTCGGTATGTTTTGAATTGAGTTAGTGTTCTCAGTCGTTTTCTCTTAGAGTTAATTAACGTCTCAGAATTAATTACGTCCTAGAATTAATTACGAGTTCATGCAGACAAAACACGAGTTATACAGAAACTTAAGCCCTAATCCCCAAAAGCGGGAAAAGATATTGCTGCTTGCACCTGGTATAGGTAAACTGCCAATTACCACCTTTAACTTTGGTTCAAGTAACATAAAAACAACTATATAAATATAAACTATTCAATGTAAATAACTATTCCATGCAAATCATTAATGTTAATAATTAAAGATATATAAAACATCAATTTTTATTGCTTTACTTGCTATAACCAGCTTGCCAAGTCTGGTTTAGACCGCCACAGGCGAACGCCAGTTTTGAATGGCTGTGATGTATTGGGACGTATTAATGTTGACGTATTAATGTTACCACTTGTGTGCAAACATCATTGACCGATAAATGCCGCTACGTGACGAATCCCGCTGCTTCTGAAGATAGATGGTGAAAAGTTAAATTATTACTGCACCATAGATAAGACAGTGGATTCCATTAATTATACTATTCCACTAAATATTATGAAAAGTTAAACGAGTATTTATCATTGACGAGTATTTATCATTGCGTCTTTAAATAAACAAGCATTTGATAGTATTGCGGGCAATACAGTAGTCCTCTACCGGTTCCTCTAAAAGTTCTTTAATTATCATACGCTCCTTTTTATTGCCATTTATAATTAATTTGAGGTTGAAGTCTGTATTTGTATATTATGGCTTAAAAATGAAGTAATAAACAAGGAAATCTACAGATACATATACAAGTCAGCTCAAACATTTATTTTAGTAATCACAGGATCCAGATTTTTTTGTTGGACAAATGGACAGACAGACAGGGCAAATCTATAGTCTCCTCCCACCCAAACAGTAGTTGGGGTTCACCCATTTTTTTTTTAAATTCACATGGCCTAAATAATTGTTAACTTATCATGACATTTATTTTTGGCCTTTATTTAAGGTATGAGCACCTTAATGCACTATCATTTAAGGTAAATGCACATGAATGCGCTATCCAAAACTTCACGATTTTGCTACAAGGTCATGCTGTGACCTTTTTCTTCAAGGTAGCGACCCAAATGTTGTGCGCGACATGTCATCTCAATATGGTGATCATTTCTGTGAAATAGTTGTAAAATCTGACTTCAAATAACAAAGTTATGGGCCGGACACGATTTTGCTGCAAGGCCATGCTGTGACCTTGACCTTCAAGGTATCGACCCAAATGTTGTCCGCGACACGTCGTCCTAATATGGTGATCATTTCTGTGAAATAGTTGTAAAATCAAACTTCAAATAACCAAGTTATGGGGCGGACACGATTTTGCTGCAAGGTCATGCTGTGACCTTGACCTTCAAGGTAGCGACCCAGATCTTGCTCGCGACACGTCATCTCAATATGGTGATCATTTCTGTGAAATAGTTTTAAAATCCGACTTCAAATAACGAAGTTATGGGCCGGACACGATTTTGCTTCAAGGTCATGCTGTGACCTTGACCTTCAAGGTAGCGACCCAAATTTTGCGCATGCATATTGTACACTTTGCTACCTATTAACATACCAAGTTTCATGTGCCTAGCTTTTATAGTTTTTAAGTTATCAAAGGATCCAGATTTTTAGCGGACAGACAGACAGACTTACGGACTGACGGACGGAGGGTAAACCTACAGTCCCCTCCGGTGTGAACACCGGTAGGGGACTGATAAGTTATACTTAGCAACAGTAACTACAGAAATAATTGTCACAAGAAATGGGTCCTAGATTTATTCTAGTCAGATCACTTTCAGCAGATCTGTTCACGAAGCGCAAGGACTGTATCGGGAGTATATGTACAAGATATACCGGTATTATTCATGTAAGTCGACTGGAGTAAAGCCAAGTTCTAGCTGAAGGGTAAATGAGAACGACCATCGTTGCGTGACTCGTGACTAGAGAAGAGCGGTTTAATAAATGATCGCACACTTCTTATGTGAATAATGAATTTAAAACTGTACACTGCCGAAAAACTCACACTGCCAAGAATCTTTGGTGAAGCGCCTCCTATATGGTTTCATAAACTGCCCTCATACTCAAGCTCATACGTGTATATGTATTTATAGGCGACAGGGCTGCATGGATGTGAGGCCAGGGATAACGTGCTCGGACCACCTCGGCATTTTCTACCAGGGCAAGGTGTTTCGTTTAAGTAAAAACGTAGATTGAATGTTCACACTCGTAATAATTCGAGACGTAATAATTATATTATAGTTATATTAACAAAGTCAAATACCATGTACGTGAACAAAATATCCTCAGTTATAACTCTGTATTATAACATTATGAACGATATTATTTTACCTTGTTTTTTTTAAATGATTCTAAGGATCCTTCCAACACCTTTAGTCAGAAACAGAATAGAAAGAAAATGTCTTAATAGAAAGATCTTGCTAAAAGCTGCTTGCTGGTGTATAATATCGTGTAGAGGTTGTCTGGTAATTCCAGAAACGTGATTTCTGCTTAGGCAAACCTATCTCTGCATTATCAGCTACTTTTGAAACAGGTAGGCTATCCAGTCGTTTGGATGTACTTGGTCACAAATACACGCATATCATATCTCTGTACTATCAACCATTTTTTGGAACCAATATCAAGTCGTTTGGATGCCCTCGTTCACAAATACACGCATAGCGTAACGATAATTCCAATCCATTTCTATCAGTAAAATAGATATCAATAACAAAATTTGGTTCAAAATTACGTTCTTGATAAGTATAGTTTTCCGTCAAATCTTAACGTTACGAAAATCCCCATTGCATTCAGATAAAGCTACATTACGTTTGAAACTATATAACATTTAGATAAAACCATATTGCCTTTGATATTATATAACATTTAGATGGAACTATATTACAATTAGATGAAACAATATAACATTTGGATAAACTATATTACATACGAGACTATATAACATTAAGATGAAACTATATAACATTTAAATAAAACTATATTACATACGAGACTATATAACATTAAGATGAAACTATATAACATTTAAATAAAACTATATAACATACGAAACTATTTAACATTAAGATGAAACTATATAACATTTTAATAAAACTACATAACATACGAAACTATTTAACATTTAGATGAAACTATATAATATTTAGATGAAACTATGTTACACATGAAACTATGGTATATTTACGGAAATCAGTATTGCATATGAAACCATATTACATATGAAACCATAAAACATTTAGATGAAACTATATAACATTTAGATGTAACTACATTACACATGAAACAATATTACATTTAGATAAAACTATATTGCCTTTGAAATGATGTAACATTTAGATGAATCTATATTACATTTAGATGTAACTACATTACACATGAAACAATATAACATTTAGATAAAACTATATTGCCTTTGAAATGATATAACATTTAGATGAAACTATATTACAGTTACAAGAAACAATATAACATTTAGCTGAAAATATATATTACATATGAAACTATATAACACTTAGATGAAACTATATTATCCGATAACACAAAAGAAATATACTTTTCTGTATTTAAAGCTAGATTTTTTTTCCAAATTACAAGATTGCATCACATCATCTTTAGATCGCTTGTCGAAGGACAATGTCATGCTGCCGGCTAGTTGTTTAAAATTAGATGATTTACAACTTCCTCATTGTCCTCTCTGAAGATCAAGCCATTGACGTGAAAGGTCAATGTTTCCGGAGACAGTTTATCATCACGACTCGACGTCATAGTTCCCCATAGCAATACAGAAGAACATCCACGCCCGCTGGCTGATCATCCGGGTACATGATGCAACCCATCAGTCATGGCAGTGAACTGAAGTCAATCCAAACACAAGCCAGGTCACATGTTGGGCATTCAGACGAGTGAATTCAGACCTCCCAGCTTCCGTAAGAAGCGGTCACACATTATGTCACTGTAGTCTTAAATAGTAATTTCTGTCATAACTGCAATGCATAAATAGTGTTAGTCATGAAATACTCAAACTGCCCTTTCACCACTTTTCTAATCTACTTTTCTAACCTTTGCTTAGACGCAATGCTAAATATAGGCTTAAAGTCTGACGTAAAATCTTACTTTCTTGTAATGAGAGAAATTTGCGAAAATTAATAATTATTCGGCACTTTATAGTGATAGAAAAGAACAACATCTAGTTATATCCTTACTTTATCCGTGTGCTTGTGGCCGAGCAATTCCAAATGTCAGGTGGCTAGTTGTTCTTAAAAGAATTTTACTATGCAGAGTATCCAGAAATAGGACTCACCCCTACTGAAATAATTTTTGTGGTGTTAAAAAGAACAACCATCCAAGCCACCAAACAACAACAACAAACAAACACACAAAACAAACCAGTACACCATTGATCATCTTTTAACGAGTTAAAACTCCGTATGTTTGTTAAGTTTACGCTACGTTGTTTGTATATGTCTTCGATGTTATATTGACCTTCGATGTTATATTGGCCTCAAAGTGTCTGATACCACCCGAACCACTGTCTCTGCTGGTAGGACGAACATCGAGCCACATTGATCATGCATGGACCAGATTACCTGTAACTTTCAAAGATGACACATCGTAAACGTTCTTGCAAACGATCAGGGGCGTGCCTGGGCTTACGCACTGACGCACGTGCGTACAGTTGCTTCCAAAAATTGAAAAAAAAAAATAAAATAAAAAAGGCCAAAAGCGAATTTAAATCGTCGCCTAACCCGGGTTAGGCACTACCAGTTAGTTGTCTTCATTATTTAAATCCATGTAATTTAAACCTTCTTCTAAATTCTACAAATATTCTGCACTCCTACTTGACGCATTTCTGTCTTTTTCCTACTTCTAATTATTTCTACTAGACAATAAGAGCCACCCCACCACCCCCGAATGCATCTACGGCGTTCTATGGAAAAAATCCGGATGGAGGTGGGGTGGGGGCATGCCCCCGGACCCCCTAGGAATAGTGCGTATACTTAAAAGTCGCCTAAGCACGCCCCTGACGCTGAAATATGTACATGTAAATGTCAATAAAGAGAGGGGTTGCTTTTAAGTGCAAGAACAAGTCAAAGGCGAGAGTTCTAGGGATTAAAACCTACGCAAATGTCGACCACAATATACTGGTTTCGCTTTTATTTACCGATAACAATACTACAAGTAAAGGCATGTCAGTGACGTCGCGCCCAATATTTCAACATGAAACGGCGTCGCTCTTTCTTATAAAAATACAAAAATCTTACCAAAAATATCTTAATTTCTTATTTTGACATAGCTATCGCGGCATTGGAGCGGCGAAACACGCTGATAATTGTCATCGGTAGTCAAGACAACCAAGACACGCTCTTGCGTTTGACCGACCCCTTAATCGACAATATGCCCCTGCAAGTAAATATATAAGACTGCATTACGTTTCGGGTCTACGTCATTTTAACGGAATATGACGTCATGATTACAGCAGATGACGTCATATAAAATAAAGTATGCGTATGTTTTCTTTTGAAGAAGGTCTTCATTCTTCAAAAGTATTTGAAGAATGTCTTCATTCTTCAAAAGTACTTTGCAAACGCACGTAATCATGACTGAGTCTAACCAGCCCCTTGACTTTAATTTCCCAAACGATTGTTTGGTAAAACGTCTCCAGAACTACGTTCATTCAATGGTAACTGGTTCAAAGACTACTCCTGGCTCCATTACAATGAGACCGATGACCTTGCACTCTGTTTCGTGTATATGTCTGCGACAAAAGACGGTAAGATCACAAATCTAAAGGTGAACAAAGTTTCGTTTCGTCCGGATTCTGCAGCTGGAAAGACGCCACTTCAAAGATCCGGAAGCACGAGATTTCTGACAACCAATAGTTCCAAGCCGTCCAACGCCACACAACGATCCCCAAACAGACACATGATATCGGTGAAATTCTCTCATACGCTCACAGTGATGAAAAGAAGGCGAACAGACTCCAGCTCTTCACTATCCTAAGCAGCATCCGTTGTCTCGCCAGACAGGGACTTTCGCTTTGCGGTCATGACGACCATCAGTCCAACTTCATTCAACTGCTCAAGCTACAAGGCGAGAGAGATGAGTCCATCCTCCAGTGGCTCGAAAGAAAGAAGGACTAATACACGTGCGCAGAAATACAAAACGAAATTATACAGATCATGGCATTCAAAATACTACGCGACATCGCCTCAAACGTCAAGGCAAACGATTTCTTCACCATCATGGCCGACGAAACAACAGGCCAGTCCAATCGCGAGCAAGTAGTGATTGTGCTTAGACACGTGGACAGTGACTTGGTTTTGCACGAAGAGTTAATCGGAAGCCCGTACACCGAGGACTCCTTTGTCAGGATGATGCTTTCAGTCAGTAATTGTCGCGGACAGTGTTATGACGGCGCTAGCAACATATCTGAAGCAAAAAAGGCCGTAGCGGCATCTTTGAGAAAGAGTCGAGAGCCATACATACTCATTGTTATGGGCACGCGCTCAACCTTGCTGTAGGCGACACAATGAAAGCGTCAAAGGTGATGAGAGACACCATGGGCACTGTGTACGAAATGTCAAAGTTGATGAAGTACTCTCCTAAATGTGACGCGAAACTACTAGACATAAAACAGGAGTCCCGATAGGCCCGGGTTTCGCACCCTGTGTCCGACTAGATGGACCGTCAGAGCTGCCAGCTTATTGTCTAGCTGAAATATACAGTGCCTCTTTCCTTTTGGGAAGAGAGCTACGAGACTACTAAAGACAGTGAAATCTGCGCACGCATAACTAATGTAGCGACTTAAATGAGGTTATTTTTAATTTCTTGTTTGGTGCGTGTCTTGGTTATAAAGTTCTCCGCCATACTGACAACCTGAGCAGGTCTCAGCAACATAAAGCCATGTCCGGAGGGTCAGACGCAGGCAGCCATTGCGGTTAACACTCTACGTGAACTCCGCACCGAGAGTGCGCATGACAAATTCTGGCCTCGTGTAAATGAACAAATCGACAGATGTGACGTCAACAAGCCGTCGTTTTCTCTAAGACGAAAATGCATAAGACCTTGCAACCACCAGCTTCACTGACCGTTTTGACCAGCCCGGTTGCAGGACGCACCAACACCTAGAGGACATGGTATTGAAAGTTGTCACGGGTACATCTGGCTACGAAGCGGACACGAAACACGTGGTTGACTTCTACGGAACAGACATCCAGAAATCACTTTTGACTACGCAGCTCGTTATTCTCCGAGTGCACGCGAAAAAGAACAATGTAAATAAGTTGAGTGATGTCATAAGTGAGGTCAAGAACATGACACCAATGACATGGCAGTTGTTTAGTGAGGTATGACTGTGTTGAAACTTATTCTTGTGATGCCAGCCACCAACGCTAGTGAGCAATCGCCTAACACATTTGAAGACGCTGAACGTGCACCGGGACGCTACTGACGCCATGGATTTGGACGGCGTGGCTAATGCCTTTGTATCTGTCAGAGAATCGTGAGCAAGTGTATTTGGGCTGTCTCAGTAAAAAGCTACAATTCTAGTGTTGCTGTCCGATAAATTTACGTTGTTTTTGCTAATAATTTAATATATATTTTTATGTATAACTTTTATATAGTAATACTTTTTTATCAATTTTAAAACTGGAAACATTTACACTTGTGTTTTGTGCTTTAGTTCGAACTTCCCTTACCTTGTGCCAAGACAAGCATTCTGACCAAGATTCATTAAATTCGGGTCAAAAATAAATAAAGCGTCTAATTTTCATTATGCTGTATACGGGTATGAGACAAAAAAGCTGTCAGAAATGCAGTTTAAAGTCAAGGAAATGCCACCATTGACCTTTCGAATTTCAAAATTTATCCACCCCATCATCCTCGCCGCCTGCATGTTTTAGAAGATAATAAAAATGTTAAAATTTTGAAAAGCTGCCCATTTTTTCTGCGTAGTGTCAGGGTTTTAAGGGCACGTGACGGGTGTAGGAGATCGCTAGATTAAAAAAGTGAGATTAAAAAGTGCAACCTAAGTCCTGTATACCTTCCGAATACATGTATGTTTACCTTTTTGAAGCAAATCATTGAACAAGTTTGTATTCTGACACTTGCTTCAAAACTTATAAAATGTCACCCAAAATCAAGATTTTGCAGAAAACAACCGTTCCAGTTTATTGGGAGTGTGTTTTATTTAACCCAACAGAACACAACTTAGTTTTTAACACGAATATATGTCAGTTCGTAGTTAAACAAAACACTAATACAACGCCCACATGGAACGGTAATGCATAATTGAAATAGGTTGTATTTACCACACGACAATTACATAATTTAACGAAACATAAACAGTACTTCTTCTTGATATGTCAACTGAGGTTGTCTACAGAAACCATCTTTACAAACAATAAAGGCATTTTAAATGTGGAATCCGACTATTTGCCTCACAATTAGGAACACTTTACACCTGTTTTGGGGAAATTTAATAATAATATCTGCATAAACTCATGCTTCAGTTTAAATTAAGACTAATAATAAATAAAGAATTTTGACACTTCTTTAATTGTGAGACAATACCAATAAGACTCGATCTAAATGTTCATTCTTTCCTAAACGCACTTCGGCTACAAATAGATATCGACATCATGTTTTTGCCCTGATGATTATACAAGAAAAGTCGTTGATGCGAAACATCAAAGGCGACGTAAAAAGTTGGAGATGCAAAGAGATTAAAGCAATATGGGAGCAAGTAACAAAGACACTTGAAACGTTATGTTGTTGTTGTGTGTTTTTTCTTCAGTATACTATTATTTTTCGAGAAAAAAAAACAACAGTATAACTTATATTCCCGAGACCATAAAATGGTTGAAAACAAAATGAAAAGCAAAACGCGACATCATTTAATATTTTTCTAAAGATGTAACATATGCAGAAAAAAATGCAACATTATTATAATTGACTATAGAAACTAGCACTAGCAGAAAATGCACATGTGCAGCAGCCACACATTACACAAATAAGTATTGTTCCGATAATATTTTTCTCGAACGTAGTATGTGTTTTTTTCAGTATCTTATTGTTTATTTTCAGAGTTATTTTGAATGTTACAGACACGGAAAAATAAATATAAAACTAAAAACATAAAAAATAGAACACTTTTACCGAATAAGGACCCGTATTGATCAGGTTTAGAAAGTCCGCAAAACAAACTTTCCCCCATGTGCAAATTTTACTGAGTATTCCATAACATAGGCGTCGCGCTCCAGCGCGTCGCCATAATAAAGATATCCCCAAAGTAAGTTGTCACGTGGTTTTCTGAGCTTAAAATTACCTAACAGTGCAGCGTGGCTCAGATGAAATACATGTTTGTAATGATGAGTGGGGTGTTAAGCTCAACTTTAGCCATTGATAAAGGGCATCAATAACGGTTTTAGCGGGATCTTGCCTTGTAAACTTATTTATATAGTTGTCTGAGAGAAAAATCTGGTTCAAACGGTCGGATACCACATTTTAAATAGATTGTGACCTTGTAAAATATTTTTTAACTAATTGAGGACATGATCATTTAATACGCACAATAATTTAATAGGAACGAATATTTTTATAATGTTATTCATTCTTAATGTGTTTTTTGTGTTTCTTATTAAGTCTTTCAGTTTCTGCACTAAATTGGTAGGAAGAACGTATCTAGCTTCAATGACAATGGCCTATAAACAACAATGTTAGTGTCTTCTAAATGTAAAAAAGGCAGAATTTCACCGTTACAGTCTAGGGTAGCTAGCTTATTGGCGACACGGTTGATGCACCGTTAAAACAACATTTGCCTATCAATCAATCAATAATTGGTTTTGTTTACCCTCGCCCTAACTATTGTTATAGGGCGAGCATTAATATATGGAAGTTTAAAATAGAATATCACAGTGGGTTATTTTAAATGGCGTGAGGGTTGCCTAATGTCCGGAAGATTAAAAAGATTAAAAATTAAACAAGATAAAGGTGAGTATGAATTAATAATGGATTGACAATAGGCTAATATATAAAACGTAAGGGTGATTGTATTATCTGTGATGTATATGTGTGCTTGTGATGTATGTGTCGTAAAAAAATTATTTGTATAATATTTCAGTACGCACTTCCCTTCTTTTTCTGTACATTTCTTTTTCAGTCCACCTAATTAACATAGAGTATAGTTTGATTCGCCTCATTGTATAGATACAATATATTATTATACAGTGCCTCTTTTGGGACTTATAATAGTATTAAAAAGCATCATACAAGAATTTAAAAACCAAAAAAAGGTATTCAGTTAAAATAAAAGTTAAAACAACACACATTTGCCTAGACAGCTAGACAAACAGAAAAGAAGAAGAAAAGTGCTATACATGTATGCATTATTTCTGCACCTTTACCTGGAGGCACTCAATGCGACAAGAATATTTCATCATGACGTTAACGTCGATTTGTCATTACTGCAGCGTCACTCCGTGCATGCTCTAGCAAGACACCGCCTTGTGCAAGATAATTGATAATGTTAGTTCAGTTGCATGCATATTGCATGGCTCCTACATTTTGGGTCAGAAACACTGAACCAGAAACATTGAAAAAAAATGCCAACAACATATGGTTTACTGCAACGTACTTGCAACAAAGCGGCATGCACTGTCTTTATTATACAACATACTACAGATTGCAAAACATTGCATCGGGAAGGATAACATACAAAATGTACGATTTAGCTTTTAGTTAAGACGAATTTTTATCTCAGCTCTAAAAATATTAAGCGATAGTCATGAAACTTTCCGTCCTACTGTTTCATCTATTTTAGACTCACTAGGGATTTGTGCTGAAAATAGACGTCGAAACCAATGGCAACTCCCCATTCCAATGACAGACTTGTGAGACCGAATTAGTTTTTATCCAACACCATTTTGTAATAAATGCTATGTGTATGTGATCAAGCTCTTCCAAACTCTGGCCGGTCCTCAAAAAGCAATCTTTGCTTAGGATTCACCTCTAAAGAACAGTTTGTTTGTGGTGGTGCATGCAACCAAATGTAGGAAACATTACAAGCATGTAGGATTTAGTTATACTTTTCAAGTTAACCTTACCGATTTCTTCAATGTTATATTTGGCTCAAAGCTACAAATTCTATACAAAGCGCGATTCTTCCATTTCGTTTTAAATAAACAAGAATGTGATTTAGCTCTGTTTGAATATTTCGCATTACTATTACCATTGTAGCGGTGATGAAAATCTTGGTAAATGAAGCAAGATGTTCTTAGGACTGTAGTACATGTAAGATATTATACCTAAGCACCCAAAGACAATAGTTTGCTATCGATTTAAGTAAAATGGCGAATCAGTAGACATCACCTATTTGCAGTGAAAGCCCATGCCTATTGTGTAGTCCTTTGGAACAAAATATAAACTAACAAATCTCACAGATCATCACTAGTTATAATCTTATACACAGTCGGTCCCATTTGATCTGAATTGTTCACCATAATCATGTTTCCTCGAATCATACAGGTACTTGATGGATACTGTCTATCGACGCGTAATGACTCACGCGCCCCTGTCTATTTATAGGTCCCCTCAGGCTCGGAAATTTGCATGTGACGTAAAGCACTGCAACGTGAGCCACAAAGGTAACCGTGGAAGCCAACAGGTAAATCCAGAAAAAATCTGGCGTGGGAAAACTCCTCCGCTTTAGTTATCTATAAAGTTGGCTATGCCTGTCCGATAAAAAAACATTAACCGGGTGCGTGGAATTTCTTCACAAGAAAAAAAGGTTCGACCTATGTGTATGTGTGCGCTTTTTCATAATGACGCGTTAAGATTGTATTTATACCTAGAAACAATATGTATATATTTTACAAATTGCATTCACAAAAATTACACAGACTTAAATCCTCTCGTTGTTTTGTGTTTTATTGTTTTGTGTTTAGCTGCTCCGCACTGGCGTTTGAGTCTTTGGAACGGGTTGCGTATTTTTTTTTATCTGTGACATGCCAGTCATCTGATCAATTGTGATATTTAGGTAACGGACGAAAATTAAGTCGTCAGAATTATGAACTACCAAAAATAAAAAAAAAATGATTTCAAGAGATTCTTCGTAGCAGATGTACACCTTTACAGCATACAATGTATTTACGTCACGTGTCGTGACTTTGGTGGTATTTTTGCATTTGTCCAACCGACTTTTGTCACGATGGACCAGATTAACATTCACTGAACCTTCTCTTACAGATCTTTCAGTTAAAGACTTTGCCAAGCAATACTTGGCAGCTTCATAAAGAACTAGATTCTTGATCCTGCAAAGTTGTTTTAAAATAAGAAACAGACGCCGCCCGCACATTCTACAAATATCTGTATCTTTCTGTACCTAGGGAACAATTCAATAGAAATGAACTTAGTTTCTGTGACCTTTCTGTCATGCAGTAATTCTTCTAAAAAGAAAAAAGACAATCTGAATAAATGCATGGCGTTTGAAAATCGGTCAAAATAAAAGCGGGTTACCGTAATATTTAAATCTGGAACTTGCAGTTACAGGTACATGTCTCAAGTATTTTATCATGGTATACATGTATATTGTATATATTTATTCTTGTACATCATTTTGTTACTTAGAAAGCACATTGACATTTTTTTTTATATTTACGTGATTCATATCTGATTATAGGGGTTCCGAACATTTAAATATTACTGTATCACTGTAATTACAAGTTTTGATAATTATATATCTATAGTTATGTCAGTTATGCCATCCGTGATGTAGCACCTTTAAAGCAAGGTTGCCTCCTGGTTGTAGACCGAAAATGGGTTCGACTGATTTACTGGTGCGACTAATTACTGGTTATTCTGTTTGTCCACCTGATCGGGGTGACTTAAATTAGTCCGATGAAAGCGAAAATCTTGTCGTATGTTTGTGTTGTCTTTATTTTCTGATACGTGTACTTCAGCCGAAACTTTTCTCTTCTCAACCACTTTAAAATATTTACTAGGACTTTATGTGCATTGATGAACATTTTTGTCTTGTATTGCAATGTAACTATAAATTGGTAATTTGTTAATTCTACTCATATTTTAAATGAAGTAGTACACGCAGAGGTGTTTTAAACACTATGTAATTACCAGCGTTAAAGTGACACAAAATAATTTAATACATAGAACATACTGGGTACTACAAACGTTTAAACACGCAATTTTCGCACTATCGATACATTATGTGTATTAAAACCATACTCCAGTACACACATGCCTGCAAAGTGTGCTTCATGTAGAATACACTCGGAAAACATATTTTGTAGATTTCTAGACTCGTTAAAAACTCCGACATTTATCAACCACAGGGTCCAAACATTTTAATTACATTTCGAGTGTTTGGAATTTTCCTTCAAGTTGTCATGAAATTCAAGATTTCATGAAACCAGTTTTAACAGTGTGACTCATTATGTGCGCATGTGCCGTAGAACTCTTGGATGAATGTTACTTGAAATTTATGTTCAACGGAAACACTGGCAGATTGGAAGGTGCTAACAGACAATAAAAGTGACAGAATGATCTGATGTTTATTTAAAAATATTAAAATAGTAAAGAATAATACATGTATAGCGAGGTGTTGCATAATAAAAATAATGTTAATAGCTATGGTACAACGTCGAAAAAATATAATGAAGCTTGCTTTCTACACATACCAAATAAATGCTAATATACTAATCTTTACTTATAAAAAATTCCCACCAAAATGTACTGAAAAGTAAATCAAATAAAATATGAAAGAAACAACTTATTGCTCATTTTTGTTTGACTATAACTATGTTAAACCAATTCATGCTCAACACTTTCTTTCCTAATTTGTTAAATTACAACTTCTGGTAAGGATGTAGACATAAACTCAAACTATAGACCGATTATAAGATAAAAACAAAAGCAATAAAAGCAATGAATATTTGCTGTTGGAGTTCGTTTTGATCTGTTTTGCTCTGGCTGACTAATGAGGAAATAGAAATCGTGACGAAGATAATTCTGACTCAGGCTCCCGATAGCGCGGGTAATCACTGTGAACGTCTTATATCTCTTTATCGTACCCTAAAGGCTATTAAGACTTTCCGCCGAAGATTCCAATCACAAAAAACCCGTTCTTGAAAATTTCTTCCTGAAAATTCCTTCGAAGCATTCGCTAGGTTCATGGAGTCTGATAGGCTTAGATTAACAAGTGCTATTGAGTTCAAGTTTGAAAATAGTCTTCGTTGATTGGTCAGTTTTAAATTTTAATGTAAAACGGCACTGGCAAGGTCAATACTTTAATTACATATCTTTTAGGTCAGATTTGAATTTAAATTCCCGAAATTCTTTTAGACCACCGGTCTTAGTCTAGTTTCCATCGTTAACGGTTTGGGCCAAATTTAAATTCAAGTCTTGACCAGTGGGAGCAATTGCTATCTTGTTATGGACGGGCGCCCAGTATGATATTATGATATTCACAACATAGTAATTACATTCGGGCCATCTGAGAGATAAATAAAAATAATATTCACGGATAACCGCCCCCCCCCCCCCCCCCCCCCCCCCGCAGACTGACAGTACAATACCTCTCTGAAATTAAACTGATAATCATCAAAATCGTCATCATCACTCCCACCAGCAACTTGATATTATTAATGCAGTCATCCTCCTCCCCATCGGAAGAATCTACAAGTGTTTGCCTTACTTCGTGGTATGAGAGTTCCGTCATATCAGCGCGGTTCTAGGCTCCCTGCCAACACCGTAAAGCCTCGAATATCTTTGAAAACTGCTTCATCAGTCGGTCTGACGGAGATACCTTATTTCTCACCAATAAGATCTCCGCCACGATTACTATGCGCCCACTGCAGTAAGAAAACATTATTGTATCATCACAATGAAGTGCTTATTAAGAGCACTCAACTTATTTATTATCCTCCTTTTATACGGTGCACCAAACGTAAACAGGCTTACTTTATATTAACTACGTACGTCATTCGACTGACGTGAACATGTTTCCCTGTTTTTATTTGTTTTGTACTGTCCTCCCAATAAACCCAGATATGTGGAAATATCAAGGAACTGTACTTTCCAACCATGATGGCGAAATATTGCTATGCAGTGTAAACACAGTTAAAATTTGAAAAAAAAAATGACAAAAATGCGCCATTCTATTCCCTTAATTAGTATGTCATAGCCTAGCTTATATTTTATTTGCATCCTATTATTTTAATTCTGTAACAAAGACTGTTGATAAGTTGTTTACATTCGACTTGTTTAGACCCAAGTTTTCTTAAAATCCTTTTCAGCTTATATTTACTACTTTACAGCATCTCTCTCTCTGTGGACTAAACAGTACTGTAAATTAACTACAAACACATCCATATATGCTGATTTATATGCACAGATCATTCATTCTTCGGTAAATGGTGGAAATCTAGACCCCAGAGCCAGATCCCATAGGAGATATATGATAAGGATCTACACCATTTGCTGTCATGTCTTTATCAATAGGTCTGTTACCGTTGTGGGTTGCTATAAGAATATAAAATCAGATTTGGTGTATATAACAAATAAAGAATGATAAGGGTTTCCCTTTACTTGATGGAAACACCATTTACCCCATTACCATAAAACTACCCCCACCCTAAAGGTGTTTCCGGCGATAGTGCGTAACGTTATAGCTCATCAGTATCAGCCTCCCAGTGAAGGGGACATAACCTGTACTCACCAACAAACCTGGACAAACATCGACAACAAAAACAACGAAAGAAAAAATGAGAAACAGTTGGTTGTCTGAAAATATAATTTATTATTACAATAGTAAACAACTTTGAAAAGTATCCTAAAGTTGTATTAAAATGTATTATACTTCATTAAAATGTTGATAAAATGTATACATATTATATGATAAAGATTGTATAGAAGGTAAACACCCATTAGGAATAATCATTTTTAACACACATACACATATATACCAATAACAACCATGTAAGAATACTAATTATGCATATCAATGTCAGATATCCTAGGGTAGAAAAACATTAAACTGAAAAAAAATCTGTATAAACAAATTGAACAATTTCTTAAAGTACTTGAACTGAAATTTAAATTTCATTGAATGATTGTTATAGACATGTTTTTATGGTAATTTCAGCAATATAAAAGTTTAAAGACTGTTTACTAAGCATTGATACTGCCATAGAACAAGTCTGAAATGGGCTAGTTAAGTATACTTGTCAATGTCACCACCATATTAAATAAAAACCACATACTATTTTTCTTAATATAACAGCTCTATTTAAATTTGATATCACATATATATATATATGATTGTAGATTAAAGATTAAATTCCTTATGTAAATGGTGTTATTATATAAGATATATGTCATTCAAGACTTCTCTTAATTACATGGCCAGCATTCTACCATATCTTATTGTGCTAGCAAACATTTTCATACGTGTTTTTAGCATGTTCACACAGTTTAAACTCAGATTTTCATAATTTTTTTGAACCAGTTTCACTGACCCTTCCACAACTAAAAATATAAAATACAAATATAAAAAATGGTACCATTTAGATGAGCTCAGGCCAGTATGATAACATGACCTGGGCTTCACCAAGTGCTAAAACAACACTGCCTGGGCATCACCAAATGCTAAAACAACATTGCCTGGGCTTCACCAAATGCTAAAACAACATTGCCTGGGCTTCACCAAATGCTAAAACAACACTGCCTGGGCTTCACCAAATGTTCAAACAAATAATGAAAAAAGCATCTATTTTTGAACATAGCCTGAATGATTAAGTAAATACAGGATACATGTAGTTGTCAGCAGAGATCAACATAGGAAAGTATTTTGTCTAGTATAGATTAACATAAAATTACACAGACTGACATGACAAAACATCATCTTATACATTTTTTCAAGTCAAAACACTACTTTATTTATAGATCTATTAACAACAGATACCAGTTTTATGTACACTACATTTTTGGTCTGCATATAAACCACATTAGTTATTATAACAAAGTTTAAACTAATTTAATAAAATGAACCATTCATACCCACACCAATGTTTTATAGTAATTATGTCACTAAGCTACAAGTAGTTACCATTACGTCCTGAATCCTGTTGTATCATTACATCATAAACACAAAAAATCTAATACTGCTGCTAGGAAAGAAAGAGATCATTTTATAAATGCAATACCATTTGGGGGTAACTTTTTTGCAGGAAAAAGTGTTATTGAAGTTTTTATTCAAAATTAAAATCACTGAATGAAAACTATTTAATTGAACAAGACCGCAATAATATTTTTTGGTAATTTCAGCAACTACAGTTGCTACATAAATATTTATAAACATACATCAAATGAAAAATGATTGTCTTCAGGTTTAACATGAATTTTGCAGTCACAATTAATGCATCCATAGCCATCCTGATTATATTAGAATGCAATAATAAAGGTTGAACGTCCAATCCAATCCATTAGAGTTTTAAAGTGTCACATATTTATGTGTGAAAATTGAATGTCCTATTCATCACCTTCAGATGGTAATGACAGATATATTGTTAGGATCTCTCAAAAGTTAAATGTAAATGGGGCAGAATTATGTGACATGGTCTGTGTTTGTTTACAGTCACGAAGAAGTGAAAGAAATAGTTTAAGTTACTCATACATTTCATTAATCATACATTTACTTAAGATAACTTTAAGAGAACAAACATTTTCCTAGCCATGTCTGTCAAAAATTTATCTTCAGTTTCCAGTTTTAATTGCTATCAACAAATCCTAGGATCAAATTGCTGTTTGTGACATTTTCTTCATGATAAATGAAGGTTTTTCTTCAATCTTCCGACAAGATTACTATGGAGGAAAGGTATCATACAATTACACATAAATGTTCCAAAATATATATTATGTACTATATATAATTATGTAAATAGATGCAATGTGCATGTCATAAGGACACAACAGAATTTTGTAAGTCAAGATATGACCGACCTCTTGGCATTAAACCAATTCATTTTCTTGCAAACACTGTCATATAACTGTCATATAACATCAATATGCTCGTTTTTTAGATGGTCTGATATAACTGTTATTTTATTATTTATAAATTTTACCCTAGCACTCATTACCTTTCAGTAAGTGTATGTAAACATCATCAGAAGACGTCACATTATTTCGTTTCTGTTACTGATAAAGTTCTCCATTGATTAGCAATGACGGTAGTAAGCAGTGAATCATTACCTGAGGTAAAGGGCTAGTGGCAAAACAACTTCCTTGAAAATCAAACACTGCTGCTTCAGGTGTTTTGTTCGTCAAACATTTTTTATCAAACAAATTCATTTGCGTTAAAAGATGCTAAAATAAAAAGTAAAAGTGATAATAACTTCATTATGTAAAAAACATGCATATCCATTTAACTGTTAAAACTGTACTCATACTATAACATTTCTTGGTTTAATATTGTAAATGTAAACAATATTATGAATAAAATATTATAATAAATAAAATAGAGAATAATAATATTAATATTAAAAATCTCAAAAAATGAAAAGAGAAAAAAACATTTGAATAGGAATTCTGTTAGATTCACAAAAGTGTTTCACTAATTGTCTTTTTAATTAAGAATATAAAGCTCTATCGAGACTTGATCCTGCAGGTGGAGATTAACGTCTTGTTTACAAAGCAAACACTCTACTACTATTACTATTATACTATTATTGAGATTATTGAGCAATCTGATGCATATAGCCAATTTGTTCACAATAAAAGGAAATTTAAATATCCATTTATAAACAGGTTTTTTGTTGAAAAACAAGTAAATATTGCATAAACCACCATAAGGGTTATAAATTGGTAACATAGGATTTTTTTATTGTATGTGTATTAAATAATTGTGAAAAAGGACATGGCATTGTGCTGTGGGTCAATATTCTTCAAGTACAACTAAAAGTCAAGAGCATCCAAATGTTAGGACTGTAAGAATTTTGTCATTTGATTAACACTGATGTTACTTTGACAATGAGCCTTTCTTTAAACTTTTTTTTTAACATTTAATAAGTAATTTAAAGGATATGAATATATTTATTGGCTGATCTAAACTAACTGAGGCAATATAAGTGTACCTTTAACGACTACAGTTAATAACTTAAATCCAGTGCACTGAAGAAACTACACGTAAGTCATAATTGAAAAGTGGTGTATAAAATCAAAGACATGATTACCAATTTCAATCCTCGCTTCAAACCAAATCAAAAGACACCAAAGTAACTAAACGTGTATGACTAAAGAAGCCCTTGTTCTTCATCAATTGTACTCTGATCAAACTTGACTTTGTTTTTCCGTCTATGGAGGAGTTGGTTCTCACTGGGGTGATTAAGTTCAACAAAATTATTGTCTGCATTCAAGCGCTCGATGAAGACACTGCCCGTCTTTCTGAACCTAGATCTGAGCTCATGGATGGTTGCTTTCTTCTCTGGGGATGCATCACCGTGGACTGTGTTGTATTTTCTCTTGTCCCTGGTATTAATGCCATGCTGGGTTAGGTAAACACTCGGGTCCTGTGCTAACTTCTGGTTGTACCGGTCTGCTGCATCATTGTATCGCTGAAACAGGCTTGCAGCAACGTTCTGAAGCAAGGAGAGTGTGAAGTCATAGAAACAGTATTTGGTTAACATTTATGCATGTTCTGAAACAGTGATAGTACACTTTAACCTAGAATTATACCTTCATATTAACTTTAATAATCATCATCTATATCTTACTAGTATATGCTTTCCCAGCTATGTAGTTAGATTTTACAAAATTTTAACAAAAGTTTCAGTAGACATTGCAGTTTTTGCACAGTTTTTCAGTGCTGGATAGGATAATGTTAGATGTTGCTAACTTTATAAAAAAAACTTTAACATGGACTGACTTTGGTAAAGCAGTGTGATTGGCACAGAACCATTCAAAACAAGATGTATATGGTACAGAAGACTGGCCAAAAAAAAAGCAAATGATCCCTCTTTGGCTCTGGCTTGATTTCTAAAAAACTAATAACAACTGGTTGAAACTCACCAAAACTATAACACAGGTTATGTTAAAAGGTGCATGTAAATGTGTGATTCATATAGTATATTAACACTATATAAAACAAGCTTGCACTTAAACTTAATGGTGCAGTTGGTAGAGCCTATCACCAATATACAAAGGCTCCAGAGTTTGAATCATACAGAAACCCATATATTTGTATTTTCTTCTCACACATTTTTGTCAATTTCATCATTTTTAATGGGCTAGCATACTGACATTTCCTTAATTTATCAACAAAAAGTTTCCTAGTACATTGTATTATTTTTAAGTCACAAATTATTTAAAACTGTTTTTGCAAAGGTAAGACAATATGCCTGTCTGCCATATTGTGGCTTTTTTCACACAGAAAATGCTTACTCGAAAGAAGGGGATTAACTGTGCCAGAATTAATTTTAAGGTTTTCTTACCTAATGAAATGTGTTCCGCTTTTGATAGTGAACAAGAATTCCATGTTAAAAATGAATATATCTGTGTTTTTTTCCTCCAAGAAATGGACCTTACCTATTGCCTGCATATAACTTACTTATAAGATTTAGACAAACAGTACAGATCCTGATCAGTCAGCTTCCTGCTGAGAGCTGTACTCAGGATCTATACTAGCTACTGCTTATTCTCTATTAATAAGTATATTAAGCTTTACATGTGATATATATATACTATATATATAGTAAACAAGCAAAAAGCTAAGAATTTAACATGGGATTTAAAAAAATAAAAATGCTAAGGGTTAACTAAAAGAAGAAAAAAAAATTGACGAGAGGGCCACGCCAATAGCTCCACTACTGTTCTTTAAGAAGTGTTGCTAATAAAGATACTAAAGCTTTCTCTTTAGTTCCGTACTTAAAAGTCTTCAGTACTATAATCTTCATGCCAATTCTAGTTGTTATTTATGTATTGTATAGCAAGCAAGAAGCACTGACAATCTGAATAACATCTTAGTGCAATTATAAAATAAAAGATTACATGAAATGAAAGGAGTCAATGTACTGTGATATACTTACAGATGGTGGTGAATGAGGGGAGAGGTTGGCCAGCAGATTACGGACCATCATAGATTGTTCTACTTCCTGCATGAAAAAAATCATAAGTTGTACTGTAGACTAATAGCATGATTTTAATGGAACCTCACTTCATTAGCCAAGAATTGACAAGTAATGTCAATATTATTGACATATACCCACCTCCCTGAAGATGCAATGACATCAAACATGACCTTGACATTGAATATGACATTAATCTTAATGAAACAAATTGTGATGCCAGACACCTTCAAGCAAACGTCTGTAAGATAGGAAAGAATAAGGTACTAACATAAGTAACTATATGTAAAGAATGACTTATATATGACCATGACCTAAAGGGTTGAACTTGTAAATGCTTTATGTGCAACAGATCTTCAAAATGAATATCCGTCAATGAAGTTTAATTGAAGTACTGTGGAAGTGGCAGATATGGCCAATATATATAGCAATTTATAAAAAAATATCTTTATTATGACCTTTCAGGGTAGCACTTGCAAACGTTGTGCAGGACACACCCTTCAAGTTCTGTCAGTTAAATATTGAAGATTGATTGAATACATACAACAAATGGCAAAGTTATGGCCGTGACTTTTTGGTAGCCATTTATAAAGAATAAACTTTAATATGACCTTGACATTAAGGGTTGAACAATCAATGAAAGAAGAAAAATAAATTAATGGCTCGCCAAATGCAGAGGTAAATGGCAAGGGTTATTAAAAAATGGTACAATAACATATTCAAGACTAGAATATTGAATGAATTGGATGCTTTTCCCAATTTGCCAAAATAATAAATAAGATATTATGAGTGTGAGACTGTATCAAGGAAGCTTGGTACTTACAGCAATCATGGAGACTGCATTCAATGTTTCAGTTGGGTCGCCTATAGATGCCTCATCTTCCTCCACCTTTTTCTTCTTTTTGTCAGCATATCCTAGTCGCTTCCATTCTGTCAAGAATTGCTCACCTAGGGTCTTAGATGAGTGACCCTTGCTGGTTGTATAGTAGGAGCGGGCAACCTTAAATGTTCATTAAAGTGCAGTCATAATATTTAGAAAAATTACTGCAGAAAATCTAGACTCAGGGCTATAAATCTTTGAGCTCAAGTCTAAGACCTTTCATGAGATTATTAATAAAAATTGAAATCTGACCTGCTTGAGGATGATTTTAGACTTCAGCTCAGAGTTTTACAACCTTGGCTCAAAAGACAGATTGACAGCTAAAAGAGGGGAGAAATACAAAAAACTGAAGGAAGTGTACATGTTATTTCCTTTGTGGTAGGTATTTCCCAAATACTTATAAAGGAATTAGGTTACGTATAACATGTTTATAAAATATGCATTTTGTAGTCTATAGTGTTCTTTATATTTAAATGGAAAGTGGGAGAATTTTTTTTTTTTTAAATAATCAAGAGTCTCTGTTGGTGATTTCCATGCTATGAAATATGGCCTCTACTGGAAAATACATTGTCACATCAGAATATTTCTACTGAACATGGAGGTGATTTTTGTTACAAAGGATATTTTCTATAGTAAGTACAACATTGAAATGACATGACATTTTCTGTTAAAATGCCCGATGCTTATAAATACTGACAGCACTAATACTCACCTGGTTTTAAGATCATTTTTGTGTGTAAAATGTTTGATACTGTTGTAAATGTGCACATTTTTATAACCTTGAAAGGTCAAATATTAACAATCTGCAAAAAAATTGTATCAAATGTTTATACCAAAAACATGGAAATACCAGATCCTAGCTCATATATCATATAACTGCTCAAACAGAGGAGATTACAGAAGGACATCTTAATACATGTACTTACGACAATGTCCCCTAATAATACAGTAATAAGGTAGCTAAATATAAGATAATAACAAAGAGAAAAGGGTGAGGCCTGACCACGACTCCTGATAAGGTGAATGCCATTCCATCTAAGTGGACGATGCTGTTAAAATATTAGTGTTGACATAATACTCTCTATTCCATGCAACCACATATTCATGCTCATAACTGTTTGTTTTACAAGAGTCATGTCCCAAGACCAGTAACAATATTTGCCCAGTTTTAACTTTCCATAGCATTTATTACATTATCCTTCTTACTTCATGCAAGAGTGGTTGAAGCGTACAAAGGTCACCAGACCAGCAAAAAATGGAGATGTTACTGAAACATCTTCCATCAGGACCTGGCTCATCCAGACCTACACTTTTTACCCAAGACTTGTCAATTTGTTCTTAGCAAAGTAAGAGGCAATATCTTAAAGTGGCTTTCTCTTAATTTGAGACAAATCCATGTTATTATAAAACAATAATAATGAAAATCATCATTAAAATCTGACATATTAGTGGAAAAGTGCAGCATAACTGTTTTATCATTCAATAAATATTCATTTCAATCAATCATTTTTACCTTAATTTCAATCAATCAATCATTTCAATCAGTCTTCATTTAATCAATCATAATTTCAAACAATCATCATTCAATCAACCAATGTCAAACAACCTTCATGTCAAACAACCTTCATTTCGAACAACCTTCATTTCAAACAACCTTCATTTCAAGCAATCTTTAAAGATCTGTGGTAATGATGACTTTAGCACTCAATTTCTCATGTTGATTTCAGACAAAGACAAATTTTGTCAAATATAGTTTTAACCAAACATTACAGCTAAATGGAAGTCCTCATCCTGGTTCATACAGTTATAACCCATATATACTATTTTCTCTTTATATGTGTAAAGACCAACATGCACAAGTAAATGCCTGACTTATAAAAATAAAACTACACCAATAATACAGAATACTATTTCCTAAGTACAAGTTTTATATGTTAACTTATAAAACATAAAACAGTAATGAATCATAGATTTGATTAGAAGCTTGGCACATTTGATTATTTAAAATTAGGTCATCATCTGTTAAAATCTGAAGGTTTTAGTTTATCAAAGTACCAACTATATGATTAAGAAGACCAGAGTTATTTCATAAACCCACTAAATAAAGCATCTAAATGCAATTAAGTTTTTAATTAACTTCATGTTATAAAAACATGACTGTAAACAATCTGAATGCTTATCTAAAATTCAGGAAGTTTAAATTTATTAGGTTTGTAAAGGTAGGTCCACTTAAATGTTCCAGGATATTTGAAAAATCAATTTAGCCTTTGAATATTCACATCTGCAAATTTTCATAGCCCTCTATAATTAACATTCACACTTTTCATTATTATTAAATGTGATCAAATGAGCGTAAAACAACAAGAGAAAAAATATGTTTTAATAACAGTTTCAATACATATCTTGCAAAAGTATTGATTTCAATAACAATAGATATCTATAAATATAACCTTATATTATATATATTTAGGTACTAGTGCAAAAACATGTGATAAATACAAGAGCAGTATTAAAGTAGATAAACAGATAATTTTATGTCATAAATAGGTAACACACATTCATGTAACACACATTCATAACACAGGCAATATAATAGTGATTTGATCAAATTCAAGGTGAATTTCATAAATGCAACAAATAACAATAATATAACTAATGAAAAACCCCAGTAACAAATGATCAATGAACACTAATCACAAGCAAAGATATCATGAACAAGAAAGTTTAAAAAATAAGTATCAATGACATACTATAACATTCATTGTAAAAAAATGTGCGAAACATGTGTAAGAGAAAACAAATCATATAAAACTAAATGAGGTAAGAAGATTGATTTAAATGGTATATAAATATGACTAATTATTGCTTTACTTATCAGCAAAGATCAATGGATAACAAATATAATTTGATAAAATGTTAAAGATTAGTAACATAACTTTGAATGATTTGTTTGCCATAAGTTAAGTGCAATAGTCATGTTTATGGGTCAAGAGTATGTCCACGCTGAGGACATCCCTACTATACTAAATGTGTGGTTTTATAACCTTAAGGTGGTATCTGACACTTTGAATGACAAAACACATCATACACGAGGATAATGATGAAACCTCTAGGATATCTGCAAGGTTTTTCTTGGATTTGACCATGTACATTATTTTTTTGACCTAATACGTCCAAGTTTCGAAACTCATCCTAAGCTTTCAAGCAAACAAAGACATGTTTTGTGTGGATATTGACTCAGAAAATGTAGCCTCTAGATCTCTAACAGATTTTTGCTCCCAGATGAGACACAATTAAAAAAAATCTCACCATAAGCACTCAGATGAGGTTCAAAGACAAAATGGATATGGCTGACTTTAATACATAATATGTACTTGTTTTGGGGAGTTGTCATACTGTACCAATGTCATGACATTATTTGCTAAGTTCAATTTATGTATAAACAGCAGTAAGCTTCTTTTAAGAATGCTAAGCTAAACATAGATAAAATTATCTTTTTATCAAGGTTATTTCATTAGAAAACAGGCTGTTATGTAGAAATCAGTAACTAATTCTGTCAAGAAGAAAAGTGATGTTGTAAATTAGATGTCATACTTATACATTACTATCACATCTTTGTGTTTAGTTACAAAAATACAATGCATCAAAAGTTACTAAAAAGCTGCATATATTAGCAGGTGCCTTAAGGCTGTTGTTTAAAAAAATATTTTTATTTATTTAATTACAGAAGGAACAGTTTTAAATAAATGAGCACAGGAATGAAAGATAAAGAGAAAGATCATTCTTCTTGGGTAAATTTAGAATAAACATTATTATTATTCATTTTGCCAAAATATCAATTCAAAGTAGTCTTATAAAAGTACTTTGGAAATCATGAAAGAAACTTTAAATAATGCTCATTTATTATGGAGTACAATAAAATCTAGTTTTCATATTAAGGACCATTTTAGGCTTGAATTACTTCAGGCATGATTTGTCCTATAAACGGCATGAGAAGTAAGAACTTCGTTGTTTTTAGACAATTTTGTAGAAAAAATAAATTATATGTATAAATTAGGTCAAACACTTTTATTCTTCAGTGCACCAGTATGTCCATCTCTCTATTTTTAAGAAAACACTTTCAAAAAAGAATTATTCTTCCATGTTGAATATTTCAGAAAATGTATGACTTCTTTGCTAGTTGTCTAAAAAAAATTAATGAAAATACAGTATTCTCCCAAAATAAATGCACAAAGCAAAAATAAACATGTGCAAACGAAAAGATGCACAGTGACTTACTTCCGAAAATCTCTACAAGGAAATACTAAAAAAAATCACTGTTTACATTGTCTTAACACTGATTTCTTAACAAACAAGAATACGAGTACAGCCAGATATCATTCTTAAACAGCCATAAACATAGGCAGGTGTTTATATTTGATAGAACTTAGTGCTTGGATACCACCTTTTACAGGTCCTTTAAACTGGTAACTATATAAGAAAATGGTATACAACTGCATACATGTGTAGCTTCAACTATGTACTGTAAAGTGTGCACCTACACATTTTTCTTATTAGATATAATATCTCAATGTTCTTTGAGTACATATATATGCTTGGAGCATGAAAAAATTAAGCTTGATTTAATAGTCGGTGCTCAAATTAAAGATTAAAAATAAAATCTACTAAATACATTTTCTAAGGTGGGAGAGTCGCAGACATAATACATTTTCTCCTTGTAATAACATTCTACCTGTAGATAAGTTATGACAAACGGTCAGGAACCTTCAAAATAAGTTAAATGTTTAGGGTTTCTATACTTTGTTAGCACCAGGGGAATTGAATATTACAATAGTGATGGTTCACAGTAGCAGCAATAGGTGTGCCTCAAGTGAAGTCACAACTATCTGCAAACTAGCACCTGTTTTAGTCACAATGGACATCAGTATAACAGTTCATCTATGAGATTATCAGTAAGGCAAAAACTTTTATACAATTTAGGCATTGAACTATATATAATTAATAATATTTTATATATTTATAACAGAAAAAAATGAAAATTCAATTTAAATTAAGAGAAGACAATTTTGCATAATTAAAAACCATATATTTTTTTTCTTAATAAAAAAATTACCAATAGTTGTTTGAAAAGTAAGGCATCTTACATATCACAGACAGTTGGATACTGTTAAAACTTGCAGCAATGCAGTTGTAATACTTTTTTCATACATTACTTATAATGCTACATTATAAAAAAACACTTGCGTGCTTTAATATATCGATAAATTACTTTTATATATAGATCATGCTACAAGTGAACATTAATTCAGTACTGGACTTATGTGCATTAACTGCTAACAGATAGATATAGATAGATATATTTAGATATATGACATTTTTTAAAATACCCCGAAAGCCAAATTAACTTTTTTGAGGCAGACAAAACTGAAAAAAAACCCATACACAGCTATTTAAGACACCAAACAGGAAATTGTATATGAATTAAGAAATCATCTAAAAAGATAGTTTAATTATTCTTGTAATTTTTAATCAATCATGGAATTGATAGTAAACAATACTGCATATTTAATTTAAATAATGAATGGCAACCATATAAAAATTGAACAAAAGTTTTCTTTAGACTTAGATGTCTTTTAGTTAGTAGTATATATTCAAAATATGTAACTAAAATCTGATTAGAAGAAAGAGATCAAAATAATGTCTAAATTAAAAATGTCAGACAAGTTAAAAAAACAACACACATTTACAAATCCTATATTTGCAAAACAATTTATAAAATCTAAATCTACATCTATTAGAAATATACAAAAAACGACAAGTAAATAAATAAAAGAACTGTAATGTCTTAGATTGGTGTACCAAAACCATAAAAAATAATTAAAATAAGAAAAGAATGCCATCTGATTTGTCTAAAAATTGGTGTAAAAGACTTATCACATACCCTACAGACATAAAAATTGTGTCGGTAATTTCATAATTTCTAAAACAGCCAATAACAACAAAATGATAAATAAAAAACATTAAAAACAAATTTCTTGTCAAGTGACCAAGATGAAAATTGTCAATACAAGACATTCCCAACATCTGAAATTGCTAAGAAATGTAAAAAATACATAACTTAACAATGCTGAAAATAACTAAAACAACTTATCTAGGTAGTATGATGGGAAATCTAGCTCGACCATGTAACTCTTTACCTGCAACATTTGTAAGTACTTACTCTCACTAAGTCTCAGTTATGCATTACAAACTTCATGCACTATGAAGCAAACACTGCAGAACCTGATCAAACAGCTTGTTGGGAGTGTCCTAATCAGGATCTGCCCTATTTGCCTATACCTGATCAGTTTGGCTTAGCAGGCGTTGAGTTACCCGGTAGGTACATTTATATATCTTTTAAGGAAATGGCACCTTTCAAAACGATTACATACACTATAAAGATAAAATTAAATATTCTATACACCCTGACAGAGACAATATACCGAGATCTTAACAACAAGGCAAAACAGGATCACATATAATATAACAACAAAGTAAGCCATCATAACAAATACAAATAACTTAACAACTAGATCAGACATCAAGAGAAAATGTACCATGTAAGAAACAGATGTTGATAGAAGAACAAATTGTGAGTATTCTTTGTCTATGCACCTGTTTACAGAATAATCTCTTTATAAATGTTGTTTGTTTGTTTGTTTATTGGGTTTATCATCCCACCAACAGTATTTCAGTTATCTGGAGATGGTGTCCACTTGAATCAGATCTAGTGCTGCCTTCACTGTGTAAAGCATGCCATGAACACCTGGCAGGATACCACACCCAGTCACATCATCCTGACACCAGGCTAACCAGTCCTGGAACTACCCTTATATTTGCTTGAGCGTTAGCAAGGGAGCTATACCATTACTATTTTTAACAACTTTGGTATGTCATGGCCCAGGATCGAACCCGGGGCCTCCCGTACCTGGATATAAATGTTGCTGAAACTGCTTACCAAACCTGTGTACAGTATAAACTGACCAAAATTATATTCTGAATTGAGATAACTTGATGTATAGAATATCGATAATTACACTTAATAACAACTGATTAAAAACTGTTCTCTACATCTTTATATCACATACACAGTTCCGGGACAAGTATATTTTGCATAACTAATTTTGTCAAAATATTCCTATTTATGCAGTCATATACTTTGAACTTATGCACAGTGCATTTACCATACACTTAGACAAAACAATTTCCAATTAAATCGAATAGAATAAACAAAGTAACAAGAACCTTGTCTCTTCAACTTAAATAACCTGAAACAAATTTTCAAAACACCTCAGGAACATTTCACAAAAGTATTTTAAAGAACTTGAGAGTTTTTAAAAAGGATCTTTAACTTTTTGAGTTCTGAATCATACTTTCAAACAAATTAATTCAATAAACAATATATCAATATTTCACAGTTTTAAGCATAAATATAAATATTTCTTGGCTCACGACATTTTAAACCCAGATTTTTTTTTCAGAAACAAATAATCAACATTTTACTTAACATATCACAAAACAGAGTTCAAGTACTTGTGTGACTCTTCAACTTTTAAGACATGAAAAGAAAACAAAAATTCTTACACATGCATACATAAGAAAAGGTAAGTTTCAAACATTTTTGTTATTATACACTTAAACTTTTGAGACCTGAAGCAATTGTTGAAACCAGTGAAACTTATCATCATCACATCAGCATATCACAAGAAAAGTTTTAAGCATTTGTGTGATTATTAATTGGCTCTTCAACTTTAGAGACTTGAAACTTCACTTTGTTTGGCTTTTTGCGTTTGTATGGTGTGTGAAGTGGAGACTGTAGTGACACCTCATTCACCATCTCTATGCTGAGAGGGGGGACCATGTGGCTCACACGCTTAAACCTGGCCCTCATGGCCATCAGGTCTGGGTCCTGAGACCGCTGGGAGCCAGCCTGTATGGTGTTGTAATGGCTTCGAGCTGGCTTGTCCTGGATGGCTGGATCCACCATGTAAACTGATGGGTGCCGGCATACACGACGGTTGATCCGATATGCAGCTTTGTTGTATTCTGTACTGAGACTAGCTGCATAACCCTGAAAAATGTTGTGACATTGATGGTTTAATATTACAGAGGTTTGATGGATAGAAATCCAATTACTAATGTTTTGTGTGACTCTCATACCAAGGAAAACGAGAAAGTAGTGCAAGAACACAAACAAAGACAAAAATGTGGCCTCTAAGTGTTTTCACAAGGTTTTTCTAAAATTTTACATAGTGACCTACTTTTTTTAACCCATGTGACCTAATAATATTCTCATCCAAGATTGATGCAGACAAACAATGTAATCAAGTTTGGTGAAGATTGGGCTATTAATGTGGCCCCAAGTGTGTTCAAAGGTTTTTTTCTAAGTTTTGACCTTTTGACCTCTTTGACCCACATGACCCAATAATGAAAATGTCCAAGATTTCATGCAGGCAAACATTCTGACTAAGTTTGGTGAAGATTGGGGTATAAATATGATTTCTATTGTGTTCACAAGCTGTTTCTAAGATTTGACCTAGAGACCTACTTATTGACCCCACGTGACCCAGTTGTGAACTCATCCAAGATTTCATGCAGCCAAACATTCTGATGAAGTTTGGTAAAGAGTAGGCCATAAATGGGGCTAAGAGTGTGTTCACAATCTTTTTCTTAAATTTGAACTAGTAACCTACTTTTTGATCCCAGTTGCGAACTTATCCAAGATTTCATGCAGACAAACATTCTGACCAAGTTTGGTGACAATTGGACTATAAATGTGGTCTTTAGTGTGTTCACAAGTTTTTCCTAAAATTTGACCCCAGGTGACCCAATAATGAACTCATCCAAGATTTCAGGCAGACAAACATTCTGACCAAGTTTGTTGAAGATTGGATAAAAACTGTGGCCCCTAGCGTGTTCACAAGCTAAAATGTTGATGCCAGATGCAGGACGTAGGGGTATCAGAAAAGCTTACCTTGAGCACGTTGTGAGGTGAGCTGTAGCCTGTAGTGTGTTCAAGAGCTTTTTTCTAAGATTTGACCAAGTGACCAACTTTTTGACCCCATGTAACCCAATAACCAATTTATTCAAGATTTTCATGTTGAACTGATGATGCTGCATGACAGATGATGTACGACAGACAAAGGGGTATCAGAAAAGCTCACCTTGAGCATGTTGTGCTCAAGTGAGCTAAAAATAAAACACCTCCAAAAACGGCACTTTGATTTCTTGAAATGCTGTTAACAAATAATTTTTGGAACAGCAAGTTTTTTTGGTATATCAAATCATTACCCAATAGTTTATCATTTGCTTCTGAATTATTATACAAAAATGTAGTACTACAAACATGTTGTCTGTGTATGTACAAACGTATTAACTCTATGATTGCAAAAGAACAAAATAAACAGTATACAAAGGTTTTAACAAATTATTTGTACAATTTTAACTTATTTTTAGAACAAAGACTGAAAGTGCAATGTCACTGGATTAGACATAAGCTCTGAAAGACGAATATGAACTAAAATATGATCTATTAGGTAGCTCTTACAGCTGAGACTAGGTTATCTATAATATATCCTTCAGTTTTGGCAGGTGACTGTGTGTAAGCAACCAAATATCTGTGATTGCTTGTCCAGGTGTTACACTGATATAGCATCACTTGTGTGGTACATGACCTGAGTTAACATGTATTGACAAACGTGGTGAAGAGAAATATCAATGAGACATTTTGGACATTCATCTACAGCATTATAATCAAGTTTGTGCTATAATAGACATCCCTATATAGGAACCCTGGTGAATAATTATTTTTTTGCTTGTGTTGAATGATACTGACAAGGTGCTGTGTTCAGAAATATGCCTCTAAGTACAAAAAGGGGTGATAAACCAAGAAATAAGGTAGCCAGAGTTATGTAACATGTCAGGGTCAAGACCTGTGCACTGTTAAGTAAGTGTGTAAACTTTCATGCCCCTTCTCTTTGTAGAAACTGAGAAATATCCAACTTGCCAAAAGAGGTTAACCGGACGTACTGATGTACTGACGGTTCAATTACAAGATGACGGGGGCATAAAAATGCACATGATCTTAAATATGACACCGATTTCCATCTTTGCATTTACAAATGGTTACCAAAACAACAAAGCTTAAAAATGCCATCCTCTTGCTCAAACCAATTTAAGGTTAATTAAATAACTTGTTAATGAACTAGAAATCTCCTTAAACTGTTTTTTCCAAAAAAGTAACATAATATGAGTAATATCATAAAACAGCTGACATTAATCATATTGCATCTAGAGTCACTGTTCAAATGAAATTAGTAAATTCTTGAGTTAAAATGATTTTATTACCGATGTATCAGATGTGACTGGTAACTTTGCCAAAACATCCTTTACAGATGACGATTGTTCAGTTTGCTGAAATACAAACAAAGCACAATTAAGGTTTAGGACAACCTTATTGTTAATCAAACGTTCAAGAACATTAAAAAATTATAACAAGCTTTCAGGTCATTACAAATACATATACAAATATATTGTACATACCGTATATTCTTAAAACAATCTAAATCATTGAACCACCATATTTTATAGTCACCTTAATGATGTTTGTGCTTTGTTATGATTAATGTTTTAAATCATTTATACTGGTTTAAGGTCAAATAAGATATAAGGTTTTCAAAATATGTTTTTCAAGAAAGTTTTGGAGGATTTCCCAAGTAAATTCAGCCATTCGTTTTTTTATCATAAGAGATATCAGATATTTGTCCACATACACTTTTTAGAAAAATAGTTCCAATAGAACAAAAATGTATGAAGATGACTTTACATTTGAAAATAAGAGTTCAAATACATGACAGAACTTTCCCTCTTTAACAAGGAGATAAATGTAAAAAAAAATTAGGCCCCATTTTCACTTTTCTCAGTTTGACATGGTACACAGTACATGTCGATGCATGAAAGCTGGTATATTAAGATCTGTGACAATCCAATTAAAAATTCTTTGCCTTTCTAGAATCCCTGTCTAACTTCTAGTTAAAAAGCAGGAGCTTCCATTTATTTAAGCAGTATTTTACTTTTTTGTTCATGGTTTTGCAACATGTTGTTACATTTATACAATTTTGGTATTATCCAGTTCTACACCAGTAATGTTTTAATCACTGCTTGTACCAATATGGTATGCCCCTGTAATGGCTTGTGAAATACATGGCTTTGACCAATATTTGATTTTCTGGAAATGTGTGCCTCACGATTAATTATATTTTCTGCATGCTTTATATTAAAGACCAACAATTACAGGGTTCGACGTTAACTTTTTTGAGAGCTGGACCAGTGGTCCAGTAACTTAGAAAACTTACTAGACCTGTGTTGCAATAACATACCAATATAACTAAGTACGAGACATTTTTGACTAGAAAATTAGTATGAAACTTAACATTCTATTTTGCAACTTAGGTATGATTATACTTAATTTTCTAGTCTAATACATGTATCATACATTGGTAATTATATGACTAGAAAGTTAAGTATTCCTATATAACTAAACGTTTTCTCACAACTGAACAGGCTAGACTCACATGACTGTCAGTCAACCTGCTTTATTTCCCCAGTATAGGATGCAACAAAAGTAGTGAGCGGTGAGCTGTACTAAAGATCATATTTTCGTTGGTGAGATATATATGGGATTCAGATTCAGAATGCCCCTTTATAGTATCGATCCAGAAATTGTCCTTACCGACAACATATCATCCACACTCTTCATACTATCTGCATGTCTTAGCATGGACCACTGTATTATCGTCATACTTGTTTGACTTATCTATGATGTGTATGCATTACAATATCAACTTATAAACTTTGAATTTGTAAAGGACAACTAACCTCTAAACCAAAAATTTACCATAAAATTAACTATTTTTTAGAAATCTAGGTCAAAGCCATTCTGTGTTGATTTGCATGTTGAAATATTCCATTCTCTCACCAGAGGGCGTGCTACACAAGTTTCGCTTTGTAAGCGAAACTTGTGTAGCACGCCCTCTGGTGAGAGAATGGAAATATTCGGAATACGTCGGTAATAGAGATGCGTCGTAAGATTGCTCTTTTCGGATGTCGGAGACCTCGTACCACTTCGATCTCGTACCACTACAATGTCGTGTCATTTTTGGAGAAATCGTACCACCTATAGGATATATAGGGATTTATTTTCGCACCTATTAAGTACCCGCTATCGATGTCATTAATATCACAATAGACATGTAATTGGTGATTATGCGTTGATGATTGATAGTTTTCGCACATACTAAGTACCCATTAATAGGCGAGTAATTGATGAGTAATTACAGAAGATTGGTGTGAAAAATAGGACAAACACTTGGTACAGCTTAATAAAATTTATTTCAAACATCAATAATATTTTAATATAAATAAAATATAAAGCAAATTTTGTGATTTGTAGCACCAAAAACAATACATATTGCGCTGCATTTAACGTAACTAATATACACAAACTAATATACACAAGTTGCATAATCGAAAAACATCTTTCTTTTTTATTTATTTATTTTTTCAAAATAATGGCAAACATGAACATAACGACAAATTAGCATAGAACATTTACTGAATCAAATACTAAAAACAAATTCATTTCATTGTTGAATAAAAATATTACAAAAACATTGTTAATAGTAATTTAAGCATAAACTTTGGAAAAGAAAATAGTTCAAAAAGTTTAATTGATATTTTCTTCTATATTTATATATGTGGTACGAAGTCTCCAGGAAAGTGGCACGAAGTCTCCTGGCACGAGATTGTAGTGGTACGAAGTCACCCTAATTCGCTCTTTTCTTCTAAATCTAGCCAACTAAACTCATCTGTTCATTTTGGACAAAACGATCTTATCCGCTTTGTTTTGTCATTCAGTTCCCTGGAAGCATCCTTCCTCTTTCGTTTCGTTTTGTCGTACGTCTTTTCTTTTTTTTCGGAAGAAAAAACCGAACTTAAATACATTGCTCGACATTTTTTGTCGTCTGCGCATAGTGCATTATAAACAAACCGTATTATATTCTGTTGTCGTAATACTTGAGATCCCAACATTACAGATAGTATTCGTGCTTTTGTTTTCCCTCGCATTTTTATTTAAATAGTATAAATAATAATAGGACAGTTCCGTAATCATTAGAAAATAAGAAGTTAGATAAAGAAATAAGCATTCTTATCCGCTTAACAGTTAGTATTACGACATTGGATATTTGACAAGTGTGTGGGGGAAAAAAAACAATCGGAACTCCTCGGGTAATTCCCTCCTCGGGACAATCATCACTCGGATCACGCTTCGGTGATTCTACGTAATCAAATGCTTGCCGGAGATCGCCGAGCAGGTACGATTGCCCTCGGATGTATCTGGTGCAATGATACGTACAGAAATCACAATCGTTTTGTTCGCCGGAAGTCGGAATAATATGCTTAAAATTTAGTTCTCACAAAACATAAGCAATGGAGTCGTTTGACAGCTGTGCCTTTGCTGCGCCGGGTAAATTTAACTTGGATGATTTAAATTTGAAGCAGCAACAAAGTGAAGTTTTACAGGCATCATACTATAGTCAGCTGTCATCTTAGCTGCCATCTTTGTTTTGACGTCTGTCACAAAGGAAGTCCCATTTAGAGAAATGGCCGACGTAATACGACTACCTACATACATCCGAGAGATGATTCGTGAATTATCCGAGGTGTTCCGATTGGGGAAAAAAGCCTCGTTCTGAAACACCAGCCAATGAGTGAACGTATGTCAAGGTTGTTACTAAATATACCGCTAAATATAGCTGCACAGGGTTTCCCAAGAAACTGTATCGACAACCGTCAGTAGTGACCGAGTTTAACCATTATAAATAGTTTTGACTTTTGATTCATTCATAGGCGGATTTTCGGCGAACTTTGTCCGATTTAGAACACGACCAGCCGGTCCAGCTAGCCTAGGACTTAGCTAGACCGAACTACCGATCTACTAGTGAATGTCGTTCGGTCGGTCCTTAATGTCGAACCCTGTCAACATGCAAAAAGTCTAACAAGTCAAGAAATTTCATCTACTGGTACTAAAAAAAATGCAATCTTGCAATAATGAGGGTTACAAGGTAACAAGGTAAAAAACACAAAACAACACTGACTGAAGCTAGAATTCGCATGTTTTACATTTATAAGTGTAACATTCCCTGAAACTGAACTTTGGATTATCTTGTATAACCATGTCAGTCTGTTGTAAACCAGAGGTCTATTGGCCTTATCCGGAGGTGTGTATCTGTTAATGAACTGGCCCATGCTCTGCCTGTCCCATTTCCTTTCTGCTCAAAACAATAGCAAATATTGGGCAAAACACTAACTTTACCGACCCATTGCAGGTCCCTATCATCCCTTTACAGGGTTAAGTACAGAAACTCCCCAGCAACACCATAGCTACCCTGGAAATGCCTCGATTAACCATGTTATCTATACATCTTGGTATCTATGTTCAATCTTCTGGTTGTTTAACATCTTAAAACAACCAAAGGTAGATTGCACTTTTGAGCCTGTTAAGAAAGGTTCATCCTGAATCCTCCTGGATCAAGAGCATGTAAGCATTATCTCCATGATTGGGGAGTTAAAATATTTGACAGCTAAATGAGAATAATTCAGACAGGACCAAGAGTGCTAAGGCCTGTAAGTATTATTCCCCTTACCTTCAAGTAGTTCACAATGGCTATAGTCTCTGCCGGACTTGGCTCATCTTCACTCTCCGTCTCACTGGAATCAGTCTCTGAACTACTAGAACTCTTTCCTTCAGGCATTCATCTGGCTCTTGATCCGTGTCCACTCCTTTAGGAAGTCTTTGCCCATGTTAATAGACTGCTGACCCTTCGATGTGTGGTAGTAGTTTCGGGCTACCTACAACATCCAACAACACCAGGTTTATATGGCTCAACTAAGCTGTATGAAAATGTCGAAGTATGGACATGATTTATTTTTAATATTAGCAAAGAGACCAACAGGCAAAACTTTTAGAAGTCTCTTCCTTAGTAAATGTAGTTCAACAGTGGGCATAGTGTTCAATACAAGTCCTAAAAAGTAATCTAGAATTAAAAGAGCTCTTGTAGTCGAGTCCCCACTTGGTAACTTCTTTGACTGCTCAATCTCTTACTGGCTATGTTATAGTCCCAGTCTGAATGATGAACTGAATGTGAGCTGACCTGAGGTGTGCCATAGTTCTACCCAGTTTCCACACACAAAATATCCAGACATTGCTATAATAACTAACATTGTGTTGCTGTGATGTATTATGAAAACAAAAACAAAGACAATCGAAAGAAATTTTAAATCTTTAACTTCTGCAAGTGAAAATTAAATATATAAAAGGTGCTAAAACTATGAAGGAAAACAGTGTTTCTGATATATAAGCTAATAGGGAAACATAAAATTGCTTGCAGGAAAACATATAACTGTACATTTTTTGACATGATTTTGTAAAGGGGACATAATAGAATTGAATCTTATTTCTATTAAGCATAGTTCTTTTTTCTGGCATGCAGTTGTTTATTTAGTAATGAAATACTGATTAAAAAGATATAAAATTCTTCAGAGATATATCGTCTTGTAATTATTAGAAATGCAGATAAAAAGTGTCCTTTTTATACTTAGTAGAACTTCAAAATATGAAGCAGCTTAGTCAAGCTGAGTTTTGGAAAGAAAGGGTTCAACAGTTCTTTGATAATGGTAGTCTGTGTTTGTAATTTGCAGAAATATATTGTGCATTTAAAAATGAAGAAATAGCAAACTCTCTGCCTACTCTTAATATATATATATTATGGTGATATAGTCACATCATAATCTTGGCATGATTTGTTTTTATTATAAAACAGTCATAATTCTCTCATTATTTGCTTCATCATGTACAACTATTTTCATTATTTGTAATAAAAGTAAGTAAGTGTAATAATACAATTTGATTTATTTACAGTTTAAACTTAACAACTATGTCAAAAACAGTTTGGAAACTACAACAAAAATTAACCAAAACAAATTAAAACAGACTAAGCCCACAACATGAAATTATATTCTGTGAACAAATTTTTACTTATGACATATAATTACATGACATTTACCAACAATTTTTATTTGACATATACATCACTTCAACCCACTGCAAGCCAAACAAAATAAGAAAAGTGGTAAGAGAAAAGTTAAATATGACATGCCAGATTTTGACCTACCAAAAGTAAATCATAATATCCTTACCTCTTGATCACAATATTCAATGTATTTTTTCTCTGGTAACCGGCAGAAAATACGATTCAGCAACTTTTGTTCTAAATCTCACGCGAAGTCAAGGTGTTATCATCTACATGATCATACAAATACATTATCCACAAGACATTGTTCTATATCACACAAAGATTATGTTATGTCCTACACAGTCATTTCAACAACAGAACAAAAGCAGGATGATGATATACCGGTATATGTCAAATGTATAACAAAAGCTTCCACTTTTCAAAGTGTTGCAGTATCTCTTTACTAACACTAATGAAGCATTCACAGGCTATAATTTCTATCATTAGCATTAACGAATTTGGAAGGCTAACAGGGCATTTAATGGCAAGCTCAGAGTTAGTACACTACCTACCGTACTTATTCAACTATTTATACATGTGCATATGTTTCTAAATGTGCAAATATTTTGAAATGTGCATATGTTTTAAAATTTGAATATATTTCTAAAGCAACACTCTAAGGTGAGATTTTCATAAGTAGCCACAGTGCATTCATTCTCTATAATAAGGACACATATCAGTCAAAAGGTAAGCACAATTATGCCCAGGTTATAATAAATGCTGATGTTTCTACTACTTTCTATTACTATTTATAAGGGACATTACTCTACTGCTCCAATAGGTCAATATTATGGTTACTTTAAAAAAAATGATTTTCATAATTTTATCAGGGAATGCTTCTGGCTGCAATGTGCACATAAAATCATAATGTGTATAAGAAAAATAAGAATGAATTTAGTGTTTGAAAAAAAGATGTTATTAACTCTGGACCTACTACACATAAATTGATCAGGCTTATTCAAATTGCACAGATACAGAGATGTCCAACAGACCCATATCTGTCCAGCTCTGGCTTGGTGCTGTATGATCAAGATCTGTCCAGCTCTGGCTGGGTGCTGTATGATCAAGATCTGTCCAGCTCTGGCTGGGTGCTGTATGATCAAGATCTGTCCAGCTCTGGCTGGGTGCTTTATGATCAAGATCTGTCCAGCTCTGGCTGGGTGCTGTATGATCAAGATCTGTCCAGCTCTGGCTGGGTGCTGTATGATCAAGATCTGTCCAGCTCTAGCTGGGTGCTGTATGATCAAGATCTGTCCAGCTCTTGCTGGTGCTGTATGATCAAGATCTGTCCAGCTCTAGCTGGGTGCTGTATGATCAAGATCTGTCCAGCTCTGGCTGGGTGCTGTATGATCAAGATCTGTCCAGCTCTTGCTGGGTGCTGTGTGATCAAGATCTGTCCAGCTCTAGCTGGGTGCTGTATGATCAAGATCTGTCCAGCTCTGGCTGGCTGCTGTATGATCAAGATCTGTCCAGCTCTTGCTGGGTGCTGTATGATCAAGATCTGTCCAGCTCTAGCTGGGTGCTGTATGATCAAGATCTGTCCAGCTCTGGCTGTGTGCTGTATGATCAAGATCTGTCCAGCTCTGGCTGGGTGCTGTATGATCAAGATCTGCACTATTTGCTTCTAAGCAACTAGTAATATATCTCGATATGCTAGCATGTTAATGTCAGCATGCCTTATTGATAAAGACTTAGCAGAAAAAAGTGATGCTGATTAGACAGCGCCCAGGATGATCAAGTTGTCTTTAGCAGGCTTAGTGATAAACTTGTGTAAAGTACACAATCATTGAAATGACTGTTAAATTTGCATTTCTAGTGACTTTAAGTACAGTACTTGTAGGTATGTACACAGTACAAATTCAGATCAGCACTTTATTTAGACTTCTACTGACTGTGTGTTGGTTTTATAAAGAGGTTAAGATTTACATCTAAGCATTAAGATGGACATGGAGTATAGTCGAGACAAGGTGCATAAAAGACCAATGACAAATAGCAACTCCTATCCAGGCTGAGATTTTCTCTCTCTTTTTAAAAAAAAAATGAATCTTAAATCAAGGATTACTTCCTTGGGAAAAAAGTTTAAACATTTTGTTTGCAATATACAAAACTATTACAACCAGCAAGGGCTTCTTTCTTTATATATTTGAATTCTCTTCAATTACATAGTAAAATTTAAAAAAAAGTTGCAGGAGGGTGTTTCTATAGATTACTGAAAAGAACTATGGATTGGCACACCCATGCCTTGTGCGAACCCCTACTGTGGGCTTCAAATCTTGGGTAAAAATCAATAGCTCATAGATTGTGAGCATCCCAGTTCAGAAAATTAATTGTTAAAATTGCTGTTAAGATGTAATTACCGTAAATAAAAGCTGTTCTCAAATTCACTTGTTCTATGCTGACCTGTCAATCATTCTACCTACCATTTCACTGACCTAATTATTTCAACTCTTTTTTCATAATTTGGTAGCTACTAAACAAACTCAATCTGTATTTCTGTAGTGTTTTGGGAAGTTATTGTGTACCATAAGGTGATCGATTATTTCATAAATATGGGATGGGTTTAAAAGTGAATACATTATAATTGTTGCTGTTGTTTTTTACCATCTCCACATAATTTCTTTTCTGTTTTAACAAATAATTACATCTTTTTCGTACAGGGTAATAATCTTTGAAACAACTATTTAATTGCTAAAAGCCATGAAACTTGTATAAGTTTGGATAGCCTTTAAACATACAATTTAAGTTTAACATTTGTAGGTTAACATTTTTGGGGTATTTTTGCCCTTTGTGTCACTGGTTACCATGAGCAAAAGCTTTAAAAGATCTTTCAATAATTCTAATGATACATTGGCTGATGTAATTTTCAAACCTCTCTTCACAGTCCTGGATATACTTTTTTTTGTCTTTTAAATTATCATAATCTGTTTCGACAGAGCATGTACACTGTGTTGAAAAGACATGAAATAAATATCTATAATAGTACATACACCAACATATTCACTAACAAGAATATAAATCTCAATCAGAACGAATTACTGTCTTTGCAGCCAATCTTTCATGGAGAAATGTTATCACCAGCTGTTTATAAAAACACAATATTCAAACTGCACTGATCAATATCACCCATGACAACAACTTATCTCAAAGGTTTGAAGATCAGTCAAACTGATCGGAAATGAGACAAATCTGTGCAGAAACACTAAATAAATTACAGCTGGGTTTTTTCTGGCAGACTGAAGTTGAAAGTTTGTTTGGGTGTTTAACAGGTAATAACCTGTAGGTCATGTAGAACAAAGAGAATTGTGCGCATGCCACATAATCGCTGTTTGATTATTTTAATGAAGTACATTGGTGAAATTAGAAATTGCCTCCCTTTTTAGATAATATCTGAGGTAGTCCAAATAGTAGGTAGGTCCTTATAGTTGGAATTCTTAGACTTTATCGCTGTTTTTTGCAATTGGTGCAATTACAAACAGTGACTTTTCTTTTTTATGCATAAATATGAGCTTTAAAAACAATGAATGAAATACTAATATATTATTTAAACAACAAAATGGAAGTGTTTGTTTACGATGATTCAACTAGGTATCACAACAAGGCATAAAAGTCAACATACACTCAGAGAGTATAAGCAAAAAAAACTGAGTAATCCAAATATAAGACCTACTAGCATTTAAGGATTAATCAGGAGAGACTATCCACTTATGCCTCCCATTAACACATTCATTTTAGCAATATTTAATACAGTATTGTGAATAATGCAAGAAAAAAATCACTTTCTTTCTGGCTATACAAACCATCAATATATAGAAATGATGCTTGTATGTTTGTACAGTCAATGAATTTTACCTTTAGGCAATACAGTGTTAAATTCTTGTTCATAGTATTTCAACAGAATGTGAAGTAAACTCACAGTGAAAATCAATCTATAATCTTCCTTTTTAACATTAATCAATATAAAAACTAATAAAACATCGTATCTATGTATGTGTAAGGAGTAAACTAAATAACTAAGAAAAATCTGCTCATTAATAGGGGTTGGCAACATTTTTCACAGTCAAGTAAGATTTGCAGATAAAATGACTTTAAAAACAACAATTTCATAGATTGTGCATACCCCACGTTTGGATGATAAATCTGTCAAAATAAAACACGCACAATCTACAGCTCTTAAAGGGATCTCAAGAGCCTTATATAAGTGACCCCCCCCATTTATTGCCCCACCCAGCATGTGAGGGCATCTGTTTTCTGATAAGCCAGGCTGCCACAGTCTGTAACGATGTGTCTGTCACACAGGTATTGTTCAAGATCCAAGTGTATGTATGCTATATCTGGGGGTTGAACATAGTCATTCACAGTTTGTAAATGAAACAGTTGTGAATATACCAATTACGCAATCATATATATATATATATATATATATATATATATATATATATATATATATATGAACTAAAAGAATGAAAGAAATTACAAAATGTATAAGAAATAACAAAATCAACCAACAAAGTTCTTTTAGTTCTCATATATATTTTAAGTTATATTTTATTTGGATTTGTAAAATGTAACGAAACGTTTCTAACAAAAGCAATTTAAAAAGTCATTCATTGTCAGAATAATGTCCTTCAGACTCATTTTAAGTCATTTTGAATACTAAAACTTGTATCTCTCATGTATTTTCAAAATTAAATATTTAGCTATGAAATAAATACATAATCTTGCAGTTACAAAATTGACACCTAGTAATTAATGCAATAAAGAATTTGTAAGGGATCATATAGTAAACAACCCACATTATCACTAACAATAATGTTTGTGGCTTTGTGCAAAACTAGCCTACTGTCTCACATCCATACTAGCAGGTAATTTAGTTTTGCATTAACCCATCAGAGGTATTACTGTGACAGATTAGTACTATGTTGGCTAAAGACTCCCTGCAGTGATGACCAGCAATTAGCAGGTCTGGTCATAGCATGTGGGGGCCTGGCTCAGTGGGATACCACATTCCTTTCGAGATGCCTTTAACAGTACTACTCATATGTGTAGTAATAGACAAATGAAAATGTTAGAATTAGTGAAGGATATTAAAATAAATAAAAAGCAATATTTAGTGCATGAAACAAAAGTGGAATTCTCTGTTGTTTAAATAAGGTTATATTATATCGGACAACATAGAGCAGTTGATTAAAAAGCTCACTAATCAGATGTTGGGCAATATATTATAAGTGTAACAAGTTCAACCAATATTAAAGCTGTATATATTTAGTGCCAGCTCATCAGAAAGGAAATCTTCCACATTATTTTTAAAAAACCCCACTGTTTATCTGATCTCTCTAATTATGAGTATTGACAGACAATTAGCTGAAAACTGTGCTGACCATGATAACAATCTGCACTATTTGCCCTGACCTAGTCTTCCAATAGTTACCAGACTAGAATATAAAGCAGGGATTATTTTAAACCAATCTAACATTGTGACAAGTATAACCTCTCTGATTCTGACACACAAAGCAGCAAATAAACAGTCAGAAGTGAAATACTGAATAAAACTATGAAAAGCAAAGGAAACAAAAATTGGTGAAACTCGAGTATGGACTCATTTTCTAACATGTCAGACCATTTGTCTGACTTAACTCTAATATAGGCCCCATATGCCTTGTAAATATACCTTGTATAACATAATTAAATGCATAAATTAATCAACTTTGTTAAAATATTTATCCTGTGAAATTGGATAATTATGGAATAACAAAATGCCTAAAATAACTTTTTTTTAAAGAAAATATCAGAATCTAGAAACTCTGCACATTTTGTGCAAATGCTAACAGGTTAATGCACAACACATGCAAAGTAAAAAGTCTCTATATTCTCCATTCCATGCAAAGATGCATAGATTTAAAAAAGATTCTGAGTAATAAAAATACCAATCTTGTTTCATCATTTTAAATGCAAAAGCATAACAAGGTTATGAAGCAGGTTATTAATACAAGGATTCAAAAAGCACTTCATACACTATGAGTATCAATACAAGTGTGACAATCAATGGCAAACAGCAAATGACCGGACAGGAAATATAAATTTGTTTATGGCTTAAAATGAGTTGTACAAATTTGTATTGAAAATGTAAATGCCAGGAATCAATGGCATCAAAGACCTATACAGTTGATATAAAAATGGCAAATTGGCCTAACAATATATAACAACACTGGATGAAGTTTTATAAGGCTTTTGTTTATCAACAGGTATGGGAAGCTGCACCTGCAGTCAGTTTGCAACAATGGGGGTTTATTGGATAATTTAGTATACTGGAAGTGTATAGGTCTTTAATGACATTTACCACTTTCTAAGTTCTATTATCAAGAACCCAAAAAGCATTATAATTTCCATGCGCAATACTGCTCTTCTTCTTTGGTTACATGACAGGATTTGTTCGAGGCTTAATTCTGTACAGACATCTTTTAAAGACAGGAGTTTTCACCAATTTTGAGGGTAACATTCTAAAAGAAAACATGAAAAGACCAGTGTATCAGAGCCCCACTTACAGAAACATTTCTCAGCCGAAATTGCTGTCACACATAAATTTTGACTACTGAGTAGTTAAATATAAAATTTTTGTTGAATCAATATAATATCTTGACCTCACTATCCTGGTTGATTTTATTCAAAACTATGAAAGTGTAACATAATGTTCCCTTGAGTAACATTCTTGCAGCAGAGACTTTAGCCTAAGCAATATTTCAACTAAAAATGTATCTACAAGTAGGGCTAGGCCCCAGACAAAGCAGGAGATTGAGGCGCCTCTACCTTGACATCCTCCTGCCAGAAGTTGTTGATGGACGATGTGCCGGCAGTGTGTGGGGCAACTTCTTTAATCTTGAAGAGAAAGATGAAACATATGAAAAGTGGGTAAAACGAGTTACAAACGTTTGATTTTTATTATTATTATCATGTTCTTGTTTTTTATTTATCTCAAACTCATGTCTTAGAAATTCGATAAAACTTCATTCAATGGTAATAAGATATATTTCTTATGGGTAGATCTGGATTTTCAGTTGTACTTTTATCCAGATCAACTCAAGAAGAGTTGAATGTAATTGTAATACAATTAAATACAATGTTGCTGTTTACTGAATACAATTTATAATTGTACTTGTTTCAAAGCTTCGAAAAAGTAATTGTGTTGTGTTTAAAGGTATTTGCACAGAAGTATATACTGTGTTAGGCTTTAGAGGATGATTTACTAATTTTTGCAACTCATATTTACATGAGGTTTAACTAACAGACACACAATCCTGCACAAGAAGTTTAAAATAAACACTTTTAAAGACTTCTACTAAGCTGGCATATTTTTTTATATTTTACAACACAATGCTTCTTTGACTTTAACATAATTAGTTTAAAAAAGGATTCCTAAATGGTTATTTATCATGATTAACAATAAACTTAAAAAGGAAGAAAAACACCTTTTTAATATCACTTGAACTTTTGAAAAAGTCACTCCTTGAGGGTTTATATCTTTCGATTTTTAAATTCAGATGGGCACATAAATTAACACAGAACATGACCCACCCTCAGCACAATGACACCCATTATAAGAATACAGGCAATGTTGAGTGTTGTGAGGAAGAGGCTGACAAAGCCCAGAATCATGGCATCCAGGTTCACGTTGCAGCTGTAGACAGGAGTGTACATGTTGTTCACCAGTGGAGCACAGTTGGGGAAGCTGTACATCACGGTCTCCATTGGGGATGATGCAGAGGTAGTATTGATGAATGTAGCCTGCAGTTGTAAAAAAAATTTTCTTATTCTAAATACTGCTATTAAAATGATTAGACCAGCTGATGTAGAGGTAGTCATATTGACTAACTATGTAAATGAGTTCTTTTAAAAATATTAAGTACAAGATGACACTGAAGTAGTGATCTTTCTTTGTACCTAAAGTAGATATTAAAAAACAACAAAAAGGATGCAGAGATAGGCATGCCTGCTTGTACCAGACATTTTATTTAATTGAAATCAAAACTGAATTATTAAAAATGTGATGAAAATGTTATATTCTGAAACCTTAATAAGAACATGGATGTAGTTGTATCTTGTACCATTATACATCATCATGTTGAATAAATACTATATGATAATAGATGCTTTATCTGATCATATTTGAATTTGCAATAAAAGAATCTGACTGCCGTTGTTAGTACTGGATAATCTTAGAAGTAACTATTGATCCCTAAATTTGTGAGAACATCCACTTACGTTTGTAGCATTTGTAGAATTACTGAAAGTGGGTGCCATGGTAACATCTCCTGCTATAGATGCAAGTGTCTTCAGACTGCCAGTGTCAATGGCAGGAGGACTGATGGATGACACGATGGCATAAGCCCACAACATGCCCTGAGATCACACAATCACAGATCTGTAGTACTATACTATATTTTTTTTATATACATTTAAATAGCTTTTTTTAGTAAAGAAATTAGTTAAAATGCTACTAAATAAATAAATAAATAAATTCTGACAGACAGCTTAGCAATAAGCTTACAGCTTAATGCAAAGGTATGATAACATATTGCTAGAAATTGCAGCAAACAGCACAGATCCTTGTCAGGCACCTTCCAACAGAAGCTGGATGATCTTGATCAACACTGTTTATCTCAATCTGATCAATTGTGCTAACAGCTTAAAAAGTTTAAAACGCAATTACTTAAATTTGTTAGGATCTTAAAAAATTAAAATTCTGTTACAAAGTAATACTTATCAGTTTGATTATAGGAGAAATGAAAGCCTTAAGTAGCATAATACATTTCTTGTTTCTTTAAAAGTCAATATATCTTTTTAAAGATTATAAATAAAATAAACTAGTATTAGATAACCTACCATACCTCAACTAACAGAAGCCTAAAGCAAGTTTACAATTACATGATGTAATTCAATAGTTGTATGATTAATTTCATTTTAAGTTTAAATACTTTTTTTTTCTAAAAGCATTATATGATGTAAATAAACACTTATAAATACTAACATGATAGTAAATAAATGAATATACATTTTCATTATTTAAAGATTCTAAGAGATGACTATATATGCTTTATAAGCAATCTAAGAGAAATCACATTCACTTCAATGAAATGATGTAAAAACTTACAGCATTACATGCGGGTGGTAGGAGTGACGCTGAAATAGCTACACCCACCAGCGATCCAGCATTCCCACCCAGCACTGAGATAGCCACACCAGCACCAGAGGGCAGGGCAATCAACACACCCACCCACAAACTGCGTAACATGCCTCTGAAACACAAGTATGATATTGATATTGAAGAATGGATTTTGTTTTAAGTTTAAGTTGACTATTCCATATTGAATTCACTATTCAACCCTTCTAAAGCCTCATGCAGTCATACAAAAATTATTAGAGGTTATAATATTACTGCACAAAATTACCAATCTCCTACAGTTTTTATTGGAATTGAGACAACAGATTATACTAGAAGTTTACAGTGAAAAATCAATAAAAAAAGGACCCCGTGTTTGATCCTTGGCCGAGACATAACAAAGTCATTACAAATGGTAGTGGAATAGCTACCTTCCTAATGTTCAAGCAAATATAAGAGTAGTTGCATGACTTGTTGGCCTGGTGTCAGGATAATGTGACTGTGTGTGATATCATGCCAGGTGTTAAGGTTCTGGACCTGCAATGGTGACCTTCCACAATCCTTATATTTATACTGTTTCTTGAAGCTATACTATAAAACACATCGTATGGTGCATTTTTAAGGAAGTTTACCGTTTGTAACTCAAGTTATGTGCATTTTTATAAAGTGACCCTTGATTTTCGAAAACACCGTAAATTGTGCTTGGACAAAAAATGAAAAAGTACTATTTTTTCAAATTCTACTGTTCTATATTCAAATTTTAACCAATGTTCCTGTTACACAATCATGTTATGATAAATCAGAACAATAAGATTACACTTTGGACAAATACTTATAAAAATACAGAGCTTTGCATACATGTACCCCCAAGCAAAAACCCAAGTTTTTTTGGTGTGTTTAAAAACATCTATAGAACTCTTTACTTTATCTATAGAAGCAAATATCTCAAGTTTGAAGCTAGTTAGACACATAAAACTAGTTTTAAAATTTTCTGCAATATGAACTGCCCATAATATGAGATTTTAAAGGCATTTTACCGTTCCTAATAAAATTTATAAGAATTTGTAAATGTTACTATAATGAAACTGCAAGAGAATTTGTAGCGAAAAATAACGTCAAAATGGTCAATTACAGATTACACTTCTTTATGCAAAAAATCACCTATAGTTGGTATTGGAGATGGAAATATGTATGTAAAACTCTGCATTATCACATGAAAACCTTCTCTTTACTGATTTTGGCTGGCTTGAGGGAAATATTTGAAATTAACCACTTTACACGTTTTTCGTAAAACATTCTGACAGTTTAGGAAAAACTGAGTCAAGCACTCTTTTGGTATTAGTGACACGTGGTTGTCCCTCACAGTTTTGACCCATTTACATGACTCTGTTGTCGGTAAACCACTATTTTTAGTCCAGGCGCGTTTCTGCCATTATGCACTTCACGCATGTGCGTAACTTACGTTCAAAAAATCGAAAATCTGAAAGTACCAAAAACACTATGAAAGTCGATGCCTACTCCGGGTTAGGATTGATATATTTTATTTCCGTAGTTTCTATGATATAAAATCTTATTACCACACCATTAAAGTTGAAAAGGTTTTAAAATGACTAAACTTACACACGTCAGGATTTTAGTAGTTCATATTTTTCCTCGCATGTCTGCATTTTACTTGTTATTTATTAGAAAAGAACCGAATATAATCAAAAGTATTACTACAAAGGTTATTTCTCTTGTAATTCTGAGTAACTTCAAAAATGGCACAGACACGCGCTTGATTTTTACAATATCGCCCTCGACGATCACGATGTTGAGCTCCAGGTTCCGCCATTTTGGAGAAATGGGTAACCCAATGACGTCATGGAAAATTGCTATCACGTGGTGAAAAATTACTAAAAATAGCAAATACGAAACTTGACGACGAATGCTATTCAAATGAAACCGGATAATACCGAGTGCCGATGTTTACCGAAATTAGTTACAGGTCCAGAACCTTAACTGCATGCTATACAGTGAAGGCAGCACTATATCTGCTTCAAGCGAACACTGTCTCTAGATAACTCAAATAATGCTCGTGGACGATAAACCCAATAAACAAACAAAAGGGCCATGATGGCCCTTTATCGCTCACCTAATGTCACAGGCTTTTAATAGGCTCAAATCTGGCATCAAGTAATTTAGGGGTATTTAGTTAAGAAATCTATGATGAGGACTAGACCATTAGTGTGGCCACTGGGTTGATAACGTTTTCTAGAATTTTACCAAGTATCCTTCTGAATCCACATGATCCACTTCAAAACGTATGTAAGATTACATACTGGCAAACAATGAACTTGCTGGCCAAGTTTGGTGAAGATTTTGCCATATATGTTGTCTCTTCCGTTAGCGTGTTTTCACAAGGTTTTTCTAAAATGTGACCTAGGGACCTACTTTTTGACCCCATTTGTCCCAATAATAGACTCATACAAGATTTGATGCAGACAAACAATCTGATCAAGTTTGGTGAAGATTGGGCTATAAATGTGGTCTCTAGAGTTTTTACAAGCCTTTTCTAAGATTTGACCTAGTGACCTACTTTTTAATCCCTTGTGACCCTATAACGCAGTCATCCAAGATTTCATACAGACAAACATTCTGACCAAGTTTGATGAAGATTGGCCAATAAATGTGGCCTCTAGTGTCTCCACAAGTTTTTTTAAAGATGTTACCTATTGACCTACTTTTTGACTCCGCATAACCCAGTTATGAACTCATCCAAGATTTCATGCAGACAAACATTCTGACCAAGTTTGGTGAAGACTGGGGTATAAGTGTGGTCTCTAGTGTATTCACAAGCTTTTTCTGAAATTTGACCTAGTGACATACTTTTTGACCCTCCGGTGACCCAATAACGAATTCATTCAAGATTTCATGTAGACAAACGATCTGACCAAGTTTGATGAAGATTGGCCTACAAATGTGGCCTATTGTGTGTCAACAAGTTTTTCCTAAAATTTGACCTAGTGACCTACTTTTTTACCCTAGGTGACCCAATAATGAACTCATCCAAGATTTCATGCAAACTTTCTTACCAAATTTGATGAAGATTGGATAAAAACTGTGGCCTCTAGTGTGTTCACAAGCTAAAAAGTTCACGCTGGACGCCGGATGCAGCGGTATAACAAAAGCTCCCTTTGAACATGTTGTGCTCAGGTGAGCTAACAAATAAAGACACCTAAACATAGCCTCATCCATGTGGAGTGTTAAAGTTACAACATTAGAGGGTATTAATAGTTACCTGGATTTCATTTCAGCTGTTGGCCAGGAGTCTGAGCTGCCCCACTTGTCACCATGCAGACCTATCCCTCCTGTGACAAGGCCAAACAGGAACCCTGTAACAGACCATTGTAAATCCTTATCACACTCAAGTTGTCAATAACCAGTACAAAATACAGTTATTTTTGGTTATATTACAAGTACCGATGCACTGAAACACCATGTGCAAAGTAGCATCAATGTTTAAAAGAGATCTACAAATCGTTAAAAAAATCTTTACAACACTAAAAATATAAACCAAAATGTGAATATAACTAATTACTCTTTTAAAATTTAATCTGAATTTTTTACAGCTAGTTACATTTTTGAGGCAAAAAATGTAATTTTGTAGCATTTTGTCAACAAACTAGACAATTGATTTAAGAGAATTTTAAATGGAGCATACCCACAAGGACACACAGAGATAGGCCTATCAACTCAGACTTCAGGCCAAGGTTCCGTAACTCATACCTCTGGACTACCTGACCAAATGTGATAGCTAGGATAGGACCCTACAAAAGTAGCAAGTAACAATTAGAATAAGTAAATTTATTTGTTTACAGTCAATTATAATGATGGTTCAGGGTCAAGAAGGCCCAAAACCAAGACGGCCTGGTCCAAGACGGCCCACTTGGTGAGTCAAGACGGCCTAATGTGGTGGGTCAAGAAGGCCCACTTCAGTGAGTCAAGAAGGCCCAATAGCTTTTTAATAGGTAGATGTATACATAATATGATATTATACTTTTTTGTTGTTTTAAAAAAAAACAACACTTCATAAGACACCGATTGCAATTAAGAATATAAATGATAAAATTACATCATTTAGTTTTGAAAATAAATTTACCCTGTAATTGTCCGCTAATTGTTGTGTCTTTCCAAGAAACTTTAGAGGAGTCGCCACAATAGAAAAATCGCAGGTTTTTTTTTTTTTATAAATTGCAATTAAGAAAAATATGTGATAACACTTTACTTTTAAAGTTAAACTTTCCCTGAAAATGTCCGCTAATTACTTCTAGGAAAGTTTACACGAGTCGGCACAATCATCAATTTGTTAATCGAAAATGGTGTGATAAATAAAGGAAATCTTCATTTTATAATTTATTATTAAGAATTCATTAATTTAACAATAATTGTTACAGAAAAAAGAGCGGGCCTTCTTGACTCACCGAAGTGGGCCTTCTTGACCCACCACATTGGGCCGTCATGACTTACCAAGTGGGCCGTCTTGGACCGGGCCGTCTTGGTTTTGGGCCTTCTTGACCCGATACCATAATGATAAAATCTATCAAAGAAGATGAACCCATCACATCTGGGTAGTACTAGTATTCAGGTAGCTTTTTGGCCTGAGTTCAGCAGGCACAATCAAGACAAGAGTTTTGACTGTTGCATGAAATTAATGCACAACATGTTGAACAATATAATTCATAGCTTGCTATAGATGCTTATTGCCCAAAGCTAGTAATGCATAAACTTATAGCTAGTAATGCATATCCTGATCAATCAGCTCCCAGTTAGAACATGCTAGAGACCCTATAGCTAGTAATGCATATCCTGATCAGTCAGCTCCCAGTTAGAACATGCTAGAGACCCTATAGCTAGTAATGCATACCCTGATCAGTCAGCTCCCAGTTAGAACATGCTAGAGACCCTGTAGCAAGTAATGTATATCCTGATCAGTCAGCTCCAAGTTAGAACATGCTAGAGACCCTATAGCTAGTAATGCATAGCCTGATCAGTCAGCTCCAAGTAAGAACATGCTAGAGACCCTGCAGCTAATCTGGATTTACACTGATTGCCTAGGTCTGATCAAATAATGCTTAGCAAGAACTATTAATAGAAGTCTACTGACCATGAGTGGTGATATGAGCATGCTGGCTACCAGGACGACAGAGCTGTTCTCAACCAGGCCCAGACAGGCAATCATACTGTAACACAACAAGTGAGATTATGTTCTGAAACACAATATCAAATAATTGATAGTGAAAGTTAAAGGTGGTATCCAACAGTTTGCCATCATCTTATATATGTAACAATAGCAGTAAATATGAACGATTTGGACTCCTGCTAAAATAGACATTGATGTCACATCAGTTAACGTGGATGAGCTAAAACATTAGTGGAAACATGGTTTTCTTGGTTTAAAAATAGCTAACTGTGCTACGTGGCTCAGATAGGAAAAACATCTTTGTAATGATGATTGTGGCATTACTTGTTCACTATTCTGACAGGTGTCGGACATCAATAAACAGCATTTTATGAGATCTGTTCATATAACAGTGGTTTACTAAGATGTAAATTGAAACTATTTTTGGTCCAAATTGTCCGATACCACCTTTAATATCAATTATTAAAAGTAGAGTTGGAACTTTACGGGTTCCTGCATGCAATCATGATGAAACACAATATCAGAGATAAGGTGTTGATAACAACAGCCTTTAAAAATGAGATATCACTTTCATTCTTTGTTGACCTTGAGAACACAGAAAATCAATTGATCAATACTGACTTTCCTTAACTGCACAGAGACTTCATGTCAATCATTAACGCTTGAAAAACACACACAAGTATATTAGATCTTTAGTACAATTTAATTAACACCTTTATAACTGCTTGGTAGATGCTTCATATACTGACTGGATTTTTCCAGGAAGTCATGTTGTGGACAGGTAAAATCAATCAATCAATCAATGCTGACTTCTCTAAGGCCTTAACATGTGTGAGCTATATGTCTATCATGAACACTTTTACTAAAAGCAATAATATGTAACAGAAAGGATGTCATCTGGAACATTTGATTAAAATATAGATACCTACAAATAGATTTGTTTTCAAGGTCACCTTCACTTGTATGTAAGCAGTTTTCTTCAACTATTTTTTTATAGATTGATAGTGTGCATTTGGTTTGTTCATGTTATATATATTTTCATACAGGAATGGTAGACATTCTGTTTATTTACAATTTTAACTTCATGGTAATTTATATACTTCATTGTAACATTTAATGTTATACGTACCTGGCTAAAAGAAGTAAGAGAAGATAATCAAAAGTAAATACTGCATTGCTTTTCACTGAAGAAACAACCTTTAAAAGAAAACAAACACACATTTAAATCATGGATTATAAGTGGATTTGTTTTTAGAAACATAGGCTTGGTACACTCAAATGACTACCATATGAACACTTCTTTCTTAGAGTTCTTTTAAAAAGACAAAGATTTTATGATTTAAATGGGTTTCATCAGGTGCTTCTCAGCTGTTAAAATTTAAAACAGGTTTAATGAAAAATATTATCAATGTTTAGGTTAGTTCTTTGTAAAGTATTTTTTTTCTTTTGTTTCCCAATCACCTTGTGCTAAGCAGGCTAATAGGTTAAACTTACTCTAGATCTTCATTAAAAATAAAGCTTTAACCTATCAATTCATTAAAAAAATCATGAACTTAATATAATATATAATTATCTTAATCTATTAATAACTGATCTATATTATAACAGATCAAACATAACATAAGTAATTGATGAAACTGAAGAAAAAAATACAAGCATCTGTCAATGCCACAGATGGCTCCACCGTACCTGATCAACAACTAATCTGGACTTTATAGACTTCTTAAATTGTGTTTCTTTTTTTTCGGCTTCAATGCTGAGAAAGAAAATAAAGAATTGTTTATTAGAAAGAAGCACAGCCATAAACAAGGGAAACTATCATCATGAAAAAGAAATGTTGTGTCAAATAATACAATGTGATCCCTCAACATCGTCTGTTTTAGGATGCAAAAGAAACTGATTAGAAAGTTTTATGACAGATCTGTCTGCATTCCCAACAAACTGTCAATATTGCCTGATGTCTGGTGAAAGCTATTCTGGTTTGTCTCCTGAATTATCTACATGATTAAAATAAATCAGTTCAAACACACTTTCAAAGTTGATAAGTTAACTCTTAGCTTGCTAAATTTGTTAATAACCCATACTTATACTTAGTCATTTTTCTTAAAAGATTTACAAACAAAGGTGCCTTGACATATAGCTAGAGACTTAGCAGTAAATAATATAGAACCTGATCAAAAAGCTGCCAGCAGAGAGCTTGCTGGTCTTGATAGACACTATTCACCAAAATCGTTTAAATATAGTGCTTAGCAAGAGAAGGGTTAACACTTCTTTTTTTATACAAAAACAATTGTCCTGCTACATTTTAAACACGTTGTTTTTCATTGTTATTTGCTTAAAGCTTTTCACGCAAAGGAAAGTTTCAGCAGCAGCAAATAATCACTGATCCAAAAGCTGGCTGATCTGGATTTACACTATTTGCCAATCCATGATATGCAGGCTAGGATTAAAGCATACAGAGTACAATTAAGAGTAAATCTCACTACATATATATATAATAATATAAATAAATTTTTCCACATTTCTGCCATCATTGACATTTATTTGACAATACTTTCCTGTAGCTGGTTGTGACTATAATTACTGCCTTAAACCCTCAGTCATAATTATGAATGTTCCCGTACAATTTATGACTATATGTATTGATATTACTAGACAGATGCTAAGTGGCTAATGGAAAATTGACACTTAATTTCCCCGAAGACAGTGTTATATTTGAGATGTTCAACTGAATATGGAAAATATGAGGCTATGACAGCTGTTGAATGTTTCCTATAGTATAGTGTTATTAACTGGGTGGTTTATATTATCCTAGTTATTTGGCCAAGGATTGTCTACATTTATCTGAGCCTGTAGGATGAGGGTCAATACCACTCTCCATGGCCCAATAACAGGGTAAAGGCGCAATAACAGGGTCAAGGCCCAGAAAAATGGGGCAAGGCCCAGTAACAGGGTAGACGCTCAAAAACAGGGTAAAGGTGCAATAACAGGGTCAAGGCCCAGTAACAGGGTCAAGGCTCAATAACAAGGTCAATACCCAATAACAGCGTCAATGCCCAGTAACAGGGTCAAGGCCCAGTCACAGGGTCAAGGCCCAATAACAGGGCCAAGGCCCAATAACAAGGTCAAGGCCCAGTAACAGGGTCATGGCCCAATAACAGGGTAAAGGCGGAATAACAGGGTCAAGGACCAGTAACAGGGTCAAGGCCCAGTAACAGGGTCAAGGCTAAATAACAAGGTCAATGCCCAATAACAGGGTCAAGGCCCAATAACAGAGTCAAGGCCCAGTAACAGGGTCAAGGTGAAATAACAGGGTCAAGGCCCAACAACAGGGTCAATATAAATTCACCCATTCAAATAATTGCAAGAATATTTTAAATGACATTGGCCCCGATTTTCTATTAATGGCCCAGTCTTTAAGAAATAATGTCTCTGTAAAAAAATTTATTAATGAAAAATTTGAATGAATCGAGACACATATGAATAATAACAATTCATACTAAAGGTGAATATAAATGCGCTTAGCCTGTTACATTTTTTGTATTATCCATAAAATCAACAATTTAAATTCTAAGGATCTTTATTTTGTGCTATCAAACTAGATGCTATGGTATGCTAGATCTGCGGCAAATAATGCAGATCCTGACCAGACAGCTCCCAACTGTAGCTGACTGAACAGGATCTACATGTACATTATTTCGTAAGCCTGGTTAATGCATGTTTAGCAGGCTAAAAGTCGAGGAGTAACTCACAAGCCATCTTCTATTTAGTCATGTCTAAACAAGGAAGTGAAAATCACACTAGAAGATGCACTCACTTTAGGCCTGACTCACTCTCATCATCAGATGGGGATACAGAGTTGTCTTCTGTCTTGACATGGACACTGGAGGGGAAAATACTGAAAACAAAAGGTCAAATACTATAATAATTATGGAATTGTTTAGTTAGCTAGACGATGTTACAGGGCAAGGCCACACCGTGATCTCCAGTTATAATCTAAGTAGATATGGGTGGAAAAGAGTACACCCTCATTAGATCTTTAACTTGAACAGTAAATGGTCAAAACTCATTTTTTAAATATTAATGATAAAAAGGTGTTGTTTTTTTTAAAGTTAGTGGCAAATGAATGACACACATTTAAAATTGTATTGTAAACAAGGCAAATAATAAATTTTAGTAGAAAATTCCTGGTGTAGTGTTAAAGGTAGGATCCAACAGTTTGCCTATCTTACATATGTAACAACATCTAACCTATAACTAGTACATTAGTTTATGAAAAGGCTGTTTATAACATTATCTCAATTGTTAGACAGTACAATCATGAAATATACATATATCACTTTAATTGTCAATTATTTTCAAATCTATAAATAAGCGTTAAGGAAATTTCTGCTTAAAATAAATACCAGCTTTAGAGCTGATTGCCCTGATAAAGATGTATCTTTATTTTAAAAGTGAGTAGTTGGGTGGTTTTCTTAGTTTAAAAATAGCTAACTGTGCAGCATGACTAAGATAGGAAATACTTTTTTGTAATCATAAGTAGAGTGTTATGCTACTTTTTACATGGATGCAGGTCACCAATAAACAGCATTTCATGGGATCTTTCCAGGTAACAATCCCATTTTTTATTTGCATGAGAGAAAAAACATGGTCCAAACTATCTGTACCAACTTAACAAAGGCAAATTATTTATATAAATTTTATTGACTGAGGAAAAATTATTTTTGAACAGAATCAATAAATATCACCATGAATCACCCTTACATAGACATTAGGTCACAAATGGTCTATCTGCAGTCCAGAAAAAATCGTGATGTCAGCTAATACAAGTAAATACTCTGTAATCAGTGGCCTATACTGAAACTACAAGGTCTTTAACTTCACAGAAGAATCCAATACCTGATAGAGGTTTCACTGATGTGGCCAATGCCCTTTGATTTCAACTTGATGAGGATCTTCTCACATCTCTGACTGTCTTCTTGCACAAAACTTATCTATAATTGTTTCAATTTTTTTTATTAATTTAAAAGATGTAATTTTACTTTGACAGATGCTTTATAAATTAAAACAAATTAGTTTTTAAGATAAAAATCTGACAATTGTGATGGACTTGATGAAAAATATTATAAAGTCATATCTGGAAGTTAATATGGCATCCTTTCAAGAAGAAATAGGACAGATAATGAATGTACAATCTCAAGATACAATATGTCTCCAATTTATTTTTACAAGGGTTAAAATTTGCTTTCCCATAGAATGTCTAGGTATGCTTATATAAAAGAGGGGAAGTGTCCATGTAAGTATTTCTGCCATAGAGCAATGTCAATGTACAGACTGCCAGAAATACCCAAGTACAAATTTCTATGGCAAGGAAAATGTTCATGAATGTATTTCTAAGGTAGGTCAAATGTTAAGGTATATGTTTCAAAGGCGGAAAGAGGGATGATGTTTATGTATGTATTTCTATTCTAGGGAAAATGGAAATATTTGGATAACTTTTAACACGCTAGAACCATGGCTTATATCATTACTTTAAAAAAAACATTTCAGGTTTACATAAAAAGCAAACAAGCCTATACAAACTGTGCGATTGAGCCTAATGAGTTAATCTACCCACATAGAGATTTACAAAATCTGCATTCTTCCAGGTGATTTAACAAAAACATACTTTGGCTTTTAAAAGATGAAAACACTAAGAGTAAAACTTTGTGGTAACGATCAATACTGACATCACTTGTCGCTTTGAGAAGGAACAATGATCCAACCATCCAGAGGTTAATCCCCAACTTTGACAAAGTGCAGGACAAAGTTAACCAGTACCTAAGCATAAAATAGTTTTGGTACAACATACTGAGACAAACCATTTAATTGATAGTTTTAAAGGTACTGACTTAATAAAAATTGTCTTGCTGTCTTTTATCATAAAGAGTATAAGTCCTTTAGGGTAGTTTGTCTTAATTATCTCAATAGCTTTTTCTTAACTTATTGCAAAATATGATTTGACTAAGTGCACTATCCACTTGGTATCATATCAGCAATGAAAATATTGGAATTGTAGTGGAAAATTAATGGAATTAAAAAATGCCAAAAGAAGTTCAGAATAATAAATTTAGATGAACAGGACTATATGGTATACAGACTTCTACAGACCTCAGCATATAAACATGTACATAGAATATATGTAGATTGTACACTTTGTCTTGCCAAGTCAATAAACTTCATCCCAAAATGTTAAGGTTACAAGTACACTATTGCATTCAAAAGACTCTCCCTTACCTTCCAGAAGGATTTGTTACCCACAGGCTGAATATCAAAGTTCTCCACATTCATGTCTTCTAGAACCTGCTGGACTATCTACAGAACAATAGCAACATTCTTGTAGTAACCTTGATCATGATACATATGTTAATAGCAAAAAACACACTCTATCATTTCATCATAGGAAATAAGTTTTAAACTCTGAAGTAAAAAACAGGGATCCTATCAGTAAGCTCCCAGTATAGACAGTTGAGATGGATCTACACTATTATATTATGCTAAGCTTCTCTAATTTACATTAAGCCAGCTAACACAAGTCCAGACAGCTCTCTACCTGACTGTTATCATCAAAATATATAATATACTGTTAGTTTGATATACACACCAGTATTGGGATAATAAATAGCCATTACGAATTTGACATAATGTGACATAATATATTTACAACTGGCAGGGGATGATCTTGTAATTAGAACAATACAAGTGAGGTAATGTATTGTTAGAATTATCTTTACTCTCAACCATTTACATAACAACTGTTACTTCTAGGGGGATTTTAAAGTCAAAGGAAGGCCTCTGAATTAGATCTTAGAACTTTCCCTCAATACCTATTTTCGTAATCTGTGAATCACACTACAGAAAGGTTTGGATGTCATCCTAAAATTATCGCATGATGAAATTCCTTTAGTTGAGCAGCTCAATATAAAACAAGCATGCAATATGTTCTATTAATCCTGTAAGCAAGAATAGAACTCAGTGAATTGAGCCTTTTCATACTAGATTTCTTAATAACAAACAGAAAATTCATAATACTTTCCAATAATCAATGTATGAATATGTGAAAGAAGTATTGATATAGACTTGGTAGCAAAAAAGTAGAGATCTTGCTGATCTGAATTAGTACTTTTTGCTTTAGCTTGGTCAGTGCTTGCTGAGCAGGTTAAACCTGCATTAATGTATTTTGGGACACATATGGCATTTTGAAGTATAACAAGCAAGTCAATCACATTTCATTCAATTGTACTTGATTACATTTACGAACTTAAAATGCCAGGTAGGATAAAAGAAATATTAAACATTCAAATCATTGACAGATAAAATTACTCAAACAGAAAAACTATAACTAAAACACTAGGTAGATTTGTCATTAATGAAAATCAACAAAATTTTTCGATCGACTCTCTCCTATTATTAAGGCACACAGTTTTGTTAAAGCAATTGTTTTTAAAACATTTGATAACTAACATAGAAGGTGAAAGTCTTTGGTGGTAGGTATGCAATCATTGTTAAAACGTACACCTCAGCAGGCTTCCATTCATAATGTGCAATATAAAATTCTATTATTAACTAACAACAAAATACAAAGGTAATAAGCCCTATCGCTGGAGACTCAGCAGCTGAAAGTACAGATCCTGATCTGACAGCTACCAGAAGTAAATCTAAACTATGTGATAAGCCTCATCAATTCATACTTAGCAGGGCTATGAGTTTACAAACTGTGACTGTTTATGTATTTTTTTTATTTATTACATTTAACCAATTGAGGCCACATGAACTCTAACAGAGTGTACCTTAGGAAGATAAATATACAGCCAGTCTGAGGCAAAAACACTGGTCTTCTGTACTTATATTAAATTCCCCATCAGATCCTGTAAAACATCAGGCATGTGTAATTTTTATTTATGAAGTCAGTATAAATAACGGAAAACGGAGAAAACTTTGTACAGGTTTTAGACAAAAAGATTTTTATGGGGGGTAAAATATGAATGTTTTTTATTAACTAACCTTATACAAGGGTGTAGACTGGACTAATGGTGTGAGTGGTTCGTCGACATTGTCAGCATCGATGGACAGGTGTCCTTCCTTTTTTCCATCAGACCCCTGCTTGTCCTCTGACCCCTCCTTGTCAGAGTGCAAGTCTGCTTCCGTATCTGACATCTTCTCATCATCAGCATCATATGTTGCAACAGTTACATCTCCCGGATCCACTGGGGTTCCTTCTGGTTTCTCATCTGCAATAACAAATGTAAACTATGGGCATGGTACTGTAACACTCTTGGATTCATAAGGTATTAATCTTAAACTTAAATTCTAGTTTGAAATATATATATGCATTTATATAAATAAGAAGTGTTGGGACTAAGTATTTCATAATCAGTCATCATTTCTAAGATAACAGTTGATGATTTGCTAATGATCAACAAGGAAACAAGGTCTGATTGCATTTACATCAAATTACTAGAAATTATATATAAATATATTACCATAAACTAGTGATGGTGTTGGTTGATCAGTTAACCGGTTAATCTCTTCCCGTACAGGTTAACAGGTTACAAATTCTGTAACCAGTTACTTATTCTTCCCTAACAATATGGAATATATTTAAGTTTATATTTATTCCCTTTATGGCCTTCTATTTCTTTGACTTGCTACTTTATAGTCAGGTTGGCAAAGAAGGTGTCAGCATGTGAACTCCAAGATGTAAAAAACTGTGAAATTAGAGTCCATCATCGCCACATGTGAGTTTTACCCCTCACCTTCCCTATCTAAATAGACATTTTCAATGTCGTGGTTGCTAATGAGCAAATGGCATAAACAACGATCTAGTACACAATTTTACAAAATAAAGATTATGACAGAATATATAATCAGACGGTGTGGATCATTCTTCCTAGTTCATAGGAGAAAAACATGTTCATCTTAAGCATTAATTGATGCAGTGATTTTCATATCCTTTTTTGGAAAACACCATAAAATTAACTAAACTATGTTTTGTCAGTTTAATTATTGGCTTTCTCTTATATAATTTTGCAACCTGTCTTTTTATTGTCAGATGAATACAATATATATTGACTTCCATTATTTTACTTAAAATTAAGCAAGGTTGAAACGGTAGGTTCTGAGAAAATTTTCAGAATTTAATTGGAAGCCCAGACAATATCCATATAAGTAATCTGTTGTATTTTTTTCTCAATACAAAAATACACAGATGTGTTTTCTTCCTGTTAACCAATTTAAAATTTGAAAAGGTTGACCAGTTGCTGAAATAGTAACTGCTGCCATGCCTACTATAAATATAAAATCAATATAATGTTTAAAAAACAACTGAACCAAATTTGTCAAACTATAAATAATATACAGGTACTATGCAATGAGTTACAATAACCTGTGTTCATCGCTAGAAGAAACTCAGTTGTAGTCTGAGTAATGCGGCAAAAAGTACACAGAAAATTCTATCCTTAGATTGAAATTTGGCCATTTAAAGAATCATTTTAGAATTTGCTAACTAATAAATCAACTTCTAGGGGCTAAATGATCTGACATAAATTAAGAGGGATAATTAGAACAGAACTATGTTTAGCACAATGCAAAAAATTGAATCAGCTAACCCAACCCTAACCCTGTACCTATGAAATAGGAGCTTCTCTTGAAAACAGCTTTCTTTTGTACTCGTTTTATTTACAAATACCAATATCACATTGCAAAAAAACACCAATCCCTCCCTAATCACTCCTCAATTAACTCAAATAAATATTTGATCAATAAATAATGTCAGAAGAAAAACAATGTCACAAATAAGGCCATTCAAGTGGGAGGTTGCATGTTAGAGCCTGTGAGTAATGTCAGGATAATGTAACTGAATGCAGTACATTGTCACAGTTACAGCATGGTCTTACAAATAAGTCCATTGTCAGGATAATGTAACTAAATGCAGTACAATGTCACAGTTACAGCGTGGTCTTACAAATAAGGCAGAACCAACTGTCAGGATAATGTAACTGAATGCAGTACAATGTCACAGTTACAGCGTGGTCTTACAAATAAGGCAGAACCAACTGTCTGGATAATGTAACTGAATGCAGTACAATGTCACAGTTACAGCGTGGTCTTACAAATAAGGCAGAACCAACTGTCTGGATAATGTAACTGAATGCAGTACAATGTCACAGTTACAGCATGGTCTTACAAATAAGGCAGAACCAACTGTCTGGATAATGTAACTGAATGCAGTACAATGTCACAGTTACAGCATGGCCTTACAAATAAGGCAGAACCAACTGTCTGGATAATGTAACTGAATGCAGTACAATGTCACAGTTACAGCATGGTCTTACAAATAAGGCAGAACCAACTGTCTGGATAATGTAACTGAATGCAGTACAATGTGACATGTCACAGTTACAGCATGGTCTTACAAATATAGCAGAACCAACTGTCTGGATAATGTAACTGAATGCAGTACAATGTCACAGTTACAGCATGGTCTTACAAATAAGGCAGAACCAACTGTCTGGATAATGTAACTGAATGCAGTACAATGTCACAGTTACAGCATGGTCTTACAAATAAGTCCATTGTCAGAATAATGTAACTGAATGCAGTACAATGTCACAGTTACAGTGTGGTCTTACAAATAAGTCCATTGTCAGGATAATGTAACTGAATGCAGTACAATGTCACAGTTACAGTGTGGTCTTACAAATAAGTCCATTGTCAGGATAATGTAACTGAATGCAGTACAATGTCACAGTTACAGCGTGGTCTTACAAATATAGCAGAACCAACTGTCTGGATAATGTAACTGAATGCAGTACAATGTCACAGTTACAGCGTGGTCTTACAAATAAGGCAGAACCAACTGTCTGGATAATGTAACTGAATGCAGTACAATGTCACAGTTACAGCATGGGCTTACAAATAAACAGAACCAACTGTCTGGATAATGTAACTGAATGCAGTACAATGTCACAGTTACAGCGTGGTCTTACAAATAAGGCAGAACCAACTGTCAGGATAATGTAACTGAATGCAGTACAATGTCCTCACAATGAAATGTACAAGTTTAGTCAGAGACATGTTATGGAGCTGGCAGACATACATTTTCAACTTCTTTAAAGCAGTAGAACACTAAAATGCTAGCATTTGAAAATTGGAAAAAGTCAATAATTAAAGCAAAAATAAAAAAGTTGTGTTTTGTATGATTTGTTTGTTTATTGACTTTATTGTCCCACTATCAGTATTCCAATTATGGTTTCTACTTGAAACAGATATCGTGCTGCTTTCACTGTGTATAGCAAGTAAAAATACCTGGCATGATACCATACCCAGTCACATGATCCTGAAACCAGGCCAACCAGTCGTGGCAGTACCCTTATATTTGCTTGTGCATTAGCACAGGAGCTATGACAACAATCATTTTTAATGACTTTATAATGTCCTGGCCTAGGACCTCTTGTTTGACAGTGAAATGCTCTATTGACTGTGCCAATAAGTCTTAGTACAAAAATATTTTGTGTCATTTTCTTATACATAGCGACTGGCAAAAGGGGTGGCATGTAACAGTCAACATAACCTTTATTATGATTTGGACAGTTTCAACCAATGCTTAAACATTTATATCCATTAAAAGTGGACTCTAAAATGTGTCAATGGCTATTATTTTTATCATTTGCCAGTGTTTATACTTGATGTTATTTTTTGGTGCCAATTACCCGGTACATCTTTTCATGAGATTTGGTATGGCTTTAAAAACACATCTTTACAGTTAATTTTACCTGTATCTGGAGCCTTCGTCACTGTAAACTTTGCAGAGCTTGCATTTGCCTTTAGAGCTCCTTGTTCTGCTGCAGGTTCCTTGGGTTTAAGACTATCTTCAGTAGCAGGACCAACAGTAAACTTGCCCACTGAAGCACCCTTCTGTACACTCCCTGATGGAGCAATGCCATCACTAGACACCTCTGTGTTCCCAGAAGGCTTCACAGTAAATTTACCGACTTTACTTTCCTTTAGATTGTCAAGTGCTTCCGTTGAGCCAGACTTTGGCTTTCCTTCACTAGCAGGCCCCACAACAAACTTGCCTACACTTCTGCTTGGTTTGATTGTCTCCGACTCTATCGTCAGAGTGCTGGGCTCCTCTCCAGCTGTGGGTTTGGGAGCACTACCACCTTCAATATCACTTTCATCCACAGAGTTAGAACACGAGACTCTATCTGAGGTAGTCACTGTGTCACAATGGGTATCATCAGCAGAATGGTGGCTGTCATTGAATGACGTGTTTGACATGCAATTATCATCAGCATCTGCAAGTAAACAAAAATAGGATTAATACGAGTCTATTTTTCTTTAGTTGTTCTTAAGAAATTATTATATTCATGATCAGATCAATTGATACATGTACCCTGCATTGTTAATATAACAAAATCGTCTCTTTGCAGCCAAAATATGTACAGGACATCATCATCAAGAATTACAAATTTACCTGTATTTTATGAATTTTTTTTTTGAAATATCTGTCTCTCTGACTTTCTACATTTACAATTTTAAACCATGTGTATGATAACTGTTAACTCACAGCTTGCTACATTTGCTAGTAAACCAAAGTCATCTTTTAGTTTTTTGTTAAAAGCTTCATGCCAAGATATAAAGATGTATTGACTGACAGCTAGCAGCAAATCCTGATTAGATGGCTTCTAGCAGGATCTGTCTGATCTGAGTCTACACTATTTTCGAAAGCCTTTTTTAATTCATACTAAGCAGAATAAGATGATGAGACTAAAATATATTATAAATGTTTTACCCAGTTCAGGCGAGTGATCCTCTAGTTCATCATCCTCTGGCACTCCAGTCAGCTTCTTGCAATGGTCTCTGTCCTTCCTCTCCCGCTCCTCTATGTATGGTACATACACCACAAACAGGAATGCCATTTCTCACACAGGGTCTAGAGCTGTGTAATGGTCACTCAATCACAGTCATGGTCCTGCAGATAAATTGGAATATCACATTAACAATGTATGAAGATGTAAGGTAAATGTCCAGATAACTGACTGGAAAACCATTACCATGTCTTCAGTGTCACAATGTTTTACTGTAAGACTCCTGCATCCCAGGACCTTGACCTTTGTATTACCATGTCTAATGGATGACTAACCTGTCAGTCAATCAGAACAAGTGTAGGCCACATGGCCTAAATCACATGGTTGACCTGCTACACACATAAGATCAGAAGCTGTTTGATTGTGATACAGATTGTGAGCACTTGATCTAGCCACGGATGATCCATTCAACTTTGGTATGCAAAGTCCAGAAAATAGCATGGTTTCATTAACAACCACCATTAGTGAAAATAGATAACATTTGATATGATTCATAATAAGACCTACTTTAAATAACATTTTAAATTTATTGTAATTTCAAACTGTCCTTTTGATATTTAATAGTGCAATAAAAAAGATGTATACACGATATGTACTATCTAAAGTTTGACATTTTCACATGTCCAAGACAACACTTAACGACATGAAATTTTTTGCAGTAATAGATAAAGTGTTATCGCTACATGCTACCGCAGTCGTCCTAACAAATATCAATTTTTCCTAGCACCACGAAAAGTAGTTCTACGTATTTCCATGAGCTATACACAGTTCAATTCACCTAGCAGAATCAATGTTTACATAAGCATGCCCAGCATGTTCAAACTAGATAGAAAATGTGATTTTAAAATGTATCACTTATTGGATATCAAATTATTAAAGGAACTACCCTCTAAATGGCATAGAAATACAACATATAGTAAAACATGGGACATTTGATGTAACCAGTGACCACCTTTCTAGCCATATGCTTCACACTGATCTGACCATAAACCTTTCTGTTTATGTTCACAGCCTTAACAGTGGAGTTTGGTGTATTTTAACAAGTGGCAGTTTTTTTACACAAAATAAAATACAGCAGTTAACACTGATTTTAACTGTCACAAAATGGGACTACTTTTCCAAAGCATTGAATACTACAGTGCTTGCAGCCCTTGGCATGATGCTTAAAGCTAGAATACGATTTTGCTAAATCATCTTGTTGACAGCACTTCCAATATTAAATTATTTAACATATTGAATGGCTTAGTAACCTCTAATCATACAAAATGTACAATATTTTCGTCCCTTTGTATAACAGAAAATCAAAATTAACACTCAATAATGATAAAAGTATTGCACTGACAAATAAATGACATTTAAGATGCCTACTGCTTTATGTTGCTAGTTGAGAGTATCGACTCTATTGCTTGTAGTTTACAGCACCATTGGCACAATAATGTCAACACTGAACTCATGTTAAATCTATTGATCTGGCCTTAGTTTGTATACCACTCCCCACCAAGCTTTGACAAACCAGATAACAAAAAATGTAAACAAATTGTTGAATCTATAAACCAGTTGTTTAGATCTATAACTGATACTTTTATCCTTCACTTAAATCATAAAAAAGTTTACAATTAATTAAGATGATAATCTAGGAAACACAGGCCTTATTAATATCCTTGGAGATAAGCCAAGAGCTATATTGATTTACATCAATGTCAGTGACACCTATCTCTTACATATACCTCCCAACAGGTAAGTGACAAAACTCAATCAGCTATGCTACCCAACATCAACTGCAAGTGGCATGAGTGTGGAGTGAACTGCTACTGTATAAACGCTCACAATCAGTAGCAATCAAGCATACACAGTTGTGGCTAGACAAGGCATTCTTTTGTCACGCAATATCAGCAGATCTCTATCACTGATACTGGTCCCCTTGTGAATTCAGATTTGAGTAATCTGGGCAATCTATTGTAAACGCTCCAACAAAAGCAATGGTTGGTCACATAACCATGACAGTAAATATCTCCTATAAATGTAAATGATGGTTCAGATTCTATTTTCAAAGGAACGAAACTCGCATTATTACACATTAATTACAATGTCACCAAACCAACCCAGATTTAACTAGATTTTTTTCATGACAATACTGTAACTGGATATGTTCGCCCAAATCACTATTTCTAGAGTTACTTCACTTAAACATAATGATGTCATGTGATCAGCAACCCTGAGTGTCCTCTTTAATATTTCTTGTAACAAACCCTACTAAAGTGTCACAGTTTGTGACCTAAGATATCCGTACTCGGAAAATCCATCAAAAATAATACTTAGATTAGAAATCTTATCTGGCTAAGAATCTAGTTCTAAAAAGACAGAAAGTGAATAAGCCTCCAATATTGCCATGGTTGCAATCTGAGAATAAAGTATTTATACATCTGACAAAAATGTTCACATTTGACAACATGTGGCATCTCTTCAACAATAATCGTGATTCGACTGCTGAAAGGGAAAGATATTGCCATTCCTCTTTGCAATCACCACATAAAAATGTTATTAGTGATATTAATATGGATACAAATCAGACACTGCTACTGACGGTGTGCAAAAACTATTATTCCAGAATAGTTCTGAAATATGTTAACATACTTTATTTCAATTGTGCAAGGAAATAACACAATCCTTGAATTTATAAAGAACAATTTCCCTTTGTGAAATTTAAGTTAGACTAGTGAGTCACACCTTGAAAATATAGCCAGCATCTTCTTATTGTTTATTGGGTTTATCGTCCCACCAACAGTATTTCAGTTATCTGGAGACGGCCAGCATCTTCTTAATATGTTATGGGTATGTTGCATATTCTCTAAGGGTACATTGAATCATTCTTGTCTTTGGGTGGTGCACATAGCATACTCATGCATATCAGCATATGGCGCATACGCTGAAATTCACAAAAGGCACGTTATGCTGCCATTAATATACTGGTATATATCATGTTGCTTCCTTAGAACTTCTGTGAAAACTGGACATGTTCTGGAAGGGTGCAGAATATACAGCCACTGTATGCTTATAGATTGTGTTACAAATATCCCTTTAAATTTTACAATAAAGAATCTTTTCACAACACAAACAATGCATTGCAGATCCTATATTTGTTTTTAATAATAAAGAAAAAAATCTTGCACACTGTTGTAAACTATACTTGTTATGGTATTTCATAAGTTATTGACTTTTACAGATATGTAGTCAAGTAAAAAATTAAAAACAAGAAACCTGTTTTGATGTAAATTTCACACAAAAAAAGTTTATGACATTCTGTAATTACATGTAAAAAGAATGACAATTCTATAAATTTCAAAGGAAAGTTTATTTAGAAATTGCCTGAGGGAGGTAAGAAATTTGATTCCTTCAGCATTACATGCAAATTTGATTGCGATTATGGTTTGAAAGTCTTTTCATAAGCTTTTACATGTGACTATTTGGTGATACACTTTTATATGCTAGGCATATTAAGCACACCATTGAGGATAATTTTTGCATTGCAGCTGAATTTTAAGGATATATATATATTGATATACTTTAAATATTACATAAAATATTGAACATTCCTCATTTATAACTCAAACAATCTCATCTCATTATTAATATGCTATGAACATGTTTAACATTTTAAAAAAGGAATAGAATGTTAATGTATATCACTATTTAAGAAAAATCTCTATAGTTTGGCATGTAAAGTGTAACAGGGCTGTAACATTAAAGTTACAGTACATAACCAAAGGTGAAATATGCTACAATCATAAATGATGTCAACTGTTCAAGTTCTTCACCTTTCATAAAATGTTTTATACCAACAACATTTAATCAGACTATCAAGGTTGGGAGTTTATCTGTCCATAGATGACTTCACCTTGTTATCAGAAACATTTCTTCTCCATGATAACAGCTGTTGCCAATAACAACCAACCTCTTCTTAATACACCACAATCTACTAAAGAAGGACATCTGTACAGAAACATGTGACAGTGTAAAAATGTATGCCCCTAGAACAGTAGTACTTTTAAGAAACATTTAATGACGTTATGGTGTTGGCTGTGTCTTTTTTAAACCGTTACAGAACTACATTTACTATTAAGCTACTCAAAGGTAACGAGACATGATAGAAACACAGCAGCAATAGTGTATATCCTGATTAGACAGTTTCCTGCTGGAGATAGCCGAGCTGCATCTATACTTAGCCTCATCGAGTCATGCTTACTAGGTCAAGGGTTAAACCAAATACCCAACAGTTTTCATCAAGATATTAATATATATATGAAAAACCCAGTGAACACCAGAAAGCTCATGACAGTTACTTAGCGATCTCAAAAGATGGTATGAGGCATATATGGAAATTATAGCAACGCCATCTATGCTCTGAATACAAATTTTGAACAAACATTTAATAACTTAAATAAGACATTAATGAAAAATGTAATATGAAATTACGTCTTATACCTAATGCAGTTCTTAGCTTAATACTGTTTAAGTTTTGCAAAATCTGTACATTAATTAAATAAGTCATTTAGCAAAGGAAACACTTTTGGAAATGACACAGAGTGACTGCATTGTTGTTTTCTACAAATCAGGTTCTATTTACAATTTCTACATGCATTATTGTATCTATTTGAATTTCTATCCATCCTCTTTTGTTTGAATGCTGTAAATTACTGATAAGCAAGAGTGACATAATGACACTATATCTCTCACCTGAGTGCTGTAAACATAAAGGTAACCTTTTTTAAGCAGGACAGAATAGCTGTAACATAATTCAGATGATCACAAGAACCATATGGACAATTAGTCTTAATTTGATCTGGTGTGTTTAGGTCTGACATGAAGTATATGCAAAGTTATCTACTAAGTTAATGTGTTTCCAAATAATGTAGTTATTTGTCAACAAGAAAAAGTTGATGCAGAGCATCAAAGGTGCTGGAACAACTGTATCAGAAAGTTAAGTACATTAAGCATAGTAACATTTTGTATCATTTTATTTTCCTTTATGGATTAAAAAAAAAAGATTGTGTTGTTACTGTTTAAATTTACAAGCATGAAAGAAACTTTTTATTTTCTTAGCCAACATAATAACAGGTGTAAACAATACCTAGTTAAGCAATGATGTAAAATGTCTTCAGTAATGTGGTAGGGCTTTTAAGTGGTACAAAGTTACCAACACTTGCATAAGCACGAAAGATCTACAACAAGTACTTATATCACCTAACTTTCTTTTCGCAATACGTTTCAAAAACAATACTCTTTGGTACAAAAGTAGAAATCCTAACCAAACTAAAAGACTGAGGAAATAGTATATATACCTATCAAAGTGTTCAAGCGGAAAGGTAAGATAATAAGTGCAAACTGTCAAAATCTAAAATTAACACACCGTTAATTATTGTTATATTCACTGAGCTTTATTTGTGCGACACCCCATAAAAGCTTTTAATTGGGGTGTGAAAACAACCAAAGCTGCAAAAACTTCTTTCATATTTCTCATTTTTATTTTCATCAATGACATTGTAGTTCTTAGAAACAGGACATTATATATATGATATATGTAACAATATATCATTTTACTGTGGAAATACCGAAATATGATAATTTCCGTTTAAAAGAACCAATCGTCTCTTAAAGCTGTGATGTCACCTCATCGGCAATTCCAAAACCAATAACTGGTATAAATATAGGTTGCTGTTCTGTTTTGCCAGCTCATGGAGTCCTGGTCAACGGTCAAACACATCAGTCTGGAGGTCACTTTGTATGCAGGTTCATCATGTGTCAAACACATGATCAATCAATCAATCTCTAATTTAAACTTGGCTGAACAGCCGGTGGAGGGGCTTGAAATTAAGCCAGTGATTGGAGAAGCTAGGGAAGGAGGAGACAAGCATGTGGATTTGGGAGGGGGCAAAGACCTCTGGGTCAGGCAGGAGCAAGCTGGAAGATGGTCAGGCACAATGTTGTAGTGAAGATATCAGCAAAAAAGTTCCAGCTAAAAGGTTTCATCATCTATTATGCTTCACTACTAATGTTGTAGATTTTGTCACTAAGATATAAAAGCTATGTAAAATCCAATATTTTAGAATTTATAAAGTCACTAGATGTTAAGTGAACACACAGCTATCAAGTCTTAATTTTCCTTTTTTCTTTTGCATCTAAACCAACCTATTTGGAACCGAACAAATTCTCAATTATAGGCCTTTTTATTTGCCAAGAAAAAAAACCCACACCTTACGTTAACAGTTTGTACTGACAAAAACACTAAAAATAAAATTTAGAATTATTATCATTGAAGTAAGAAAGCTGTACCTATAAGTAAGCACTACATCGACAACCAAACAATTGTGCACCACTTAATATGCTTGACACATTCCTGTACAGCAGCTTTACACACTTGTTGGGAGATAGGTAGTGAAGATACAAACATAAAACATTGCATGTAAATCTTACAGTATACATGTATATGCACAATACAAGAATGCAGGAAAACAGACAATAACAGATGGAAATAGAGGACCATTCAAACTACATTATTTCTATCAACTAAAAGCTTTTAGACATTGATTTTTCTTTATGACATACTTGTGGGTACTGTTTGACAGTGTTGTGGAAGACTTTTAAGTTTTAGTCTCGAAATAAATTTCAAATGAAAACATTACATAGAAGATAACTAACCTCAGCTCTCCAAATGTGGCTACTACTAACATCTGAAGTTTTAAACCACAATATTAACCTGGTCCTGGTCTTTATGCAAGAATTAATTGTATGTTCATTAAATACATTAAATACACTTACGAATATTAATTGGCATTTTTAATTTCATTAGTAATGGTTACAGGAAGAATATGGATGAATTCAACTGGATCCTTCTCAATCAAGAGACATGTTTGACTGGTGATACATATTTATTGAATGTCAGAATCGGGTTGATCATGGAGAATAACACTCCTCATTTATTATTTACTATGTGCTTGTTGGGTACATTGTCCCATCAATAATCTTTCAGTTACCTCGACACCATTAACATTGTGTTTAATGCTTTTTAAAAGGGAAACATAAATGCTTTGTGATAAAACTGCCACATGCACAAAATCAACCAAAAAAAAGTCTATATGTCATATTGGAAATCTATTTATAGCAGATATCACCCAATGGGTGTAAAATACATTACAATGAACAAATAGATGAAAAATCTTATCATCTTTATCATGTGTCATATTGTCTTGTCATTTAAGTAGCTATTAAAACTGCTCTAACAAAAGAACACCACATTATGGGCTAAGTTAGATATTCCCGAATAAAAGTATGATTTTTTTTTTACAAGTATTTAATATACTGAAATCATCAGATACCACTTTAAACAAAGTAAAATTACTAAGCATTTTCTTTTAACAACACTCTTTGTTCTGAAAGTATAATAAAAGTGTTCTAGTATCAACTTATACATTTTTCACACTGCTGATTCTTGTGCTAAGTTAAAGGAGTGGCTGACAAGAAACTTGTCATCAACCACATCCTCCAGTGGGTTCATGGGTAGGGCAAAAACTGTCAAATGAGATGGTCTCCTAACAACCTTCAGCGTAGTAAAGGTGTTACCCAGCTGAACCTGGGGTCTTCATTCACCAGTAACAGTGGGATGTAACCATATACAATGACAAACTGAACAAATGCTGGTGGGTTGTTCAAGCTAGAATGTGTACATGAAATATTAACCCCTACATCCACTAATTCCACTTAGCAATAAAAACGTTGTTTCTTATAACAATACAAATTCCTTGGATTTTTTACTAGGTAACATCTATAACTGAATATAACTAAGCAGTTAATAAGGAAGGTCCTGATCTGGATCTACACGATTTGTCTAAACCTTAACAATTCTTGATAAGCAAACTAAAAGTTTTAGAATAACTCTCTTTGTCTGAAGAGTAACTGCCAAAGAATAGAATTTGGTGTTTTGGGGGCAGTTTTGCAACCAGAGTTATGGGAAAGCTGAATGACATTTACTACTTGCAGCCATTCTACATATATAGGGGAAAGTAGTGCGAGTACAGAAATGTGTATGTTGAAGGGGACTAGACTTGTCAATTGTGTCCAGGCATGCTTCAAATGTTAAAATTAATAATGTAACCTGTTCAAAGAAGATGTTCAGTTGACTATATTATGTAATTTAATATTATGCAGATGTACAATCCTGTACAGGAATATCACTCACTGTAGGAATAGAGCACATGGAAGGAGTATTAAGTTATTGGAACATTTTCCTCTATACAATATCTACTAGGCCAAGATATTTTCTATATCCAGCATGGGGTCTCACTGCCTTCTGCAGCTCTATACCAGGTTAGGACAGAGGCCATTCGTATCATCTCAGAATCTCTGTCTAAAGTTACTGCTGGTGTTCAGAAAATGAATGGTGAAATCAGGATTTAGATTCAGATTGCAGAGATGTAGTCTTGATGAAATAAATAATGGAACTTCAATTTTGAACTTTTTAATTATATGCATACCTTTACCAGTTGCTTCCAGGGTTAAACTTTTACCACCCAGGCAGAACTTTCAGTGCTTTGATTATTTTGGGAAGTAAGGAATACCTAGTTAAACACAAGATGTATGGTCAAACAAAAATAAACAAAATGTGAACAAAGCTAATGGCAGTCAGATAGTTACTGACTCGATGTTAAGAGAATCATACTGGAGAACAAGGTTTCTACATGCTCACCCTATCCTTATCCTGCTACATTTAAGAATAACAATACTAATTTTAGTGATTTTGTAATTAACGACATGCAAGTGTAGCTAAACCTTAAGCAACAGACTTAATTAATAGCAAATAGTGAAGCTCATTATTGATAGCACCCAGTGAAAACTGCCAAGTCTGCATCTACACTATATGCCTAGGCGTAATCGTACAGTACCGATACATAGCAGCCTAAGAGTTAATTGTTGGTACCAGGAACATAGGAATTACTAATAGTATCCCTGGCATACATGACTTGGTGGTAGGGCGAAAACAATCTGCCCTTGCTTACAAATAGCTGGCATTCTGACCTGTATGTAGATCTGTTATCTACAAGTGAATGGATCAGATAATTAGCTCTTCACCTGCTTAGCACAAATTGACCAATCCTGTGCAAATAGTGTAGATCTAAATCAGTAGACTCACAGGAAGCTGTCCTTTCTGGATCTAAACTGTTTGCTGCTTAGTCACTGGCAATACATCTGATTACCTTTTCATGTTATAACTTGCGACAAATAACTTGAAATAAGTACAGAATATGTAGCGGGTTAAGGGTAAGCACACTACTGGACTTACATTGGGTAGAATGCTGGCCCTGGGTCAGTGTCCTCCCAGGTTTGACTCCTAGGCTAGATAAGACACAGAAACTGACTAAGAAACAGATGCATTGTTGAAATTTGTTTATTTTACTTGCTATGCTCTGTTGATGAGTGGTTTTCTAGCATAGTTGCTTTACTGTCAGACTAATGAGTGTGGCAGGGTGTGGTTATTATTGTATACTGGTATGTCAAATGGCATGCTATCAGGCTACTGCAGAAAAGGCACCAATGTTCAATTAAGCACTCTCTATAGACTAAATGTCAGTCGTAAGTGTGCAATGTGTTTCACCCTACAAACACTAACCTTTAAACATAACATATCATACAGAATGATACTGATTACTAGTTCAAAGTTATGAACACTAAACAGTGTGACATAGTTTCATAAAATACATGATCATGCAATACTAAAATAATATTTTTAAAACACATTTAATTCATTAATAATATAATCAAAATTCATATAATACTATAAAAGAAAAAACATGTTATTGTACACAAAAGTAAATAAATGGTCCAAGGATGTTACTCTCATATAAAAATACACACACATATTAGTCCAGATACACATCAAAATCATTATAAAAAGTTTGAAGCAATATTTTGAAAAATAAAACAATTAACCAAATAAAATAAAAAACAAACAAACAGAGATAATGTAAGACCTTTAGAAGATCGATGAAATATAAGTCTACCACTTAACTGCAATGATAAGCTCACATACCAAATCAGGTGAACACACAGAAAACAATTCCATAACTGATGAAAGTTAGAGCAACAATCCCGATAATAACTTACAATAAAGAGCTTCAAGCATATAATGTCCTCAGTTCAAACTAGTGTCGTAGTGAACAGTGTAGAGTACACAACAGTGTGTGTGTTTGTGTGTGAAGCATACCAATGAACCTACCCTGAAGTATGCTCATGTATATAGGGTGACCCTTAAATGTCCAATAACAGAGACTCAGGCAGTATTTAGTGATTAAACCCAACAGGATCTACCTGGTTTAAACCCAGGTTGAACTTGTTATGATTGTTTGTTTCCCTCTTTGGTTTGGCAAACTGTGTGCCAAATGTGTAATTGAAGTGTGTGTCTGTCACATTGTCCTATCATAATATACTGCTGGCAAATAAAAAAAACATCTTTTTATTATTCAAGGCTCTAGGGCATGATCTTTTAAGCTTGTCTTTGAAGCTAGGGGCTATATAAAGCATAAGGTGTATTTTTATGTAGCTTTGGCACATGCTATTGATTTATGCATAAGAAAGCCTAAGTCGCCATCAGGGCTTCAACTATATAGGATAATATTGCACCCATTCTGATTTAGTAAACACTACTAAATTGCCAAGAACAACACTGTTTATGTTCTCTAGATATATTATGGCTACAGTCAGTTCATCTCAGCTGGTAAATCAATAGGCTGGTAAAGTATAGGTCTACATATATATAGGGTTATTCTTTTAGACCTTAATTTGGTTTGGTCTGTAGCTACATCATTTACAAATATGGTCTAATCTGCAACATCTAGATATCATTGGCAGAGGACAACCTCAGGCAAATGTCTTAGCAGAACCAAAGATGCACCATAGGTCAGCAAGAAGATATTCTTACATGAAAGTTTGGTCGAGACCAGGTCTAGAACCAACCTGGTATGTTATTAGTTTATAAATTGTAACTGCTTGGCAAGGGGCGCTCCTTAGCTCTTAATATGTAATAGTTAAATAAATAATTATATTCTGCTGAATACGTAAGCCCATACAGGTAAGATAGAAACAACAAATTGATCTGTCACAAACTGTCCACCTGTCAAGAATAAAAGTATCAGGTTGATTCAGATTATGGTAAATGCAGTTGAATATAAAGAAAGTCTCATTTTAAACAAAGAAAAACATAAATACTGTATAAGTAATTTTTGTTTTAACAGTTGTGTTACATTAAGTCTTGATCTTCTTTCATCCGCTGTTTCAGGAAGTTTCTCAGGTAAAAACGTTTTCTATATTGACAAAATAAGTACATGTATTGGGTTGGTCTATTTTTTTTTTCCATGCAGTTTGTTCAGTAGTGATTCGGTACTACTGAATACTGAAAGACACTTGTTTACCGAAAGATACTTTGTTTTACCGAAAGACACTTAATAAAACGTAATAAAAGCATCTTTTGTTGTTTTCGGTATTCAGTAGGACCCGTAGTGATGCAGTGAACTCAATAACCTATACCTGATTGCATTGACAATAAACGGTTTATTAAATTGCAGGGAACGTAAAAAGCAATCAAGATGCCACAACAATAAAGTTTGTTTACTTTCGCTAATTGAACGGCCGTCGATATATAGATCTTTGCTGGACATATGATTGAAAATGAAACTGGAAAAAGTTACTCAGAACGAAACAGCCACCGGTCCATGATTAACAACACTTGCGAAAACAAAACAGTGCAATTTCGATTGTGTCTACACATAAACATATTTTATAATAGTTTTAATGATTTCAACTTACCGCCCGAAAGTGGGTTTGCCACGTTAAACTAATCTCCAATCACAACTGACAACGCCGAGATAGCAGGAGGAAATTCGAGGAAATAGAATTGTTGACATTGGGAAAAGGGAGACTACTGTTTGATATAAGCCAGGCTATACAGATTTGTCTTGACTTTTTTACTCGGGACCGATGTAGTCCGGCAGCAATCGTACCTACTCGGCGATCTCCGGCAAGCTTCGGATATAGACTCACCGAAGCGTGATCCGAGTGGTCCGGCAGCTGGATATGGTTACTGAGCAACACCCCCACCCCTCACCACGACCTTTTTTTTCATGGGTACCGAAATGTTCGTTAGGGTGAAACAGAATCTCCAATGTACTAAAAATAAACTCATTTGTGCTATATGAAAACTAATTGTTTCCATGGCAACCATAATGAAATTTTGATATGAGGGTATGTTTAGAAAAATGCTTATCATTTTTCCAAAAATAGGGATAGAAGTATACAACTGGTACTCAATTAGAGTTTATTGAATGGCCATTATGGTCATGTGTCAATAATGCAAATTAGCACTTATGAAGATTCATACATTTTTAATGAGAATCTAAAAATAGAATTTTTTTTTGAAAAGTTAATTAGATTCTTTTCATTTTAAAGTAATATTTAAAAAAAAATCAACAGTTTCTACAGTTATATACATACCACTACCTGTCTAACACATACATGTTGGTATAAGTTTCATATGATTTGGTTCATTTTATGATTTTTTATGATTTTTTAAATTTACTTTCGGTTAAATTTTGCTGATTCTATTTTAATGCACAATTTGGCTATATGTTGGTTTATAACTAACCATAACTTTAAAGAATAACTTTTGTATCATTGCATAAAAGGAGGCTATCAATAAATGTTGATTTGAAATAATAAATTATGCAAATTAGCCAACATAAATATTCATATATCCTAATGAATATCTAAAAATAGACTTAAATTTTGAAAAGTTGATAAGATTCTTTTAATTTAAAAACAATTATCAAAGTAACTCAATAGTTTCTAAAGTTATATTCATACCCTACTAGTATAACACGTGTTGGTCTAAGTTTCGTTCTTTTGTGATTTTTTTTATATTTTTTTTTATTATTGTCATTCAAATTTTGGTCATTCATTCTTAATGCCTAATTTGGTTAGAAATCTGCTTATAACTTACCATAACGGTGAAGAATATTTTTAATTAATCTGGTTTGAGTTTTCCGAATTTTTTTTTCAACACACAAATATGTTAAAAGCCTGCTTATAAATGTTCATAACATGAAAAAAAAACAACAGTTATTGACTAGTCCTTTGGTAAAGGCCAACATTAGGCTAAGACTTTAAATAATTATGCAAATTAGTTCTCATGAACATTCAAAACCCTAAATTTTGAGCTTACACCGTGCACTTTAACACTAAATAAATTTTTGGTCATTATTAAATTTATTGTAGTTTTTCTTCCTTTTCATACTTTTACATTGGATCTCAAGCATTTAACTAAAAATCTTTCTGCTTGTCGATGAAAGTTTGTAGTAATAGTTCCATTAGTGATTTTATGCAATACCTTCAAATCCATATAAACTAGGTAATATTAATTTATTGAAATGTAAAAGGGTTAAACGTTTAAAGTTGTTTTTGTTCAGTGAATTAAACCCCCAGCCCTTACGTCCTTGGAATGCTCCACCTTACATGAAAAGACAACACTTTTGCTGGACATTTAAAACTCACGTCATTTATGAAAATCATCAGAGGGCTTTATGTTCTGGAAACATATCTGGTGGCCACTGTGATATGCTTGGACAGACTGTCAGTATACGACATAAATTATAAAATGATAAATGCATCATGCACCAAAATATAGATGTGACACCATCTGGGCGATACCAGATACTGATTTCAGTTACTAATCTCAATTGTTGAACAGATATACCAGTACTTTGCAAATCAATTACAACGCTATCATTTTTAACAAGGAAGATTTTCACCGTAAGTGCAAACTTTAATTTTGTGAAGCATATGTCAGATAATTTGCTAGTGAATCACTTGTGTCAATACATGGACAGTATGACTTAACCTTAGTTGGTTAGAATATTTAGGTTAACCTTAGAGTAATTAACCGCTCATGTTTTACTTGGTAGAACATGCATTTTGAGAAGAATAAATCCAGTATGTTTAATACACATTACAATTACAGACAACATGTTTTTAAGAGTCATACATTACTTATTAATGTTTTCACCTGCCTTAAAATAATCAAGTGACCAAAGTCACTTATGATATATATATTTAATTAATTTCAAAATGTCGGGGTTGGAGAGGGGGGGGGGGGGGGGGGGGGGTTGGCTGCCAAACTTATACACAAGTTTAAATGGGCTGAAGCCTAGGGACGCTGGGACAGATCAAAATTTTGGCCACTGTCAAGCAATATTTCGAATCATGTTTTCAATGTCCGGGGAAACCTTTCTGATGCACATTGACTTTCCGGATGAAAATTATTGCTTAATCCCTAGCTCGTGCAAGACCTGTTGAAACATACCATACATGAAGTTTGAACCTTGGTCAGGTGGAACCGTTTTAGGCACACCAACAAAGGTGAAAAACTTCACAATTGCCAAGAGTCTTGGATTTAATACTCATCAATGATATAACTTCGGGAAAACGAGTAGAAGCATACGAGATCGTCAAAGCATACTCATTTCCTGATTTTGTTTTTGGCAAATGTCTAGCACCGTCAATTATAATTCTTCTAAATGGTTCATCAAAAGAAGGAATAGGTTGTAACTGTGCTTTTGAGATAGTTTGGTTTGGTTTACCAAGTGTATAACACGCATGACATAAATTACATCAAAATTTGCTTTTAGACCAAACCCAAAGAAAGAATTTAAGTCGTTTAAGTACCCAAGTGACCTGACAAATGTGTTTCATGAGCCAAACTGAGAATTTCATTTCGATATTGCCGGGGAACAACAATCTGATGATTAACCATCCATTCATCATCTCCTGCAACATCTGGTGGTCTCCACTTTTTCATAAGTGCACCATTCATCTCATAATAAACCTTTTCGAACAAGCAAGCAATGCCAGGATCATTATGTTGATCTTGAGTAAGTTGTGACCTTGACTTTTTGTTGAGACTTTGGAATGTTGATGCATTGTCTTCAACTGAAGATGTTGACATATCCGAATGTGATGAACTCACATGATTCAAAAACGGGCAGTCGACCTCGTTATAAATCTTACTTATGAAAGTGTCACAGCTAAATCAACTTCAAAAGTGACTTTGTCGTCATATTTGACAGCTTTATTAGCTATTTTGTGAATGGACTTTCTTGCCATGGGTCTATTCTCTACACACGAAAGATACAGATCAGGAATTTCCTGATCAATGGAATCAGATGAATTGTCCATGATGAGTGTGTCAGTAACAAGTGGATTAACCACAACCTTAACTCCCGCTAAGTCATTGCCTGGCAACAAATTGACACCTTTAAATGGTAAAGAAAAGATCTTAAGACCTACAGATACTGGCGCAGTCACCAAGGCAGAAAATAAATTATGGAGAGGTACATTGAAAAATCCACACTCTACCAACTAAATAATGACACTAACAACAGAGGACGTCTCTTCAGAAACGGCAGTGTATTTGCTAAAATAAGGAATTGAGAAGCTCATGTGTCTCTTAATATCTAGATAGTGGTAGATTGGCACGAATCACTTTCAAGTGGACAAAATGTCTGATATTGATGGTTCATATGTCTCTATGACGCGATCAAAGTTGGGTTCTGATACCGTAACGTTTTGAATAGGCTCGTTTGCCTTACCAAATGAATCAGGTCCAGTGACCTTATCGAACGTGTCTTCCTTGACACATGTCTGTGGTCAAGATTTTCACGAGGTTAGCCCTATGGGTTTAACTTCATCACAAGACTGTTGTCTTTTAAGTTTAAAAGCAAGGTGGCCATTTTTCGTACAATAATAGCAAATAACACGAGATAAGGGATTGTTATTTTCACTGTAGGAATGAGTAAATGAATACTCATCAACCAAACTTACTGATGCTTTTAGTGTATCGACTTGTTTGCCGTCAACATATGACTTAAAATCCGGTTGGATACAATGTTTGAACTCTTCGACAAGCATAAGCTGGCGTAAAATGTCGTGATTTTGCTAAACCTTCGTTGATGAGCACCAGCTATCAAATAACTGTTCTTTTACTCTGGTGACTGATTTTGTTTTCTCTAACCCTTTCATGATCAATTGAAATTCTTCTGTTTGTTCTTTTTGTAATCTTTGTTAAAATTCTAGTTTTTGTTGTTACATTTTCTTCTTATTATTATCCGGATATTTTTGGCACTAGCATCATTATTTTAATATTATCGTTCAGTGCTACAGATAAGACGAATAAGCATATATTTACGCCTTAATGTATTTAAAAAACGCACTGAAATTAAATATTTGTGGAAAAAAACGCATTGGGTATCGTGATTTAGGTATACGTTTAAATAAATAATGCAGGTCAGCGTATTATACATTTAGCAAAGGGAAAAATCCGTGTACGCGCTTTTTGTCAGACCAGTTGCAAGTTTTACCCCAAAAAGGTGTACAAATGTACAAGTTGCATTACCCATTAAAACATTTTGGAATCGGAATTCGCGTCTACAAGTCAGTATCCCGTGACTGAGAACATTCTATCAATGAGTGACGTAGCTCTAGGTGACGTAAGCAATGTCCTAACGTTCGGGCAGTCAAAAGGTTTACACACACGATGGAAGACACTTATGTTACAATAAGTAGCGGGTGAGAACTTAAAAATATCGCGAAAATATGACAAAAGTGAAACTTTTTGAGAACTATAAGTAATATAGAAAATGTGAATAGTACTGCATGCGAATGTCATTGCATGAAGCTTTTTCTAAGATATTAAAATAATGGCTGTAATTGAATACTAATATTATTTATGTCCTACACAAGGTTGGTAGATTTTTTATTTTTACCGTTTGTAGTTGCAGCTGTTGTATATGTCGTCCCAATAGACCCGCTTAATATAAAATATGCAAATTAAGGTGGGAAAATTAGTAATTGTGCAAAATACTAATGGGACCACCATGATAAAGTTGTTACTGTTGTATCTTAATGTTGGCGGCCTAGTTACTACGGGGGATTTCAGAGGTCCAACGTATTTTTTCTCTATAGAAGTTAAATGGTTGCATAATGGACCACTTCCACCAACATCTTAACGGAAAAAAGATGTAATAAGCATCAACATTAAAAATCATGCAGGTACATTTTTAATGTCAGGTTTTTATATAATGTATAAATTAAAGCTGCGTAAATGTTAATTAAATAAATCACACACACACACACGCACGCACGCACGCACGCAAGCGCGCGCGCACGCACACACACCAAACACACACACACTCACAAACACACACACACACACACACACACACAAACACACACACACACACACACACACACACACAAACACACACACACCACACACACACACACACACACACACGCACGCACGCACGCACGCACGCACGCACGCACGCGCGCGCGCACACACACACACACATTCACATTTTTTATTTATTTAATAAACGTTTATACGCAGCTTTAATTGAATAATTGAGAAGTACAGATTAAGCAAAATAAACAATGGATTTATGGACTTGATAGTGTATCGGTTTATAGTGTTATATGTTCAATGCAAAACTATGTAACTAACCTTATATTGTATAAAAGAGTCCTCATACAAAAGGTTTAGTGAGTCAACTTCGTGTTTATATGACAAGGTATTTTGAAAGAAATTTCTAGTTTGTACGTAAACAATGCCGATTCCAGTTGAATTAATTTTCCTGTCAAGATTGGTCGTAATCGCACACGAAAACACGGAGGACAACCCTGCGCTGCATGTTCTTGCAATGACAGATTAGCTTCCCTTGAAACCGATGGCAATTACGAAATTTAATTTAAGCATTTAATTGTTATGATATTTTTTAAGAAAGGTGTATGCTAATCTAAACAAGTCAAAATAATTAAAACTATACGTATATGGGGATGCACCCGGTCCATGGGCATATATATTTCATCTATAAATTATTAGAGACCTGTACCTAATCACGTTGTTGTATTTAGAAACAGCGACAGAAATAAAATTGCAAAATATATATAATTTAAAGATCATTAGGTTATTTCTCTAATGTCATTTGTTTTATAAACTTCATCGTTTATCTGGTGTCCACATCCAATTATTTTAGTATTCTTTGAATGATTTCTTTTTTATTCTCAAAACTTTTATTATTGCAATTTTTTAAATTCACGAAAAAATATTAAATAATTCCGATGCACTCAAATAAAAATCATGGTTTAAAGATAAATACCATACAAAATTCCGCTCAAATATGCTCATGGCTTTCGGTTATTTAAGGCGACTCTACCGAATTCGGCAATATAAGTTGATGTGTTTAACTTAAACTTCTTGTTTTATTGTACTACAAGAAAAAAATGTGATTAAAGATATAAACTATGACACAAGAGAAATGCCCTTAATTGGATTATAATGAAGACCAAAGTAGATGGAAATTTAAGGCGTTTGTTACGGCTTTCTTCTTTTTTTTCATTATATAGAGTCAAATGTATGTCAAAGTTGGCCTTGTTTTGAAAGTTTAAGTTTATCAGTAATATGTTCAAACATTTGCTTCAAAATCAGACTCAGAATAACACATCATTAAAATATTATAAGTGCAAATCCTCCAAAATTACTTTAGCTCAACTTCAAATTTGTGAAATTCACATGATCCGCAAATGATTACATCAACGATTCTATCAAGTGACTGACCACTGTACTGTAATGTTGGTATTAACTTATAGACAGCGGATGTCATATACTTTCCTGTTTCGCGTCAAAACATCTTGGTATAGTTTTCTTATTTCTTTTCCTTTACGCAGTCAGTAGTGTTTGGCTGCACTGTAACATGCAGGTATTATTAGCTTGTGTTAACATAAAAAAAGAACCGTACAATATTGCTTCTATGCCGGACCTGGAAGCGCAATCGGTAGAGCGTCGGCTCCAGGTACGGGAGGCCCAGGGTTCGATCCCGGGCCGCGACATACCAAAGTCGTTAAAAATGGTAGTGGTATAGCTCCCTTGCTAACGCTCAAGCAAATATAAGGGTAGTTCCACGACTGGTTGGCCCGGTGTCAGGATAATGTGACTGGGTGTGGTATCATGCCAGGTGTTCACGGCATGCTATACACAGTGAAGGCAGCACTATATCTGCCACCGTCTCCAGATAACTGATATACTGTTGGTGGGACAATAAACCTAATAAACAAACAATATTGCCTCTAAATACTTACATTATTACTGTGCGCATATTTTTGTTCTTTTGTACGTTAGTGATTTAATGTAGTCTTTTAATCTATTGAAAATATGCAACCTATAACAAAATCATAAACAAATAAATACACCCTGTAAATAGTTTATGTTGAAAGTTTTTGATAATAAGATTTATTTTGTCTGTATATAGTATTCTTATAGCAGTTTAAACTCACGGTGCGGATGCTTACTGTTAGTTGTCTCACTTTTAAGGGATATTTTTATTTACACTGTTTGTTTGTGAGAAAAACCTTCAGGAAGTGCGAGGTTGGAGCATTCCACAAACCAAGTTTAAGCACCGAGTCTGTCGTTGTGCCGAATGACCCTTCCAAGGCGGTAATTCAGAATTTTATATAACGCTCATACGATCTATTCTTGTTTTCCCATTATCAATTACTGTGATTTTCAACATAACCTCTTGTTTTTGTTTGTTTTACTATCGTGACTCTTCATGATTTGAACCAGAACATTTACTGTTATACTGATAAAACTGTTACAACCTATTACATATGTACATAAAACTATTAAGTTTAACAAATTCTAACTTCTTATCTTATGTTATAAGACAGTTGTTATTCAAGACAAGTAAGAATTAGTTTAAAGCAGCCGGATACACAGGCACTAGTGCACTCTATCAAAGGTCCACTGAATCAGCAGATCTGGAGTTTGCGCAGAGGAGCGCACTCACAACGAGGCTGTATTTACGAGGAGGTTAATCGTCCTCTACAAGCCAGTAGTCAAGGATTTATGAGGGATTCATTAACGATTGGATTTAATAGACCCTATTAAGGTACGTATTTTAATAATGTTTTCCATTTTTATAACTGGATATTTAATGTGGACGAATATTTCTGTGAATGAAATTGAATGTTGATTGTTAGTGATAGTGTGTGCTTTTTGAGAAAAACAATACGCATATTGTTTTATTTTCTTTTTTGATAGCAACTATACTAAGACCAAAACATAAATATATAAAAGAAGTAAACAACAGCGCCAAACACAAAACATTAAAAATTAATCATAAAAAATGCAGATTACACATATTACACCTCTGTCTTTCGGCCATTGACATTACAAAGCAAGATTAAACTCGTTCTTCATGGTAGCTACTTTCTTTTAAATAAAATTCAATGCGTAAAATCGATATATGGAAATATTGAATTGCTTTATTGAAGTAAATTTTATTCTTTGAATAGTGTATGAAAGGATCGAACTGTATTTCAATATTCTGCACGTAGAAGATATTAAATCGTGTTTCTAATTTATGCAAAATGGAGGCTTCGATAGACCAGCGGCTGCTGTTCTCAGATATATGGCAGCCCTAGCGTTCAGATTTATTGTAAGAAGTTTACATACTACTTAGGTTCAGTTTAAGTAAGAAGGTCTTGAAAAATACAAACAGTGATGTAGGTTTAACAAACAGACTGTAAGGTTAAATTCTCCCAAACCACTTGATGAATAGACCATTGTGGATATTTCCGGACCTTCTTGTGATATTTAAGTGGGCAATCTACATGGAAGTTTACTGAAACATTTGTACTTTAGCTATACCAATACTGTTGGTGGAGGTAAAGATTTACATTAAATGTTGGCAATGAAATTCATTTCAACTAGCAAAGATGGTGTTAATAATGACGATGATGATTGATAATGATAATGACGATGATGATGATGGTGGTGATGATGGTGATGATGATGAAGAAGAAGAAGATGATGATGATAATGATAATGGTGATTATAATGATGATGATGATTGATATTGTTGATAACAATGATGATGATGATGATGATGATGATGATGATGATGATGATGATGATGATGGTGATGATGATGATGACCAGGACGATTATATATGATCCGATTATATATATGATGTTGTTAGTCTTTTGTGTTGCTAGTAAACAATTATTATGGATCCAATTTTTTATTTTGCTATAAAAATGAAGGATAACGATCGTACTTGAAATTTTAAAGTAAACAACAACAACAACGTTATACATGTATATACATGTACATATATGTATACACATGTTGTTCCGCAGGTGCTCTAGAATCTGAACAAAAGTTCTTGAGTTGAAGATTCTCTAGCGGATTTTAATGTATCTACCGTTCAACTGGGAGCCTCTTATCACTTCGAGACATACTGAGTGCCAAAAGCGATAGATCTAGTAAATATAGAAATGATTGAATTCAGGGGTACCATAGGCTGACGTACCTATGGCTTCGCATCACCAGCGTATTCGCGATTTATATTTTTAGCAGACAAAAACAAACCAGCAAAACCTAAACGTCTTTTAAACTGAATTCCGTCGAAAGTTCCGTCAAGACACATTATAGTCCCAGAGTCCGTTACTTATACATTGGCTTTTTTTTTCGAAAGGCATGATTGTTATGTATATGTTTTTTGTCTACACTCTTAGCCTCGGATAAATCTGGGCATTATTTTTTATGTACACCTACTTAATCTAAGAGATCTAATAACATCCGCTTGTAAACATATTCTGTTGAGCAATTTTATTACTATTATTATTGTTGTTGTTGTTATTATTATTATTATATTATTATTATTATTATTATTATTATTATTATTATTATTATTATTATTATTATTACTATGGTTAATCAACTTGACCCTAACCTTATTGCAAGAATACATTGTCTGTGCTCTATATTGACCCAAGATTATTATTCTTTGCCATGTTTATATAATAAGTAATGTTTTCGGTAGAAAAAGGTGAATAAGAATCGATTTTATTAATTTTATTTGCATAGTTGACTAATCATAAATATGATCCCTTTCAGATCAATGTTGGGGAATATTATTATAACACAAGATATTGCTTATGTATTAAGTTAGTTTATTAAAGGTTGATAAGTACTTTCTCTAACTGTCATCAATATTTCCCAGCAAGATCATTTGTAATGGGACTGTACAATTAATTGAGATGTGCACATCAAGGTACAAACAGTATATACAAAAGAATTGAAACACATGATACACATTAAAAAAACACAACAACAACAACAACAACAACAAAAAAAAAACAACAACAAAAAAACAACAACACTTACACACATAAAATGATATTTACAATTTTTAAAGTGAATATTAAGTACTTTTAATAAGACATTTTGAATACAAAAGTCCTCAAGTACATATATTTGTCCAGGGCATTCAGTTATACGGATAAAACGGTTTATAACATCTGCAATGTTCATTCAGATAGTCCTCGTCGAATGCTGACATCGACAAGGAAACTCCATCAATGTCACATTTTAGACAATTGTGGAATCAGTATGAACATGCAGTTGAAACAGATGTTGGAAAGGTGCGAATGAGAAAATACAATAAAAGTGTGGCGATATTGAACCATTTCTGTAATTTTTGTCGTAATTAATGACATTGTCTTTTTCATAATACGACTTCTACAGGAAAACGATAATCGCAGTGCATTGTTCGCAATGACTTTTAGTGGATTGCTCTTTATTTGACAATTAAAACTATTCAACTATTTGAAAATATAACAAAATGAATTATTGTTTCCTCATATTCCCTCGCATCATATACAATTATGTTAATACGTGTTTGTAAATCCCTAGACACTGTGTTGTCATGAATATTCACGGAGCATACATTATCTATTCAGTTACACGTACAGTCATCACGCAGTTGGTTGGATTTACACACAACATAGCTCATTTTGTCAATGCCAAGTGATTGAGAACCTCTGAAGTCGACCAGAAAATTGATACCTTTCACATTAGCTCGACTCTCTCACAGGCTTAATGTAATCCATTTAGTCGCATTTTAATAAAGTGCTAGGAACAAGAACTATCTGGGGACATGGGCGACTTGGTGGTAATGAAATATTCAGAACGAGCCAATTTGTCCACGCGCTGGGTCGCGAATTGCTGTTTGATTGTCTGAGTCATGGGGCCGCTCAGCTCCCCTCATTGGTCCGTGTCAAGTGATATGGACACGAGGCACGCGCAGCACGTGCATTTAGCGTGGTAATGACAGGAAGTTTCCTGCTGGATCAGTTATCAATGTCTCCCTCATGAACAAATCACGATGTTGAGTATAGTGTAATATAATGACAAATATTGACAACATGCCAAATGAAGACATTCCGCAGTTCCCCATAAGAATGTTCAATTGTGTCTTTACTTTGTCGTATTTTGGATACAAAAAGTGTAAGAATAATATATACTTTAAAAAAGAAAGTCTCAAGATATTAATGTTTCAAATTTTATTAATCTTAAAAGAGTACAAAATAATTGTGTTCGGGTACATTAGGAGTACAGTGAATTTTACCCCCGCCTATCACTGAACACGTACACATGTACACTATATCCTGACGGCACATCAAACATCGAACCCACAACAGCCTAATGTTGCCTATACTTATTCCTCTTATCTTTCAGTTTTATATCCAGTTAATTGCAGCATTAGCCCTGTCGAGATTTTATTTCAGCTAGGCGGATATAAAATGCCGCGATATTACTATAAACTATAAAGATTTATGACTGAAGTGAACTTCTAGTAAGATACTTAAAGCCTTGTGAACCATATATTCTGATTGACAAGAATATGCAAGTTATGAAATGTCAATAAATGACACATAGCCATACTTGATATATATTTAAACTAATCTTTAGGTGTGGTATGTTACAACCTAATCTTCGGTCAAAAGTGGGGGCTAGCTCGTAAATCACTTATGCAGAAAACATACACTCGATGTATTCACATTTAAAGCATGTTTGACGCTGCATTCCGAAACATAAGTGGGCATTTACAAATAATAAACACTTACTTGTGCTTAAACAACCCTCCGTCTAATTGTATGTACACATATTAAATAAGAAGAGAATAACACTTCAGACAGTTTATCGCCATCGAATTTGGAATAAAGCGAGTTTTGTTTTATTTCAGTTTAATATATGTCTCATTTTGGATTTTTTAACACAGATTATCTGTAAGATGATTCAATGTCAAATAGAAAAACATGTGTAATTGTGTGTTTTTAAAATCTTTTAATTCTTTATAAAAAAGTATAGTTAAAAGTTGAGCCGTTGTCCTTGATACATATCTGTGCTTAGTTCAAAGTGTGTAATGTTAAGTTTTTATTGTTGTTGTGTATTAATCAATGTACAACTATAATCACACAAATAAAAGTTAATTAAATGATATTCACGAAATAGTTGTAAGAATTTAATTGAACTGATGACTGCTCAAAATAAATACAAGTATTTTAATGCCTATTGCATTCATATCAAGCTATGTTTTTATACAATAGTCAATAAAAAGCACATTAAATATTTGGTCTGTTCTGTCCCATTACAGTCAACATATGCAGTTTTAAATATGAATATTCTTTTCTGTACGAACTGTAAGCGATTGTTTTCTATTATCTGCCGTTTACATACTGATGATCGCATTTATTTAGTGAATACATACATACATCCATACATATTACGCATACACTGTTCCTATTGTTAGTTAATGAGACTTCTTGCATACCATATATATGCATCTGTAGATTTCAAATATGTATAAACTAACAGTATACTTATACTAAATAAGACACATTGCGTATTTGATCTGTAGTTTGTCTCGTTTGACGCCAATATCCGAGTCACCGAATCTTGCTGACATGGCCCGGATCCGTCACCCTCCCGAGATTCCACAAGTGTCGAGTCCATGTATTTACTCGAGTCCTCTATCAGACAAGTCAATTAGTGACCGCTAACTATTTGCCTTAATTGGTACATGGCTGTGTTGCCCCGGGACTCTGACCTACAACATATTTAAGATAGCATGTGTACATCACACTGATCTGGGACCTCAGGCCGTAACAAGGTCAACCTATACAGTCCGGAGGCAATGCTTCAACATCGAAATATAACCACACACACATGTATATACTACTTAATGGTTCTCCGTCAAGTGTTCTTCTCGCACTCGGAAGTAGAAGAATAGAAGCTTTCCGTTAAATTTACACTCCACGACTATAAATGTCATCAACATGAATCACTCTGATTGATAAATAATATTGCTGTGTTCGTCAATTGTTTTTATTTCTATACTGTAATAAGCAGTGGGGTCAAATGGCAGGTGTTAGCCAAATTAATGTATTCGCACATTCCATTGTGTGTTGGGTGTTACGAGGGTTGCAGAACGTCCAGCCCAAAACGACTATATCAAGGACTTAGTGATGCTCAAAACACCTACGATGTGGAGTCTAAGCTACAACAGTATTAATCCTATTTGCGATAACATTTGTTCAAAAGAACTATTCACGGGTGCATTGATGATACCATTCATTGATCTAAAATGACGGATGTTAAGATGTACATTGACGACCATTTATTTGTAGAGAAGAATGTAATTAATCTTGCATATGTGCATAACCTGTTTATACACATCGCGGTATCAGACTCTAAATTAAAGACTCCATAATTTCCCAGTTCTTGATCATATTTCGGGATCACTTAATGTTAATGCGATGTTACTCCAGAGCTGATCATAATCAAGTTGCTCCTTATCTAGAAAGGAATCCTGTTAAGGTCATGTTACATGCACGGTGGCTGTCTAGATGGGGCGCATGGCTTATTAGTCAGCGCAGAACCGAAGGAAGTCGCTTATCAATTGTAAGTGAAATAGTTTTGTAAGTTGGATACCTATTATTTTAATATTCCCTTCGTTTGACATAACAGCATGAGTAGTAACTGTATTTTTTTTTATTCCGATGCTTCCAAACTATGTTGGGGATAAAATATGATAAATGTAGAAAAATGGGGTTTAGGGGTTTAGTAGGGTACAGCCTTTTTTTCTTTTCTGAAGACAAAGCAATAATAAATGGAACTTCGAAAGGCTGGCAACACTTTGAACATTCAAACCTTATATCACCATTGTAACACCAACTCGAGTATATTTTCTCTAAACCGCTGATTTACACCATTAAAATAAAAGCTTATCAGTCAGTATCTAGAGTCTTGAAGCTAACCTGTTCTTGCGGCGCACAGTTGAAAAGGTGTGGAACTCTGGTATAGATAGCTTATCTTGTCTACGCCAGTCTTATCTATCTACTCGGGTCCCTGCGGTACCCGGGTTATCTTCTTTGATCAATTCTCTAGCTTTATTATGAAGAATTTGAATACCTACGAGCAAAAGAGAAAGATCAATACACCTGTGAGATACCCCCACCCACCCAATGTAAATAACTATACGCTGATTGTGTGCGTAATTTAAATCCTGAAAGAGAAATTATCTAATCTAAGTAACATATATTTAAATGTACGTGTAAGTTAAACAATGTAGAACCAGTCAGAACAACAATGTTCTGTTGTATTAACGTTCCCTAATTGCCTTATCCAGCTCGTAAATCACTAATGATTCATTAACCATTCAATAAGCATCGAAAGGGTCAAGCGCCAGGTCTACGCCAAGTTACGAAACAACATTAACAGCTCGAGATTCTAGCGGGATTTCTCCTCAAGTTTTTCCTCAAATGTAAAATTAACGTTCAGTGCCGGCAAATTTATCAGTTCACAGGTTGGCAATCTTCCGTTAATTGAAACCCGTCAGGACGTTTGTTTTCTTTAAGAACTCATCATTTGTTTGAAAAAATCCAAAATATATTATACCATCACTTGTCACATTGTTAGACATGATCCTGTACTTTGGAAGTTGACATTCACCATCAATTTATAATAATTGTGGGTTTTGCCATTCGACCACCTTGAAACCTCGTCATACATGTTTATGTTTACAACAATTAGACTTTTTATTTCGTAATATCCTTTAACACAGAACATTTCAATGGATATAACAACAAAATGAACAATCCAGAACAAGAGATCAACCTACACTGATGTAAGGTTTAAAATGCTTAAAATGTGTAATTAATGAATACTGAAAAAGAATAAAGCAATACACAGTGACCAAATATGTTTAATAATTTTGCCTTGTTGAAACAGCTGTTATTAATTTTCTAATTGCGATATAAAATGTGGAATTCGCAAAAAAACAGTTGCGAAGCGTTGGCCGTAGTCTCAATCGTCGGGCGATCTAGATACCTGCCATGATTATTTACCAGAATCATTATCGAGGCTATCTTAATGCTTTTTATTTGACCATGGCAAGAAATCTTCTCCGATCTTCAAGTAAGATTTAGAAACTAGCAATCACTCATCCACTTCATCCTGGATCCCCAACGTTCAGTGGCGAAATATTATCATGACATTCTCTGGAAAATATTAGTCTCATGAGACTTGAACTTTTGCGAGCAAACATTCCAGCGGCATCCCGATATTCTTCGTTCCGACAGTATGAGCAAACATGGTCTGAGAATTTAATTATCCCAGTCCTCGCGCGTCCAATTAATCTCGACTTGAGTCGAAGCTGATATGAGAGCTATTGTCCAAATCTGGGAAATATCCACGACTAACCATTAATAAGTGGCGATGGGATAGCGACTTGTGGTAATGGAATGTTATGTTCAAGAAGAACTGCTTAGTCAATAGTGTCTGAATTAGAGAACAATGGTTTGTTCTATAGTTTGGAGAACCTAGTCTTAACACTGAGCGATGAACAGTCAAGAGATGGCTGTATACTTGTTAGTGAAGCGTTGCAGTAACGGTTACAAACAATGAAAACAAACGCCAAAAAGCATCAAAGCATTGATCCCGTTCGCTTAGGAAAAAATGTAACCGAATACATGAATTTGAGTAATAAAGCAAAATTCAATTATTCTCAGTCCAAGTAATAATTCTGTATGTAACACGAAACTGCACGACCGACTTTAAACCTACTTTTTTTATCGTTTTTTTCTTTTGTTTATTCTGTTTGTTTTCTCACATTTTAAGGAAGCATAAATTTCTAGATATTGATATAAGCTTGTTATCAGAAGTGAAGACTAGACTTAATGAACTCCGCCCTGGTCCGAGTAATAAAACTGCACTTATTGTTTTCGGCAAAGTGTACTTATAAGTGCTAATGGACGAATAATGATGGTACGGAGCGTCTAGTTTTTAGTGTACATTTACAATGGTATTAAGTCTTTTTAACAATGTTTTAGTTCGTTTTGTATAGACTGCGTTCATAATGTCAGTTTTCACCTCGAAAAATAAAAAGTAGACTACCTTTTTAAAAAACTTGTTGCAATATTTCACTGAAATTTCTCTCTCTCCATCATTTTTCTTAATAATTTTCTGTAGCTGTGCTATTTAGCAACGTGTTATGACTACACATTGTGTATAATAGTCTCTGGGGGTTGGCTGCCATCTTGCCGGGACTTCTTTTCCCACATATTACCTCCGAGGCCTATTTCTGAAAGTATCCGAATGACGTGAAAGTTGAATTTTTGATGCACGATAATCGACCCTGCGTGACATTGACTATTCGGCCAGTCTTGCATGGGACAAGACGGATTAATTGTATCCCGGCATGCTTCAAAGGTTAACATTAATACTGCCATCTATTTAGACTAGATGTGTGTAATGCAGCGATACATGAAAATCAGACTTTTGAATGAGCAATGCCACGCAGGAATATCACTCAGTGTCTGAGAAAAAGGCGCACAGAGGGAGAAATATGTTATTAGAATGAGTGTTCCACTGACTATGCATTAAATACTATACCGTCATAAACGGTCTCACTACATTGTGCGGCTCTCTATCAGATTTGCAATTGAGATTTAGATTCAGATTACAGAGTTGTAGTGTTTTAACATAGTGTTTTTGGTTCGCGTGCGATAGCACTTATGGGTATATTCAGACCCAATCTTATTAAAATCATATCCTGAAAACCGCTCCGCTATCAGGATCTGACGAGTCCATAAATATTCCCAACAACATAGATTGTCGCCTACAAAATCGCAAAAGTAAAAAATGATGATCCGAAGCGTTCCGAACGTATCATTTTAATGGCTGTGCCCATTTACAAAGAAATGTAAACATGGACAATTCGCGCAAGACTTATGTCACTGAAAACAGGTGCGTCGATGCGGCATCCCATTTGTTTCAACTTCAGTAACATCTTCAGGTCGAAAGTTTACTAACAAGCAGTTGTAAAACAAATTTTAACTGAGTTACTTTTATATAGCAACATCGATAGCGGCCATTGTGCGACTGTTACCGAATGCGCTATACATTACGCTCTCTGATTGGCTGTAATAAAAATAGTAACCAGGGAAAACCATTCTTGTTTACAGACGGTATTTGCGGGCCGTCGTCAGATCTTTCATTTTGTAAGATCTGACTTAAGTGAGATTGATTCAGACCTTTTTTTAAAACTAAAATAAAGTCCTATGGAATGCATTCTCTATTTAATATAATACTTTCTAAAATCGGATATTTGTGACCGTATTGTAACTTTTGTTTACTCGTTAGGAGATGTGATCGTTTTGCACCCAAAGACTTGTCTGGTTTCCAATGGGCTGTGCAAACGTGTTGCTATGGAATAATCTAAAGTGGCGTGTGTTCGCATCTAAAAGTGTTAAACTTATATCGCTCAAACAGCGCTTTGATTTATGGTATAAAATCATAAAATCATTGAAGGAAGTATCTGACAGTTTGCCTATATCTAATTGGTAACAATAACTTACCACTGTTTTGGGGACGTTTTGAGCAGAATTCATGCATAAACTAATACTTTAGTGCAAGCAAAGACAGTTTTGAACACTACCTACAGGGCTAGTTGGTTAAATCGCAAAACAACAACAACAACAAACAACACAACACTACAATTTGATTCAAAGTGATCTAAAAAAGTTGTAACGTAGTTTTCTAATAAATTCTTTTTAATTCTCTTCTGTTTTAATATAGCTATCTCTACATCGTGACTCAAACAAGAAGTACCTGTTTGCATTGACGATTGGGGATTTATGCTTCGCTATTCACACATTTCTCACACATCAATAACAGCATTTTCAATTAATTTTTTTTACAAAAAGCAATTATTTTTTAAAACACGGGAAACACCATATTTTGTACACCATGAATTACATGTACAAGATGATTTATTATCAAAACGGAGGTTTTGCTGACTTAATAGTCAGGTAGTTTTCCACCCTGAATTTGTCCTGGCTCGCATTTAATGTCCGAAGGTACAGGGCAAGTCTTTTTATATCAGTCACGTATATGTGTTTACCAAGCAGTACCATTAAAAATGTTGATTGAAATGTTTATTTTTCAACGTATATGTACTCGCTGTGTGTGTTCGGATGCAACTCAAAAAAAGCAAGCACCTCGAATTCAAGATATGCTCATTTGTTCACAAATTATGAATGGTTACAAGAAACCATTGTTTGTCAACTTCTATTCATTACAATATCAGGCTTAATAACAGAATATGACACAAGTTCATTAACATTGAAGCCATCGTCGCCATGATCCGTGAATCTTCGTAATTCTGCTATGTTTAAAATATATAATTGAGGTCAATCTGTGTCGACATTCTAGTGGGAAGCCCAACTCCCCTGTAGGCAATACTTCACATACCATCCCCTGACAGTGAAACATTCGACATCCATTGGGCGTATTCGTCAACTCATTTACAAGACGACTCTCTACTTTATTTTAATGTCGTGTGACAACCTTAGTAACGAGTAAATGTCACTGGTGCGTTCATTAAGATTCATTTATCTTCTGCTTTAGAAAAGAAAAAAAATGTATCTAAATACGTGTTGAAAGTATACATAAATCAATTCTGACCCCGAATTTCGGACAGTTCGGCTATGTTCGGATTTTAATTATGTTTAAATTATGATAAACCAAAATGCTTCATGTTGTAAATAATCGAGAATAAATATTATATCTCTCTTCTTTAATATACACGCAAACGTGCATTGCTGGAGACTTAACAACAAATGCTGCATATTCCTGATAGCACACTTCTCAGGAAAATTGGCTGATTTGGATTGACACTATATTTCTAAGCATGGCCAATGCTTTTCTTGTCAAGCTATACGTCTCATGAAAGGAAATGTCAATTAGATATTCTCTATACGTCTCGTATAAGAGACTTACTTTTCTATAGAAAAAACTTTCACATTCATAACAGTCATTTAATTTTACTAATAAACAAAAACAGATTTAATAATTTCCCTCAACGACTTGCAATGCAGCAAACCTTGTGACAACCCTAAAGCTTTTGCCAATGTCGGATATATATTATGTTTCACGAAGGTTTTGTTGTATATATTATGTTTCACGAAGGTTTTGTTGTATATATTATGTTTCACGAAGGTTTTGTTGAGCCACCATACTCAAAGAACATTCCATAAATGTTGTTCTCGCCACTCGATTGTGCTCATTGTCCTAAACAACGCATTCAACAAGAGCAATTACAAGCACCAGTAATTAAGGGCGTATTATTGAGATAAATACGTGGTTTCATAATGCTTCAGTTAGCGTCATTGTATTGAATGTACACAAGAACGTACTACAAAAAGCATTTGGTGACTGGGTAACAGTATATCGTTCTTTTAAATGGAGTTGGATAGTTGTGATCAATAGTTAAGTTATTCGTTAATGAATACTGTTATGATTATGAGCATAAATATTGGGCTGAGTAAAAAGGTAGTCGGTGAGCATAAACACTTTCCTTGCAACGACACACCATAATACGATTAAATATTAATAAATGTACTTGTTCATCAATACCAATCTCTCGTCAAAATATGTACTTGTAGATCGCTGCAAATATACATTAGTCATTTACTTAAACCACGTTATTACAGGACATAAAATATTATAAGTGCAGTAGATGTAATTGTCTTTTACTACCCTAATATAGTATTTTGTTGCAGTATGTTTATTTTTACAATGTGTACCTTACTTTTATCTAGTAAACACGACATTACTATGTGCAGTCATAATAATACAAGTCTTAATGAAAACATATTCAGATATGTTCTATTTCCCAGGTGCGATCACATAGGGATATATTTTGAAAGTAACTACGTACAATGTGCATATGTACATGGCTTTACAGAGGACATTTGGTATAACCCTTTAAAAGCATATCGGAGTATGATTTATGAGTTTCACTTCCCAGGATTAGATCCAGGATAGTTGCAACTATACATAGATGTACTTTGAAAACTATCCCTCTTAAAGACACTGCAGAACAACATAAGCTTATTATGCTCACTATTTATATGGCAGAAATATCTGTTTTCCAGGTGCTGCCATGACGAAGGAGAGCCAGATCGTGAACCTGGAAGACATGGTGAGGGAGTGGGTTGACGACTTCCCCATGGACAAAGCCATCCGTAAAGAAGCCGAGGATATCACCTCTGCCGACATCAACTGGAAACACGTCCGCTTCTACCACGGAGAGACAGAGTATTTCAACCAGGTCAAGAAATCCACGCCGCGCATGCACGTGCTGTTCTCCGCGCATTTTACAAATGATACAGACCAACCACAAGTATATACACTAAAAACTGAACGAAGAACAAAGTCTACATGTATGATTACAATGGAGAGGAGTTATATGATTGGGTTTGAATTAAACATTAAAGTAGGACCTCCTAACCCTGTAATAGAGGCTAACGCTGGCTTTAAAGGAGAGATGACCGTGAAACGAGGGGACGAGGAAACGTTTGAAGAAGAGCTGGTTTGGTCAGTAGATAACCAAATATCGGTCCCCGCTAAATATAGAACAAAGGCAGACTTGGTTCTCAAAGAAGATGGCTACACTGGAGACTTTAAAGTTGAAACCAAAATGGCGGGGAAAATCCACGTGACTTTACGGAGTAAAAAAGATGGTAGCGTATTGATGCCGATAACGGCAGACGTCAGACACATCTTCCGCAGCAACAAAATGTTTACTATCCAAGCGGACGGCGTTTTCTTCGAGTCCCGTGGTCGGTGTAGCTGCAGATTCGGAATCGAGCAGCACGTGAAACTCAGCCAGATGGCACTGGCAGACATTGAGCCTGAACCGGAAGTAGAAGAGAACGGTGACACGTGATCGACAACTGATGTAAACTAAATTAGAAGAATTGACCCTTACCCTGCTACAGAAAAAAAGGTACTAAATTTCTATTTACTGGCTTACAACTTTATAACTAGGCGTGTTGGTAGAAACCTGGTGGAAACAGTGCATATTCTTATCAGAATTTCTCCGGAGGGTGTTATTGATCTGGATCTAAACTAACGGCACTTTTCGGATTTATTCGTTCCTTGCTGGCTAATAGTTAACAATGCTTAGGAATTTTAAACGACGCATTGTGGTAACATTCTTGGAAGTTGTGATAAAGATTTTTATAGAATCTTCATTTTTGTTTATGCATATCTCCAAACAAATGATACAAATTGTAACTTTTTGTGCTGCTGCTTTGTGTTTGTCTACATTTTATATTGTTTACACGGTTTATACGGAATAAAGATTGTATACATTTTTTACACATGGTTTGTCTTAAAAGTTTGGTTATTTGTTTAACAAGCCCACTACATTCACTATGTTTCATTCCGGTTAAAAATCAATTGAAACCAAGGTTTTCTGGTTGCATTGTATTTTTAAACCCCAGAAATGACACGAGAAAGCAAGAACATTATATTTACAAACAATAATGTTAAGATTTGTTTCCACCACCGAAAGAGCACTGTATAAGCTTGTAAAAATTTTGGTCAGATGTTAAAGCAACCCTATCGTTTTTAGCCCATAATGACTTTTTAAAAAAGAAATGTTCTTGAATATAACTTTTTGGTATTTGTCCTGAATAACAACAAGAAAAAAAATCACAACTGAAGTTGAGAGTCAGTGTAGAATGAGACTTCAGTGAAAATATCACAGCTAAAGTCGAGTCACTGTAGAATAAGACTTCAATGAAAATATCACAGCTAAAGTCGAGTCACTGTAGAATGAGACTTCAGTGAAAATATCACAGCTAAAGTCGAGTCATTGTAGAATGAGACTTCAGTGAAAATATCACAGCTAAAGTCGAGTCACTGTAGAATAAGACTTCAATGAAAATATCACAGCTAAAGTCGAATCACTGTAGAATAAGAGTTCAATGAAAATATGACAGCTTAAGTCGAGAGTCACTCTAAAATAAGACTTCAATGAAAATATCACAGCTTAAGTCGAGAGTCACTGTAAAATAAGACTTCAATGAAAATATCACAGCTTAAGTCGAGAGTCACTGTAGAATAAGACTTCAATGAAAATATCACAGCTAAAGTCGAATCACTGTAGAATAAGAGTTCAATGAAAATATCACAGCTTAAGTCGAGAGTCACTGTAAAATAAGACTTCAATGAAAATATCACAGCTTAAGTCGAGAGTCACTGTAAAATAAGACTTCAATGAAAATATCACAGCTAAAGTCGAGTCACTGTAGAATAAGACTTCAATGAAAATATCACAGCTAAAGTCGAATCACTGTAGAATAAGAGTTCAATGAAAATCTCACAGCTTAAGTCGAGAGTCACTCTAAAATAAGACTTCAATGAAAATATCACAGCTTAAGTCGAGAGTCACTGTAAAATAAGACTTCAATGAAAATATCACAGCTTAAGTCGAGAGTCACTGTAAAATAAGACTTCAATGAAAATATCACAGCTAAAGTCGAGAGTCACTGTAAAATAAGACTTCAATGAAAATATCACAGCTTAAGTCGAGAGTCACTGTAAAATAAGACTTCAATGAAAATATCACAGCTTAAGTCGAGAGTCACTGTAAAATAAGACTTCAATAAAAAAATATCACAGCTAAAGTCAAGTCACTGTAAAATAAGACTTCAATGAAAATATCACAGCTAAAGTCAAGTCACTGTAAAAAAAGACTTAATGGAAAATATCACAGCTAAAGTCGAGTCACTGTAAAATAAGACTTCAATGAAAATATCACAGCTTAAGTCGAGAGTCACTGTAGAATAAAACTTCAATGAAAATATCACAGCTTAAGTCGAGTCACTGTAAAATAAGACTTCAATGAAAATATCACAGCTAAAGTCGAGAGTCACTGTAAAATAAGACTTCAATGAAAATATCACAGCTTAAGTCTAGAGTCACTGTTAAATAAGACTTCAATGAAAATATCACAGCTAAAGTCGAGTCACTGTAGAATAAGACTTCAATGAAAATATCACAGCTACAGTCGAGAGTCACTGTAAAATAAGACTTCAATGAAAATATCACCTCTAAATTAGAATCACTGTAAAATAAGACTTCAATGAAAATATCACAGCTTAAGTCGAGAGTCACTGTAAAATAAGACTTCAATGAAAATATCACAGCTTAAGTCGAGAGTCACTGTAAAATAAGACTTCAATGAAAATATCACAGCTTAAGTCGAGAGTCACTGTAAAATAAGACTTCAATGAAAATATCACAGCTAAAGTCGAATCACTGTAACGTTGCTGGATCTTTGATTTTTTAAAGTAGTTTGATTTGACATCCTTTTTATGAAAAATTACTCTTTTTTTTTTCAAAAACATTGTTTTAATGAAATTATTAAGTAAGAGTAGTTTTGTTTGGCCATCTACCTTAAAACCTTAAAAACGATGGATTGAATATGAACAATTTCCAACCTCTCTTTTAGTTTAAATAAATGACAGATTACATATATCACTTTCTCATTAGTTTCTTTAAATGTCTTTAAGTTCGATTTTCTTGGACTAAACTTTGGTACAATCTTTTCTTTTTTTTAAAAAATGCATAGTCATTGCGCGTGTAATTTCGTCGTATATGCATGTTCTTGTTTTATTTTATATTATAATTTTTCAGTCGCTTTGTAAGTATTTATTTGTATGTTGTTTAGAAATATAATGAGATTTTTCTATATAGCTTCGGTACGTTGGGTGCTCTTTTTCTCTTTGTAATTATGAAATTGTGTTTATATGGTTTAATAGTTGCAGAAAGGGATGTGTTAGCGTTAAAGAGTCCAGGCCATTGGAAACGAAAAAATGTTACAAAACGCGTTATCACTGCTGACGAAACCGTGACAGTTTTGTATTTTTTAAAAATCGACAACTAATCAAGAGTTCCAAATTAAACAAATCTCCAATATTGATAGACCTGAGCATTTTAGATGTGTCTTTATTTCCAGAGAAATAATAAATCTCAAAGATAAAATATTCAGGCCAATGAAGATATTTCTACATATCCATTATTTTCTAGGCATTTTAACACAATTGAAAATATTATAGTAAAATCTTAAAGTGTTAGCATAATTGAAATAAATAAATATAAATATTAATAATTACTGTTTTGTTAATAATATAGTATTAACAAATAAAATAATTTTATAACACGATATGCTTGATTGACATACATTTGACAGCGTCGCAATGAAGCAATTTTGCAGGTGATTGATAGATTTGACCTCAGATTAAATGCCCGTGTGTTGCCATGGTTATATCATAGCAACCTACCTAAAGTAAATTTGACATGGTTAAGTGTACAGTTTCTTACTTAAAAGATCAATGATTGATTAGAAGAATTACAAACAAGGATGTCTTTATGACCGTTGATGAATAGACTGACTGTACGTTTAGTCAGCTTATTTAACCATAAACGTGTATATTATTTACTCGGTTGATATCCATGACATGCCATTTACTTTTTGTATATGCGGTAGATCTACCGGTAGGGGTGGATTAATCATCCACCGCATGATCCACGCATGATCAATTTTACCCAAATGCCACAGTACGTGTATTTGTGAAATGGACAGTGACGTAACATCTGTAATTAAAATGTATGTGTGAGGTGCAAAGCAATCAACTAGTGGTCAAAAGGAATGGATTCCCTTATGTGCAGGCATAGCAATGGACATGTTCTTAGAAACCGGATGTATATGCGAGCATGCGGGAGGTTGTAAGTTTTGATTTTTTCATTAATTCTCAAAATGAATGTTATTTTTTTAAATATACAATAAATATGGAACCAACTGTTCATTGTCAAGTAATAATTTTAGAGATGTTATTACCAAAAGTGCTTTTTTATTTTCAAATGAATATATTGTTAAAAAATAATAAGATGTCTTTCTCTTCTAACAGAATACCACTGTATTTGCCGTTTTGAAAAAAACTTATGGAAGTAAATGTTTAAATTCTATAAAGTATGTAAGTGTATGTTCTACCTCCCCTGATAGGGTCTCATCATATTGTGACAAAGAACAGCAAACTAGTCAACTTAGAGAATCTGGTCCGCGAGTGGGTAGATGATTTCCCACTGGATAAGAGTGTCCGGAAGGAGAGTGGGGATTTATGTTCCAATGATTTCATCTGGGACAACGTCCGGTTCTACCATGGTCCCACCGTGTACGAATATCAAAAACAAACGTTACAGCTCCAGCCACAATGCGTGTATTCGGCACTGTACACTAACAGTACCGACCGCGAAATGGTATATTCTTTAAAGACAGACAGACGAACAACATCCTCGTGTAGCATTATCATGGAGCGAGCATACACAATTGGCCATGACATCAGACTTCCGGTTTCTGCCCCTGACCTTGTCATTGAGGCAAACTGTGGGTTTCAAAAAGATAGGCTGATTCAGAAATCGGACATTGAAACTTTTAATGAAACCATTGTTTGGTCAGTTGACAGTCAGATTCCAGTCCCACCAGGGAAGGCCATGCGAGCAGAGTTAATTCTAAGGGAATGCGAACACAGCAGCGAGTTTAAAGTAGAAACAAAAATAGAGGGCAAGGTTCAAGTGACTATACGCAGTAAGAAAGATGGCAGCTTGCTAATGCCCATCACAGCAGACGTGAGGAATATATTTTCGGCTCAATAAAATGTTCATTGTAAAACCGGATGGTGTCTACTTCGAGTCCCGTGGTCGGTGTAGCTGCAGATATGGAATCGAGCAGCACGTGAAGCTCAGCCAGGTGGCACGAGCAGACTTTGAACCAGAAGTTGACCAGAATAGACACACGTGACCTTATTCCGCTATAGCCACGTAAAACTTTCACATGGCATCATAGGTGTTAGTCTTTGTTTAACGTCTGCTCACTTTTTGTATTTTTATGCCTCGAGAATCTAGAACTAGAATCAAAAGTCCAGTTTATGAAAGCTTTATTTAAAAATAAGTGTTTGCTCCATGTTGTCAGTCAATATCTGCGGGAAATTTTCAAATGTAGAATGTTTGTGATAAAAAGTCCATCTGCACGTGCGCAAAGAACACGTCTGCATATAAACAAAATAATGTCATAAACAAATACATGGTTTTGTCACGGGAATACTCGTTTTAAAGTCAATCACTTCGAGCTCAGTCAAACCAAAAACAGCATTTTAATGTTTAAATACTAATAACAAATGATAAACATGCCAAGAACATGGTTTTGCCGCACTTGCTTTGTCGACAATGATATTAAAAATCGGGCTAAAAAGTACACTTTTCTCGAACAGTAAAAAGGTATTCAAAAGCTAATAAGGTATTAATTGAATTGAAAATAAAAAAGATGGCTGATTAAATAGAGAACTGGGAATAAACAAATAGTTTTAAACTAAATGTTGCATCGTTCTATAATTGCCAATACTTTGTACACAGGTATGCATTTTTAGAATGTATAAGCATTGATAATAAATATATATATATATGTACAGGTGATGTGTGCATGATTCTGGCATCATTTTATTTGTTTTACTGTAAACCACACTGCATGATTTTTATATATATAAATTCTTATATGTGTATTGATCTTTGGACGCGCGTTTCTGTTTAGAGTATTTTATTGTAAAAATTTAAAGAGACAATTGGCTCATGTGTTAAATGGAATTCGTGTCGTTCTTGACCTAGGGGAAATGGTTGCCGACTTAAGAGTCCACATCCCCTCACCGCGTGGTTTCGAGACCCAATTGGTGCGAAGTACTAATTGTTTGGAAGTTTTCCCGCTGACGGCAGTGTGTCTCTGTTAGGACCTTAATAGTCATGCTGCGATGCATACAATAAATAACAAATAAAACTAACAGGTTTAGTGTCTGATAGGATCTAATTTACTTATTGGCTATATGAAAAAATGATATATAATTTTATTGTACTGAAAACAAACTAGCATTAAGTGACCATTTGGTATTCAAACTCATTTCATTTTCTTATTAGAGACCGGTTTTCATCGACCGTGTCGAGACTTCGACACTTACTTCCGGTTCTGCATGTCCAACGACTCATTATCTTTAGAAGTACCAACCTATCGATCGCCGAGTTTGAGCGGATATTGGACAGAGATTCTCTGTGACCCGCGAGACCTTTTCTTGTGGATCGGCTATTCTGACACAGAGACCATCAAATATCTGCATGATTGATACAAGGCGTTGGATGTATTGTGTTGCCTCCCATTATCATCGGTTTGAGTTCATAACAATGATTCTTATATACTTCGTTTAGGTATAAATAGATAAAATAGATTGTTCTTTTTCACATCGCACTTACACAGTTGTGGTTTTATATGCGACGCCTAGCTAATTATTGGTTGAAAAAGATCCCAGACATATTTGTCTGTGTAGAACTATCTGCACACCGCCACAGGTCGCCCTCGAGAACCTCTCGCATGAAGGATCTAGCCCTGATCGGGACTCAAACCCGAGCAGTGAGGGGCAGAAGAGTTAAAAGCGGCTCTAACAGATCGGCCAAGGTCGCATGGAAATCAAAGTAGCCTCATTTAATTATGTTCTATACTATTGTTTTACACACGTTTTAGCTATTGGTAATACTCACCGATTAGGTAGACTTGCATGTAGCGTTTGTCGTCTAAATTTAAAATTAGTATCTACCCGTATAGCCAAATTCAAATAATTCTTAACAGCCACTGGTTCTAAAATAAATCTCTTAGGTGGAGTTAATAATATTTTAGCACTTCTGTTCCTGTAATCGGTACAGTGTTTAATATAAGCAGGCACAATTTTAACACATCTACAAAAGAATTCTTTTTTAGATTTAACTAGATGTTATAAATAAAATCTCCATTGATGGATGAGAATGTTGATTTATAAAAAACATGGGATATATTTAAAATCAGTTTACTAAAGTACAACACTTTTATATTTACTTACAATAAAGTACAAGTATATAAAAATGTATGTTAAGGAGGATATACAATATAACATTAAGCTAAAACAAAAGTTTAATAAATTTGCAAATGTAACAATAATCGCATGTAACAATAATTGCATGTAAGTAAAATAAAATGATCTTCAAAATAATGAAGTCAGCCTGAATCTGTTAAAGGCACAGCAGATGGTTGTTTTGTTTGTTTGTTTTTTATTACATGCGCAAATACAATTATGGTCACGTTTAGCAACGTCAGATATATGTCTGGGTAGAACCACTAGCACACCGCAGATCTGCTGAAAGACCACCCCACATGAAAGTACTCCCCCGTCAATTCTTTAATCTACACACGGAGGGGAAGAGGAGTTACAAGTCAGGAAAACTAACCATTTGGGGTGCTCCTTACAGATCTCATGTAACTACAGTGAAATCACACAGTGACTCAAACTTAGGGCACAATCAAGGTCAACTCTGCCTTACAATAATGGTCAGATGAGTCATCACAGAAAATAGAAATTATTTTATTTTAACCATCTTTAAAGAAACATAGTCTTTTCTAGATAACCAAGTACATGTAAACTATTAAATTCCAAATTACCTTTTATAAATTAGTCAAAGAATGTACAGGTTATACAAACAATTTACTATAACACACCCTACTTTATAAAATTATTTTGTCAATGTTATAAAAAACAATCTCACAACACAATACCCTTTGAACAAAAAATGAATTTACACTAATGCTCTGTTGACCAACATTGTATGCAAAAAGATCATGTCTGTTTAAAAGAAGTGAAAATAAATAAATAAGAAAATGCATCATATACATATAGCATATGACAAATTGTGTAAAAATTATATGCATATAAAAAAAGAAAAAAAGAGTATCATTTGTCATTTGAAGCCCATTACATTAAATCGGTCATGAAGTGGAGACTTATGCATCATATCCATTTACATTCCTTTAGTCCGAATAGGAGTATTGGGTTTCGGATAGACAAATACTTATTCAATACTTTACAATATCCCTGAAAATAACCAACTGTCTTGCAATGCAGACAATAATACTATCTGTACCCTCTTAACCCACATCATAGTCACATATACTAGGGAACATAAAACAATTATAAAAGCCATGAATGATATGTAACATAGACTTGGATAAAAGGTGGCGGACCATGGTTTGAGTCTACCAACATTTCTGTTTCTGTCAATAGGTAAATAAGAAAAAGTTCTATCAATTTTACAAGCAAAGTTCAGTAGAAATTTCTAGTTTGGTCCAGCTTGGTGGGCCAAGTGTTCAGTGGAGACAGTAAAGATTATATTATCAAATATATATCTGAAATTAGCTCAAATAGGAAAATCATGCAATACATATGAAAAAATATCAACAACCAATAAAACCTTGAATCTTAAATGACCAGAACACATGTGCCTAAACAATAATCATGTTTATTTATGTCAATACACTTGCACACTCTAGACTAGTCTGGTTAATGTTTAATAATGTACATGCCTGATATATATTTGCCTATGCATGGTTAGTGATATTCTAATTACACAGGTTTCTTTTCTTTTTTACTTTTTGAGCTGATGTTTAAACATGGCAAACTAAACTAACCGTGTCCAGCTCATTCTGAAAGTGTGCTGATGAAGTCCTCTATATGAGGACAAACAACTCTTGGTTTGCATTATGTAGTCATAAGAGATAAAAACAGCATCTAAACATTAAAAGATTATAGTTTTCAAACAGTACATGATCAAGATTACTTTATTGAATGATGACACCTGTAAGTCACTACAGAGATTCTTATTATAAACCCATTCAACATTAATACACCATCAATACATGTACTATGATAAAACTTGAGATTTTGAGCGACACTTTATAATATTCTACATTCCATTAGCGGCTGAAATACTGCTTTGTTAAAACAAAATAACCAACTATTAACATGATATATTTTAAGTGGTAATTGCACACAGTGCTAAAGCACAATTTAAAACTAAAAATAAAAAGACCACTAACAGACATACAGACCTAATAAATCTCCCTTGGTAATCACAAAGTTCCAATCAAAGCCTCAAACCAATAATAGTTCAACAAACAGTGACATAAGACATATACACAAATAATGCTTTATTTGTAAAAATAAAATGAAACATTATCTGGATGGAAGGAATTTGCACAGATAGCATAAGTATCATATAAAATATCAGTCTGAGAGTTTAAAGAATTGCAAAAATGCATGGTTTACCATGTTTTAAACCAACAGCATACATGCATGATCATAAAAATTAGGCAGAATAAATACATGACCCCCTATAAGAGTAGGGAGAACTACTGATTAAAGCAGCAAAAATACAGTTACACAACTGCCAATCTAGGCAATACATGACAGGACCGCCAAGTTGGGCAGCAAAAATACATGATTGCCAACTTGTGCAGGCTAAGTCCACAACCTTCAGTTATCATTAGCATTATCATCTCCATCCTCTGCTGTCTCCAGTCCCTCGTCACAGTTCCATTTCAAATCTTCATCCTCCTTGCACAAGTACACTATAACTGTATCCTCCTCAACCTACAATTATTTCAACATACCTTAGTGTTGACATTACCAAGCATTGTAAGGTGTTTTTGTTTCCTAAGTATTTGTATTTAAATGATTAAAAACAAACTAAAAAAAGATTTCTTAAATAAAGAACAACTGTCTTTTGTAGATCTGTAAGTCTCTTAACAACAACCTGGACTCAATTTAATTTGTTAGAGTGTTTTTTAAACAGAACTATCGATTTCTTTCTGAATATGCCAATACATAAAGAGACCAGATCAATTTGGTATGTTAATGCAACATTTTCATATAAGTTGTGATTAATCATAAAATAAATTTAATTAAACTTCACACAAGTAATTATCTATTTATGACTACGATTCTTTCCAAACTGAAAAAAACAACTATTATATCATATTACTACTTATATATAAGTATAAATAAGTATAATATTATGATTACAATAAAATTGTTTTTATTGACAGATATCCTTTCACCACCAATATTTGGAATAATTTAATTGCTTTGAATGTTACTGGCATGTTTGCATTTAGCAAATAATACCCACTTTTGTAATATTGTGGTATCACACAACAAGAGGACAAAATAAAAAATGAATGCAAATTTAATTGTTTGTGCCACAGTTGACATTGTTGTAGGGATAGTCAAATAAAAATTTTGATTATTCAAAGATCCTGCCTGATTCACTTTTATAAATATTAAAACACAGCATATTGTTTGAACAGAATTTCAAATGAACACATGAAACAAAGGATTATAAATTTATGACAATAAGTAAAGAACATATAATTTACTGTTACCATCAGACAACAATAAAGACACTTTAAACTTGAAAAGGTACATTTATGGGAGTTATGCACCAAGAATTAATTCATTTGAAGCTTTGCTATGACTTTTTAATTTTTGTTTCGTTTTTTTTTTTAATCAGATATTTGTCAAATCAATTCAAACTTGTTGTAACATCAGTGGATTATTTTGTCTATTTGTTAATTAGGAAATCAAGTTTGGTTTTGTGTGATGTTTTAAAGGATAATGCATGGCATTGATTCAGATGCACAAAAATCAAATCGAGTTTATCTGTCTGTAAAATTTATAAAACAAGAGGGCCATGATGGCCCTCAATCGCTCACCTGATGACACAGGCTTTTAGTAGGCTCAAATCTGGCATCAAGTAATTAAGAGTTATTTACTTAAGAAATCTTTGGTGAAGATTGGACCATTAGTGTGGCCACTGGGTTGATAACATTTTCTAGAATTTTACCAAGTAACCTACTGATTCCACTTGAATCACTGCAAAACAGATGTAAGATTAGATACTGGCTGGCCAAGTTTGGTGAAGATTGGGCCATCAAGTGTTTTCACAAGTTTATTCCGAAATGTGACCTAGTGACCTACTTGTTGACCCCACATGACCTAATAATTAAATCATCAAAGATTTTGATGCAGACAAAAAATCTTATCAAGTTTGGTGAAGATTAGGCTATGAATGTTGCCTCTAGTGTGTTCACAAGCTTTTTTCTAAGATTTTATCTAGTGAACTACTTTTTGACCCCACGTGATCCAGTTATGAACTCATCCAAGATTTCATACAAATATTCTGACCAAGTTTGATGAAGATTAGATAAAAAATGTTGAACGACCGTCGACAGACGCCGGACAAAGCGGTATCACAAGAGCTCGCCTTGAGCACGTTGTGCTCAGGTGAGCTAAAAAATGGTTTACAAAAGTGCTGGTTTATCTTATTATGTTTTCATTGATTTTCATCCCTTGTAGTCAGGGCATACTCGGTCTATAAAATTACAATTTAATAAGAAATAACATTATAAGTTGACAAATAAAAGTTATGTCTCAATGCATTATCATAAAATAAACTGATTAAATCAATAGCCAGCACATCAATGATTTGAAGCTATAGAAAATATGGCACCTGTGGCTGATAGGTTAGAATCCCTTATACATCACCTCAATTATGGCTAGAGTTCTAATGCAATTCAGAATGAACCTTTCATGTGGGGTTTTTCAGTTGACTTGTGAGTGTTCTATCCAGAGATTTGTTTGTTTGTTTGCTGAGTTAAACATCCCACCAACAGTATTTGAAGTGCTGTAATATGGTTCATAAAAAGACAAGAAAAAGTTTAAAAGTCAAAATTATGTATCGATTTTTGTCACATACATATTACCATTTTACTTAAAACTTAGCTATTTATACATAGTCCCCACAAAACCATTTAAGATATTGCTTCTTTTTTACTGAAAATCAGTTTTTGTTTTTGTTTAATAAGTATGGGTCATTGACACAATCATAATCATAGTAGGAACTCTAGCTAGAAGGCCACACTTGAAAGTGATTGCCACGACTGAAGCTTGAATTAAAGGCTGAGGGACCATGGAGTCAGAAAAACTCTACCAACTAGACCACATGCCCTATGGGTTGATGTAATATAACAAGAGTTAAGAATGTATTGGAGCTTACTTTAGCATAGGAGTTGCCTGGTATAATCTCGTGGGGCAAACGTTTAATGTGCAGACTGATATTCTCTTCCTTCAGAGCACCTTTTTCAGCCTTCAACTCTATCTTGAAGCTTCTGTAACAAAAATAAAGACATATTTTTTGGTATGGTCTAAGATAACATATTACCTTCAAATATTTAAAACAAATAATTTGCCATTTTTTAACAAAATGATGTAACTCATAATTCTGGTAATTTCATAGCTTATGTTGTTTGTGTGAAAAACAGATGAAAAATAATGACTTTACCTGACTTGACAAGGAAAGGTATAAATGCAAAGCATCAAAGGCGAAACACAACAAAGATAGAAGCAGCTAAATAGTTAAAAGCAACATGAGTGTAATATTAATACTAATAAATAGCCAATGTTTGTACTCTATAAAAGTGTATGTATAGAGTATATTCCTGAGCCCATATAGATATAGAGCTGGTGCAGCTAATGTACTTTTTGATTGCACAAGTACCAACATCAAAGGAAGTACAAAACAAAAGTCCAAGCTATTTACATATGCAGGGCCATATTTAGGCATGACATGATGTGTACGCATGACCATTAGGGGGGTCTGGGGACATGTCCAACCCTCTTAAAATTGTGTGTTTCTAGATCATAAATCACTTGTTTCTGGTGAGGACATATTTTTATCACTGTGTCTTCAAGCAAAATGTCATGATATGGAGAACACAAAGAAATTTAAGCCATTTTGAGATTTCATAATAGATAAATGGTTCACATGGAATTACTTGATATGATAAAAAGCAAAAGGAAGAACAATGATAATTTGGTCAAAAATTGTCTCTTGAATGTATGTCATTAAGTCCAATGACTAAACATATGTCAGTACATATGACACAGTGACTAGAAAGTCATACTTTTAACACTGATGTTTTGTCTATCAATTAAATGTAGTAATAATTTTATATTTAACTAAACATGAAAAGTTAAGCGGAAAACAATGAGCAAAAAATTGATGTGAAATATCAGAGTGCAAGACTCAGATCATACCAAAAAAAGGCAGGGTTCGACATTAAGGCCCGACCGAACGACATTTACTAGTAGATCGGTGGTCTGGTCTAGCTAAGTACTAGGCTAGCTGGACCAACTGGTCGTGTTCTAAATCGGACAAAGTTCGCCGAAAATCTGCCTATGAATGAATCAAAAGTAAAAAATAATAATATTTATAATGGTTAAACTCGGTCAAACTATTGACGTTTGTCGATACAGTTTCTTGGGAAACCCGGGTGTGCTATATTTAGTAACAACCTTGACATGCGAATGACCCTAAGAAACTGAACAAATTAAGCAAGTTCTTTCGTTTAGTGCTTGAAACTGTTAAAGATCCGCCTGACTAACACATTTCTTACTATTGTTGTTGTTCTTTGAAATATTTGTTGTACTGTACTTCCTCACCTCAAAACAGCCTGGTTCGGTTCTATTCTATTGTATCTTGAACATTATCATTGTACCTCATTTCACATAAATGTTATGTGCTGAGAGTAAATGAACTTGTAAACTTGTAATATACAACCAATGAGGAAGGATGCTTCAAAGAAACTGTATGACAAAACAAAGCAGATAAGATCGTTTTGTCAAACAGATGAGATTACTTGGCTAGATTTTGAAGAAAAGAGCATTGTTATGTTTTGTAAGACATGCAGATAGTTTGAAGAGTGTGGAGGCTTTGTTGTCGGTACGGACAATTTTAGAATAGATTATATAAATGGGCATTCTGAATCTGAGTCACATATATCTCACCAACGGAAATATGATCTTAGGTACAGCTCACCGCTCACTACTTTTGTTACATCCTATACTAGGAAAATAAATACAGCAGGTTGACAATCAATCATGTGAGTCTTGCCTGTTCAGTTGTGTGAAAACATCTAGTCATGTAGTTATGGTCATACTTAACTTTCTAGTCATATAAGTACCAATGAATGATACCTATATTAGACTAAAAAATTAAGTATAATCATACCTAAGTTGCATTAATAGAATATAAAGTTTCATACTAATTTTCTAGTCATAAATATCTCATACTTAGTTATATTGGTATGTTATTGCAACACAATGCTTGAACTCTTTTAACAATTTGATTTAAGTATGCTTGTATATGTATTATGTGTTTACATTTTGGTCTAGTCCAGTTTAGGTCAGGTCTAGTAAGTTTTCTAAGTTGCTGGACCACTGGTCCAGCTCTCAAAAAAGTTAATGTCGAACCCTGAAAGGGAAGCTTCAGGAAAGTTACAGAATTAATTAGCAATTTTATATATTTTAGGTGTAAATAGGAGTACTAATTTATTGCAATAAATATACATGTAACCTTGTAAAGTAAGATTGTAATTTCTAATTGAATCTGTTTTATAATTTCAAACTTTGGGGACAATGTGTATGCAACTGCGTAGTCTGCATACAGGCAGCTACACACCTGATAAGTAGGAACAAACAAGGACATACCAAGAATCCATGTACATTTACCTTCAAGGTATGGAAATTTTAACAATCTAAATTTGAAAACAAAAATGGCTTGTTTTCTGCCATGTTTTCATGAAGTCATGACATTCTGCAATGTCATTTGCCAAATTAGGAGTATCGTGGTTTTGAATGTCTGTAAAATAGACTCAGTTTCCCTATGTGCAAATTTAAGTAAGCATACCATTAAATAGGCATCGCGCTCTAGCTTGTTGTCAAAGATCACAAATAAAGCTGTTACTTTGTAAAAATTACACTTTCTTAAGCACAAACGCATACTTAAAAAAAAAAAAAAACTTACTGTGTTTGAAAGTCTGTTGTTAGGGTTGCATTTTTTGGCTCCATTTTAGAAGTTAACCAACCAGCCTTTTTTACTTTAAGACCCTTTGCTTTGATGTATACTAAAGCATATCCTGGCTTTTTCTTCTGATCAACACCTGAAAAACAAAACACCTTATATTACTCATCTTTTGTTTTAATTTTATTCAATACTGACTATGTATTTTTTTTAGTGTAAGACATATACTTGATATAGGTCATATCCTCGACTAGACTTGATTCACAGCATGAAGAGTTTACAAAAACAAAACAGGAAAATCATTTTGTTTTCTTAGCTTACTGAATATGTCAATCTTCAAGTTCTGAGAAAATTCATGTATCTTATTATGAAATACCGGTAAGATGATAAACAAGAAAAAGAATAATTACACTACATGATAGTAGCCATGTTGCAAGAAGTACTCGAGTGTTACCTTAATTCAACATTTAAAGCATATTTGTCTTTGACGTTTGACATAAAAAAAACTAAACAGTAATGATAAACCAATTCACTAACAATCTCTAGCTTTTAAACTTTAAACAGAAAATATCTTTAAACAAGTAAAATATTGAGTTTTAAAAACACACTACGGCCAAATTTAGGAGAACATCCCATTTCGGCTAGATAACTAGTACCTTTCATTTGCGGGCCATGACGTATTAGTCCATTAGCCTTACGGACTCAAGAATTTGGTCACATAGTTTTCATTCATACATTTGTTTACCAAGTGCAGTAGATGCATTAATAAACTAATTATGGTAATTAAAAAGAACAACCATTTGGTTTACACAAATATTATTTTGGTAATAAACAAACAATGTCAGAAACATGGGGAAAAGGCATCTTAAATCATTTACCAGTATGAAATGACTTCTTACTATACAGTTTACAATGTAGGAAAAGTGTCATTGGCAGCCTTGATTTGGAAAATTTTGTGAGAATTTTGATACAGTTGAAAGATTCATTGAATTAAGTTTTGTTGCAAACTTTGCTATGGGCACACTACACACATTACCAGAATTCAGTGTTCCCCTAAATTCAGTGTTGTTGCATTTTTAAATGCAGTTACTTATGCTGCTATATTTCTGAGATTTAATATGTTTCTAGTTTAGTTATTATTAGAAAAGATTGTTTTTAAAATAGTTAATGATTAAAGTTAAGAAAAACGCTGAAAACAAATGGTATTAAAATGTCGAATTAAGGCAAAAACAGTCTATATTATAAAAATAATCCAACACACAATCACAGCAATTGCAACAAAAGGGAGACAACAAGAAACTCGTGAAGACAATGACACTACACAGTTATGTACAGTTTATTACTATAAAATTGCACTTTAAATCCTGCTTATAAAAGATAGTGTAATAAACTATATATTTCTTGACATATTTACTTTAACGTTAATAAACACTTTCGTTTTGTAAATTGTGGTAACACTTTAATTCTTAAACAGATTCGGTCATTGTTTATGTTAGATCTGAATTCGCAGAAAAAAGAATGGCAATTCAACAAACAAAACGCATTAGTAATATTAAACTAAAATGTTTGTATTTCAGGTTGGAGAGCGATCTAACCGTAAGCTGCCTGCAAATCGCTTTCAGCCATTCTGAGATGAGATTTCACTCTCCTTTCTTCCACTTCCGGGTTGGCATCCCTTTCGACTACAGTCATCTCCCTTGAACGCAATTTGGTGAAGGTCAAACCGGCCACACATTGTTTATCGACAAAAACATCAAATTTTGTGTGTGAGTTACTATGTAACAATTCGATTTGAGGGAAGTGAATCCCATCTCTGTATGCATATATACCACAGAGCTTTTTAAAGAGTAATCCACCCCAAAAGTTATGCACCGCCTTGCCACAAACGTGGACTAAGGAGGCTAATCTGATTATCCCATAATTCAATTCAGTGCTGTATATCAATAATTCGGTCTCAATATTACGTCGCAGAAAGATTTAAGATAATAAGAAATGTTAATGATTAGAAAAATTGATCAAGTATTTAGTTATTTCGAACTGGCATACCATTCAATAAGTGATCATTTGTCTTAATTAAATTAAGGGTATTACTGAAATTATGGTCAGCTATCATTTCCAAATATCCTCTTACACAAGTGCACTACTGTTACGACTATTAAATATGCTTGAATGACCTCATTGCCTTTAAAATATTTACTTGACATGACTGGACATAAAGAAATTGCAGAGACATTTGTGCAAAACTGGAAAATAGACCTTATATTTTTTATTATAACAAAACTGGGTGTTAAGCGAATCGTGTATGCAAAATAATCATGATTGTTGCTTGTTGACGATAAAAATTGTTTAATCTTGCAATACATCTGTTTGTTTAGAAATGCATAAAATGCATATCTTTTTCAATATCAATTACAATACAATACACATTTTTGTTGCATTAAAACATACATATTTTATAGCAAGGCAACATAAACATGCATGTAATTGTGACAAATGATAGGATACATGGGTTAGAGACATTAGTTTAGCTGAAGAGCAACATAAAAATATTAGTTTCTCAAATTGTTTGCAAAGTATATAAATTTTGAAACGTTTCTTATAATATTCTTTGATCTTATTATCATTCATAAAGCAAATTTCTGTTTAGTTGGCCATGTATAATAGTATCTTTTCAAGTATAGGGAGCGTAGTTGAGAAAATGTTGGACAAATTAGTAAAAAGTAGTATTCTGTTTCGGTTTGGTTCATATTACAATTTCTACATAATCGTTCACTTCTAGCTGTATTACTATGACGACCCTTTTCTATGGCAAGTTGATGCGACGAAACTCTAAACTTTGTTAACGCAACTTTATATCTTCGTTCGGTTATTTCATCTAAATATGTTTCATAGGTTAACGTCCTTTTGTAATCGAATTGAATTATTTGTCGCGGATATCCAGTCTTGTGTGAAAATATCAATAATTCGCTGCTTTATAAAATCATAAGTATTTCGGATGTTCAATTTGTTTTCCCAGATATACGATAGGCCTGAAGTATCTAACTCGTATTTGTGTACGCCTAATTATTTTCACCGTATGTGTTTTCCGTGTTTGCATCATTTTTAGCATGTTATAAGTTTTAAACAAAATAGTGTTTTCCTCGGATTTAATCAGCTTAATCAAATATTTGATCATTATTAATTTTCTATGTACGTATAGTGGTGTACGACCTAGTTCACCGTAGAGTGCATCTAAGTTTGTTGATGTTTTAACACATAACACTTCTCTGCAAAATTTTGAGTGTATATTTTCTATGTCGGGAGCACTATGGAAACCCCATACGTTAGCAGAATAATGAAGTATTGGAGTAATAAGCTTATCAAATAATTAAATCTTTTGTGAAACCGGAAAATCTACTTGATTGTAGAGTGTAAATAAATTGCGAAGAGCTCTAGACGAATGTTTTGCTAAAGTGACCTTTGTACGAGTCCACTTACCTTTTTTTTTAAATAGATGGACACCCAGGTATTTGAAGGAGTTCACAATTTCTAGCTTTGAATTATGAAGATAAAAGTCATAATTAGTATTTCCACGATTTTCAAATATCATGATCTTTTTTTTTCGAAACATTTATTTTTAATTTGTAAGCCCGACATTAAATCTGTATGTCATGAAGAATAGACTGTAATTTTTCCGGTTCTAGTGCAAATGCAACGGCGTCATCTGGGAAGAAGAGAAGAAACAACTTCATATCATTGATCGTAACAATGCCGTTTATGTTTGTCTTAATGTTGCTGAGTATATCATTGAGAAAAAATAGACATAATATGCTGCTTTCCGGGTCCCCTTGTTTTCACACCATTGTGTGACATGATAGACTCAGAAAATGAGCCGTTGTATTTAATATACGATTTTACATTTGTATATATGGACTTTAGTGCATTAACAAATTTGGTGCTTATGCTTTCTTTGAACATTTTTTTGCCATAATAGCGCTCGGTTAATGTTTTCGTACATTTTCTCCCAATCAAGAAATGCTACATATAATTTATTTTTCTGTGAAAATACTTTGCTTATAATATTTTGCATTAAATATAAAAATACAGTCTGATGTAGACTTATTTTTCTGAAATCCATATTATTAATCAATAATTTTTGAATTCATTTCGCTCCATTTAGTAAGTCGAGTAACAAGTAGTTTAAAATAAATCTTCGATAAAATATTGTTAAGTGTTATTCCTCTGTAATTACTAGCTTCTTGTGATCCACCCTTTAAAAGCGGTATTATAATCCCTTCTCCCCAGCTATTTGGAAAACAACCTTCATTAAACAGTTTATTATAAAAGGTATTTAAAAATGGTGCAATGATATCATATGTATATTTAAACATTCCGTTATTAGTTTATCAG